>CM040757.1:18013289-18613289 GCA_022829145.1 Albula goreensis
TTTTTAATAAACCTTATTAGTTAATAGACCAATGAGTCACTAGGCGCTATCACTCTGCACAACATGATCTGCATTGGAGAGCTGGCATGGAACTTCCAACTGAAAACACACTTCCAACCTAAAAAAAAAAAAAAAAAAAAAAAAAGTGTTCTGGGATGACCAGATCTGAGAGTTACAGTTTCACATATCTCATACCCACAGCAATTCAAGCGGAAGTACAGCTGTGGTAGATACAGCACACACAGGGGAACACCATATGGAGGCTTAAAATGCACCCGCGCCCCCCAATTCCCCAATTCAGGGGCTCCACCAGGAAACAATTAACAGAGTTATTAGTCTCCTGAGATGGACAGCCAACGGTGAATCCGCCTGCTTTCAGACGAGTGGTGGCTTTGAGTGCGCTTCGGTTTGCAGACCTTAAAACAATCCCACGCTAATGCTAACGGAGTGATTTATTTCAGTGGTTTTAAACTCACTTCAGACCTGACTCATTTATTGTTAAGCACTTAGTCCCCTGCACCCCCCATCCCCGATTGTATTTTGTTGGTCTGTAATTGGGACGCATGCACAATGTGATTAAAATGTTCTTCTGCTGTGTGCTGAAGTGGGGGTATATGTTGGGTGGGTCTTTTATTGAGCCATTTGTCATCGAGAAAACAACTGAACAGTTGTCACCAACAGAGCCAGAATACCAGTAATTAGACTGCATACTGCATTAGGGAGTGAGAGCTATGTGCAGGTCCTGCAGTGTTGTGGGCGTACAGAGAGAGAGAGAGAGAGAGAGGGAGAAAGAGAGAGAGAGACTCACAGTTCAGACTTCACAGTTGTGGAGGATGAGTTGACAAAATGGAGGAAGAACGATTGAGCAAGTAACTCTGCACACAATTGAAGTAACAGGGAATGAGATGAAACAACCCTGTTCTTATTGCCCTAATAGCACAAATTTCATTGATGCTTGTGGAATATGGCAAAGTTATTGTACTGTACTGGCTGCAGAAATGCAAATGGGAACAGCTGAACTTTCAAAATACTTCTGTGCCAGAGTATAAACTGACTACTGTAATGCTTAAAGATTGGCGTTTATTTGTATCTGTATCTCCAAACTGAATCTCATAGGACCTACATGTCCGACGCCACATATGAAAAGCCAATCGGTGTTAAACAGCTCTAATATATGAAATTGACATTGCGAAGATGGTTAGAAACCAGCTTCAAAATCTTGACCTGCAGGTTTACTGTTTGGGGAGGGAGGTTATTGATTTTCACATAGAGAAAAAAAAGACAAGTAATCTACACCACACAATTCGGAGTCCTGTCTTTCAACAGTCACCTACGATCTCTGAGATAGCGATCCTGCATGCCGGCGGGCTGACCATCGCCATGGAAACCTGGAGCATTGGCATGGAAACAATATTATCAAGGACAATGTAAGGCCAGCAGAGTGGCTTTCTGGATTTTTGACTTGGGAGAGCTAAATGATAAACTGGAAGAGCTTTGCACTCAGCAGGTATCGTACTGAGTGTCAGCTCAGTTTGAACAACCTGCCACGCATTCATCCTATGTATGGAAAAATAATGGCTTGTCAAAGATCTGCACAAAGTGTTAAGGACTACACTTCATAGCAAACACTATAACATGTATGACTGGTATGTCTGATGGGTTCAATGTTTTACATCCACTTCCTGTTGCTTTGTAGTAGGGAGCTAACAGGGAGACCAGATGGAGGAGGGTACGGTTCACCAATCACTTGATAAAAAGGTCACTGAATTATTTAGATTAAGTAATCAAAATCAGTTTGTTGCTGTGAGGCGTTAAATGACTGGTCATGCAGGAGGAGTTGCTACTGTCTTAACACAACACTGCAGTCCCTTACACGCTCACAAACCATCACTCCTTTTACCTCACTCTGGCGTCAAAACTCCCAGCAAAATGATCTGGACTCCTTCCCCCACTTCGGTATAAAAGTTTTGATCACTTGCATGGGTGCGGTAATGGACTCCTTCAGATGGTCTGTAATTGTTGACTCAGGACCGTTATTCAACAGGAGCAAAGAACTAACAGGTTCTTTCAAAGTCAAAGATAAACCTGGGAAAAACAGAGCCCAGTCCACAGGTGTGACTGGGGTTGTAAAAATGCTGGCTTTTTTTTTTTTTTTTTTTTAAACTCTCCAACTGCCATCTTAAAGTACCTCAGATGACACATATAAGATGAAATGCTTCCTGGGACATTGAAGTATGCTGTCTCTGTTGGACTCCACTCAGAGTAAAGAGTGAAAAGATGTAATGTGTGGTGACCATTTTGGTACAAAATGGCTGCCATGACTCACCCAGTTTAGGTCTATATAATTGGTGGTGGTTGAAGTGAGTTACCGCTGCTTTGCTGTAGAGATGAAAGACACTATATAAATTAAACCACCATCAAGGGCGTATTATGCTAAAATCACTTCCTTTATACACACACTGATTAGCAAACAGTTTAAACACTCTGCACTGAAGAAGAAACAGTGCCAAATAGCAGGAGGATCACGTTTCCCTTTAAGCTTTCCATCTCAAATGTAAAGATCCAACTTAAAGAAACTGAGCCCTTTCCAAGTATCTGTATCACAGACTAAAAATTATTCAGATAATGATGTACTTGCAGGTCAAATAAATAAACAAGTAAATAAATTCTCCTTCTGCTACTTCCAAGATTACCAGAGACTATTGGACTGCATGTTCACTGTAAGCAAAATAGGTCATTGCAGTAAAATTAGCAATTTATCAATAATGTGCATGAACCACTAAGTGGAGAAGGTGGCCAGAATGCTGTACAGAAAGAACAGAATTTATTGAGTGGGTATGGAGGCTGTGCCAGCAGGAAATGGCAACTCTCTCTGGAAAATTCTACCTTCAATTAAAGCAACCTGAGCCAAACAGAGTAGACAGTGAATTAAAAAGTGCAGTCTGGTCAATGAAAGCGTTTGTGGAAATGTTATCTGAAAGCATCTTTTGGGACTTCAGGAACATGTAGTGAAGTGTCAGAGCAAAGCCTTTAGATTTACATTTGTTTACTGTCAACTCCAGATACTCTACTAGACTGACTCAATCTGATTTGGGACTGCAGATTTCTGACGGTGGATCCAGGTGGTTTAAGTGATTTATTGTTTCACACACCCACCCCGAAACTCATGATAACTGCAAGGTTTGGCAAAGTGACACCACGTGGGAGTGAGAAGATTCCCAGGCTAATAGTGTGGTAAATTAAATAGCATTTTTTGTAGAAAAGAGCATTACATGTCAAAAAAGTGTTCAAAGACGTTTTGGGCTTTCAGTGTAAACAGAGGTATTAGAAGTGAATGTGAAAAGACACCCTTGCCTGTCCCCCTAATGTACTGTAGCCCTCCCCTATCTCAAGCCCTGACTTATGCATCCTGATGTTCTGCAGAGTGTGAGGAAAAGCTGAGGCTGAGGAGAGCCTGACCCCACCTTCACACATACACCCGTAGCTTCCCTCTCTGGAAGGCTGAAATTAAAGGTCACTTTTGTTTGACTTTCATGCTATGATCTATAACCAGGCAACAGAAAGAGGTGCCTACCATGGATAGTAAAGGTGTATTGATCTATCTGAATGACTTATCATTGACTTGCTGTCTGTACAGTAGCTGACATTACCCAGGTGGAGCAATGCATTTTGGGGGACTCTGCTGCCACCCACACACATCGGCCCCTGGTTTACTTTCTGGAAGACCCATCTGGGAGGACTCTTCTGTGCCAAGTGGATTTCTGGAAAGATCTTTTCGATATGCTGCTAAGAAAAACAAAACTGAAAAACAAGCTCGGCAGGGGTATTGGTATTGGGTTGGAGAAGGCAGCCATGGTCACACCCATTCCTCAATCTGAGCCTCTGTCTAACATAACAGGCTTGTCTGCCACCATAGGTCAACTGCAGAGGAAGCTGGGAAGATAAGGTAAAAGACAGAGAGTGAGAGAGAGAAAGAGAGCATGTGCAAATGAGAGAGAGGGAGAGAGGGGGGGTCTCTGTTTATAACTTGCTGTTCTGGAAAACGGGACGCAACCAGGGGGAAATGTTAATCTGCCTTACGACGGTGTTCCACTGGAAAATCCCATGCAGCTTCCAGCACAGCAATTCCCAGCCCGAGCGAGCAGCTGCATCGTAACAAACGACAAAAAAAAGAACTAATGCTCCATTTTCCAAAGTCAGCGCTGGTGTGATATCAATCTGATACAAAATGAGGAAAAACAAACCTCTCAGTCATGATTTACCTCTTTTTCTCTTCAAAAGATGGTGTAGTACAATCAAACCAGTGGGACATTTATTGAAAGCCAAAACACAGACTAACATGGTGGCACTGGGCCACTTCGAAATTCAAACTCCCCCCGAACATTGGCAACCCGAGTGCCTAGCATATCTAAACCACCGAACACATGCATGAGTGCACAGAATAAAATGAAAACATGAGGATAATAAAGGGAAATGCTCGCACAATAGCCGGGGGAGGATAAGAACGGCCTACGTGTGATGAACCGGCGGGAATACATTATCTCAAGTGAGCTGGCAATCGATCAAACCGCAGCAGTGTCAGAGTTATCTTCCTCAGTAAATAGACATGAACAGTGGTGTTAGCCAGTGAGTGGGTGACTGCATTACATGATTCTGATCCCTAACCTACACAGGTCACACCGTGGGCACGCTCACTGGGAAGGCAGGGAACACAGGGGATCCCAGAGATGCCTGTCAGGACGCTGCGCTTCTACTAATTCTAAACAGCACTTGTCAATGGAAAGATTTCTGCACGATTGAGCACAATTTCTTAAAAAAAAAAAATAGACATTATCAGAAACCAGATACCGTCTGTCCACTAACAGTTTTGGTGACAGACGTTTAATCAAGATTGACTATTTTTAAAAGTATGAATTACAAATTTTTATACCAAGTGACTTCAGAATTTGACTGGCTTCTAGTATTTACCAAAAGATACTTTTAAGAGCCCTGTTTCCCTGCACCATTAAATGAGAGGGGACTTCAGTAGCACGCTCTTTTTTTGTGCTCTGCAGTTGTGAACCTGCATCTTAGCAACCTTGTCTTCCTGTGCTATATCGTGGCTGGCCATGGTTTTACTTAACAGGGTGAGATTATAATATGATTAGGGACCTGGGTATATATCTCAGAGGCTGTGTTTGTAACACTGTATTTCTATCCTTGAGCAAGGTACTGCACCTGAATAACTGCAGCACAATATCCAACATTATAAATAGATAGAATAGAATAAAAGCTGTAAACTGTCTAAGTCTCACTGGATGACAGAATCTAGTAAACGCCCAAGTGTAATTTTGTGTCATGTAAATGTAGCTGCTTGAAATGTGAGGGTTGGAGGGAAGAATTAATTGATTTCAATTGATAATCTGTTCTGCAGAGGCCTTCCTGGACACCAGCTACAAATGAATGCCACATCTATACCCCAGAAGGATTAATGAATGAAAAAAAAATGTTCCTCACCAGAGAAACATCAAACAGATTAACCCTCAGTGAGATTCAGAGCAACACTAAGTAATACAGTTTACTGGAACAGACTGGAGGGCAGCAGATGATGTTTTCACATTAGCACATCTTTGTCAGGTCTGAAATGAAGAAAGGGAGTATGAAACTATCCCCCTGCCCCCAATACACTATCAAAGCGCTCTGTCACCAATTATCAGAGGAACTCAGACTAACTATGACTGCTAGAGATTACAGAACATATGTGCTCAGTGTAAGCGAGCAGGGTTTACAGATATCAATCCTGTCCACATGGAACAGCCAGGAATCAGCTCTTTTCATGTTAAGATCATAGCATACATTTACAGGTTTGTCTGATTATCTATTCCCACAGCCTGTACAAATGTCCTTTTGGGCTGTGACTTTGACAAGAATGGAAAGTAGGGAGCTCCCAATCAATGTATCAAGCATAAGAGAAACCAAATAATTTCCATAACCAAAAAACTGACCCTAATCAAATCACTCAGTTTTAGTTAACCTGTATCAATTAACCAGAATGATTTGCATTTAACACATTTAAAATGGTTTCATTTATTAAGAGGGAGAAGTTGTTTTTATTAAGTGACCTTTTACTCCAGTCTCTACTATTGATTAGATAATTAATTGCACTGTTTGCGATCTTGTCCTGTTGTTTTGGTGCATAATGCACATAAAGAGAAAGGCGTCATTTGTGTTGTATAAATAACACGCACTGCTTAAACTCTGTGCTTTAACACAAAGTTACTTGCATATGGCTTGCATATGGCAATTAAAGCTGTTACTAAATCATGTGTATATGGAACAATATCACTAATAATCATTCACATTATAGAGAACATGCAAGATTTTTTATTGTAATTTAATACTCTCATTAAAGATGAATTTGGAAAGCCATAAGAAAACCCCCTCTGTACTCTATCCATACTGATAAAAAAAATTAACTATATATACAGTCAACTATATTACATGCCTTTGAGATATAATTATTAAGACTAGCAACATGGAATGAAATTTCAAGTGGCTGACATTTCAGTTTAAAAAACCCAAACAAAACAAGGCAGACAAGAATATTGTACCTCTCTTCTGTCTGTAATACATAGACATGTGACACAAGTACAGTGGTCTAGTTTGTGCACTGCCATCTAATTTTCCTAATCCTTGTTTGACATCATCAGACTTGCTAGAGCTGAATTTGGACATATTCCTGGACTGTAACAGATGACACAAAAAGAGCCTGCAGGGCCCTAGAGCCTTGTGTGCTGCTGTAGGGATGGAATACTGCACTGCATCTGCATCCTCAGATGGCCCTTCGGTCTGAATGTGTCTTATTCCATGGAATTACATATCATAGCAACAGAGAATTGTGCTATAAATGATGTTTAAAATCATTTCCAGACTGAGTCACTCAGCACTACTATAGCATTTCAGGGATACCTGAATTTGTTGGTGTAACGTTTTGGTATGGTGGATTATTGGTTTAGAACAAGGCTGGGTGTGGTTGGGTTTTGTGACAATGGCAGAAGCTGGGCATAGACAGAGGGCTGAGCAAGTGGAGTTCGGGTGGCAGATTGTGTTCGGTTCGGTGGCCTGTCCTCCTCTTTGTTCCCCCCATCTCTCCCTCCTGAGTCTCCATCTGTGCCTGTGGCCCCTGTGCCAGCCCCATGGGGGAGCAGGATAAAGCAGGATGGCACAAAACACCCAAGCACTTCCAAAGCCCAGGACTGCTCTCTTCCACAGTACATGGATGGGACATGGGCAGCCAGCACATTTCCTATTTGGTTGGTGGGTGGGAAACTCCGCTGTATGGGGTGCCTTGGCAGGCCTGGGCTGAAAATGATTCCAAATATTCACACAGCAAAAACTGTTAAGATAAACAACATTTCTGTATCCCCCCACACAAACAAAAACTATTAAGTGTTAATAACAACTTTATAGTTCATTTCTCTGCTCCCATGACACTTAATTATACTAAATAGGAAATACACAGAGGACTGAATTACTCTGGGCTGCAGGGCCCTGATGGAGCCTCATAAGGGAGAGAAAGAGAGACCACACAGAGACCAGAGGTGTGTGTGTGTGTGTGTGTGTCTGTGTGTGTCTGTGTCGTGTGTGTGTGTGTGTGTGTGTCATGTGTGTGTCTGTGCATGTGTGCATATGAGGTTTGCACTAGTGTGTGTGGAAGTGTGTGAATGTGAATAAGTGTGGAGGACTGAGTGAAGTCCTCTTTCCAGCTGGCAATGTGCTGATGAGATTTGTGATCCCCTCAAATACATTTGTGCGTCACGTCCTGGTCCCGTCACACAGAACTCTCAAACAGTGGTCAGGACCATGGGGCGGGGGGGTGGAGGGGGCACTGGCACACACACACACACACACACACACACACACACACACACACACACACACACACACACATGCGCAAACCATAATAATCCCAAGTATATCCTTTGAACATATATGGAGAAAAGCGGAAAACATGATATGGTCTTGCATCTTAAGATTTCATAATACATTAAGAATATGCTGTTTTGGTTTCTGGAAAATGGCACAGTTTCATCATCTGATTAAATTTCCCAGTAAATTCATATAATAGCATGACTGAAAAAAAAAAAAATTTGTAGGGATCAATTATGGCTCATTAGCACTGGGCTAGATCAAAGGCAACTGTTAATGCATAAATGCATTATAAGCCCAGAGACACACAACTCCAGAGTGAAAACACTGGTCAACAGAACCTATACAAACATGGAGGTAGCACTCTAATTTTAATTAGAAGTCAAATGCAAAAAAACAAGCATTAAACCATCACTTCAAACAACAACTTCCCACTGACACACGAAATACAGTGACAATGAGACATAGTGTTAGCACTATTGCATCTATGTACATCTCTCTGTGGAGCCTCCCTTTGTGAGTTGTCCCTTATGCAGAGAAACTATCTATGTTCTATCTGTGTGCTCTGACTCCCATATAGAACCCCCTACTACAGATGGCTCTATGCACAGTGAGGGGTATACAGGGGTACAGAGCCATTTTCAGCTTTTGTGCATTTCTCTGGAGCTCAACTGGTGTGCATTACAGGTTCACTGCAAGCCCATGCGCACGTGGCCCGCATTTCAAAGACGCCTCAGAGCTCAGCTCCTCGGTTCACAATTCAATTCTCCCCGCTCCATTAAGCCCCATGCAAGTTTAATGCCACGGAAATGAGAGGCAAAACCGGCTGTTTGTGAAACAGAGAACAAAAATGTCGCCTTTTGTTTTTTGGCTGAAGGGATGCTGCTGAATATCCCCACACTAAAGGTGTATTACCCGACAAACTTGGCTTGAAAAAGTATATGAATGTATTTACATTCTTCAAACAGATATCTTAAAAGATTGCCAAACTCTGACACTGAACTTACTAAACATGCACCTAATCTTATCCTCTACCTACAATTACACTCTTTATGACATACTGCATTGTATAACAAAATCAGTCGTGCCAAAGGCTGGCACTAAAAGGGACAGAGAATATCAATACCTATTAATTAATCCCAAAAAAGAGCATTTACTTTGTATCAGTTGGTGTTGTTGATTGTTCTGACAGCATTGGCCATTTTAACAATTGTTTTCCACAACAACCGAAGTAAATCACTGTACTTAAACTTATTGTGATATAACTGAATCAGGAACCTATCATCTGTATTTGTAGGGTATGTTGTTGCAATGGCATTGAGTCTTTCCATCTGTGCTTTTGTGTAGCTAATTCAAAATTAATGAAACCTTGATCTGGAAAAGAAAAGAGGGAGAAGGGAAAAAAAGAGTGGATGACTCCAAGCTGACAAAAAGCTCTCACAAGCAGAGCTGGACTCCGGACAGCAGGACAGATGACACTCGATTGACTTGGCAAAGTTATCCAAAGCAGATCTGCGATTCAAATTCAGCTCGCTGCACGCAATGCACCCAGTGTCTTCTGACAGATACAAATGACAACACATACGCTTTAATGACTGTACCACTGCTGGGATCTCTGGAGGCTTGGTCCCAATGATTGGGATCTGGACTGTACTCGTGACAACTATGCCCAAACGGGTAATTAGAAGTGGAAACTGACAAAAACATTCAGCACTAAATGAGGGGAGGGGTTCAATTAGGATGGCATTAACAATTTAATTGCTCATCATTGCTCAATAGTGACATCTGCAGTGGACCCAGGCACCTGCATAAGCTACAATCATTTCTGTCTCTTATCTCAGAATTGACTGTAAGGATATGGACCATGGACACCTGATTGTGGATCAGCACATAATCTAATGTGCTTTTATCAATACAGGCACTGATCTGGGATCAGTCTAACCACCTAACTCATAGTGGGTAAGGTCATGACATGGATATGGGACACTCAATAAGTACTCTGAATGACTGATCAGAACACGTATTCATAAAGCATCTCACAAATGAAGATAAAATCTGGAAAAGTACAAATATAAAGAAAAAAAAATAGTGTGACTTTAAATTGCAGCTAAGCTCTCAGTACATGGATTTAAAGTAGGCTACACAGATCAGATGTCAGCAGTATATTATCATGTAGCCTGGCAAGGAGAGTTAATGGGACAAATATAATGACCTAGTCAGAAAACCTAATGGTGTCAGTCAAGCTCCTGCATTTAAGCTATGCTTAATGGCAACGAAGGAGTCAAAACAGCATCATGATTACCGCTACATGCCTCCACTCCAGGGAGAGCAGGAGGGGGATTATGGCCGTTCTGTTACCGCCAGCCTGAGAAGAAGCACTGCGCTTTCTGAAGCTCAGCGTCCTGTACCACCTCAGATGGGATCTGTGGATTTAGGCCATTCTATTTTTAACAGGACTTCTACAACGCCATGCCCATTTAATGTCAGTGTGTTAAATGAATGTGCTACACTGCATGCCATGAAAAATAGATGCCATTTCAATTATTGACATGCACTATACGGTGTTTGGCTGTTGCACCTGACAGCGTTTTATCAAAAATGGGCTATTCACAACAATGTAGAGGGCTATCTGTTTGTCAGTCTGTGTGTTCATTGGGGATGGGAAAATATATTGAAATTCAATATATTGCGATACAAAACAAATACAAAAACTTGACAAAAACAGTATTGCATAGTCTCGTAACACAAGCTACGTTTTACTTTTGCTATTAAACAGAGGTCAATAGCCATCCATGGTCAACAGTCCATGGATGGCTATTGACCACTGCTATTCAATACTAACTGGAGGGCTAGAGGGCTAGAGGGTGCAATAGCCTTTATTAGCCTATACAAAACAGTCATCTGGGTCAGGGACCACACTCCTTAAAGATGGCAGCAGCGGGAGGCAACCATGGAGGAGATGCTGGTAATGAAAGCCTAAAGATAATAAATGGTGCACCAGCAACGAAACCATAGGTGTGGCAGTATTTTGGCTTTAATGTAAAATATAGCGTAAATAATGAAAGAGCCGTGGACAAAATGAAGACTATCTGTAAGTTGTGGAAGATGATAATGCCCTACACAACGGCTAACACAACCAACATGGACACTCATCTTCACCGCTACCATAAGACAAAACAAAGGACAAACTGAAAAAACTGCTATGAGACTAAATAACACTGTCAAAATTATTTTCAAGCTGTGTCGTATAAACTCGCCCTCTGTTTAAATCACACACTGGAGTTAACATTTATTTAACCTAATTTATTTTGAGAATTCGTTTTATTTTCCCCTTATTTAATATGCTATTATTGGAAGCACTTTGCTGCACATATGGTTGTTTTTTACATATTAAACCAAACCAGTGCCAGAAAAGAGAAAAAGAGGAATAAAGCACAAATATTCTGCAGTCATACATAGCTGTTACTGAACTTTTAATTGTATTGTGCTTGTACAGAATCATAAACCCCTTATTGTCTATTGAATCATATCAAGAAAAAAAAACAACAAAAGCAAAAAATGGTCTCATCCCTAGTGTTCACTGATCTGTCCAACTTATTTTCCATATAATTACACTTAAAGCACTCCATGTTAACACCTCTCATTTTCTCTCAAAAGTTGGGATAACTCTGATGTGTGCAGAATGGGCTGTGGACTGTGCTTTGTTGGTCTGCATGGAATAATAAGGCTATAAATATAATACAGCAATACAACGTTACAGCATAACACAATACTGTAATGTGAATAATACAGCATGTAATAAAATGGCGCATTGAGGAAACTTATAAGCAGGAAGAAAATGCTTCCAATGAGAGCACACATTCCAATCACAACCCACTATTGGCCAGCAAGGAGCCAATAAAAAAAGAGGTGGATTCAGTTAAGGGATCTACAGTTCAGATTCAATGTGTCTTTGTGAATTACTCCAGCAGCACCCCAGAACGTGTGGCTGAACTGGAGGCTGGACAAAGCTGTGAGTACTGTAAATGGAATGGAATCTATATCAGCAAAGTAACCACACTCGCACAGGAAACAAACAAAAAGACTGAGGCAGACCAATCACTAACTGTGTTGGTGCATCGTGGATGGGCACCTATGACTAAAACAAACCAACCATTAATTGTACAAGATGAGAAATATGTATATTCACAAAAAAGAATCCACACTGTGATAACTGTTGGATTACAAGAGGGTTTTGTTTGTTTGGTGTCAGGCCATAAAAACAAGGCCAGGAACAGGGCAAGAATGGACAGGAGATTCTGATTTTTTATCAGCCTGGCAGGGCACAGTTTGTCTCTGTGTTAAACCTCCTGGGTTCAGTGTGGGCCAAGGCTAACCATGCCAACCACACCCACGCACACACAGACACACAGAGACACACACACACACACACACACAGACACACACACACACACACACACACACACACACACACACACACACACACACACACACACACACACACACACACACACACACACACACACACACACACACACACACATACACTTTGGGCCATAGTGAGGTGTGTTGCAGCCTTGTGCTTGTCATTTGAGTGGTTACAGTGTTGAATCCAGTTCAGGGCTGGAACCTAAGCCAAGAACTCCTGAGAAACTCCAGCTGTACAATCATGGACACCCCGGGAAGGTGGTCCGGCCATCACAGTGCCAATTCATACTGAGAAGAATAAGATAGAAGCTGCTGGGTAGCCATCAGTAATTACCCCACATTAGGCTGATGGATGCTATCACCAGGGACAGCTGGGTGGATACTGAGTAGGAGAGTGAAATACCCTGCCTGATTCAATTCCCCCCTTTTAATTAATCAGTGAGAGTATTGAAGATAAATGTCCTCTGAGCATGGTAACTTCTGCAAGGACCATGGAGGGAAATCCCAACCCACTGCCACTGTAATTATACCTGTGTTAATTTGACCTCACACTTTATGAGATTTCAGACACATTCCAAATACAGATCAGTGAATTTACACACACGTTTTCAACACAAATGAATAAGAAAATTATGCTTTAAAAAGGACAAATCCTGCATTCTGTGAACCAGTTAACAGATGAATAAAAAGGTGACTGAATTTCCCCGGAGTGAACTATGACCCAATGGGGCAGCAGGCAACCACCAAGCCTTTGAGACAAGTGACTGATGCAGCAAGACTGGCAGCCAGTTGTGGTGGTGCACAATTGGCTTTAGTGTTGGCCAGGGTGGGCAGAGCCAAATCATACAACATGATTCTGCTGGAAGGTCAGATATAAGCTACCTGCTACAACTGCACAAACAGCATGCAGAGGATGCATGAACTAGCCTGTTCTACTACCACTTTAAGAGATGTCACAGGGAAGGGACATTGTCACAGGGACTGGGTATTGAAATAGCAATGCTAAAAATTTTAATTAATGACATATACAAAAAATACAGTGTTCAAAGCTATATTTGGCATGGCCCTAGACCCATTTTGAAAACTTTTTTGTGTGAATAAACAGATGAAAACTACTAATTTAGCTAAATTAGAGGGAAAAAACACATGGTGCAGTGCAGTCAAGATCTATCAGAGGAAAACAAAAGCTTTTGAGCCAGAACACAGCTAATGACTGTAATGGATTCAAATTAATGTGATGGACTCAACAAAAAGTTTTGAGTGCATGTTTACATAAGTTGTTGATGGCAGCGTCTGTCTGTGGCCTGTGGGTTGAGTTCGGCAGTTACAGAAGCACAATTAACAGAATAAAATCATTTCTGTGCATGTGTGTGTGCGAGCATGTGTTGGTAAGGGGATCATTTTTAAACTGAAAGTCACATTTACCTAATACAAAAAGCTCTGTTCCAGTGCCTTAAAGGTGACTCTACATCCTGCATAGATGAATAGCACAGTACATAAAAGCACTAATACTGCCTCAACAAACACATCCCAGGGACATCTGCTGAACAGTTCCAGCAGGGACGACAGTGAGATAAGATAATGATAGACAAACACAGCCCAGCAGATTGATTTACCTTTCTTCATCAAACACAAATATTACAGTAAAACCAATTCACTTTTTTTAAAAAAATAAATTTTTCTCCCATTACAGCTCATCCACTGAAAAAGGACGTTTTAACTTCATCAAATTGACGATAAAAAAAGAGACATTTAGGGCCAAACATCTATGATCTTTTTTTTCAAAGCTAGTCCAACAAAGGAAGCTTGAACAGAGGTTATTATACAGTGATATACTGTCTCCAAGAGAAATGTGAGCCCTCCTCTCACCTTTCACTACAAAGCGCCAAGCCACATAACCATGACTTGCAGTCACAAAGGACGGACACACCCCATCTATGTCAATACCTGTGTCTCTACTGTCAAATGCGGGTTGATGTACATTATTTCAAACATGTTTTTTTATTATTAATTTGCATATATGCACTTCATATTTGAGTGGCTCATCTTTCATTGTAAACCTAATACAAGTTTGCCTCTTGAAAATCAACCTATTCTGCCACCATTTTGAATCAAGTTCACAAATCCACTTATCTCTTATCTAGACCTACCCAAATCTGACAAAACGGTAGGCTACTTTGCAGGTGAATCAAACAGGTTAGTTTGCAGGTGCTGCAGGGGTATAAAGAATACAAAAAAGGACAATAAATCCAAAGCACATGTGAAATGCATACACAGATATACATGGAAATGTGTCACATGTATGTGAAAAAAAAATGAGAAGAGGACTTTTTGGAAGTGATCTCTTTAATCTGGCCATATATTATCGTATCTTTTAGTCTTGTGTGAAAGGTCTGTGCATCCTTGGATGTGATGTTCCATTTTAGTATTTCCCCACAGGAAATTGTTGGTCAGTGTTCTTATCTTAATTGTACTCAGCCTTTCAGTGTGTTTTTATTTTAGAATAAGGCTAAAATAATAAACCCAGAGTGTATCTTGTGTCCCTATCATAATCTCTGCCTCTGGGCCACTTATGGACCACTGGGTATCCTCCATGTCCAAATGGCCCATGAGCCTGGTGACTCACACCTTGGGACTGTGTGTGTGTGTGTGTGTGTGTGTGTGTGGGTGGGGAGGACCTGACACTGGGGGGATGAATCATGACGTTGGGATGGGGTTGACAGGGGATGGGGGTGGTGGTGGTGACTCAGGCTGACCTGTGACTGGCGCCTCAATGTCCAGCAGATTCTTCTCGGACCGCAGGATAGCTGCTCCCTCGGAAATGAGCCGCAGGGCCACGGTCTCCTCCACTCGCCCCTCCTTGGTCAGGTGTGCCTTCAGCAGGTCCACCTTGGGCTTCCCCTCACTGTCAAACACCTCCTTGGCAGTCAGCCGATGGCTGGGTGGGAACGGGACAGCTGTGGGGGTGGGAGCAGAGAGACAGCATCTTTGTAATCACATTGAACTTCAGGCGTAAAGATAAGAAACTGAACAGTTCACATCAGATTCGCAGACCCACGCACACACAGACACACAGAGACACACAGAGAGAGACACACACACACACACACACACACACACACACACACACGCTTTCTGGTTTTCTGGATTTTCCAGCATGCAGGTGATCTATTGAAGTGATGGACATGTGGCACTGTCTTGCCTTTGATAATAATTCAGTCTTACACAAAAGGAAAAAAAAGACACAAGATCATACCCATAGAATTATATGGCACTAATAACTACATAAAGTAGTGTCTTAAGAGAATGCTTCCATAAACATAACAATATTGTTGGTTTGAGGATTGTGAGTTTAGGTGTAGATGGACACAATTAACAAAATAATAACCCTTCCCTGCATTTGCATGTGTGAGTGTGTGTGTGTACCCATTTGTATGTGCGTATCTGTGTGTGCGCAGTTGTGTGTACGCATGTGTATGATGTGAATGGCAGGGCAGGCAGTTATGCTAAATAATGATCCTGTCTCTTTGCACAAACCGCCTTTGATGATAAAACCTCAGTGAGTAAACAGCATGGCCTCCTCTGCCGCAGCTGCTGAACGGATCTGCAGTGTTTTCATGGCAACGCTTCGCAAAGTGCCCCTCTCTGACCCACACAAAGCATTGTCTGCCATTACATTTATTCTCAATTAGGCTAATTAGGCTTTTGAAAAGCACTTATTTTTGTTTCATTAAATTTGAGAAATACTGTAGCCTCAGGGAACAATCAATGCACGCTATCACGTTTCACCACCAAGATTTCATCTGTGTGACTGTCCCCCCCCAGTTCAACATCAAAACTGCCTATGTCAGCTTATTAGACACAACATACAACATACAACATACAACACCATGTGTGCTCAACAACAGGTCTGGGTTTATACCATGGAAAAAAGCTCTGATCTCTGTGGCTTTGTGAATTTGAAGAAAATTATTTATGGCTTAAATAATTCCAAATATTCAGGCATAAGCCCTTGGATATTAAATCCAAACTGAGCTTTAATACTATAGCATTAAAAAGGACACTGCTTCAAGGAATAGCAAAACTAAAATTGACATTTTTTTCTCAATTTTAAAGTAAATTTGAAAATATCAATGCTTTATGCACTGTCAGTTTGTAGGAGAAATTAATTATAACCAAGCTACAACTGCATTTACTAAAACTGCATCTACTAAAATATTTGCAGTCCTCCGAGTGGCAATTAAGCTCAATTCTAGGACATAGATTCAATGTGTGTGAATGAGTCCTTTAGATTTACCATAATGGCCAAGGCATAAGACAGTTTAACATCTGGTTTCTAATTTAAATTGGGCAATAGCATTCCCCAAGTTAACATGCACATAAACTAAGTCCACCTCCACAAATTGATCTCTGGGTAGCTCCAAGCATATTGATTGCTTCACGCTACGATGCATTCCTCTCTCAGATGCACATTGAGCAGATGCAAGTGATGAGGACTGAAGAAGTGGAGGTGATCTCTCTCTGATGCATGCTGCCTCTCCATGCTTTCAGCTGAATTAACATCACCAAACACACGTCTTCCTTAATGACGACTTGTGTAACGCATGCTGAGACCCTGGCTAGAATGCCAAATAGACAGGGGATTCCGGAAAGCTGAATGAGATTTCCTGTAAGTGACATCACCAGGAATTACAGCCATGTCTGGAGATCTTCGCCTAGATCCTGGGGTATGTGAAGATGATTGACACATTCATCCCAAAGCTAGCCATGCTGTTTTCATCCCAGCACAACTGAGCCTCAGACCTATTGCCACAATTCTGCACAGTGTCCCTGACAGACATCAATCCCTTTTGAGGAACTATAAATGAATTAAAATTCTTGCAAAATAAATATTACTTTATATAGTGACTTATTTGACTACAGGTCTTTGCAGGCAGTTTTAAAAAGTGCTGTGTCATTCAACATATCCAACAGAGCAGACGGCCACACATATCCTCCCATTCTGTTCTTACATTATGTTCAGATATTCTCCATTTATTGGTGTATTTCAAAACAGCACTAAAAAAGACGGTAATTTATTTGACAATTTATAAGGTGTTAACAGCTATGGATCCATTAAAAGAAATAAACCTGAACAAATATCACTCAGGATAAGGAACAGTTCTTAAATGTGGGACTTTAAAACAATGCGCTCAATTACACGTAGCTTCTTAATATCTTTTGAGCTGAACCGCTTCATCCTGAAAAACACGGCAGCTCCTCACCAATAACAAATCATAAAGACTATAAAAAGGTATGCTTCCTACAGCATCATAAATGACCCTAAAATACCTACTTGAAAACATCTCTCCATATCGGCTAGTACTAAAAACAGACTCAGTCTCCAATCCATGGTTTTCAGTGCTGGGTTTAAACAAAACACAAGGCCCCAAGAGTTCCATAACAAATGAGACAGACTCTCTGATAACTAATGCAGTGGTCCCTATGGTTAGGCTGATAGTGTGACAGACAGGTGCAATCAGACTATAGTCCTAAATGTGAATAGTGTGGACATGTGGTCACTGAAATCACCAGGAGAAATGAATTAGTATGCCATTTTCAATCTTGAGGTCAACTTAAAGCACAAGCTCTCTGTGTAAGGTGGAAGCTCCAAGGTACAATAGTGATTCAGTCAGTTTATTCCTACAAGGACAGAGTTTATAAAAGGTTGGCCAATTTGAAAATAAACATGGAAGGAAGAATAAATTAAATAATTGTGGAATATCAGCTTTCTGATCCTAAATGTGCATACCAGAAACTTTGGTATGTCACAATAACACGCAGCATTTGCTGTTGTTTGATAGCAGGAGTGAAATAAAGTCAAATCCAATGGCTGCAGTGAAACCCAGTCGGTAATTACTGATAATTAATCAGGACAATTCAGGGAAAAATTATATTCCTGGAGAATGTGCCCAGATGCTACACTTCTGAAACCTGCCATGGGTACAGCAATACAGGAAAGCAAACAATACACTTATAAGGTCACTTTCTAAACTGTTTGAGATGTTTGAATCCACAGAAACCTTCCACTCCACAGAAAATTTTGTCTAATGCCAGCATGTCAGAAACTGCTGTCGTGGCATAGGCCAAATACGAGTGGCTCAGCGTGCTCATTGGAGTTTCGGCTTTTTTCGGCGTCAACACCTATAACTGTCACTTCAAATGTAATTTCTGTGAAGCTTGCTGGGCGGCTGACGGGTGCGCTCTGTAAACCTCTCGGCTCCAAGCATTGGGACCAACCGCCAACGCACGCCAGTGACCTTTCCCCTGCTGTTTTGGCGGCTGGATCCTGTGGCGAAAACGACGCTGCTCCCTTGGCTTTACACAGGCCGGAGAAGTGGAAAAACTGACGGCCCGTTTCCTGAGAATGATTTCAAAGAGTGTTTTTCACTCTGTGTTGTTACACCCACTTTTTTTCTTTCTTTTTTTTGTACATGTCCTCATGTTTAAACAAGCAGGGCCTGATGTTTACAGTACCTTTCTGACTTGCCAGGTGAAAATACCCCCTCTTTTCACCTCAAAATGGCCACCTATTTTTGGCCTCTCAAAGTGCTCCTCCCTGAGTAAGCAAAGATGTGTGTTACCTGCAAAACTGCATATAAAATGTGCTGGATTATCAGAGTAAAAGAAAAAGGGCTGACTGCATGCCATTGATCCTTGATAAATGAAGACCATTTTGGAGGCAAACTGCAACATTTTCCCTGCCTGCAACATTTCCAGATTCTCTGCCTAAAAAAGTTTCTGTTTTCCTTATTTTCTTTATTTTTCTAAAAGCCTGCAAGGAATATACACTGCATAAACCCGAAAATTGCAATTACAAAATCCTTATAAATCATTACTAGGATTTTTTTATGCTATGTGTGTGTGAGGGTGTGTTTGTGTTGGGAGTTGGTGAGGTTGTCTGAAGGTATTTATGCAATATATTGGGAAAAAAATGAAAGCAAGATCAGGGGTCCATGTACAGAAAAGTGTCACTGAAAGTATAATGTTACCAAAATGTGAGAGAGTGGTTACAGCAGCTAACAAGCTATCTGTAGTAATGAAAAAAGGGGACTTCATGAGCCCCAAAATGGCTACCAAGTCTGGTCAGTGTCTCATTAGACTGAACAAATTATATTTTTTACTGTGACAAGCAAATTGTTTCGACTGGGTTGTAGTAGTTACTAGTTGACACTATTTTAAGGATCTCAACCCACCATAAATGCTGGTGGGACACCCTGTCACACTGATTAAGCCTTAAATTAGATGAGAATTTCAGTGTCGACCTTGAAAAAAAATATGTATACAACCTCAACAACTAACTAACCTGAGTCAGGGCTTTCAGATATTAAGACATAGCTTGGCAAAAATCTTGAAAGCTCAATTTGCAGTTTGTAACGATCAAGCCAGCTACGAAGTCAGTACCCATAAACAGTGCCTGCTATCCTTGCTTACCAGCTCTGTGAGAAGGCTATTTAGCCACTAGCTAGGGGAATTCATCTTGAGAGCAGTAAGAGGGAAATACTGTTTGCATAATATTTCTTTCTGAATGATTTTTCATGATACTGTACTGAAAAATAACTGTTGATGATATGGAAAAAATATGTATCCCACTGTACAAATAGATGGTGGCAACCATTCTGAAGCTAAAGCATTTATTTAATAAGATAACTGAGTTATTATTTAAAATACAGCTTATTACCCCAACTGTTCTATATAACTTTGAGTTACAGCTATATTTTTGTATTTGCTATGATGCAAGGTTTCCATAAGACATCACATAAACATAAACATTGTTTCCTCCTTACAACCTTTCTTTATATGGATGTTTGAACCGCCAGTCCCCTGTGCATTATTTAAGCTTAAAGGAACAGCAGAAAACAGACACAACAAAGCGTAGTCCATCTAATGACTGAATGAATTGAAGCAGGGGTCCATTAGCAGAGTCTTTGTTTATTTTGCAATTAGTCTCAGAAACTTCGTAGTTGCAAACTTAGTGGAGTGAGAGCAGAAATTCCTGGTTCATTCTTCACAGTTAGACTTAATAATGGACACGCTAACTCGCACACTCCTACAGAGGGATTTCCTTCTTCCCCAAAAGGATTAACGTTGCTTGTGCAGGGTGGTTTTGGATGGGATACTATACAAGCACTGGGATACCACCAGCTTCCTTTATTCACGCTCTCCAGCTGGTTCCTTCTCAGAGATCGCTGGACTACTTAGTGACTTTCTCCGATCCTCTGAAGGAAAGCTTGGCAGGGTTTATCTGCAGGTACTGCAAACAAAACAGATAACTGAAACAGGCTTTTTATTGGAGGGGAGTTGCATTAGATCAAATTTCATGGCCTGCACCTCATAATGCAAGATTAGACTGAGAGATAGGGGAACAAGAATGATTTTGCCTCCTGTTCTGTCATGAAGGAGAGATGGAATTCAATAGGCAGTGAGGGTCAGTAATAAAGGGAAAGCAATAAAAACTTTGGCTTCCTGAAATTCCACTGATTTAATTAGAGGAAGCTGAACACCTGCCAGATGAATCAACTCTACAGCCTGCCTGGAGATGAACACTAACTGTGTCTGCTCTCTCATCTCTTCCTCAAATGAGGGGGGGGTTATTATGCAACCAGAATGAGTGTTTTGAGCACCATCTACAAAAGTCCAGAAATTATTAGTGAGTATTTTTCCTTGCCCATATGTTTGCCTCCATCACATACCCTGTCCTTATTTATGTTGTGTTTATGTGCCAAAAAGAGGGGGAACTGTTGTGATGGTACTATTTTGATATTATAATTATACAAAATAACCAATACTGCCCAAACCCAACCTCCAAACACAAGGAGCTCAATGTAACACTTTTCAAGAAATAATATATCTATATGCTAAATAATGGTTTAAATCAACTGATAAAAATCTGTAGGATACCATTCCACTGTTAGATGACTAACCTTGGAAAAAGACAGAACATCATCAAGAGGTACCCCTTTACAGAGTGTTAGGTTGTGCTATTTAAAGTCAGAGCAATATTTTTAGAGAATATGTCATTTAATTGGGGACAGGAGACAGGAAATTTGCTATTTTGCACAACAAAAACAGGCCATTGAAAAAAAGATGTACTCACTGGGAACCAGGCCAATTATATGAAAATAAGCTAGTTAAACACAGGTTGTAAGGAATGACAATCTATTTGTTTTTTGTTTTTTTGTGAAACCTAGGGACAGTGTGACCCCACACAGTGGCAATCCACCTCACCCAGCCTGACCTTCTAACAAGAAAAAGATGCTCACATGTTGTACAGCAGGGAAGATACTTTTCATTTAACAGAAAAGGAGTGGACACACTAATTAGGCCTGCAGACACACAGAAACACCACAGAACAGGAAATCTTCTCCACTCTCCTGCCAGCCCTGCTGCCGTGGAGACGCCAGAGGCACTGACTGGAACTCGGATGCACTTGTCAAACCTATCGGTTCTTTTCCAGTGTTCTTTGTACCACTTTACAGAAGTCACTTAAAAAAAGAGAGAGAGCTGTATGTGGAGAAGGGAAACTTGTGGGAGGTGGATTCAGGATACTCTGCTTTCATCATCCTTTCATCATGTCTCAAGGCTGTCAGGGTGTATCCTCTGTCCGTCAAAATCCGCACACCTCTTACACTGTGGCATTGGAGCTCAAGGCAAACGCTCTGAGCTCTCTCTCAGCGCAACTTCTAATGACTGGCTACAGCAGGATGAACGCAGACATGCGCCCTGCTCTTACGTATGTCTTTGTTTTTCTTTTACAGAGGGCAAAAACCTGTAATTGTCTGGTATTGCATCATACTGTCAGCGCAGACCCTCAAGGCTGTGTGGCTGCAGCCTTTAGCTCTCAGTCCTGCTGCAGAACAGGCCAGACAACTGTCCCAAAGGGGACAGGCACTGCTTTGGTGCTTCTTGTGTAGCATGTCTGATTTCTTGGCTAACTGGATATTCATCAGATTTGTCCAAATCCAGTCTCAATCACAACTGGAGGTGGTCTGCTCTGGATTCTGCCAGATCTGAATGGAAATGTTCCAGCAACCATCTTCCTTTGTTACAAACATTTTACATTAAATGACATCCCATAATAAGTGTGCAGGGGTTGCCAGAAGCCCTACTGCAGAGCAGAACACTGAGCATGAAAAATACAAAAATATTATTGGGGTTTAAACAAACAAAATTTGATATGCTACATTAAGAACAAGTGGGAACAGAGAACAGAGGGAAGCATGTACTGGACATACAGACAGTTTTAAACTGTAGTTACATGATACACTGATACAAGTGTAAACAGGGCCTTAGAAACTCAATGGCTCAAAAAGACAACACATGACTCCTCTTCTTCCATGAGTGTGGGAGGTAGAGCTTGGACTGGAGGGTGGAAAAGGCTACGAGGGTTGGCCGAGCTTTAGAATTGCTGGAGTGACTTTATTTGTCCACCCAACTGTGGGACACAAACGATATATCAGCAGCCATTCCTCCCAAGGCGATAAGCCCCACTTTCAGGCCTCTGCAGCATCAGAATTCAAAAGCAATGACGAAAAAGTCAACACCAACATGTTTGTGATTGTATTCATCAAGTATCTCAGTGTAAGGGCTGATCTATTATCAGTTTTGCCCTTTAGCGTATAATGGATGAGGTTAGGAAATAGAATGGAGAAATCTGATCCAGATCCTTGATCTGGCCCAGCTCAGCTTCATACACAATAGCCACAGCTCCACAGTTAGGCTATGGTGGTAGGTGCCAAGATATGCCAGTGCTCTTCAGTCATTCCCTGGCTTGTACTTTTGTTGGGACTTTCTTGGTGCTTGAGCCTCAAGCTTTCAGCCACTGACACTCTAGGGGTTAAGGCTATGATTTAGGTGCTGAGTTGGGTTGTATGTGACATTCACCTGGTGTGTTGTGACAGGTTGGGATGGGTGATGAGATATACATGGAGAAGTAACTGTTTATTATACATGTTCCATAACTATGACAAACCAGTCAAATCAAACATTGCAGCAGTTTTATGTGAACTGGACTAGATACAATGAGCATAAAATTGTTTTGACATGAGTTTTTGCAAACATTGGTTTCCATATCTGAGCATATGAGAAGTTACATTTTCAAAGAGGGTGGCTCACAGAGGACCTATTCATGATTAAGTGAGTTGTGAGCCAGTAAGACAGTTTTGGAATCACTAGACTAAACTGTAGAGGTCTCAGAGGTATCTATGCTGGAGATCTCCTATGCTTCACTGAGGATATATTTCCCCGGTTGCCCCTGCAAAATAGCATAAATTGTGGACTTAAACAGTTTTTTGGGGGAAAACTGTAGCTCCTAAACAGCACAAGCAAGCAATCCAAACAGCCACAACAAGAATGTCTGAGAACAACTGTAACAATAAGCCCATCTCTGAAGAAAAACACTTTCCCCAATTTAAAATATTAATTATATAAATTTTCCAAAGCTGTTGTTACATTACATTTACGTTACATTAAAGGCATTTGTTAGACGCTCTTATCCACAGCGACTTACAAGGCAAAGTGCATATGAATGGTACAAAATGTGCTGAAATATAATATACCTGTAAAGAAACTTCTATATGTACAAGCCCATGTCTCTCCACATCAGCATGCTAATCCAGAACAACACTGTTCAGTGTCATTTAACAACAGTGACCTGTACAATGATACACCATGCTGCAGGGTGTTCGCCTTTTCCTCCCCTGCTCCATTATGACACAACATAGCTGTTCATGAAAATCGCTGCTGGAATGGATCCATTGCGAATATTACCTGCTGCAACTTGTGCACCATCCCTAATGTTTCTTGTTTTGAGTAATTAGTACATATTACTACTGCATATAAATCTTATAACCGGCATAATAAAACAACATTGCCGTTCCAGGAAGACAAATTTTCAGAAAATGGGAATTATCTTGTTATAGCAGTGCATTAGACATATTTCAGTCATTGCTATTTTAATACATTTGTAATGTGTGCTTGTCTGTATTTTCTATACAGCACAGAGGGTCTAAACAGGCGGTGGGTCTGAGGTTTGAAAGGATATCAACCCTCTGACTGCAGGGGAGCATAAAGAGATATGCTGGTTAGTGGCCCGGAACCATCTGCAGAGGTTTGACCACAATGGTAATCACTGAAATTTTAGTTGGTTTTGATTTCCAGGTACATTGTACCATCAACAGTTTGGGATTCCATTCCCCCTCCCTCTCTTGGTTGCGACCGTCAGGAGAGCTTTCTTAGAACAACCACATATGTTCTTCTTTCCTAGACAAAAAAACAATAACCCAAGCTATTATTTATTGGCATTTTACGAAGTAGATATAAATGTCAAGAATTTCCTATGAACTTCGCAGAGGAACATTAAGAAGGTCATGCAGTGTAGAGGACTGCAGAATGAGCCGACGCGGGCAGGCGTACTTAAAGACCTTTCTGATCAAAACAAGAAAATTAAAAACAAATGTAAAATGTAGGCAAACACATCTTTTTCCAAAAACAAAAAAATCCCTTCTGTCCAACATTAATATTTCGCAACAGAAGACAATAATAAGAAGCTATTTGTAGAGCTGGAGCAGTCTTGTAGAAGATTAAAGGGATTCACACTAGCCTGCGGTCTTTTACACAAAAGGTCAATTACACTGAGCTCTCCTATATACATGCTATCCAGTGGAAAAACAGTAAAATGCTGGATTTTTTTCCTCCCCTTGTTCCTCAACCGTAGAAACTGGCCATGCCATGAAGTGTTTTTTAACAGCATGTTTTCAAATAAGAGTGGTTATTAACACTACCCATTTAATAGGGACACTAATTGAGATTTTTTTATTTGGAAAAAAATGTAAATTGCTTGACTGAAATGACCAAATAACTTAACACCAGAAACAGCTGGCAGCAGAGCATTCTGTGCCTAGTGCTACCACAGCCAGTGGGGCTATTGGTATAGTGGCTAAACCTGGAAAAATCTAAGCCTATCATTTTGCCAACAATCTAGCATAATCTGCTCATGTTCTAGCACTTATACCTCAGTGGGACAGGGATCTGTTTAGTGATATAGACCTACAACAAAATCTTGAATACTGTGTGACACTGGTGTGGAGGCACACTCCAACAGCCAGGACTACTGTACATGAAGCACCGCAGACAAATTTCCACTTAGGCTATTAAGGTCTGGCCCTGCAGAGTGCATATTGCTTCCGTTATGTCCATTTGTGACCACAGCGATTCACTTGATGGAAGTCGATTGCTCTGAGATACTCAAAGGTAAAAAGACAAAACCACATAAATAACAGCTCTCAATCATGCCAGTAACCAAGTGGCCTGTTCCTTCAGGCGGTGGATTTGGGCCAAGTATTTCACAAAACTGTTTCAGCATCACTCTTGTCCACACAGCCTTATTCATGAATGTATAAAAGGAGAAACTGATCCTAGACCAGATCTACTACTCTTAGCATGTCATCATGTCAGATTACACAGCAAACTTTCTAATGCTAAGATAAAGCACATCCAAAAAGCTCAAAGGCACACTTACACTTTGGCCTTTTTGAATGTTCTAAATTACTTCCCCAGATTTGTTTTGCTTTTTGACCAATCAGATTTATATTCAAAGTGCACCTTGCTCAATGACATGATTGGGTATCTGTTCCTGGATTCCATGGCACACTTTATTCTTATTTATTTTATTATTCTGATCCCTTGCATCAACTGACATTAGCAAAATTGATTGACAAGCTCAGACACACCAACCCTCAAGGAACAGGGCTGCTCACCTATCCACTTTGAGCTTCATTGAACTTTCCTAACATAAAAGTTGTCCAATTTCTGTTCCTAACTAGAGATCACAGACCAAATCCACAGTAAAGTCTTAGTCTGTGCAGCAGACTTGCTCCCTGGATGGCCGAGCCCCATCCACTCCCCTATTAATATTAAGGGGAAGGAAGATTACTGCAAGGCTGCCTGTTTGGACTGTGATTTTCAGCCAGCCACCCAGAGGACCCGGCTGGCATCTAAAAGAACCCAGACACACAGCCTGAAGAGAAGAAAAAAAATCTTAAGAAACAACTTGCTTTGCTCGAGACAACCTCTTAAACCACACCAACCGAACATTTTCATTTCGATATTAGAAGAAAGTTTCATTACAGTGGGAAATTAAAGGTCAAATGTCCGCAGTTACCACAGCATGGACAATGGGATAGGCAAGAGCTTTCTCTTTCATGCTGGTTCAGAGAAGAGGAACCACAGTTTAACCATACGTCTGTAGAGAATTACACTTACACTTTTAATGGATGTAGCAGACTGACCTTCATTTCAGGAGGAGCACAGAGATTACCGTACCTGTGATGCAACTGTCTGCACAGCCATGGCCTGTGGTTAAAGAGGATATGAGCAGGCCAGTGTAAAAAACCCATTACACACCCCTGTTTATGCAGGGTGACCGTTAAACCGGTCTAGTGAAAGCCAGCCCCTGTGGTTTAAAAGCAAAAAAAAAAAGCATAAGAGATAAAGGACATGTAATCTGGGCTAATTCAGGATTTAGTCCATTTCCACTACACATACATCTTTTGAGCCTGACCCAAGGAGTTAATATCATGATGGGCTTCGCAGTACACTCTGAAGTCTGCTGCCTGTATTAGTAGAACTCTTGTGAATTTTGATTTTATTGACTAGACTTGTGCACCTCAATGACAATTCAAAGAACCCCCATAGTATGGGGAGTTCAGCCTGACCTTTCACAATTCTTTCAAGGGCTGTGGGGGTCAGCTCTTCATCAAATACACTTAAGAAAAATCATGAGTTGTAGGTAACCAACTGTCAGTCTCATGACCCTATTGTGCAAATTAGGTTTTTAATCATGAGATGCATTTTTTTACTTGTTGTTTTTTACTCGTTTACTTGAATTCTTGAAGTGCTTTACTAATTAACAAATGGCCAGCTACTTTTTCAAACAATCCTTGCTAAATTACACCTTGACCTATAACATAACTCTGCTACAGCTTGATAGAACTGATCATATCAAAGCTGCAGAAATTTCACTCTTCTTTCCAGAAACCTTACAAATAGTCTTTGACCTAAGACACTAAGTGTTATTTCACTGTACATAAAACTTATAAACTCACTTCCCAGTCTGGAGAAAGCTTGTCCTAGAGCAGCACACTCTTACAGCTTCCCTGAAATAGGCTATTCACCCATCAGATCTCACTTTACCTTTCCCTTTTTACAATGACAGCATCTTTAATGGGACTGAGGAGGGTAACCAACAGCTGGACCCTTGGTCTGGGGCTGCAAACTGCTAACTGTTTATTTTATTACTTTTAAACATCTTCATTTTCTTTGGGAATGACAAAAAACTGAAGTGTAAGGTCACTTAGATAAGAATGCCAATTCAGAAAATTGGTGTAATCACCTATTAGGCTGATTCATTCAAACTGAGAGAGATTTCAGGCTAGACATGACTAATGATATCAGAAATCGTTAGGGAAAATACAGACAGCACTATTTATGGGCACATGAGGAGTGAGAGGACAAAGAGCTGCATCGGAACAGCTTATATGATCAACAGACTGAAAGGTTTTCATTTGCTTATAATTTACAATATGCAGATTTTCAAATAGCAACAAAAGAAATAGATGCAAGATTCCATTCCATTATAAATCAAATACAAAATAAAGAAAGGACTGGAATAATTCAAAACCCAGGAGGACCATCTGTGGCTCAAGTTAGATTTAGTCTTTTATTCCCTAGTCTTTGAGCTGGCTTTGATTTCCAATATAAACTAAGGGCCCCTCCCAATGTCATCTTTTATTCTTCTTACAGGCTTGCAGCATGAAGGAGGTGCACACATATTACAAAACATGGAACCCACTATGGATTGAACAGCACACAGAGGATCCTGACTTTAAATTTGCAACCAAATTGTTGCTGTTCCACAGCTGCTCTGAACCAGAGTGACTCACAGTAAATGCAATTTGTATAAGGCAGGAGAAAAAATATCAGTATTCATGAGAAAACAAATGATTGTTATGAGTAATAATTGTACTAGTAGATGGTGCTAGGTAAATTTCCAGTGCAATCAAACAAGCAGTACAGTAAACAAATAATACTGGATTTAGAAAAAGGGGATACTCAGTTCTATACACACACATTTGCCATAGAGAGGAAGGGATGCTCACTCTGGCTTTGGTTTTTGGTTTCAGAGGCCTCAGCTTTCATGAGAGAGAAGCAGGTCCCACCAGGATTGTGGAAGTCCGTTCAGCTGACTTTTGTAAATTCGGTGAAATGAATTGAATTTCAACTCATTAATGGATCATTTTTCATAGAACATTATGGCCATTTTTTCCGGTTCATGAACTGAATTCCTATTCATTTCCTGCATTGACTGAGCTGAAACTGAATTGATCTGCAACCCTGGAATCCACTGCTTGGCAACAAATTATCATCTACTTCTGAATCAGAGGGAGATATCATCCTCATCCCTGGTTCTGGAGAGCCACACCGCATCTTTACCTTAAAAATCAGCAACAGGTTTAGACCAAAGAAAGCAGCTGAGGTGAATAAAACGGTTTAATTGACCTCTTAAAATCAATCAATAGTGCTTAAAACAGAAAAACCAGCAAGCTGTGTGGGCCTGCTAGGATCAGGACTGGGTGCCCCTGTTTTAAAGGGTTTTTGACTCTTAGTTAAATAAATGTTTTGTGAGAGCTGTAAGATGCAGTATCCAGTAGTTTCAGAAAAGCTGACATTTCTGTGGGGTGGAAAATGAAAACAAACGCTCTCCAGTCACCATGTTTATCCGTTACGATGTATCCTCTTACATTAATCTGCTGAGCATTAAGCGACGTGCTACTGACAGAAGCTATCAAAGCCATCCGATTGAGAGTTACAAAAATAAGCAAGGACAATTTCTCTCCTTAGATATCTGGGGCCCATATTCATAAACTGCCTGTTGGACTGCTGATCTAGGATCAGGTTTGTTAAGCATACAATGGATATAGTTTGGATATGGACAAGGCAACCCTATCCAGGGTCAGCACTGCTACTCGGTTCTTCTATGCTGTTGGTCATAACATAGCAACATTTTGTTTCCTCTTAGAATAATAAAAGGGTTCAGGAAGCACAGAACTGAAAATAAAAGAGAGAGACCACATGGTGACCTAATACAGGCTCTTTGATGAAGGGATGTTCTGAGTTAAGTGTGATTAGCAGATCTACAGTGTTAAAGAGAGAGAGATAAGGCACCAAAAACAGCAGTGCACTTACCTATCAAGATGTGCAAGGGAAACCACACAGCCGTTAGCAGGACATCAGAAGATGACAAAGGGGAAAATTATCTTTAGCAATGAAGCTCAGGTTTGCAATAAACTAGCACCCTGGAGTTACTGCAATTGCTTTACGAACAGCATAGCTATTGCATATTATAAACAATCTCTTTCCAAAAAGTGACCACATCACAAAAACACTAGGATTATTACATTCATTTTTTTACAAGCTTTCTCTCATAGGTGTCAAGTAATTAAAAGCTGGTTTATCATACACAGAAATTCTTTGGTCCAGAGGACTCTAATTTGGCTCCCAAAAAAGAAACAGCAGTAGACAGGGACAAATAATGGGAGAGTACATTTTCATTAACCCTGTAATGGGTGGAGCTACTAGAACTAATGTATCTGAACCAATCAAATGCTACATCAAAAGAGAAGCACAATGATTGGTTCAAATCAGCATATCATAGATAGCTTTTTGTGGCTTTTCCCAAGTTTGCTTCACAGCAGCTCATTCTCCCATCACTACTACAGATCCACAGCTCTCTTGAAATGCTGAACATAAAGGGTCTCACAAAAAAGCAAGACTGATTTCAGATTGTCTGCCCAGCCTTTTCTGCTGTTAAGTACCAGGTGAATAACTCCATAGATCAATGTTCTAAATTCAAACACAAATATAAACAAATCACCTGCCAGCAAAGAGGGTAGTTCCCACACCTAAAATATTCGAATCAACCTATCAGAGAAAAAGCATGCGCTCCAGTAGCCACCTGCTAGCAATTATGCTCAATTGGTATTAATTCAATTACTGACTGAGATGACACAAGTAATCAGACTTTTTAGTAATATGTTTAATCACTGCTTCACCAGTACACTAATCCATTATTACTGTAATGCTGAAGGACTGAGATTGAAGAAAAAAAAAAACAGGCCATAGAAAACACACTTTAGATATGAGATTCAAAGCACAGGAGTAGGGGTGACTAATGTTGTTTCTGGGGGTGACCAAGTGGGGGTGCATTAACTGCATGATCAACTTCCATAATTGACCAATTAAGTGCAGACTACTTAAGGGCCAGTGTGGGTGCAGGCTCTTGTGTGAGTCTTAACACATCTCAGTCAAGGTCTTGTTCACAGGCCAGAATTGAGTTGGTTAGTTGGATCATGTGCTTTAGTGCTGGGCTAAAACAAAAGCTGATGCCTTAATCAGCTCTTCTGGAGTCAGACTGGGCAGCCCTGTCCTACAGGACTAGGGACTCAGAGATATGAGGAGACAGTGCTGGGTCACACAGCCTATGGAAATATGCTCCACAACTGAGTTATTGAATAAGGGGGCATTTCTCCGAACAGTCTTGAAACACAGAACAGGGTGATTTCTGTCTCCCTGTTTTGATTCTGCTGAACAATTGATAGAATGTTTAGCCACCTGCTGTATGTATTCGCACTTAATGACTGGTTTCCTTCAGACATATGAAGTGTATTTTTATTTGGGGAGTAAGCGCTGTTTATTTTACTGACTATCTGCCAAAGATGACTCAAATGCAATAGATTAGAGTGTAAAGGTTGTTTGCTTCAACTGTGTTTAAATTGTTCACAGCTGGGGGTCTTGCAGTTATTAGGTTTCCATCATTTCATCAAATTAGGTCACAAGTTATTTGAAGGCAAAGCAGAAGTCTAGGGTAACCTCTAATTGTGGGGAAAATGAGGTATCAGGACACAAAGAGGATCATCTAAGCAAGGACAAACTCACTGTTCTTAACCAATCGGTGTATTTTGTCATTAAGAAACCTTTTTATTGGTTGATTTATTGTATTTATCAGTTTAGCAACAGCCTGGACCATTTGTTTAAATGCATCTACTTTAAGCTGAAGCAGCTAGTGATGCATTTTCAAACTGGTGTCACACCATATATACCATATATACTTATGCTATCAGTTACCATCGTTTACATCGCTTTGCATATTGATGCATATGATTTTGTTCACAAAAATATTTAGTAAAATTGTGTGTGTTTGTGTGTGTGCATGTGTGAGCACCCACATGTGTACATGCAGCAATACCATTGGATAACTAGCTGCTACCAAATCAGGGTTGAGTGACAGGGTCAGGGTGAACCATACAGCTTTGTTGCTGTGTCAACAGTCTAGGGGCCAGGCACACAAGGAAATGGCAGACAACACTCAAAGTGAAACAGGACTGCTATACTACACAGCTCTGTTATGGTAGTGGCGGACATCCACTCTCCCTGCTGCAGTTTGCAGCTGTGCTGTGACAATAAAATAAAAATAAAAAATAAATAAACACAATCCATGGGGTGAATACCCATATGTTAGAGGTGGAGAACCCCATCGAGGATGGTGTCTGGTGTAAGTCAGCCACTTCACTTAATTACTTACCACAGTAATGTTTTCAAAAGGGATACAATTTTTTTTTCATTTTCATGAAATCTTGAAAATGACAGGGCCCTAAAGGAACAGAATATCCACACATGTCATACCCCTATGCCACATTCAGCTGGCAGTAAAAACACACACCACACACAAGTCAGGACTCCAACACATACTCTACATGTCAGAGTATTACTTCTTCCACCAGAAAGCATGGACTCAAGACCGAACAAGACATAATGAAGCTCCCACACTACACTGCAATTAAAAGACAATTAAAGAGCTGAGAGAGGGAATATCTAGCTTGCATTTCCCAGTGATTCCCCTGCAAATTGATTTGCTTTAAATGAGAGTTGGGTGGGTGAGTGGGTGGGAGCTGGGGGAGGGGGAAGATAAAATCAGATGAAACATTATGCCTCTACACTCCCATCATTTTTTACATTTTTCATTTTTTTTGTTTTCCTTGAGGCATCATTGTAGTCTCTGTCTCTCCCCTCTCCTGACTGGGAAAACAGCTTTGGAAAGAAGCATATTTCAGCCCTGTGATTACATAACCAAACACTACTTAGGAGAGCACATAAGGAATGCATGATGAAAGAATGAAATAGAACAACTGACACTTTTTCCTTAGTGTAAATGCTCTGGCCCAAACCACCCCCATTCTGTGAGCAATGGCATTCTGAATAACTGACCTGAAGGCAGTGTACAGCAGGAGTTAATGGGATTGAAATCCTGAAGTAAAGGGGGCTGAGGCCCACCATAGCTGTAAGCCAGGGGAGCAGAGCTCCAGTCCTGGAGGGGAACTGTGTGTTTGCTGATTGTTGGGTTTCAGCACTGAGGCTATTCAAACTCAAATGGGCTGCCGACTAAAAGTAAACCACAAAAGCCAGCTATCAGCTGCCAAAGAAAGCAAAAGCCCTTGATGTGTTTGATTATGTCCTCTGCGTCTATTTGAGACATTTAGGAACTGCGAACATCAAAATCATAAGCAAGCAAGTTTTCTCCAGACTCACAACTTGCAGCCTGGTGTTGGGGGTTACTGTAGTTAAACTGCTGAGGTGGCAGAGTGGCACTCTCAGGGTACCCTCTGAGTCTGAGCAGGGGTGGGGGTGAGACCAGCCCTGGCACTACTCTGATTTATAGACAGCTCACTGCACCCCCCCGGCAAACCCCCAAAGCCCTTACTCATGCATTTTCCCTGACTCTGACCTTCACTGTAACACAGAGGTGCACGACACCAGCCCTAGAGGGCTGCAGTGTGTCTGTAGGGCTTTTGTGGGCTCCATACAATGAGCAGTCGAATTAAACATGAGAAGTGTATGGACTCTTTAGCTTATTAGTGACTGAAATGAAGTATTTACTTTAGGTTGTCAAGACTCTAATCCTTGAAGGCTATAATTCCCACTGGTTTTTTTTGGTGTTTCAACACTACACTGATTAATTTAAGACAATGAGCTGTGACTCCAAACTCTGCAGGTCTACACACCTTGTTATCAAGGCCTAAAATTGGCCAGTGCTTGAAAGGGAAGCACAAAAATGCAGTACTCAAGGACTATACATTATACAAAATTGGACAAAAATGTATTGTATAATATTGTAGTTTATATTGTAATACCAGCTATGTACAACAGTGTTTGCTGAGGTAATGGCAGTATAGACTATGGACAACTCTACATGCAGAAACACACAGGGATGGCTGTGTTCTACTTACAGAGAAATCACCAGTTTCTCTTGACTGAGCTGCTAGAGGGTCGAACTCCTGTATCTCATCCCTACATCAAGCCTTGCACTGCACCAGGCATCCATTTACAAGGCAACTCTAAAAGACCAACAAAAGCACCTAAACAAGTGCATTTCTCCCACACAAGAACAAACATTTTACTGAAGAACTTAAAGTCAAAGGGAACTCATGGGTGTCTGTGCTGTACAGATCTGTGACACTGACAGTTGAACTTACGCACTGATGCACTGTGGTTAACCTCGAAAAACTGACATACCCAAGCCCTCTCCATAATGAGGTCTATACCATCATCCCCCAGACCATAAATAATATGTGGCTCTGCATCAGTGCTTCTTCAAAGAGAACACTGCCTAAGATCTGTGGAGCCAAACCCTGGTCCAGCACAGGCCCGTGACTCGATGGGTTTTGTCCTTACTCAGCACTTAATCGATCAATTAAAGCAGTTGGCTGATTATATAGCTGGCTTCTTAGGTCTGCTGAAGTGGCTGCTGATTTCAGTGTAAAAGGAACACCAGCACAAACTGATGCTCTCCAGGACCAGGGTTGGACACTCCTGATATATGACAAATGCTTTTGTTGTTTCCGTGCATATTTTAGTACTATTTTTTATTTTAATGTTAATTTGCTGTATTATAGGTTGTTCTGGACTCTAGCTCACTTTTTCTACTGGTTATGGTACCATGCAATAAATGTAGGGGAAGTGACCCTATTAAGCCCATGCAACTCAAAGGCCCACTTTCATTTTTAGTTTGCACTTTAAAAAACAAAATAAAAAGATTGTAAATGTAAAGTGTCTCATTCAATCAACAAACGTGTTCATTATATGTACCTTTTTGTTTGGAGCCAATATGATGTTTCCTTATTAAACTGGGTTGACATGTGGTGGCACTGCAATGGAGTCAAGACACTTAAAAACGTTGTACAAGTTAGAGCTTGCATAAAACCACATTTTATCAGTATTTGCTGAGGAAATTGGATAAATTGTCCTAATTTGTGGAAATTTAAGAGATTAATGAGCCAAATTAAGGTGATGGTAATTAATTTTTTTCATATATATGTTTATATGAAAAGTATAATAGTTTAGATTCTAGATGGCTTACCTGGGACGTTTCCCCAAAGTCAACCTTAAAGTGTTGCCAAAATAATCAACCAACAAAATAAAAATAGTAAACTGTGTGGCCTTTTTCTTTGAAAATGAAATCAAAATAAATCCTCTTTAGGTTTTTGGGAACAAATGAGGATTTATCAATGAATTGTGTGAAGTACCACATCTTTGGATCCATTTCCATATGTTTTATTTTGAAGCTTTTTTTTTATTATTATTATTCTTGACAGATTCCAGGCAACTCCAGGAAATGGACATTCTTGACAACTATTGTGGACCTTGTTTTTTTCCGCATCGTCATCCTCTGTAATTAAAATGCAGTGGCATGTTTCTGTTGGTTGATATTCACTCTGCACCACCACGGCTAGATTGAAAAACCAATCTGATGTCACAGACTTGGGATAGAGAAGTTATCAAATGGAAATCTGATTGAATCGGCTCAAATCAATAATGAACCAGGGCTCTATGAGAAAAGTCTACCTGCCCCTCTGATAGGGAAACAGCATTTGGTTGATTGTGTAATTATTCAATGAGTCTATCCTCACAGAGGGTATGAATGGGTAGCAGATAATATAAAGAATTCTAATATTTAAAGCCACACTTGAATCATGCAGATCTCTACCAAAAGGAAATCTACAGCAAACAATAGCCACAGCAGGGGTTTGGTAAGCAGGGCTTTATCTTTTAATGGATGCAACACCTACTCTTATTGTGACTCTTACGATTATGCAGTGTTCTCTTACTTTAGCATTATTTCTTGATGAGCTTTTGAATGGAAACCAGAGACCGTTTCTCTGTCCATGTAAAAATTTTTTACCATGATCTAATCTACCTCGGACCTAACAGGGACTGGTGTAAGGCTAATCAGTTAGCCAGGGTAACTGGTGTAAACAAAATCCAGTATTATGCACCAGCCCACTAGGACCAGAACTGTCCTCTACCGAGCTGCAGTATGATGCACAGGTACACTATCCAGGAGTGGGGCTATAGATTTCTCAATCATCTAACAATGAAACCATCCACAGCAAAATCCCAATTCCCATTTAATCGAGTCTGCCTCCGCTTTGCAGCTTGCACATGGAGCCTGGAAGACAGGAGACGATAACAAGGACTCGCATGGCCCAGACAATGGTGATTCATCAACTGCCGACAAGCCACATCCATCGACCCGAGGCACCAGCAAATTACTGGTTAAGATGAGCACCTCACTGTGCTAATTATTTACATGCTTTGTCACCTGCTGGTGCTGCTGTCCTTTGCAAACAGTCTGTCACTTCAGCGCTACCAAATTAGCGTGCTGTATGCAAAGTGTGCTTATTCTGCAGGAATTACCCAGCATACCCTGCATAATAATGGGGGATAAGAGCTCCCCCACAGGTAACATGAGGACTGACACACAAGCCCATCCAGTCTCGTAGCAGTGCTGCTGCAGACCGCAGCTGCAGGTTAGTGGGGTTTCGTTGCTCCCTGCAATCTGCAGAGGTGTCTATGGGACTCTCTGGCTCCCGTTAAGCCTCTCCTCAACAAATCCTACTTAACGAGCCACAACAGCCAGTGAAACCATGGCACACACTTCAAAAGAGTTCAAAAACAAATGCGAACAAAGCAAAAACAAAACGAGTGATTATCTGAAATTCCGGAGGGTTCACTCCCTCCCCACCCCCCTGCTTCCAGTATTAAAAAGCTGGAGATGACCCGACAGTGTATGAGCCTGAGCAGCAATAATTAATATTTAAAAAATCACACACAAATCGAGTCAGATCAGACAATGATACAACACACCAAAAAAAGTCAGCATAGTCTCCACACTACATCTCAAACACGTCAGACTGAGTATCATTACAGAATCTCTCTCTGTGTCTCTCCGGATCATTTGACAGTGTTTCAGTAGGTCAGTGAAGTGAAAGGATAGCATGAATGTGATAAAGAATTGAGCAGTCTAGGTGAGAGAGATGTTGTTGCCACAGAGATGAGTGCACTGTAAGATAAATGGTGTCCTCTGCTGTAGATCAGTCCCATTGACAGGTTTGACACTCAATCATGTATAATGACCTTTCGAAAAAATGCACTGCTCATCATAAACAACTGCTTATTTGCATAACAATCCATGCCACCCTAATGCAATTACTCTGAAGGAAACTCACTGTATTTTGAATATATACCACCTGTTACTTCCTTTTACTTCATATATATTTTACATAGATAATTTTTTCCCTCTGAGGGGATAAGGAGTGTGGCATAGAATCATTTAATTCAGGAACACATCGGCATGACCAAGAAGGAACTGAGGTTGGTAGGAACTGATCTCCACATTTGCAAAGACAGATGTCACATGTCACAGACAAATACCATGGCTGTCCTGGCTGCGGTGGATCTTTAGTTGTGTTGAGAATAAAAAACAACCTAACATCACTCAGCGGATTCCCATCACTGACCATTTGAGTACGTGGCTGCCAGCATAGCTTAAAAAGCTGCCATCGTGACCAACGGCGTATTGCTGTGTGATGAGTACAACACAAAGACCATGCATCCCCATTCTGACAGCTCCACCAAGGTATTCTGACAGACCATAGACAGGCAATTCTCTATCAATAATCTTATGCCACAGGAATGATTTTATAAAATGGAGCACATAAACATATTGTGGACACCGTTGAAAAAGAAGAAGCTAAATGATATAGATAAATACTGTGCACCAGTCTGGACCATGGGAACGAAAGGTTTTGTGTTCAGTGCAATAATTGTGCTGATTGTTTCTTCTCCACAATATCCTCCTATTAGCCAGTCTCGGGCCTTTCACTCACTCTTCCATCAAGCAGTTTGTTTTATGAATGGATCATGAGGTTGTGCGGATACAGCATGGCATACACTAGAACAAATGGCATGAATGGCATGCTTTGTGATCCCCATTCTTACAACGTGCACTGTGTCCGTCATGACATGATGGCCTTTTAAGATGTCCTGGCTCAGAGCATCCGCCCAATGAATAACTAATAATGGTTATGCACATATGACGTTTAGCCAATAGACACACGATGATGATGGTGTGCTTTAAATGTTGAGAGGGGAAAGCCCACCAACCCAACCCCCCTTCAGGCTAACCCCATCATTCCTTTATCTGAAGGTTAAAATGCTGCCAATCAAATCTGTAGGAGTCAGCATTCTATCTGGGAAATGCACTCTTCAGATACATTAAAAACTCCATGAATTCTGTGGGTCAGCATTCATAAAACAAGCGTTACATACATCTCTACGCACATGAAGACTACATTAGCGTCAGGCAGCTGATTTGTGGAGAGGCTAACTTCGAAGCAATGACTGCCAGGTCCATTTGGAATGCAGTCGAATAAAGAAGTATGGATGGGAATGTACGCTGGAGCTGCACAAAATGCAGACAGAGCTGAAATCTGTCTATTTTTTTTTTTAAATCTGTGCACTGGGCCATTTTCAGAGAAAGCAAATTATTTTAGCCATGGTCCTCTGGGATTTTCCTGACAGTCGGCACATGCTTCTCTTACCAAGAGCTGCTCAAAGAAATGGTTTATCTTCCTGGCATTTTTCAGCACACCCTTTCCTACTATATTATGAAAACTTTTTAACCTGCATAATTAACTATATTTACATGTTGTCATTATTATATGATGAGAGATGTCATACACAACATAGCCAGTGTGTCACAGTTGATGATCATTGAGCCAGAATCATCCTTTATAACATGTCAGATGTGACTGTCTTTTTATACAGTAACACTGAAATATAAATATTTATTAATGTTTAAAAATTCATACTCATACTTCAAAACTGCCAAAGCTGATCAGATTACTTTGTGGCATTGATGCACTCATTTCCCAAAAGTGGTGAAAACATGACCTCATCATATGATTCTCTACAGTATGACTTCTGCTCTTTTGATCATTACTTTCCACTCTCAGTGTATGGAACCTGATCCTGAAGTACTCGTTGGACTGCAATTAGACACCACAATCTTGGACAGAAAACATTTAAAATATCTAAAAGGAGACCTGGACAGGCACAAAAAACAAAGGACCAAAAGAGAAAACACACAACTCAATACATAATGAATATTGCAGAAAGCTCATTAAACATTAATCTGGCTCAACAAAGCCACAATGGATAATGCCACAAAAAAAGATGTGCTCAAAAAAGATGCCCTACCAAGCCGGCAGTGTAACACTCCATGCCCGATAAGAGAAGACGAGGGAAAACAAGACCGCATGTGGTAAACAATACTAATATAAAGTGTGCTAAAATAAGGTTCCTGATTCCATTTGAATGGATTCAGAGATACATATGCTTAAGCACAGGATTCAGAAAGGGAAGAGCAGTCAATCAAGACAACTTTATGATCAGCTACAACAAAAGCCCTACATGTAGCACCAAGACAGTCTTTGTCGTGACTGTCGACTTTCTAGTTCTAAGTGCACTCTTATGCATCAGAAAATTCCTCCTCTGGTAGTAACAATTATTGGAAGAAAAGATTGTGAATTGAGCCCACTGAATGGGTTGCAATTCCTTTAATTTGTGATGTTATTAGAAAAGTTGTGGTCTGACACAGAGTCATCTCCAAAGTCCCTGTAGACTGGCAGTACCAGTGATGGCTGAGCTCACCTGTAGGATCTGAACACTAATTAAATAAGTGTGGCTCTTTGGGCTTGCCTCTGGGCTGCTGCCATGTAGATGAGCTCTCTTTGAGAGTTAATTACTTCTCATAACTGTGGATCCACACTCATGCCTCTGTGTACCCTTCTACCTGTGACCATCTTACTCATATACTTCTGTTCAGAATATAGGATTACTCTGACTGTTTTTGTCATAAGCAAATATAAAAAACCTCATACATAAGCAGGTGAAATGTGGCTTGAGAAATGCCACAATCCGAAGAACCTAGGGACACAGCTATCCACCAAATATGTAAAATGCCAGTTCTGCTGCTATAGCCATACCATCATAAGTCTCTGTCCTGCCTAATGGCTGAAACTATCCAGGGGTAGGTTTGGTCAGTCCTTGGATACACTTCCTGGGAAAATTAAGCCACTGCTTTAGATGGTGTTGGTGGGCCAGCTGGGGGCAATGTTTTCACCGGTGACCTAGCAGAAACCAAATACCTCAATGCAGTGACTAGGATGCTGTGCACCAGGAGATGCCATCATTCATATGTGTTTCTAATGTACTGCAGTCAGTATAGATCCCATTGCTTTCATAAAAAAGAATGGGGGTTTCCCCAGAGTCTTGGCCAGCTTCCAACATCACTGTCTCTTTACCTACAACCTAATCATCCTTTAGTTTGAATGCCCTCTTCTGCATGACAGCTGATGTGTGGTGAGCATTCCATTCTGAAGCTGTGTTGATATTGGTTGAGGTGTGTTTTCAGTGCTTCCCTTTACTGTGAAGCATTTACCATTATGAGATAAAATACGCTACAGACATGTAAGCACATATAATTCACTACTATCACTCTGCTCGATTTTACAGAAAAGCAGGAATGTCTGTGTATCAAAATCTCCCCATTTGTCTTAAATGCAGGTCCTCAGTTGGCTCTGTGAAGCACAGCGCTTTTCTCACTTCAAAAGAGAGAGACTGCTCCCAGGCAAGCCAGCACAGGTCATTCTAACATTTACATGCACCTCTTTAGCATGCGTTAGTGGGTGGAAAAACTGGCACCACAGAGACGCTTGCCGTTCCCAGCTTTGAAGCTCCTGCCTTTGAGTGTTGAGTTCAAACCCTAAATGAGGCCTGACCCATGAAAACGAGGGGGACACAGGCTGGGGGGTGGGCTCAGGAAAAGATCCTCAAAACATTGGGGGTGTGGGGAGGGGTTTTGTTCAAAGAGTCCAAGGAGATGGTCCTGTGCCATATGACGCCTACACACATTTTGATTGGTCGCTGCGGCCAACTCTGGACCTGAGGGGGTGGGGGAGGAGTGGCAGTTGGATAATGTAAAGAAATGAGAAAGAGAGACTTAAATGGACCATTATTGTCTGAGGACACGGTCTCTGCATACTCAATATCACAGTAGTCTAGGAAGTCCAATCTGAAGTCTGCACTCTGCATGTACAACCACTTCTGTCATTCATCTCAAAAGCTACACAAAAATCAGGTTGAGGATTTCTTAGGCAATGTTGCCAGCCCTTGAAAGTAAAATACTGCTGGCGTTGTAGTTGTTGTTGCAAAGTGCTTTTGCAACCTTCAGTATTCCATCCCCTCCTTCATACTTTGAGCAGATTGGGGAGTATCTCTTTAGCTACAAAGCAAGCTACCTGAGATCTCACTTAACTTGTGTGGAAGGTATTGCCTCAATCTGAGGCTTAAATGCAGTTTCTCCATCCTGTTAGCACATTCAGTGAAGTCAGTTTTAATATCATGCCACTATATACTGCTTGCACAGTATAACTGTCATAATTCTGTCTTTGCTCTCTGCTTTCACATTTTTATTAAGTTTACTTTTTTTACTGTCCCATTATTTTGCAATCATAAGTCAATTTTATTCCCAGTACACCAACTTTTACCAAACATATTCCACAAGGTGGTCAATAAACAAAGTTTTATTTGAATCCCACCTTCAGTAATTTATTGTGTATGCATATTTAAGTCAGGAAATATTTTATTTAATGCCTCTCTATTTATATTGTGGCACATATCTTTTTAAAAATCATATGTTGCATTTGAATTTAAATGGCCTGTGCACTGCATCTTGGGTTACAGGAAAATATAATAGAATGTAAGGGGTTGCCAAGGAAACAGGGCTATGAAACCACATAGACAAATATTTCATCAATCACACAGAGATATTGCAAAAAAACCTCCACAGAGTGCTGAAGCTGCCAATACAAACGGTCTTTGTGTAAGCTATCAGTGTGTGCTGCTGCAGCTACTCCTTCTGATCCAGGCTTTCACAGCTCTCCGGACTCTAACAAGATAATATAACATATGACTTTCAGGCTGCACCGCTTCCTCTACAACACTAGAAGCAATTACACTGGGCTGGCCTTGCAGAGAGGTGAACCCCAGAGGGAACTGGAGCTGCTCTGTGAAAAAGGAACAGAATGGTCTGTTGCAGGGGGAGCAGGCGTGCCAGTGCCAGGGTAGGCCAGATCAATCAGCCCCCAGCAAGACAAAATCAATCAAACCCAACACAGAAATCAGCCCCCCTCTGCTGCTGACAACAGTTAGCATAGTTGACAAAAAAAATGACAATGGAAGGGGTTAAAAAACTTTTATTGCAGATTTTATCTTATTTGCATTTTGGGTTTATAGTGCAATCATCTTTTATCTTTTATCTCATTTTATCTTATTGCATGGGATAACAACCCTTTACTTCTTACTTGGTTTTTGTGACTTCATTTTGTCTTAAAGTTATGAGGAAAAAAAAGATGAGATGGGGGAATGGAACACATGTTGAACATAATCCATGAGCCGTTCCCCATGGTCTTTCAGAAATGCCACTGGGTCTCCGGTCAGACGACATGAGCATGTGTTGAGCGTAACTGGCGAGGTGCTCCCAGTGGCCACAAACATCTCTTTCAGAGCGGCTGAGGGGTTTCCTGCCAAGGGAGGGGGGTTTGAATGGATTTACTGAGAAGGTTAGCCAAACCCAGCCATGCACAAAGGCCTGTGCATGGAGGCTATTCAGAGCCCCGCTGTTATTCCCTGAAACAGAGGTCTGCACTGCAATTGGTGCTGAATGGCAGACGGTCATTTGACATGAAGGCAGGGTGCAGGTTCCTCATTTGCCTGCGTCACTGTTCACTCATTAGGATTTGCACTACGCTGGGCCTGCTGTGCTTCTCCCATGCTGATTGGCACACAATCTTCCAAAGATGTTCAGAAGATTAACTCTCACGTGGCATTTGGCCACCTTCAAATTAGAAAAATGGTGGTGATGGTCCCATGGATAGCTGGAGCAATAAAGAGTTGTCAGTCAGTGAGTTATTTGACCCAGTCAAAGTATTATTCTCCACAGCAAGTTAATGGTTGGACCAACTCAGTCAGATGGTGTGAGACCTTAATTTCCCCCTCTCCACTTGACCAGGATAACCAACCTTGCAATTGCATACCTGTTTTTTTTCCAGAGAGTCACAAATAAATTGTGTTAAATACAGCACAGTACAGTGTACAGTAGGAGGGGGGTCTCATGATATTTCTCATAGTACAGGGAGTCCTCGACTTACGAACGAGTTCCGTTCCTACAATGTGTCTTAAGTCACTCACACTGTACAAAGAACACATGAAGGACATATATAATACAGTAATTAAATGAAACAGGAGTAAAAAAAAAAAGAAAAAAGAACAATTCCTTACCTTTATTTCTGTGGTTGTATTTACGAACCAAGCCACTTAAGTGGAAACTAGGTTTTTTAAGTAATTTATGGGAGTGCGTTGTAACCACAAAACGACATAACTCGAGACCGTCATAACCCAAGGACCTCCTGTACATTGTTACACTTTATTGTGTAATACCATATTTTTCTCATTGTGTGCGCCCTCAGAAACCAGCCGAAAGTGTGTGTGTGTTTCCATGTCTGAGAATGTTCTTTCCCATTTCCATGTGTGTGCAAGAATGTCCTTGTGTGTGCTCATGTGAGAGTGTGTGAGATATGTGTGGGTGTGTATGCATATGAATGAGAGTACAATTTTCCTGTGAGTGTCGTATATGTATCTACAGTGTGTATGTCTACAGTATGTGTGTGTGTGTGTGTGTGTGTGTTTGTGACTGATAAGAAGGCAGCCCTTCTGGCAGCTTAGAGACCTGCAGGACAGGGAATGAATCACAAGCCCACGCCAGAGCAGGAGCTGTAGCCACGGTGATACATCACTGGACCCGTAGTCACGGCGATACATCACGAGGGGACATCAGTATGCTGGGGAGCAGAGCACTGGCCAACTGGCCAAGAACCTCCCCCCCGCCCCTTTGTGTCGCCCACTCACACACATCCCTCATACGCACCCTGTCCCTGCTCCACATACACCCCCTGCCCCTGAGGCACAATTCAGCGCACTGCCACTTTTTCAGCTGAAAAACAAGATCCCTCCTCCGGTCCTAAACACCATCCAGATAATAATGCTTTTGGTCAGCATTTATTTTCTTGTTTCTGCACAGCATACTCCTGCCACACTTTAAGAATCCAATGAAATGTCTATGAATTACATGCTAGTATATCTTCCTAGCCACTCTTATCTCAAAGCCATTCAGAATGTCTGGAAAAAGCAATTGATAGCGTACGCGAGGTTAATGTATACAGCTTGTGATTTCTGATGGCATGAACATTTGACCTCTGGCCCCGTGGCTTTCAACATGTTCAGCTGTGGTGTAGGAGGAGCCAGATTACACAAATAGGTGACTGATCTTGACATACAGTTCCTCAACATGAGCACTAGGTTCAACCATGTGTCTGCACTGTGGGATACTGTCTGGAGAGGAAGGAAGGGCAGCGGTCTAGTGTAGTTTTATTTTTCAGTATCCTTGGATATTGACAATTACTCTTAAAAAAATCATGATGTGCATTTAGCTTCATCTTAAAAAAACATTCAGAATGAAAGGTACTCTCATATTTCATTTCCAAGCATCAATATTGAACAAACAACACATTACAAGACTTTACAGAAGAGAGTCATAAATTAGGGTAAAATTGGCCATTCTGTCAGTGGGCTCCATCTGAGCATCCCCAAGGCGAGGTATCTAAGTGCAAGCTTTGGAGCTCAAACACAGCTTCAGCTCTGCTACACCAGCCATGCCATGTAATCATCATGAATAATTAAGACAGTGAAGAATGAGGCACATACCATGCCTGTCCATTGTGCCTCTGTACCCGTAGTGAGGTGCTCTTGTAGCAACAGGACAGCAAACTGCAGTGCAGTGTAATGGTAAGGACACTAGGCTTATACCCCACAGGCCACAGGTTCAATTCCCAGTTAGGGAGGTGCACCCTCAATCAACAATAAATGGGTGGCATGGCTTTTGTATACATATACAGTATAAGCTCTGCAAGTCACCCTGGATAAAGGCATCTGCTGAACTTCTAAACTGTGATGTAACAGGAGGGGGTGCCATCACTGTACTTGACAGCTACTGAATTAAAAGACACCTCTGCTTTTACCTAGCAATGCAATGCTTATTTCATTCACTTGAGTGAGGAAATATCAGGTTCCATTGCAGCAGAGATGCTATCTGCACAAACCGTGTCTGCAAAATGAAGACAGAATAATGGGAGTTCCCCAGAGAGAGGAAGAGAACAGACACTATGCCACACCTCGTCACTCCCAAACACAAACAGCCTGTATCCAAGATGAGACTGTCCTGTCCATAACCTAATTCCTAGGGTCCAATTAAAAACTTGAAGATTCATTTCTCTACTTACAGAGTTGGAATTGAACTGCACAGTAGACAGTTCCTTGTGTACATCATTATAAGACCGATTAAGGATCATCACCCAGGAACCCTTAGAGCTTGATTTTGACAGTCCAAGTTCATAGTGCAATGGTCAAAAGTACCTTGAGTGATTGCTGTTGTGTTTATTTCAGAACTATGTGGTGTTAATTTCACAAAAGCAGAGTGCAGTGGTTATATGGTTACAATGATAACATTCCAAGATTTAAATGAACTTTGCCCAAACACGCATATCTGGGTTTTCAAAAAAATGATGCACAAATTATTAAATATAATACATGCTATTTTTATCAATGTGCTACAAGGCTCTGCAATCAATCAGAGACCTCTGATGCATTTAAAGGGCAGGCTGGGGATCATAGTTCATACAGGGCAACAGAGGTATTGCTGGTTTGTCTTTCTGAACTGTGTGGTAGGGTATGAAAACACTGATATGGGAACACATTATGATTATATGAGTATTAGGATCCTGGGTGCTCCATGTATTGCTGTTAAATATGGTGAAAATGGATATTACTTTCATTTTGCCATTAAACACGGTACCATAATTCTTAAAATGCATTATTTGAGTTTACATTGAAATGTATTGTTTACTCATGGGCAAGTTACACCAAGTTAAACAATGCCACAAAAATGTAAAAAAATATCATATACCACAGCATAAGGTGAAATATATTGTGAAATATCGCAACACTCAGCTGTATGGATTTCATTGCTACTCTCAGCACATACAGCTCCTCTTTCAGACTGTCAGCTCTGCCTTGGGCCCCCGGGAGGTAGGGTGACAGGGGTACCTGCCCCAAACAAGCACCCCCCTCTACGGCTGCCATGTTTCCGACAGCCTCTCGCATAGATGGGCCTCTGAGCCGTGCGCTGAGCGAGTGAACGCTGACGTTCAGCCCACATCCATCTCTAGCCATGCAGCAGAGCTCTGAAAGGGGCCAGACTTCCTGGACTTTCCACACCATTCATTTCATTACATCTGCTCACTATTAATATATCATTATCAGTAATGATACTCATTTTTATTATGCTATTTAATAATATAATGCAATTATTAAAATAAGTGCATTCCTTTTAATTAACAATTCATTTAGACAGAAATTGACTCTGCAACTGCTGTGAACAACATATCCATGCACCATGATAGCATCTCCAAGCATTCAAAATGACATTCTGAAACTGCACATGGTGATTGTGTTGATGTAATGCTCTGAAATTAAATATGTATGGTAGACAGACTAGAGCTGTTGTGGCTACAACAAAAATACATAAATTAAGATGAGTACATTTGAAAGGATGATGCAAAGGAACACTGCAAAAAACAATAATATAAAAAGAAAACTATAAAAATAAATGTCAAAAGAGGGGAAAAAAAACTAAGGACAATTCTTTGTGAAATGCATTTCTTCGCAGCTGGCAGTGGAAGCAAATGGATATGACTGCACCTTCCAAAGCGTCCTGGTTCACAGCTACTGTGCGACTGCCTGGGGTTCTTCCAGAATGCAATTATAACAGAGATACCAAGGGATGAAAGCGTTCCATTTTAACATCACAGTTAATGCACACAATGACCGTAATACGCCTGACCCATATTACACCGTGCATCAACTGAAGATTAAATTCCGCAGAATAATAAAAGCTTCAGGGCCAATGAAGAGGCAGTATAATGTTATCTAAAAGCCTTGGGAATGAATTAAGAGCCATTATCCCAGTCGGCCACTGCTTATATTGCACTGTGTGTGAGGAGACAAACTGGGCATGTGCTGAACTCTGCGGCAAATGGAAGCCTGCTCCAAACACCTGATCCATGTGAGCCAATTACACACATTTCAGTGCTTCATTTATGTTCACTTTTAGTATACACAATGAAACGGCATGCATTCCTTACATGCCGATGTTAACAAGTCCAAATAGCATGTGATTAAATTAGTAATAACTGCTGCAGAAAAAAAGAAAAAACATTCACACAAAAACTCACTCCCTCACTCACAGTTTACAGAGCCCCCAGCAACTGTCATGTTAAAATTTAAATAATTTAATCAACCATAGTTTATGATCACCATTTATGCGATATTGACTTACTGCAGCATAATACAGTCTCACACTTCCCCACCACCAGCATACCAAAATCCCCCTACTCCCCTTTGCCACAATACCCAGGCATTTGCCTCCACTTTCATCGGAGAGGAAAGGATTAATTAGACAAAGCCCTCCTAATCACCATGTTTTCTGGCAAAGCCTGTGTCAACAGGAGATGGCATTCTTCCTGCCCACGGAATGGGCCGGAAGGGCGGGGGGAGTTTTGGGAGTTGGGGTGAGCAGGGGGAGGGGGGGGGGGTAGGCCATGCCACCATTTTTGGAACGGACGCAGGGACAGGTGGCTGGGCCCAGGGAGGGAGAACAGGGCTGCCCGTTCAGAAGCTCTCCACTCTCCTGCCCAAACAAACTCCCTCCCTTCACCAGCCCCTCCCAATCCCCAAAAGTAGGCCAGCAGGCAGCTGGGTTGAGCAGCATGGACCCCCTTTTGTCCCTGTCACAGGAAACCCCCAACCCACCCCCATGCAAACTGGCACCAGATATCCCACAGGTTTCTCACTCTGCCCCCAAAACCTGACTCAGCACCACCCACTAAGACCCTTGCCACTGCTATTCTGGATGAGGCCCAAAAGAGTGCTGCCCACACCCCACCTACCCCACCCACCCCCACTCCTGTGCGGGTATTTTAAGGGCAGTGATGAAACTCCAAGACATCTGCTTTTAGTTATTATGTCATGCCTTCTTCTAAAATTACCAATTAAATCACCTGTACTTTTATTACCCCTGCACTCCGTTAATGCCTTATTAATAGCGGTTAACCCAGTTACTGGAGAACATGTTTAGCTGGTTTTGACCTGGGACACAGCTAGCGTTGCTGTAGGCTCCTTAGGGGTCTCACTCTGGATCCAGAAGGGTCCACAGACTGAGATCCAAATCCATATCCCATCTCCTCCACACCTTATTCCACACCAGGATTCTGGGTAAAGTAGGTCACCAGGCATCAGTGACAGACTTGGATGCGATCTTTATGCCAGAGAATCCACCATCCAATTTGGTGTTAGGAGCAGGGTGGTGGGGGGAAATGTGTGGGTATCAGTTTACCCCCTCCCCACTTCAACCCACCCCCCACAGCTGAGGCAGTACTCCCAAACGCCCTCTAATATCCCACAAAGGGGACCTTCCCGATTGCTTGTTGTCATTATCCAAAAATATCCCCAGTGCAGGACAGCAGAGACACATGTCCCTCTGAAGACGTGCTGTACTGCAGTGAGGCCTGGTTACTCTAGATATGGCTGTCCCCAAGGGCCTCCCACGTTCTTATGGGGTGGTTGGGTTGCATATGATAAGGGACTGCCGGCCAGGGCCTTACTCCAGGATCCTCCGTGCCATAAGGGTCTGGCACAGGGCTGTAGCCAGAGACCCCATAGCTAACCAATCCTTAATCACACAGTCTTCACTGTGAAGAATGGTGAGACAGTCTGTCTGTAAATGGTGTTATACAAAAAGATCATTTACAGACAAAATTAACTGATTAGCCTGAAAAAAACAGGTTAGCCTGATTTATTCCTACCCCATTTAAAAAGCAACTAAGCTAATTTCCTACAAAACAGTTGGATACATAAACGAATTAGACATTATACACACATACACATACGGACATGCACATGCACAATATGCATTATGTACAAGAATAATACTTCAAAAGCATAGTCTATTGGGCTAAAGGACGCTCGGAAGTGAAACAGCCTCCTCTTGACTCTATCTCTATCCTGCTAACCAATGTTACCTGCAGAAAACGCCATGGCCTGAAGGCAGAGATCTTGATTTTCTGACCACTATCATTAGTCAGAAAAAGGTAATAAAACCACAGGTTGTCTGTTTTGCAAAATCCTAAAATTCAGATTTTGTCAGTATTATTGTATTGAAGAAACACTCCCCTGAAATGCTTAACTGTCAAAGTGCCTCTTTATTATTTTTGTTTTTTATATGCCATGACATAAATAGACTCCAAAACATTTTACCGTGAAACTCTATTCCAGTGCATGCAGTGCAGTTATTCATCCTCAAAGGTACTTAGGGATGTAAGTACATAAGCATGCTCCTTTCCTGATTTTATACTACTTTATGTAGATGAGATTAATCTGTCTTTGCATGCTTTGTGAACACCTGTTTTGTACACTATTTCTTACACACCTTACCGAATACTAATTCCAATGGGTTAGTCTTAGCCTCTTCCTATGTCCTAAGCCAGTCCTATATCTCCTATGCAGTTTGGAGAAATAAACCCACACAATATTTGGGATGAAATTAGTGTTTTATAACCACTGGAAAGTAAGACAGTGGTATATGTTCTACCCAAACAGCTTAAAAACGTGTAGTTAACACAAAATAGCAACCACACAATGTTGGGTGTAATATTTTATAAGTAAGTGGTCTATACCACAGAAAGACTAAACTTCCAGAAGGCCTGACTGTCACCTGATGCCAAAAACAACTCCCACATATTTAAATAATTTTGAAAAGATGCTATATACCCACAAGTTGACACTGTTCATTTGGAATACATGTCAGCAGCGAGCTATGATATCATAATATTCACTTGCATAAGGCAAAGTAAATGAAAACAGCATATCATCTGTGGAGAAACAATATCCAACTGTCACGTAATTGATCCCAGGCAGTTGAGCGCAATGAATTCTATACACACAATGGCTGCATTTCAAAGGGTTTGTGTGTTTCTGTTTGATCACACTGGCTGCCATTCAACAGCCTTGCTGAATTACAATCTATGATTGCGAATTCTCACAAAGCAAAAAAAAAAGTGATTATGACAAAATAGAAAAAACATGGTCTACTGGTCTATCAACTAGCTCTTGCCAGGATTGTACTCTAAAGTAAGAATATGTACATGTGTGTTTTGCAGATGTAGTTACATGTAAAAAATTTTGTGGATGCAGGGGGAATCAATTAAATAAATACATAACAAATGAATACACACATCAATAACAAAAAGAGAAAGGCTTGTGCCAATGATATTCTTTGCATTTGTTGTTAGGCGCACCATTGATAAAGGGATAAACAACACTTAATTTTAATCCTACTTAAAATTTGACTGAGCTATAGTTTGCTTCTAAACCCCTGTACAACCTGTGTTTTTCTTACAGTCAATCTCATCACCAATTAAAGTTATTGAACATATGTTTGAACCCTTTCATGACATGTGTCCTTAAACTTATTTTGGCACACTGCAGAGGTTTTTCTCACTGCCATTTGTTTTGTCTTATTATCACCTGATTTAGTTTCTGTCACCAGGTAAGTCCCAATTGATTTACGTTTCAGTCTATAACTTTGACTATTGAAAATGTTATTTAAAAAGCTAACATAATTCTGAATAAATGGCGCACAATAATAAAATGAGACAGAAAAAAAAATCATGGACTGATTAAAAGGCCTAGGATGTGAATATGGGACATTTATTCTTCATGACATGAATTGCTATTTCTTACATAACATGACTTTTGAGGGTAAAGCATCCCTGAAGATGTGAAGTGTCTAATTAAGAGCAATTATTAACATCCTGTTATAATTTGGTTACAACAGTGGTGAACAAGAAATCACATTTCCATTCATGGAAATAGCACATCTGTTTTTATCCCAGCATTGGCACTCACGATAAATGGAGTTAGAATGTAATTAGTCAGTGTGTCAGTTTGTAGTCAGTCACTACCAACTTGCTCAAGAATGGCACCTGCAACCTCTGAGCACCAACCATAGTTCCTTAACCACTACACCACACTTTTTTATACTTTATTACTGTGTGGTGATTCAAGTGATGTTAATCACAAATTAAACTAAACCTCCACAAATTAAACCAGGAAGTAAGACTATGGCATAGCCAATGATGAGACATACAGGTCAGGTCAGACAATGAGCAGGCATTTTGGTCCTTATGGGCTGCAGTGTACGCTACTTTTTGGCATCTTTCTAGACTTAAATATTTTACTTAGGTCAAAGATTAGCTAAACAGTCCAAACACCTTAATTCCAAAGTATAGAAAGACTCCTGGTTGAAAGATACCCAAAAAAATAATTAAGGCACTGCAGTCCTCAAGGCTTTGAGTTTGAGATCCTGACCTGTGGCCCCTCCATCAGCACAGAAGAGGAACATGGGCATTCAGAAAGCTGTGCAGGGTTTCACAGGTACTGTGCAAGTGTGCGGTGGTCTTCCCTGATGCCTTGCAGGGCTGCAGCGCTGTATGGTGCAGTGTACCCACCCACATATGCTGTGAGAGTTGAGGCAGGACCACAGCCAAAACTGCTGAATGCTCTCAAAACTGAGACATTGGCATACTATTTTTTTAAATCAATTACACATAACTAAAGTAATCTCGAATCAATGCACCCCAAACCCCCACAGGCATTTGCCAACATAGATATGCTGAAAGAAACACACACACATACATGTACGCACACAAACATACACAGACACACACTTACACATGTACACAACCATGCACTAGGGGTGGGCGATCTGATGATTTTATTTTGTGATTGATCTCGAGGACATCCACAATCTACATTTCAAGAGAATCGTAGAGATCCTGATCTTTTTTGTCCTCCTCCTCATGCTTCCAAATTTCATATAAAACTTTGATGACCAGTAATAATTGTGGATCCACTCTACGTTCACAAACCAACAGAATGATTTCCTATTTGATGGCTGTGCTGATTGGCCAAATTACATCACGTGTCTCTATCATAGGGTGTCTTTCTTGCATGACGTATTCAAAAAACAATTCAACATGAGCTAGCAGCATGGTGGGTGAGGAGCTGGTGCCAAAAAAGGACTCGATGTCAGTAGTGTGGCAGTGGTTTGGCCATGCACAGTCAGATATTTCTCAAAGCAAAGTTATCTGTAAACTTTGTTGGGCAACGGTTGGCACTTCCGGAGGTAATATGACAAACCTATTCAATCACCTTAAAAGGAAGCATCCAAAGGAACATGCTGAGAGTGTTTCAATCATGTCGGAAAACCCCCCTCATCTGTATCTCACGAGGTCCCAAAACATAAACAGTTATCATTGACCAACGCATTAGAGCAGTCGAAAAAATATGATAAAAGCAGCAAACAATGGAAACAGGTGACTGAGGCAGTCACATTCTGTCTAGCTAAGGATATGGTGCCGTTCAAAGCTGTGGACAACATGTCTTCAAATTACTACGCTAAAGACCACAAAATATTGAAGTGTCAGAATTTGAAAAGTGCACTTTTGTGTTGTTTACATTTTACTATGCCGTTTTTAGTTTACATTTTACTACTTCAATTTTTTTTCTACTTGCGTTCTGAGTACTTGAAAGATCTGTGTTATTTAATAGTAATGCTATCTATAGACTGCTGATCACAGCTTTGTTTAATATTTAAAAATAAAGTTTAACTCAGATTTAATGAGCATTTTTAAAATAGTGTCTTTAATGCAACATTGTGTTTTAAATGGTGCAAATAGATAAGTCAACAGACTTATTTGCATCTGGATATTCTCAACAGTACATTCCAAAATTGGGAAGAAAGATCGCAATTCAAATGTTGGATTGTGACTGTGTGCTAAAAAGATTGTGATATGATTTTCTTGGGAAAATCGCCCACCCCTACCACTACGCACACATGCATATACACAGACAGACATAGGTACAGCAACGAATACACACAAACGCACGCACGCACGCACGCACGCACACGCACACACAAAATGAAAGCAAGAAAAAATCCTCATATTAAGATCCAACAAATTTCAGTAGGGAGAAAAGAAACTCATCCTCCATTTGCAGGTTCTATGATGTGGAGTTCACCTTGAGTGGTGTCATGATTAGTGTTTGAGGAGGCGGAGGTTAGAGGGGGCGGTCCAAGCGTGGGTGTGAGGGGTCAGAGTGAAGGATGTGCTTCAGAACAGCCAACAGCGAAGTGAGTCATCACCCTGTCCGCTTGCTCTGTCTGACTCTGAGAAAATAGTGCTGCTATGACCAGAGACAAAGAACTACTTCAGCCGGCCTTCCACACCAATGGGGCCACTTTAGGCTAGTTTATAAAAACAGCATCCGTGCTCCTATAGCAGGCTGCACACAGATCACAACACTTTCACTGGGTTTACAAAAACACCGTCACACTCAACAGCCCTTGCACACATCAACAGTGCATTTTCAAAAACAGTGCCAAACTCAAGCCTTCGATAACAATGGGTCACTGTAATACCATCTAGAGATGGTTAATAAACAGGCCCTTCCACATGAGTGGAAAACCCTGTGGTGTCCACTGCACTGCTATGGTGGCAGTGGAGATTACTACAATACCAGAGCAGAACTGTGTGGGACACAAACCTTGAAGACAAACCTGAGGATGTGCCTCCTACAAAGAATTACAGCAATGTACAGAAAAAAATAATAATTGCAATATGCTGAACTCCATAGTAGAGGTCCTGGGGAGCTGTATCCATTTCTTGACACATAGATTAGATCACAGTCAAAGCATTCATATTGGGATTCAATAAAAGTCTTTAGCTGACATTCAGTGGAATATCAAATATAAGATGGAGCTAAAATGTCAGATGATGTTGATTATTAAACTAAATGAATAATTAAGATCAGAAATTGGCATTAAATCCAGAAACACATACAGTCCTCCTGGAAATGGGTTAACCCCACTATTCACACTGAAATGGACCACGAGAGAAAAGAAACCGTGCAGGCCTTCACACAGGCGCCTGCAGGACAGGAGTCGCACAGGGGAGGGGAGGCAGTTTCCCTGCAGGCGCTGGGCTATGCTCTGCTGTCTGCACAAAGCTGAGCTCTCCCTCCATCTGTCCCTGCAGCCATTGACCCAGAAACAGCCTGCCTGCAGCCTGTCCACACCTGCACAGCTATATGCTCTCTGTAGGGTACTGCAGACAATGAACAGGATTCACACACACACACACACACACACACACACACACACACACACACACACACACACACACACACACACACACACACACACACACACACACACACACACACACACATTCAGGCTTTTTCAGGCCTGGTCTCAGGGCTGCCATTTGGCTGAGCCCCACCCCTCCTTTCCCAGTACAGCATGGGCCACAGCTCAGTGCAGGGTAACCATGCCAAGCGTGGGAGGGTGGCAGCGAAAGGCCCATTGTACAGCAGGTTCAGCTCTCCCTGCGCACACAGTCAACACTGCCGACTCCTCCAAACACACTGCGGCACAGTCTTTACACATAAAACAAGCAAAGTGGGCGCCATGACCATTCAAACAATCTTCATTTCAGAGGAATTAAACCATCATACAGCATGGATTCCTTTCCAAAATGACCAAAAGCACACCATAATCTTACATAAGAAATAATTCATGCATGCAGCTCTATTTAATGCACTCTGACAGACAACAGCAGTTACCATGTATTTATGTACTGTATTTGTGTCCATCAGATTAAGACATACTGAAGAGTCATCAAAGATGGTTTTAACTTTAAAAGATGTTGGCAATCAGCTTGTCCCAAGAGAGGGCATATTCATTTAGACAGCTGTCAGGAAAATATAAAGAGAATGCAAGAGAAAGGGGTGTGGCATTGGTGGCGGTGGTAGCTGCTCTGAACGATGCCAGCCACCGCATCGCCACAGTCACATATCTTGAGTGAGCGTTGAGGCGGTCTTTGGTACAGCATATTTTTCCGAAGGCCATCACATCCCCTTTCCTGGAGAGAATCTTAACTGCTTTTGTCACATGTCAGTGAGAGCAGGTGCAGGGGGTCAGGCCAGAATGACGTGGTGTCCCAATGAGACAACATTCTGACCGCACGGAGAAGATGAAGCTCCTGGTGCCTGCATCAAATTCAGACATGCCATGGCTCAAAAACACCAGTGCTTTTCTCAACTGCTGTTTGGAGCCAGCAAAGTGGAACAAGAAAAAATGTGTTTGAAAGACAGGAAATGGAAGCTGAATACAGGTATTGTATGAAGCTGTATACTGCTATTGTTTTGTGTGACATATGGTAAAAGACACAACATTGTACACCAAATACTCTCTTACAGGATCTCTTTACACACTATGGTGGCAATGTAGTATATTGTTTAGGGAAGTGACCTTGTAACACAGAAGCCAAAGGTTTAATTCCCAGGTGAGGCTCAGCCATCATACCTTTGACTGAGGTACCAAGTCTGAATTACTTCCTCTATACTAACATATGATAACACTATTATCAATGTAGCTGTGCAAGTCACTTGGATAAGAACATTTACTAAATGTCTAAATGTAAATGTCAACTGTGATTGACATATGAATATACAGTTTTTAAATAACCTTCAACCGTTGCACGTCAGACTGATTAACTGAACAGCTGTGCATTTAGTCTGATTGGGAAAGGGGATGCCATTTAAGAGTCTACAAGTGTGCAGGTTTCCAGTGTCAGAGGGTGTGCTACCATAGTGTATATTTATTTTTATGTGACACATAGGTTTGTTGGTTGATTGGTTTGTTAATTATTTATTTAGCAAATGCTCACATTTTTGTCAGTCACAGCAAAAAAGTGTGCAGTAGCAAGCACAGAATCTTTCAAATGAATGGACAGTAATTACTATCCACAGAACCTGAAAAACAAAGAACTACAGAGATTGGACTTCAAAAGGAACAAAATATTCAAAAGCAAATGCATATACAAATCATATGTTAAATCACTGCTGGTACTTGTTAGTGGAAACAATAAACCACAGAAGTGTAGACAATCTACAAGGACATTTTGAAAAGCTCACTGGACAAATAACTGCTGTCAATGAGCTTCTCTGATGAAAATGATCAATGTGTAAGATGGAAAAAACTAAATATGATGCAAAGCTTAATACAAAAAGGTCTTGTGAGTGGATTTGTATTTGGTTTGGATATGGAGTAATTGGTGATTATCACTGAATTGCTTGTCGGAAAATAAGCCACGACTAGATTTAATTAAAGCATGGTTATGTGAAGAATGATTAAACAACCACTTTTAAAAGCAGCCTACCAGGGATTTTAAACAGCAAATCTCATTACAAGTTCTTTCTATGATGTTATTCCAGAGCCAAGAGTGAGCTGTATTCAAATTTGCTGGGCAAACTTTCTGTGGATCTTTAGGAGAGATTCAGTCAACAGACTCAAAGCCCCGTTATTTTCCTGTTATATTTGACTGCACAGTTAATAATATTCCACACTCACTGTCAGAGACTCACACACTCATACACACCCTTCCTTACACACACACACACACACACACACACACACACACACACACACACACACACACACACACACACACACACACACACACACACTCTTTCTTACACAGACAGACACAGAAACACAGACACACAGAGGCAGAGACACGGAGACACAGACAGACTGACAGACACACATGCCCTCCCAGTTACACAGTAGAAGAGTAACAAAACAAGACAGCAAGATTTCCAGGACAAGTAATGTAGAGGACAAGAGTGTGCAAGTCCATGTACTTAAACTTCATGTTCAGTGAGAGCCACTGTGTTACTTATGGATATTTGATCAACTGTAGTTCATCACATTCAATAAGAGACCTGTGACTGGTTTCTTCTCACAAAATTGCAAACATTCTCTTTCCTATAAGACAACCAGCTACCTAGCACCTACAGTAGCCAATTTTATATTTGAATCCAGAATTCAAGTAAAATGAAATTAAACCAAAATAAATGTGTCGAATTTGAGAACATGTAGTCGGTTTCGTTGGGAGTTTTTGCAGAGTTGAACAATGCTGGGTTTGGTAGCACTCTGCGAGCCAAAGCATACTATGTTGAAATCCCTTAACAGACAAGTCATTTGTTTCTCAGCGGGAAGCTTTGTGCATTTTGAGTGGCACCAGGGCCAGGCACACAGGGCAGGCCTTATTACTTCAGCTCAAGGACCGAGGAGAGGCTCCACAGTGCCTTTCACCTCACCTGTCAGGCACTGGAACCCCACTCAAAAATGTGGAGGCCTGCCTAAGCCAATCTAACATGATCCTGTGGGGCCCAGGGAATGTCTACACACATGTGCACTGACAAACACAAACAAATACTCTCACACACACTCAATTTCTCAGCCATTTTGCCATGTGGGGTGTATAAAATGAAGGTGCATGAATCATTCAGAACTGTCCATGGGTGAGATCATGCACATGTGCACAAATGTGTGTGCAGGACTGACAAACTTAATATGACTATCATTCATTCATATCGCAATGACCAGTAAGTACTGGGAAAAAACCCTAATTTACACATGAGAAAATAACCTCCCACACAGACTTGCCCAAATCCAAAGGTATGGATTCAAATCCAATAGCCACGAGCTGCTAATCCAGCATGACTCCAGAGAAAAGCCTGCTGCTGAAAGGAGCAGTGTTAATAAAAAGGTTAGCTAAGGAAAGGTTTGACAAAAGGTTAACTGGGGGATTCGTTGATCAGGTTTGATTTAGATCTTGGTTTGATCTGGCATCCAGCATCCACGGGGCCATTTAAAAACATACCATAATTCACAGCAAAGATAAAGTCTTGATTTAAAGGCTGTAATATTCACTGTAAAGATTTAAATCCCACTTTACATATTTATGTCAGAATAAGATGGCAGACATACAGAAAAAAATGATTTCAAACAAATTGCATAAGAGCTCTTTGGGAACTTTTAAAAGTTACCATAGAAATGAAAAGCAGTTCCTATGCAACCTGGTGTCAAAATGCTCAATGTGCAGTTCTCTGCATTAACATTAAATTGAGTTTGTTTTATAAGTGCAACAGTTTATCACAGCTGCTTGCATAAAATCCATTATGGGAGCTATATTAAGGCCCGGGTAATTGGGGTTTAGAAACACCGCTGCTCACAGATAGTCTGACCAGAATAACAATGGATTCCTCTTTAAAGACAATCTACCCAGCCTGCAAAATGCCAGTTTGTTCACTTGTCTGAATGCATACTGATTTGTTTATCATTTGGGTGATTTATGAGTAATTAACATTAATAAATGCTATTAATATAGGACATAAATGCTGTCCTGATTCTCTGGCACAAGCTGTTTGATTGGCCCTGCAATTTCAAAGGATTTTTTGGCTAAATGATAATATATGAATACTGAATAATAAAATATATAAACTATAATAATATCAATCCAAGACATTTAGGATACTCTACCATTTAGAGTATGTGATGTCATTTATATGCTTGTTGTTGTTCCTGTCAACTCATCTGACTGAACGGCTAAATGAGGTAGCTTTTTTCTGGCTATTTGGCTGTAACACTGAGTGATATCTTCATTGAAAACAGACTTGCAGGGCATCATGTTTCATAATGGAAAATCAAAACGTTCCCCAGAATGAAATAAAACACACAATTAAAAAACATCAAAATAGCCTCTGGTCTGTGTTGGTGGATCCAGCCAGGCTGAACTGAGCTCAGATCTCTCAAAGAATGCAGAAAGCGTGACAGTGTTTTAAAGGGCCAAAGAATGTGAACTGAACCTCAGAGGCTGCCAGCTTCATCTCTCCCCTGCATGCTTCTCTCCTGTTGGCTGTACTAATGACTTAACAGTTTGTTTCTCAGTAAACTGCCTTTCTCCACAGAAGCTAATTTCAGAGTGACATAGAGCCATTAATGCAATCATATTTTTTGTTTCCAATAGCTCAGTTTTGCATTTTATAATTATAGAAATTATTTCCCTCAAAGAATCCCTTCCTTTCTAACCGAAGAAATGAGCTCAGAGCGCCAGGTCCAGGTTTTGGCCTTCGTCTCATCTATCGCCACTCTTCAGGGTTTAGGGAGAGAAATGATTTACTTTGCAACTGGGCCCTTGAAAAGGGTAGGAACGCAACAATGGCAGAATTACAGTAAGATAATCAGGGTTGAAACTGGGCTTGAAACCTGGAGGCTGCAGGTTCAAGTCCCAGGTGGGGGATTGTGGTACCACAATTGACGAAAGTACTTTACCTGAACTGCTATGGATGAGAGTAGAGCATAAACTAATTTCCCAGAAGTAAACATAATGACCACTCATAGGTGCTCACAGGGAAGAATATATAAAGTCTGAACTCGACTGATGAGGACAGTACCATTAGAGGCAAAAGAGGGGGTTGGGGGAGATGTAAAGGAAAGGAGAGAGTGGAGCTGGATGCAGCCAATGCTGCAACTGCTTCACCGTCACTGTGGACATGTGAACACCGTGCACACCGTCACTGTGTGGCTCAGTCAACCAGAAAGCTCATCCGTCTACTGCAATGCTGTGGAACACAGCAGCAAAGTCACACCAGCACTGCCAGAAGATGCATGCAGGTCCTCTTTATGAGGCGTCAAGGACAACAGCAAAGTACAGCCTAGTCATATGGCATCACCAAACCAAGCAACAACACAATGCAGAGTGATGCAGCAAATGTGAGAGGAGGCATAATCCTACAGCACAGCACACCTCAGCCCTGCATTCAACCTAAGGGACCTGGCCTTAGGAGCTGTTCTGAACTCATGTGTTTCCCTGTGACTGCATTTGTGGGAAAACTGACATCTGACCAACTGAAGTGTCTCTCGGGCATTGTTCAAAACGTCACACCTACTGCTATACCATGCATGTAAAGCCTTTTCAGCTCAAAAGCCCAGAAACAGCATTCACTTGACAGGCTGTATTCTATTATCTAACTAGGAGTTTGATTAATTTCTGTTTTCAATATAGTGCATCTCTACTAAATGATAAAGTGCCTGAGCCACCCAAATTAACAATCAGAAATCTGCTGGCATCAATTAGATCACAGGAAGCCTGGGCCAGAAAGACCTAACAGAGTTATCCATCTGGAATTGAGGCTATTCTTGTTGTGGACTCAGAGCTTTGCTTGTTTTCAGAGACTGCATACCACAATGCGAAGATGTGGTGCGGTAATGAGTCGTCTAAAAAGGCCAGTGCTAATCTGCTGCTTACAGAGAGCGAACAGCTGGCCTCCCTACGTGTTCGGCTTGCATCACAAAGCAAACCATAATCATATGGTGGCCCTTCACTCTGAACTCCAGCCTTGTTTGAGCGTGCCCTGTGGTTTGCCTGCACTTGTTCTATCTGTCATAATCATGTCCACAAGCGAGAGCTCGGACTATCAATCGCAAAGCTCAAATAGCGCACATGTTTTTCACTATATTTACAGCACCAATATGAGATCGCCCAGCCCCGTTCAAGGAAAATTGATTTCAAAAACAGAAAAACGAAATAAATACATTTCAGAACAAAAGAATTTAGCGTTAATTACTGGAATCCCCCATCATCTTGCTGCCAAAGGCTTTTGTTTGGTTTACTGTCACGGCGAGTGCATAAACCAAGCACGCAAAACCGCATTTAGCAACTGAGATCATAATTAATACTGAGGCGGGATATTTTTCTGAGCCTTAAGGCATATTTAAGACACAAAGACCCAAAGCATTCCTGCCAAACCCACAAGCACACGACACCATCAGTCATTTACACACACAGAGAGACAGTGAGAGAGAGTGTGAAAGAGAGAGAGCAAGAGAGATTCGAAATGCACCAAGCGGAATTGTTTTTCCTATTACATGATTCTGCTGAGGCGTTCCTCCATTGCTTGTCTTACAGGCCCACCCAAGTGTTCATCAAAAAACCTGGGAATCACTGTGCAGAATTATGTTCCACTGGTGTGCTACATTGACACTATGCACTACGCTATGAAGCAAACAATACAGCCACACCTGACAACGGCATACAACCATTCACTGTAAAGGCCTCTCTTAGTTAAGGTGAGGAGTGAAGGTAAAAGGGTGAGGGGACTACCACCACATGTCTTGGAAGCAACCATTCAGACAGACAGATATGAGACCTGAATGGGGTGTAGTGCACCCTTTCCTGCTTGGTCTCACCACTCCCAGAACAGACAGGGGCTCTTTTACAGCCACACACCACAAGGATTCTGGACTGTGACTGTACCAGTTCTAGGGTGAACCATGCCACATACAGCCTGTTTGGTAGCATTAATACCTAGAATGTTCAAGAATCATCATGTGGTAAACTTGATTTGCCTTTAATTCTCTCTGGTGAATGTACAACGGTCCACAAGCAAACTACATTGCAGTTGTGTTAGAGCACAATTACCTGAAAATATAATCAATTCAAATTATCTTCAACTGATAAACTGAATAAATGTAATCTCTGTTCCAGGTTTTTTGGTGAACAATAGTAAATTAATTACACAGGTTGTAGTTGTTGGGAATGGGAAAGTTTCCAAAAATGTGCTAAGGCATACGTTTACCCTTAGGCAAAGACAATCTGTCATTTCTTTTTTATGAAGAGCTCAAACTGGTTTCTTTTGCTCACAAAATGTTCTCGCTTCAGTATATGGATGTTCTGCATGACCACATCTAAGATGTAACATAAGCTCTGACAGTACGGAATGAAACATATTTTAAAAGACCTGAAGGAATGTTTTAGAAACAGGGAGACATTCCTGGATCATCAAATGTATTCATTTCTATGCATATGTCAGTCCTACTGCCTTTGTCCTTACTTATTTATTTTTGCATTTTCCACAAAAGGTAGTTGCCTGTAAAACAAGCAAAATGTCTTGTTTGACAGATCACCAGCTGAAGCCTTGAGCAGCCTTTCTGACAGACATATTGACAGGACAACAGATGCCACCAACAGCCTGGAGTAGCCATCCAGTAAGGAGAGCAGCGAATACATTCTGTGAAAATGAAAGTCATGAAGTTGACGCATGGTGAGCTTGTAGGTAGCACAGCACCGATCTGTAAATGTTTGCATTATAACCATGCTGAGGCAAGAGCAGAGGGACAGCACCTAGTTGCTGTGGTGACTAAACTGTCATGGTGACACTGCATGTCAGACAAGTTGTGTCTGCCTTAAGCACAGTTAAGAACATATGAATACATAATACTGAGAACAAAACATTAAGTCTCATTGTTTGCCTTTGGGGGGGGGGGGTAATCAAGCATGAAGCAAAACCTGGAATCTTTTTTTTAATTCTTATAATTTTATATTTCATATCAGGAACCAATTTAGTTGCCCTTTCTTGTACTTTTTCTCAATAGCCCCTATATCTCTTTTAGGATCTGGAGCCAAGAACTGCACACAAAACTCTGCCTGCTCTAAGACATTTTATATCTTTTGTATAACCTCTTCAGATTTGTACATTCTGCTACATATCCCAGCATCCTTTTGGCCTTTTTGGCTGCTACAGTGCAATGCCTAAATCATGAAAATGTCTGCTTCAAATGAATCACATTCTAGTTCTAGCAGTCTCTCATGAGGCTTTGTCAGAACCTTTTTAGAAGCCCAAATGTATACCATAACCTTGGTTCAAGTCAAAATACAATTTAGCTTTTTCAAAAAAGACTTTGGATGTTTGTAAGGTATGACTTCCCCATCGTATCACACCAAGACATAGCTCATTTATGCAGTTACTTTGATAGTAAAAAATAAAAGTGCAAACATATTCACTCTACTCTAGGACTAATTACATAATAGGACACTAAACATTCCTCCCACTTATTAATAAATAAATATTAATAAAAAAATATTTTTTAGACTGACTGGCAGACATTTAGTTCACCAGGCCTCTGCATATGTACATCATTAAAAACAGAAAAAGAATTCAGAGATGCTTCAAGAGACCTACCACAGAAACATAAGCCTAACTTCCATGCTGAAACTCAGCATTTCATTATGAAATGACAGTGGCTATGTCAGTCAGTTTTAATAGAATACCTTTAATAAGTGCCATGAGTCTTTCAGATCATCACTAAATAATGTATGGGATCACATTCAAGATGAATATGATAAATCAACAGTCTAAAGCCTTGGGTGCAGGCAAAGAACAGGTCAAAATGAAACAATTCATTGATTGCAATTATGTACTGCTCTTGGGCTCTAATGAGAATGTGTGTTAATAATAGCCATAATAAAGATAATAACAGCAATGAGAGGGAGACTTAGGATGTGATTTGGGGATGCAAAGTGGGTGGAGGTAGGGCATGGAGTTGGGGTACAGAAGAGGCCATGTTGAGGTGATAGGATGTGGAACGAGGTGCCTTTGATGGCAGTGGTGGCGAGGAAGGATCAAATGGGAGGGAGGAAAAAGACCAAGTCTTTTTTAGGAGAATTTCATACTCAGTTTTTACTTTGACTGGGAATAAACAGGACTCTAAGAATTGGGTATGATGTGACGCCACTGCTTAAATAGGTCTCCACAACACAAGGCAGAGTACAGAGAGTCATATTGTAGGAAAGATTAAGGTCTTGTGCAAAACATAAACTGTCCTACTTAGAAGAAGTCACCCTCAGTGCAGGAAATCTTCATTGTTGTGCTTTCGCTGAAGAGTGGCAGCAGAAGCAGGAGAAGCAGTAATGTGTCATAAATATTTCTGCCATCATCAGTTACAGACATGTCCCTCTTTAGTTTTTACCGGCTGGTCAAGTTGGTGGGGCAATTTCTCAGCATACATAAAAGCAGAAAAACCACAGAGCCATGTCCCTTTGCTAATCGAGCTGCAGGCAATACACGGAGTCAAATTACACTCCCTAAAGCTGAAGCCTTCCGCATGCCTTCATATCGGACATAATCTCTCAGAGTTTAACGGCTTTACCATGTCCCAAATCCCAAACAAAGGCTAATTCCTGATTAATCCAATCAACACAACGTGCCCATGTCTTACATATGATTTTTAGATCCTTCAGATAAAAGCAAGCCAAAGTGAAACCCAGCTGAAAGAGGAAAAGGATATACAATGCCTGAGACCAATATAAAGCTATTAAAAAATGTAAATACTCAAATTAAAAGAAGAAAAACACTGACTTGCATTGTGAGTCAGGCAGTTACTGGTGTTGTAATCCCCAGATCAGGTTCAGATGCAGGAGGATGAATGGACAGAGCAGAAACTGAGAGGAGGCAGGAGGGTGCGGCATGAGAGAGATCAGCTGTGATGGATAGGCATTTGTCAGGGGGTTAAGAAGTGACCTTAAAAATGAAACTTCTAAATGAAAAAGGCTTTGGGTCCACCCCCAGGCTTTGGCCCCATGCCCCCACATTGAGACGAGGCCATGGAATGTCCGAATCCCTCATCCCCTCACCTGCAGCAAGCCACACTCATGTGAAAGCCTTGCTGAATGTTAACATGTGAATCACAGGATACAATCATCCTCTGCATCGCTATCAGCAATGAGGCAGGTCCTAAACATATCCAGGTCCTTCCCAACCATGGGCAATGGCCCAGACCATGCCAGGCTCCACCGCACCTTCTCCACAGGGCTGTTTCCATTAATGAAGTGGAGATGGAATTCACCCTTACTCTAATTTTAACAGTAAACTGCCATACAGTGACAGAGGTTAGCATTTTCTGATTGCATAATATAAACTTTATAACTGAACTGTTCATTAGTCAGTATGACAGAATGTGTGTGGAATAAAAATGAAAGGTAACCAAACTTCCCCTGAGCTTTATTTGAATATCCACTCATTTCTGTTTAGGCATTTAGCAGGTGCCCTTATCCAGAGTGTCTTCCAGATGACATATTACACACTACCCATTTATACAGCAGTGTAATCACTGAAGCAATACAGATAAAGTATTTGCTTAAGGGTAAAATGGCTGTGTCTTAGCTGGGAATCAAAACTGCAAGACCAGCTGCCACACCATTATGTGTGTCCATAAAAAATAACATCAGTAAACAGTATACAGCAAAACACAGCATTTTTTAGAAAGCGGATAAGGCTATGATGAGGTTAGATTTAGGGTAAAAACAATGTTTCAGGGCAAAAATGAGGACAACTAAAGGTTTGATTGTTGTATTATAACACAGGGAGCAAACAAGGTCTGTATCCTGTTTAAAGAAATCATCTCTTTGTTACTAATTGCAAATCCTCCTTATTTATTTTAGTATGGTGCTTTGTCCTTGTAGATGTTTATGCTCTTTAGAATGTTTACCCGCTCCACCGCTAAAGGAGAATATAACAAGATTCTGCAAAGCTTCAGTGACAGACAGAGTGACAGGCAATGGAAAGCTAGAAAAACAACCAACACTAAACCAGACCACAGCCTTGGACTGGTTCATAGAGCTACTAATCACAAGGGGAAAACACAAAGGCAAAAAGAAACATTTTCTACCACTCACAAATCCGTTTTCAAGCAATTAATCCACAGAGAGTAAAAACATTTCCTTCACGCAATCTATTTTAGAGATGTTTTTGATGGGCAGGATCAGGACTGTTTTAAGTCCTGTAGGGCTAGATAATTCCTTGCAGCATAACAGCTATGACATCATATTATGTGTTATAGGTGAAGGAGTTGCTACATTCAGGCCATAACACAGCTCCCAGACTACAGAGAAGACTATACATGCACCCCAAAAAAACACAGATGTGCAGCCCTGATCTCTGTATTACCAGAACCCTGTTGTAGTTCACTGTCTCAGGGCCCACGTAAACTGTCTCAGAGCAGGAGTTTTGATATAGAATTAAGTTTCCCCTATCTATATCCTTTCCTTATCTGTGTATGTAAAGGGGAAACTGATCCTTCTTTGAGATACTTCATTAATACAGGCTCTTGTCTTATCCAAAGGCAACCTTACCAAATTTATTTTTTTTTGTACACATACAATGCATTCAAACTGCTAATAAAGCTGCTGAAATAAAACCCACTGTTTCACCTTCACCTTCTCATATTTATCACCTTTGTATTGATTGAGGTGTCACAAAGGGAACCACTTTGGGGAGAACCCAGTATACACAAATGAAATCATCTGTATTTTTTGGTAGATGGGAGATAGTTTTCTAATGGGATTTTCCCTGTATTAATGTATTGACGTAAAGAATTAAACAAAAATTGATTTTGTATTCTGACATATGTGAAAATAAAAAAATAATAATAAATACTGGTTCGAGAGCTTGGTTTATGACTAAGATGTTACAGGGGTTCAATTCCCAGTTGAGTCACTGATGTTGTATCCTTGAAATGTGTGTGTTGATGTAAATAACACCGCAAATATCAAGCTGCTTAAATACTATGGTAAATAAATAATCAACTAATCACATCTATTGATTGGAGAGTACTTTGAGTAATTGTATGTGTACAAGTACCCGCATTAGCCTTTTGCCTTAAGTCAGGAGAAACGGCAGCAGAAACACTGACTGTGCAGAGCGGCTCAAATGGAAAGGGAAACTAATAGGCTTTCACTTTCAGGAGTTTGCCTGTTTGTTTTTATCCCTCCATCACAATCCTCTCATTCATACACAAGTTTGTGAGAGCTGACATGTTGCATTACAGCATCTTTGGGGTTTTCAATAACAGACTGCTCAGTGGGTCTGGCTTCAGCTGCCAGCTGAAAGGGCAGATGGTGCAATAGATAATGAAAGGTCAGTATCCAAACAGAGTTATCCATCAACCAAAGAACAACCTTGTCATAGCATTAAATGTCTGGATTGTTTGTTATCATTTCTGTAAGAGATTCTTTCCTGAACTGATCTGGGTTAGACTATCTACCTTACCAAATCCATTCCACATTTCTTTTTTTTTTTTTTTTCGTAGTTACGAAAATTTTAAAAATCTTTCTCTCAGATCACTATAAAACTGCTTGAGGAATGCTGGGTATCATCTTGGACACTTAGTAAGAAATCCACTGGCCACAGTGTTGAGCTTTTCCATAACCAGAGCAGTTCAGATTTCAATCCAATCTTAACACGAGTGACTAGTAAATACATCAATTCAACTTTTTCATAAACCTAGCAGTAGCACATAATTACGTCCATCCATCTTCCTTTCTAAAAACCTGCACAAAAGCAGAGAAAGAAATTAATATCAATTTTCATGGAAATTTACAAAGGCCCATAAAATCAGTAGTTGCTTTCATTGAGCCAATCCAGCTGGTCTCACCCCCAAAAACCATTTTCAAAAGGTGAAGAAGCGATCATAAAACTTCAACTGGGCATAAGGACACAATGGCACCCAACTTGCCTGCCATCTCTGCTCTCAAACCAGAAAGGACAAGGAAATAAACTGATCCTGTACACCTTTCTCCTCTCAGGTCTTTCTGGTGACAACCTACGACATAGAAAAACAGCCTGTCCTATTATCTCCATTCTCTCCAAGAAATGGATAAATACATTTGTCAACCTGAGCAAAGATCTCAAAAACATTGCTACCTTATTGCATCAGTACCAAACTGGTTACAGAGTGGAAAAGTTTCCGTTTAAGTCTGGCTGGACACATCATGTCTTCCTGTCCCTAGCACACCTAGAGGACCTTCACAGCTGATTCATGTGCCTTCTGGGCCTCTGTGAATGAACTGCAGCTCTCTTAGATCCTACTGGCACCTTCACCTCTCCAATACACGCAGGGTAACAAAATGAAGAGATCAAGAAACACTGCATTTCATAAATGCAGCCATCATCAAACTCACAGTTGGTGCCACATAGGCAATACCTTGAAAATATACCTTTCACAAGAAAATTTAAATGACTGGAAATTGACTATTCATTAACTCTGATATTTTAGTTAGTTTTTTCCCTGATTTCCTGACCCAATCCTCATCAAAATGAAACTAATAGGTCCCACCAGTGACCCACTGACTCAGGAAGGAGTGGGTACCCATGTGTCTTCCACGACTTCATATGTCAACCAAGCTTGCTATTTCTGTACTGCAGATATGTCCCCAATCACTTTCTGCCATTGGAGGAATATAAAGTTAACATATGCTCTGCTCACAGACTTGCAGGTCACTCGCTGGTCAAGAGTGTCCACTAGAGAGCAATGAGACGCGAAAAATTCCATTGGCTTTAACCTCCATCTCTCCTTGACTGGGCTGTCCCTTCACCAATGCATGGCATGGCTGGAACTTTGCATTTCTGTTATTTAATATTGCATGATCAAAATGAAAATGAACCAACCAGTAAGTCATCATTATAATCATCAGAAACAGCAAATGAAACATAGACTGAATTTTTGCAAGCATAGATTAATTCTGAACTTATTTTATTTTGTATTATTATCATTGTATGTTTGGGAAAACTTTTAAAATAAAATCAGGGTGACACAGTTATGAAATTCTGCTCCTTGAGTATGATATGAAGCCAGTGTGTTATAAAACACCCCCTGTGGATACAGTATCTCAAACATTGTGGTCAGACACCTTCACCTGATCACAGAGGGGTTGGGGGAAAACAATTGAGAGTTTGAATCATGACCCCACCCCTCCCCCCCCAGGCTGGATGGGGGGGTTCCACGAGCCTGCGTTACTTAATGTTCAGTTCTAAAAATGACTCTGTCACCCAGCTGAGAATGCAAACTGTCGGAACAGACCTCCAAGCTCCTCCAAGCAGGGGTCCTGCGCAAAGGTCGAATGCCAGATCCTATCAGTCCGGCTTTATGAAAAAAGAAAACCTTCTGCAAACAAGAGTGCTTGCATTCTTTAGCTACGGGCAGGAGAGGTTTGCAGACATACTGCATTAGTTCCAAAAATGAAGGAAATTAATATACAAAGTATACATTTCTACACTGGAAAGAACCCAATGAGATTACAGTGAACAGCCCTTACACATGTCACATTAGAAAAGCCAGGACTATTATCCAAGACACCTAATAAGGTTTGCTGGAAAATAAATCCACCTTTCACCTTGCAGTTAGCAGTTGTGAGTATTAGTGTCCAGACCTGGGTGGATTTACCACCACTGGTTTTAAGTTTATCAATATATTATCAATATATAAAATGATGCAAATTCAATAGGAACACCACAGAAATACTGGTGGGTTGGATTTACCCATTCCCTCCAAAATAATGATTAAGAAATGCCAGAATGTCCAAGAACTTTCTCTGGTTGAACTTCCTCCATGGGCCAAATGCCAAAGCCTTTAAACAATATGGCCATGACTATTTTCTAAGGACTCTAAGACCACAGACCTCTTGGAGACATTAATTTGACCCCCAGAGCTACCATTTAAGGAACAGCTTTACATTAAAACAGATTTATGAGCATTTTTTAGCCACCGTTAAGTGGTCACGCAATCCACAGCACAACAATTTCAAATTGGTCCATACTTCAAACACAAGCCAACTTCTCACGATTGTACCCAGTTAGAGATCTGAAATATGAACTCACACATCTGGTGTGGAATTCCTGGTTCCTATTCCTCTTTAACAGTCCATGACAGTTAACTGCTTGTGAGTGCTTCAGTCTACACTTGTTTGGTTTGTTTTTGCTTCTTTTTTCTTCTTCAGTCTGAACAGCATGACTATGTCCAGGGAGCAAGATTATCTTATCTTGCTGTTTGTAACATATGTGCTAGTACATGCAATGCTATATTATCTCCATCACCTGCATGGACACGTTAAAAACAATGCCTGTGATCAGACCTGAAGCAAAGTAAAGCCATGCTTGTGCACACGAATTCAATGGCGTCTGCAACAAATGAGATACCGTCTCCTGGGCTACATTGAAGAAGCTACTGTCTTTTGTATTCACTCAAAATAGTGTGCCAAATTCTGTAGCAGTCACTGGAGTGTTACTCCTGTTTGGTGGACATCTCAGGGGGCACACTGGTGGCACTATGCCATAAAAGTCAAGTAAGCTGAAGTAGCAATGGATGTGTTTAAGATCTGTGTCAACCTTCCAGCAACCAGAAAAACTGTTCTCTGCAACAGGGAATTCACCAGCAATGCTTACATATATTAAACAGTTTGTGACATTTTTTCTTATGGTGACTGTACCTTTGGCTTTGCAGAAGTAGCTGGAAGAGGCTATGTAAGACAAAGCATTTGTGCAGTTTGGTTTTATGACTTATTTTGAATTTCCATCATGACCTTAGGGGCTGGTACCCAAAGGGCAGAACCATCTGCTAATTTGCAGAACGAAAAGGAAATGGGTGCAATAAAACTGTTCAATAAGGGATATGTGCATGGGACCCATGTCTTACAAAGATGGATCTCCTACTTCTACAGAAAAGACAGTTAAGATGAAGAAAAAATAAAACACAGTCATACCTATCAATCTACATACATTCAAATGAATACTATACGTCCACTGATTAAAGGTTGTACTGCCAGGTAAACTAAACAGCAGAAATATAAATCTGTTTTTTCCCATGGGGGTCATGTCCTGATGTAAAAGGATATAACACATATAAGAAGTATTTAATTCAAGGACTGAACTGGTCAGGGTCTGGGTCACATTAGCATAGAGATACGATTGCGCTTGCTGGCCACTGGCATACTCACGAAAGTGAAACTATTGCTGTCGCATATGATCTTGTACCTGCTTGGTACAAGAAAGAAGGAACAAAAAAGAAAAACAAGAACGTGTACATGGAATCATGCATTCAATGCTCTTGTTTTCTGTCAAAACATTTGCTTTGTCTCATAGAGAGATTACAATATTTTCAACCCAAGGTTTATTCTGAATGGTGAGCCAGACAGAGAATGTTCTTAAGAGGACCCTTCTCAAAAATGGTTAAAATACAGCAGCTGCAAGATTGTTCTGAATATTGTTCGCACAAAACAATACTCAAAAAATAACGTGCAAAAAAGCCAAAGCAGACCACACACAAACACGCACACAGCACCCCCCAGAAATTCACAGACAGTGTTTTGTATACATCTAAGCCATGTGATAGTTAGACAAAGCAAAAATATTGCAGAATGGTAAACTAAGGAACATTTTGGTAAAGACAAAGAACATAACCAATTTCAGTTAGCCACAACATACACACAATGAACACAAATCCAGGGGTCTGGCAAAATCATCATCTGACTGGAGCCTATGAACTTAAAGTGTTTTTAAAATATGTTTGGCTGTGCCTGTGAAGGGATTGCTGTTACACAGACCTGTCATAGAGGTACATGACATTTCATTAAGATATTTATGTAAGTTGGTCTTTGACCTTTCCTTCTCTCAGGGGAAACATCACCCCAAATAATGTTTTCAGTAACAGACAACCAATAAATTATTTGTAAACAAATAATAAAAAAACAGAAAAGGTGATTTCACCTGTTGGGGCAATACATTAATTGTTTTTAGAACCAGGAGGTGATTGGCTGACGTGCATGCCAGAAACATAGAAGAAGAAAAAAATCAGGGAAACATGCAGAACAGTAACTACTTAAATGGCACAAAACTGATTCACTCATTGTCACATAGGCCAACCTTTATTCATTTCAATATTTATTTAGCATGCAGTATGTCATCAGTTAAAAGGAGTGCAAGGACATCAAATCCATGATATCAGACAGAAAATTTAATTTGCGGGAATTAGTCAGGTGCACAAAGCTTACGACCACTAGTCACAAGTGACTTCTCTAGGGTGTTGTTTAGATAGTGCCCCCATTATGCCGATTTCACCCATCGTGCTGACATTTTTTGCCAAGTCTCTTAAAATATTTAACAAAAAATGCTCTTGTGTTCCAAAGCACTCCCAGCACACTCTCTCACACACATTCTCTCTCCCCCTCTCCTCGTACACTTGCAATAGAAAGGAGACCTGCCGCACGCCATAAATTCAAAGATGTGCGGTAGCGGGTAAATTTGCTGGGTAGGCCCAAGGTGTCACATTTCCATTACTATGAACTGAGTCATGGCACAAGATTGGCTTGGCAAAAACGAGTAGCCTGAACATTCAGTGTGCTCATTGCGTAGATTTAGAAAACGTAACAGCGCTCTACACACATAACACGACTTGTTACTTATTCTGAAAACCACTGGACAGATCAGACGGTAGTTCCATAGCTGTGGTGTACACTGAATTGTTACGATTTAAGTCCATCGAAATTAGTCCAACCCGCTCCTGCGGCAAGAGGGAGCGCCAGGTGCCAGGCTGAACAGGCGCGTGGCTTCCGCAAAGCAGTAGTACAGTCCGTGAAAAGGGATTCTCTAAGCACGATATAGGAACTGGAGGACGTAACTGTTTCGGTGGCCAAAACGCCACCAACAAAGTGCCCAATCACACGAGCACAAGGTCCTTATACATGTATAGTAGCCTACTGTTAAACCGCAATTGGTTTTTCTTACACAACTTGGCGGCTGATGGATTTAAGAAAACAAAACAATCGTATATTTTGCAAATTCCCATTATTAAGATTAATTAAAAATCATTATTGAAGCTAGCAGTCTGTAAGGAAAAATATAATGTTTATTTGTGTTTATCGTAAGAAAAACTGAAACAGTTAAATAAAAAACATTAAGTTTGGCTAAAATTAAGGAGTTACTGCACTGTTTTAAAAGCCACCAAGTTTAACCAAACTATTGTTTAGCTATCTAAAATTCTACCGCAACAATAATAATTTTTTTTCTTTTAGATGTTTTATTATTTTGTGATAAATGAAATAGGAGTTAATTTAAATATGACAACTGAACTGGCCGACGGGCATAGTGCTCTGGAGGATGAGATCCCACAACTAGCAGTGCAGTACGCTACAATGAATAAGCTACATTCAGTGTTACACCGAAAACGATATAGGAAGTGAGGTTGCGTGTAATGTAAACAATGATCGAGAATTTTAAGAAGCAAGCATGTACTACACCAAGAGCGAATACCTAGCAACAGTAGGGAAGAAACCAAGAAATTGAAAATCAGTTGGCTACAGAACTGACATATCTCAAACTCGAAAAATAATTGTCTATTACTTCCTACTTATGCTGATACAGCTAACACCCTTTATCTTGGCAATCCGCTTCTCAATTTTTGGCAGACAGCACAGTACAAAATTATTATCGACTGTGGGCTGTTTGAAGTCACAATTGCTGGAGGTCACAAAACGTGATTGTATTTAAAATGCACGAATAAATTCTTCCAACCAGCAACAGCCAAGCGGTTTTAGATACTCACATTTCACCACCCTGTCCGTCGTTGACAACTTCGGATCATCATTTGGCTTGTTTTCGGACATTTCCAGCCTGATGTTTATACAGATAGATTTCAATTCAATTTTAACTGTGCCTGAATACGATCCGTTGTAGTCCTTGCTCAACAACTCAACTCTTTCCCGAATGGGAAACCGCTGTGGTTTCACGTGCCTCTTCCCCGTCTCCAAAAATACTTGCAAGTGTTACAAATTTCTACACAGTAAGGTCTCCCTGATTTACTGCTACACTGTATCAATTTCTCTGCCTCCAAAACTGAGCACAACCTAGTTTAAAGTTTGGATAGATCCGCCTTCTATCCACATCAGGCTGCTTATTGGTGCTTTTAACTTCCTGTTTCGATTGCGCCTTCAATCTGTACGGATAAAACCCCTGTCAATATAACTCGACTGTGTAAAATTCAGGTTTGATTACGCCGTTCGTTCCCTAACTAGTGTGTGCTATTATTTCATGTTGTGGATTGCTGCAAAACACAGTTGCAATTCCGGAGAAGTCAGCGTCGCCTTGGCACATATCTATGGTCCTGACACGGGATGGGTATATTATCGCCTGTACAGGCAGATTGATTTTGACACAACATACAGATGATGGACTTAAGGGTATATGCTGTTCGGACCGGGGAAATTTAGATGGGGTTGCTAACTGTTCAGATGTGTAACAGAAAACGATTCACAAGTAAACTAATAACGCCCACAGTCTTGCCTAAACTCAGCCCTTGAGCTGTGTGGTTGGAAAATAACTTTTTAGAACAATCCAAATAAACGAAAACAGTAATGCATTAAACAGTACATCTTATTCAGTATATCTATCCATGAACCTCTTCCCCACATACATTGCAATTTATGTTGCAGCACTACATGCGACACATTTTGGAAAATCTGTATAATTTTGTCGACAAAATCAAATGATGCGCAAAGAATGGTTATTAAATGCATTAGTTTATGTAGTTATTGATTTATGTAGTGGTTTATGTAGTGGTTACTATGAGGTAACAAAAGAACGCGTACCGCTTGTTGACTCGTATTTGCGTTAACATGGCAATCACAGTATGTATGTGTGAGAGCGCACACGACTCTGAAGCTTTCCCTCTTGTAACAGAAATCGGAAGTGTAATAATACTTGATCATGGTGATACCAGGTTTATGTATAGTAAAACCCCCTTTGCTCAGTTGAGCTTTTAATTTACTTGTTTTCCAGCTGGGGAAGGATATGGATGTGTGAGTCTGACGTAGATTATTTTTCCAGGTCAAATAGTTGAAGGTTGCTCCTGATTGCCGCCTCTTTTTTTTTTTTTTTTTTTTTTTTTGGGGGCAGCTGTTGAATATTATCAATAACCTAAACCTGTGATCACGGTTAAGTGGCGGTGAGCTCTTAAGGCACTCAAGCTTTCATATTGTTCCAATGACTATGTAAATACGGGTTGACATAAATATCTTAAGCCTTTGCGCTGTTATTTCAAACACAATGAAAACAAATTACAGTGACGTACAGTGTCCCATATTAAAAACTCGTGTGAAAATGGAGAATCTGAGAGATGAATACACAGCTTCACTCGGGAGAAAAACCTTATCGTTTCCGGTATAGTTCTGACACACGGTCAATGAATTCGATTAATATAATACAATTGGGAAATGTCATTAGTAACAGTAGTTATTGTTATAGTAAAATAGAGGAATAATACACCTGGGGGATAGGTGATTGACAAACTGAAAAATGAAGTGATGGCAAAAACAGAAAATATGAATAAACTGTTAAGCACACATTATATTGTTGTGGGGGGGTAGTTGGTCTTGCCTCACAGAAATGGAGAGCAAAGTTCGAAGACTCAATATGCCTTGCGGTGCAGTAGGTAGAGCTACAGCCTTGCTTTTAATAAATATCAGGAAACGTCTGCAAAGAGGGCGGCCATTCATCAATCAGATGAGATTACACAGACAAGCTGCGGGATGCTTTCGCAAAAAAAAAAAAAAAAAAAAATCGCCAGGCCCTCGCATAAGACCGGCAGATCGGAAAGTATCATTTCTCAGCAACTGAAGTTTCGATACAAAACCCATTTAGTTTGATTAATGCTTACTGCGTTTGAAAGTTTTCTTTTATTAATGTGGTAATTACCGCTTGTCCACGAATCCATAAGACACTTGGCGAATTTTCAGAAATAAAACTTAGTAATGACTGAATGTGTATAACAATACATATACCTCTGAATATAATGTCAATGTTTTTATATAGGTCTAATGCATCTCTGTAAAAACGTATGAAAACTTTTTCATATAAGTAGTATAAAAATAGCCAAAATATTTCTCCCCTCCAACATCTCATATTCTTCTGATAGTAGTGTTTGCTATTGGTTTGAATGAAACTATTCACATAATACACGAGGTTTGTTTTTGTATATTTACTAAAGCTGTGCAGTAAGGTACTTACTGCAGGGGTATTTCTCCGTGAACTCCCCGACGATGTCTTTGGTTTCTTTTATGTTTTTTTGTTCTGGCCCTTTTTAAATGAAAACATAGATGATTTTTATATATTGAATTCTACAACAACACCACTAATATGTCCTTTTATAGTACAGTATTTTGGGTTTGTAAATTATAATATGCTGAATGTAATTCCTGCCTTTTTGAACAAGAGATTAAAAAGAACTTGATATGGATGAGAAATATTTGCTTTATAACTCTCTTTACATTCTGTGTTAATAACAATGGATGTTTTAGTCATTTCTGGTAGAAAGTACTAGCCCATAATTGGGAAGCCGAAACACATGATATTTTTGAGGAAATCTGTGTCAGTTCATGAACAGAAATTACACTTGTTTGTGGGTAAATTTGTATCTTAGTTAAAGTGTCACTTTAGCAAAGAGTACAGAAACTGACCTCTGCCACTCTGTTGAGGTCCTCTTGGCTGAGCAATGTAGAGTCACCCCAGAGCATCACCATCAAATCCATCTAGGGAAAGGTTTAGTTAGGTATTTCCTACACATTTGGTTATGGCATCCCAAAAGAAAATTCCATCCATAGTCCCACATTAACATCATGAGAGTAAACCCTTCTGTATCTTGTCATTTGATACATGAATAGAAGTCTTATATGACCAGTTGAGTACTGTCAATGCATATCTCTGACTAATATGTTTATACATTTTTATTTATTTCATAGTGTGATGACACAATGTAATAAAAGAGTTATTCTCATTTCTTAAAAAAGGTATCTGTTTTGAGATATAAGATTGCTTTTTAACAATGCTGATGACAAATATGAACGATGGTTTCAGGTCCAGGAAAAGTTATGTTTCCAGATGACATCCAGGTGGTAGATTTTATTTAAAGTGAAGGTAGACAGAGAAGTTTTGGCCATTTAAAGTGGTGATTGTATCTTAAAAAGAGACAGCATATCAACTTAGAAAATGAAAATGGCATTGCCCTGCACTTTCAGATAGCAAAGTTAATCTCACAATGTCCTTCTGAAGACATAATGACACCACTGCGGGAGACAGAAACCTTTCACTGTTCAGAAGAACAATAACCTATTCCTCTTTAGGCTAGTTTTCTTTCTCTTTCACAGAACATCCACCAGTAAAATATGCCCTGTTTTATTCACGTTTTCTTTAAATAGTCATATCCAGAAAATTAAAGCAGTAATTCTTTTTATTGTGAAAGGTGGATGCTGCAATAGTGTCAAACTGCTGTTCATTTTTATCTTATCTTTAATTTTATTTTTCAAAGTTTTTTCATGTAAAATATAGTAAAAAGAATGATTAAGGCATAAATCCACTTTTAAGACCTAATTGCTTCTCTGTGTGAGATGAAATGGCTAACTAAAAGAAATGTATTTTACAAAAGAGAAATCCTTTTAGACACACCAGAACTTGACTGGAAGCATGCCAGTTATTAGAAAGACTGTTACTAATATATAGACCAAGCATAATATCTTTTATATTTTCAGTATTAACATACATTGCCTATTCTGTGTCTGTCCTGCATATTCTCCAGCAAACACATTGTCAGGAGTGTGTTCCTGTTGGCCACACTGTTTACACTCAACACTTGTGTTTGCGTGACTGTCAGCACCTTTCAGAGCCATCAGTAATCCCTGTGCCGTATACTCATTGGGTGTGGGTTCTCCAGGTATCATGTTTGTATTTGCACATTTGTGCTACAACACTGAGTGCAGTTTGTAATGTTTACAGTTTTAAAGCCAGAGAAGGTATGTGTGTTTATATGTGTGCACAGAGAGATGGCTAGAGAAGACAACCCATTGTTAGAGTGAACATTGTCACTATGGAAGCTGACAGAGAGAGCTGGTAGTGTTCTGTGCTGATCCCCCTGGTCCCTCGATAACTGTTGCAGGTAGTACAGTTCATTAGCCAGCCTCTTGCACTGACAGAATTCCACTCAAGCTCAAAGTTTCACTACAGCTGAGAAAAATACCAAAGAGACATCAGGAGAAGGAGACACAGTGAGAAGGCTGGTGAAAGCTGAGTGCCCCAGGCTTTATGCATATCAAGGACGTGATCTTATTGTGCTTTACACATGTTTAAAGCACATAACTGCAATGTGTTTAAGTTCTCAGCACATAATTCCTATGTATTGGCATATAGAACTCTTCTTTGACTTCTTTAGCCTTAACCCGTATTTTTTACAGGAAATAGGAACGATAGAGTGGAAGGTGAATACAATTTTGTCAAGGAATGATTTAATTTTGAACTGAACAAAATGCAGGAGGGGTTGAAATTGGGCATTATAATTAAAATCTGAAAATATGTATGGAATCTAATGTAGAAGGAAAAATGAATAAAGTGCATTTGTTAAAAAAGAGATGTCTGCATGTGACAAAAAAAACCTGGTGGGTCCCAGATGTGACTGCAGCAAAGGCAGTTTGCATCTGGAGGCCAAGGATCCTGCCATCTGTTCCAAAGACCTTAATGCACCAGTGTTTCACCACAGAAACCCCCGCACAGAAGCAGCAAAACAGGGTAGCGCTGATGACTCTGCAAACAGAAAAACAGAATGGAAAAAAATGAAAAGATTTTTTATAGTCCATTGATCCTAATAATCTAATTATCCAATGAGTAATGTATGTTCAACCTTTTTTTTACCATTGTTTTCCATAGTGCACCTTTTGCATTTTTACTCATCCATAGTCAGTTCTCTGGACTCATGTTTGCACTTGTATTTATCTCTCTCCTCTCCAGCTGTGCAGATGCCTCCCATTTCATTGCATTACGACAAGTGAGCATGACTTCTGTTACTGTGGCAGCAGAAGGGGATACACAGCTGCACCCCACTGCCCTCCCCCTCCAACAGCCCGCCTTCCCCCCCATGATGGGCTGTATCTGATAATGAGCTGTATCATCAGGGAGGGCCGTGTTGTGCTCGAGGGGCCCCAAAGTGGTCATTATGATGATGTGACACCCCACGTGTTAAATGCTGGTGCAATTACCACAAAACCAGCTTCTGTCAAACAGCACCAGCATCGGGGCTTGGGATGGGGGCAAGGCAGCCAGGAGGATGTGTGAGAGGAGATAGGAAGGGCGTTTGATCCCTATTAGACAGGAGAAGAAGGAGTATGGGGTAGCAATCCCCCCTCCCCAAACTCTGCTTGCTGTGGTGGGGTGGGGGGGTGGGTAAGCAATCCAATTCTATTTAAAATGAGTATTGGCTGGCTGCTGGATGGCTCATGCCGTTAAGGCACTGTTCCAGTGTGTGGATGGGCCCCACAGTCTGGTATCGAATGTAGACTGCCAGCACTGGCTCTGGACAGCAGTCCCACAGGGCAGCGTGTGATTGGCCATAGGATCTCCCAGGGAGGGAGGGAGGGATCTGAGTCAGCAGGATGTCTGGGTCTCTTCTGCACAAGCTGCACATGTAGTGTCCTCCTCCAGCTCAAGGAAATCTTTTCCTAAGAGCTTAGTTGGCAGACTGAGGAGTGAGTGAAAGAAAAAAGCATCTTGTAATGACATGCTCTGCAGGAGCGTGCATAATCCAAAATTTGCAAAAGATGTAACAACGAACACAAAATTTACACAAACTGGCCTACCAAGCTGGGAAAAATAGGAGTAAAATTATATTTAAAAATGTGGTAAGTACTCATTAATAGTAAAGAAATGCTGTTCATCTCTAATTAAGTGGTGCACCTGTGCAAATGTTTTACAGTTAGGCATTGAAAGGCATCAGCATATATTGCTTCATTTTACTGATCAGTATGAATTTTAATATAATTATAACCTTCTCATCTCTTCAGCTGTATGTCCCATGGCTGTGAGTTTGAATCATATCAACATCAGTCTCAATCATTCCTCATAGTGACACAGGAGGATTTGTGAACTGCATGTTGTGAACTCCTTCTTGGAGTTGTGTGCTTCCAATGGCATAGGCAAAATGTGGTTGGTGTCATTTTATCTTTTGGTCCATTCCTCTTTTATTATTTCAAAAGTTTCAAGTGCTTAGTTCACCATCTCTCATACAGAAGACACTTATTGTTAGTCAATAGAGACGTGCTGGTCCATAATTCTCTTCATAGTTTCCCATTAACAATTAAGTGCTGGGATGGACACTGTCCCCACAGCTGAGTTAGGATAGTTTTTATCTACCAAAGCACATTAAGCTGTATTTCAATGGGCTCCCCCTCATAGATCTGTTACAACTGCAGAGCTAGTCATTAAAATGGTGATAAAATCCTGCATTAAGGGTGAATGGTACACTGACATCAGTTTGCCCTCTAACTGGCCTGAACCCACACAACATCAAAAAGAAAGAGAGAAGAAAAGCTGCTAGACTAAAACCCCACCCACTCTCTGCCACCAATTACTGGCAAGCTTGCTGCTGTCACTGACAACAGACCACATGATGTAACCAAACACAAGACAACAATCTCTCTCTCGCCTGGCACGGAAGAGCAGGGGCAGGTTTTGATATGGAAACAAGGCTGTGGCTCTTCAGCTATTGCCAATGGAGAGTTCAGTCTGGACAAAAGTACGATTTTCTTTCCCCTAGCTGATCCCACATAATGCTGCGTCAAAACCTATAAAGAATTAGTCTATGAATTAGTCATTACATTATCCCCTGCTTCCATAATAATAGTAATAAACAACATTTTAAATGGTATATTTTTCATTTTATATAGCATTGATAATCATATTTGAAGGCCTAGCCCATTGCTGCCTCATCATATTTCAATTTGAGACAATAAAGATTAGCATGCATGCCTCTTCCTTTCCTTTCATTGTCTGTACTTTTGTAGTGCACATCTGTACCACTAGTGATGGATATTGTTGGTGCCATGAGCTAATGATGGGAGCATGAGGTTTCCTAAATCCTATGAAGGATGGCATCAAAATCAGCTGTCAATTATTGATTTGTCAGCACCAATCAAAAACTTTCTTGCCACAGCATATAAACATATATATATATATATATATATATATATATATATAATTTGACCAATTTGCTTATGTAAAATAGATATAAGTTAATTACGTCAAAGTCAAGTCCTAGTTCATGATTGTGTTGTTTGCGGCGAAGATGCCATTTGTGGAAGAAAATTTGGAGAATCAACAAATATGAGCCTCAAGCATTTTAACCAGCCCCATTACAGTATATCCCCCTAAAATCTGTTATTAATATCACTTCCATTTAGAAGAGAGAATCTCAAAAAGCAGTGACCGTGACAGAGAAAACCAGAGAGACCAAGGCTGTGTGAATCAGGCCAAGTCAGTACACTCCGTCTGAACCAGACCAGGATTTCTGGCAGGGTTGAAGATGGTCCGTTTGCACAGAACCGCACCAGTCGTCTTCTCCCTGGGATCAGACAGAAAAACGGCCTTAATGCAGGAGAAACCTCAGTGTGGCTTGGATCTGCAGCAGAACTCTGAGAGCAGCTCACTGCTATACGCTCCAGGAGCTGGCTCTCAGTGTCTCCATAGTGTGCTTCTCTTGTGTGTGGAGAGATCTTTGTGTTGCACCAGAGACACCAGCCTTGGCTCTACACTAAATGTCTGATGGAGCATTTGGATAATTTACTTTGTAAACTATTTTGCCATAGGCTTTCTGCAATCTGATCGATGCCAGTAGATTTCTGATAGTGTATTTGGCTGGCTGGGGCAGATTATGATTTCGTGCTCCCACTCTGTGGTGGGACTTATCTATTCACCTTTGGAGAGAGAGATTAGTCAGAGTCAAGGTTGTCTTGAGAAAGGAATTTAAGCATTTGTGAGATTTAACTCTTATAAACAGTTGTTGAGATTATGCAGGCTCAAACATTCCCAACCAGGTCTCTGGCTGTAGCAGCTGCTGTGCTGTAGGAAACCTCCCCTTCAAATACACACATCCAAAGGTGCCCTTGCCTGGGTAGAAAGCCAACATTCCCGTGGATCTGCAATGAAACCATTGGCTCCTATGCAGGTTATTCCAGGCATTACACAGACACTGCCCCACCAGCAAATCACAGATAATTCTCCATTACAATCGGACAGCTATTGTATTAGCTAAACCTGCTATGAGCACTTCGTTTTTGTAATATTTGATTGACAATGTGGAAAAAAGGGTTCCAGGGTATTGTGCTTCTTTGGCGGTCCAGAATTGCAACCTCTTGCCCTCTTATTGCTGGACTGTCAAACAGATAAGTGGCATGACATTTAAATCAACGCTTTTAACAAAGCTTGGAGTGGTCGTGCTTTGTTAACAAATGACTCACTAGATTTCCACTTCTGCGAACAGCCCTGACTCTTCTCAGCATGGCAGCCTGGGTGAGAGCATTTTGCTGGCCATGTGTAAACAGTGTGGACGTGCCCATTGTTGGTGACACACAAACTCCATCAGTCTGGCAGCCTGCCACCTCCCGCCTGTATCTCAACACTGCCCGAATTAAAACTGAAATTGTTTCTGGACAAACACCAGACCCCTCCAGCCCATAAAATATGAGATTATAAATATGAAAGGAGTGGGGAGGGTGTGTGTGTGGGGGGGTGGAGGTGAAATAGGATGCCGTTCAAATTAAGTGTTCACACTAGAATTGTTTGCCAGGGCCGAAACAGACCCTAGGCAGATGCCAAAGCTTTAAAAGGCAAAAAACAAAAGCAAACAAGGCAAGGAGATTTATATGACTGCCTTGAACACTATTAAAGGGAATATATGCATGACTCAAAGTAACAACCTGCCTCTCATTAATGATCTGCCCTAACTCATGTGTCTGTTTTAGTCCTAGGAGCCGTACTGTGCCTGATGCTGACTTTGATCTTTAGCTGGACAGCAGTGCCACAGTTGCTATGCTATAAACCCTATGAAAATTCCCCTATTGGACAATAATTACAAAATTAAAATGACATATTTATTCAAAAGACCACATTTGTAATCATCAGAGTTTGTAATTGTAGTGAGATACTTGTAATATGTATTTCTGTTCATGGGTTTTAAGTGCTGTACTTTTTTGTTTTTGTACATATGGCAACAAAATTTTGTATGACAAGTTTACAGCTATATGCTTCACGGAGAAAAACTTATTAATTATAGTGTCAGTTTACTTTACACAGCAGCCAAATCCTTCAACCTGGTTCTAGGTGTTGTGCACTAATGCGATACAAGTGACCTCTTGTTAGGCAAATGATAGTTGGTGCATGGACAAAAGCCACAATGATTACCTTTTGTGTTTTATCTGATTAGAGGTCATTGTTATTTGGAGAGACTAACAGTTTAAACTCTTCATTCTCACTCCAATCAATTTAATTTGTTGGATATATACTGAGACAGTTCTGGTGGATGTTCCTGTAAAAAAAAAATTCAATAGCATTTGCAAATGAAGAGTAGTCTCATAGGACTGGCTAAAATTAAAGTTAAAATTAAAGTTCCACAAAGTTCCATATTAAATATTCCACAGACAAATTGAAGGAGAAAGCTCTGAAACCCACCAGACATTAAACTGTTGTAAAATGCATACCAGATGAGTCGGCTGTCACTGCTCCATATTGCGATGTTCCAGTATATTCCAATATTCAGAGCCTTACCCCCTCCTCCGTAATGAAAGGATTAGGGGGAGTGTTTTTTTGAAATGTGGTTTCCATGGAAACCACATGTAAATCTGCTTGCGTGTGGAGCAGGCTACTGTCCATTGCATGCCCACATATCTGTTACACACAAGTCTAACAGCAGTGGGTCAGCTTGTTCAGCTCAGGATTAACTAAGTGCTCCACTCTCCCAAAGTCCCCTGTTCATTTTTAAGCTTACTTTATTTAATTATTCCAGCATTCATATTTATACTAGACAGCTAGACAATAAAAAGTATTCAACTGATACACAATAAATAAATAATTAAAATGATGTAAATAAAATGTACATGTGTGTCTGTACCTGTGCTATCACATGCAAAGTCTGATGCGATGAGAATGCATGTAGATCACCTGCAGGGGGATCTTGAACTCCAGCCCCCTGCAGTAACTCACTGCGGTTACTGTCCTGCTTGATTTCATTAGTGTACTTGTCTGTGTGTGAAAACCATACAGAATGAATCCATTTGAAGGGAGCCATTAGCATGCGCCTCCAGTGCACATGGGGCAGAGAAGGTACGGGAGTTCTTTATGAATATCAGAGCAATCCTTTCTGCTTCCATGTAAGCAAGCATTTGGATGGGGCATCTTTCATTCAGTGATTTAATCTGAACTCAGTCAGTTTGCTCCATGAATGGAGATTAGAGGTGGAGCATTGACATGCTGGCAGGGTTCTCCAAGGAAGCGGTTGATTGACAGGTTGACATAATGAGCCTGGCCTTGGGCTGTTCTGTGACTGTTTTTTATGACATCACTGTCAGCTCTGTCCATCACGGCTCTGGCATCCCAGCTCACCCTCTGACAGCCCCAGTGGTTTTGCATTTACGCATCACAACTCACATGCTTAAATCTTGGTTTTGTAAGGAAGGAAAATCAATGACAGACGGAGACCATTTAGGTCAACTTCTATGCATTTTAAAGACTGTGAAATGGAATTACTGTACCTTCCTGTAATAGTGACAGGTCAAGCTTGGCCAGCATTTGCCAGAATTTAGTCTCCTGTAATATACTTGGACATCTGTTCATCAACCCCCATGTCAAGGGCAACTTGTCTTGTCTGTTTACTCCTGCCAACAAATAGTTATTCAAGTATCGGGTTATTTAGTTTAATAAACCAGCTACCTGGTATCTTGTCAGTTCTGTGATTATCATGAGTAGATAGATGAATCTTAAAGTTTGTGGTTATCTTGTCAGATAGGCAGATTTGACTACCAGGCCACTGCATGTCTGTCTACTAGAACAAAGACTGTCAAAACAAAGTAACAAAGTGAAGTGTCTGTCAAAACAAGAACAAAAACACTGACAAACACAGACAATGAGTCAAGGGTTTGATTACTTTGTTTCGTTTATTGTAATGCATGATTAATTGTATTACAATACTCTTCATCTAAGACAGCTGGCAGAGTACCATTCCTCTGTGGTACCACAATGCTAACTTTAAAAGAAAATTCAGCTGTTGTCAGTTGTTGGAATTTATTTTTCCGTTATCTGTAAATAGAATATTTAGGACAAACAATGATTGAATCAAGTCCCAGTTTGTTACTTATGTCCCTCTACACAATGTAGGCACCTGTAATTTTGACTGTAAGATTATTATGGCACAATACATATTAAAATCATCATTTCATCCCTCTGGAATCTTTGCAGTGCAGACATTTACATTGGTTGTGTTTGATCCCACTGAGCTAATATGGCATCATTACTGCTTTTATCACGATCAAAGGGTCTTGATCAAAGGCTGGTGTGCTTATATATGGGTGTTTATGTAGCCGTTGCACTTATTTATCATGTATAAACACTGTCTTTACTCAAATAAAGATTTGATTATTATACAGTTGCATTTTTTCACTGGAAACACCTGACAAGGCAGGCTTTACATGATAAATAATAATATTTGAGGACATTTTGGTTATATTTATACCTTTCTTATAAAGTTTCAATGACAAACCCCCGAAGTTACAATTTAAAAAATATGGATGTAAGCCATTTCTTGTGTGATCATTATACCTGCAGGTTTTGTATGAGTGGCATTTGACTTGACTTTAATTAATGTTTGTGAATGATTTAATTAATGTCTTTCTTGTCCTTAACCAAAACTGCCTATGTCCTCAAATGACCGTGACTATGAACATGCTGCCATTGCTATAAAGAGAGTAATTAACCCCATACCTCATTATTTTTGTCCTGCTGCAGGCGAACATCTAACTAATAGCTTTCAACAAGCAAGATCCATGTTTCAAATACACTGCATTGGGAAGGCGAGAAAGACAAAGTGGACAGACTAATTTGCATATTCAGAACAGCATGATGGCAATGCTGTGTTTTCGTAGCCATTAGAATTATGCAACAGAATGCATAAAATGTATTCTTTGTCCATTTTCTCCTGATTTGGAATAGCCAATCATGTACACAAGCCATGCTGACTGCCACAGTGTATTTGCAACAAAAATAATCAATTTAAGTTATCAGTAGTCAAACTGTTTAGTCCACTGCTGTGACTTGCTCCTGCTGACTGAGGAGGACGATGTCATGACATATAGCTTGATTCATGTGACAACCCGCACCTCTGTCTACACTCCAGGTTTGTGGTAAGTGACGGGGCTGCTGCTTCAGAAGGCTATGATGACCAGCCTGAACTGGTGTCCCCTGTCACTCCCCTGTGAGGATGAGCCACTGCTTCTGTATGTAGGTAAGGCATTGTTTTTTCCTCAAGAAATCTTCAGGAAAGGTACAACAGACACATTTGGTACATAACTTGTACTACTATGACTGTAATACTGATGAACTCTAACCCTGTTCCAAAATCTGCTCAACCTCCACACCCAAAAATCGCTTGCAGATCAACTGTGAAAAATGTATACAATATTTTTCAGGTCCCATAAGCAATTTGTCTGCAGATAAACAAGCCATACCTCTGTGTGAAAATCAGGATACCTCCAATGCACATATTGTGCTTAGGGTCAGCAATTCTCTGCATCTCCGATGAATTCTTTTCCCGACTGGGATTCAGGCCTTGGAATTAGCCTGGGCCCTTAACGGCTGAATGCAGATTTAAGTAAGAGAGTCTTCAGCTAGTAATTGGGGTCCTCAGAAAGAGGACGCAGGGCGAAGGATCATTTGTAATCCTGCCGATAGTTGTAGTCGAGGTGCATTAGGGAGCACGGTTTTCCAAAGCGCTCTGTGGATCTCTTTGTTAAACTCAGCTTCTTTTCCTCTTTTATTTTGTTTTCAAACTGGGGCCAGGATTTTTTTCAAACATACTAAAATGGCAAAAATTCTGTATGGGTCTTCACTATGAATCCCATGTTTTTTGGGATATTTAACATGGGATGTGAGCAGGGGTGCAGCACCAGGAGGAAAAAGCCTTTGATGGGACCCATAGAAATCTGAGAATTTTTTGAATTTTTTATTGAAAAGTGGAGGGGCCCTCAGAACCTGCCTGTGTACAGGGCGCAGAATTTCTAGCTTCGCCCCTGGATGCGAGGCTTCAGTTCAGAGATTTTTGGAAAGCAGCACTTCAGTAGTAGAGCAACATATGCACCTTGCCAGGGGAAGGTGCTGCCACATAGTACCTGCTCTCTTGTCTCACTAACCAGGAGAAAGTGATGACAAGAAAATATTAAATATTTTGCAATTAGGAGGGAGATCTCCCCCACTCTGACAAAAAAGAAAGAGTCTTTAATGAGGTTGCTTCAGCAAGAAATGGATTATGTAAATGAGGAATGAGGCGTCAGAGAAAATGATTTTCCCTGAGAATGCAGGAAAATCAATCTCTGTGGTCTCTGTCCAAAACAGGTGTGAGAGAACATTAATGGAATGGAATAAAAAACAATCCACTAATTGGCTCCTACCTGTAAAGTCTGGATCAGCAGCTCCAAATTCAAATTTCTATCCTTACATTTGTGGAGTGCTGACATTGGTGTGGTGAAAATGAACTCTGTCCTGAAATAACCCCTCTTTTTAAATTTACAGCATGTTTATCAAATTGGATATTATTTCACTCTGAAATTAATATAAATATGCATTTATGGAACCTAGCCTGCCATGAGAGAACATTTTTGGCACTTGTTGCTGATTGTTACATTTCAACAGGTCCATGGCAGAGACTGAATTTATCATTGTCATGTTGATAGGAGTTCTGCTCTGCTTGTTACTATGTAATGACCACAAAAACATGTGGGTTCACCGTTATGCTTGTCTATACTCTGTAGACCTCAGGCTTGGGTCTTTTCCCGCATTGAGTTTGGCGGACGATGGTGAAACGGCTTTAACATTACTGTTGTGTTCCCTAAATGAACTCAGTGGATATGTGGCCAGGAGTAGTTTGCTTAGTGTAGTGAGTTCAGTTCCTCCCTCTTCTTCTTCTTTGGAGTTCCCCTTCAATTAAAAAGAAAGTCTTGATAATATGATATAATAGCAACTCTAATGATGTCCACAGCTACATTAATGGACATAATATTAATATGTTAATTAAGCCAGCAGCATTTCCATGGTAAAGTCATTAGCAAAAGGTTGCCTTTTCCTCTGCAAATCCCTGGGCACTTCAAAGGGTTGTGACGGGCTCTTATTTCGTTACCTTGGATACTGGAAGTACAAGGTAGACAGAAGAGAAAGCTAAATACGGTTCGTTGTTGAGTTTCTCAAAGGTGGCTCTCACAGCATTCTTTACTGCTATGGTCACTCACTCAATCAATTAATCAATCATATAGTAATCAATCAAGTTTTTATAATATAATTTACAATATGGTTACCACACAGCTACCATATTGTTTTTCAGAGGTAAATCCCCACCCCCCCCCACCAAAAAAAAAAAAAAAAAAAAACCACAAAAAAAAAAAAAACAAATAGACAAACAGAACAGACGGCATAAATAATAAAGCTAGTTGTCTAAAGGAGGGATGTTGCTGGCTGGTTTTTCCTGCTCAGGTGTTTTCCCAGCATGCAGATGGGCCCAGTGGTCTGGGATTGATCTTGGTCTTCCAGCTGACAGAAGCAGTTCTAGCTGTTGCCTCACGGAGTGATGCATAATTGGCTGAAGTGTCACATGGGGAGGGAGAGATTCTGTCCACTGGGATATCTGTTTGCCATCGCTCACCAGTGCCCCCCACTGGTAATTTGGAGGCCCACAGCCTGCTTGCACAGGTTACGCATCGGAGGTTCTTCTGACTCGTCTCTGTGCAATCTCAACTAAACAAAGGCTGAAATGACCAATGGATGGACATATTTTTCAGAGGACAGCATGTGCACAAAACTTGAAGAGGGTTGCAGCAATAAAAATGGGGATAGAATTATATAAAGATACTGATTATTCATGAATAATACATATAACATGTAATTACATGTTTTAGTGGAGAATATATGATTGTGTGCACTCCCCTTGATAGCAATATTTGCAGCAGTGGGTGTAGATACAGCTGGATACACCAAAAGGGAAGAAAAATGCAGGGAAAACCATTATAACATGAATAGCTGCCTGGCTCTGGTACTGTAACGGCCTGTTTGACCAAGGTTAATGTTATTGACCATTCCATTCAGAATAAATAATGCATCTTGCCAGTGCTTATTAAATGTCTAGAGTCAGATCCATACAACAAATGATTTTCATTGATTAGAAACATGGAATGTCAATGATGAAATACATACCCCCGAGAATATGATAGCAGTATATAGCATTTGAACACTTTTTATTTTCTGAATGGATCTAGGCTTTGAAATGAAAAACAGTTGGAGGAGGAACTAATAGAGGAAGATAGGCACTTCTGGAGAAAAGCTTCTTGGGGGTGAGAACATTCCCCTATTCTGAGCCTATGTGATGGCAAAAATATCATTCGGCAAACAATGGAGGCAATAATCAGGGGGCCATGCTGTTATATAAACTACCACAGTCAATTTGACTCAAGTGGAATTTAAGGATATTGAAGTGGAGTAATAACTCAATCTATTTATACACATTTTCTGAGTGGATGCAGTGGGGCTGTAACCATCATATAAGAATAACATCTGCAGCTACCAGGGTAGACTGGATCCAGATGATTGTGTTAATATTGCCCAATTTAAAAAAAAATAGTCATATATTGAGTGCACCATTGAAAAACAAATGTTCAATAATATCAATATAGATATGCTATAAAAGAATCTACAAATATCCAGTGAGAAATAATATAGGGTAAGAGTTGAGAGACGTTTTCTGTATTTGTGTTTCTATTTACCATTTATATTATTAGGAAAGTCCCAGGTGAATATCTTTTTGTAAGTGTGTCCTGGCCAAGAGGCAACATACCATATATCCAACCAAAACAAACAAAAAACATCATCAGTAGCACCATCTTCATCATCAGCAATCATCAGGTTAGTATAACTTCACATTGAGATAAAAATGAGGTGGTACTATAGGAAACAACAGCATAAAAAGCAAAACATTGTAATACATAGCACAGGTGCTACAAGAAACATTACAGAAAAATTCAGAAAAATAAAAACCAAATATGTAGTTTTAAAAATATGTATATGAAGTCCAGATCTAAGTGCAGCACATTATCTTTATCAAAAATAGCAGTCTACATTTTTAGAGGAGTGTATGATACAGGCTGCATTGAGCTGGGCAGGCCTGCTCAGGCATGACAATGATAACTGAACGATACACATCTAGATGTCTGACGTCGATGCAAATTGGAGGCAGGCTTGTGTGGGGCTGGAGAAGCAATGGAAGCCCTTCTCATTATAGGTCTATTTTACCTCCCCACCACACTCTGTGAAGCACTGTGAGAGGGATTCCTGAACCAGTACTGGAGAGTCTGAGGACACAGCAGTAGCATGCCTTTGACTGCAATATGGGGTTTTGTCTTAGAAAGTCTAGTCCCAGCAGTTAACTGTAAGAACATGAGGAGGGGGATGGTGGTGAGACTGAAGCAGATTTGGAGAGGAGAAACAGACTGTATATTCTCTCTAAGTAAAACACTGCTGAGACAGCCTTCCTGACATGGTGGTCCTGGATCAAGATGCCTAATCTCAGATAAAACATCAGGATAACCTTGTTAAATTCATTTAAAATAATCTTTTTAACTTGCATTCCTGCAATCTGACTGGTGCCCACAGATTTTGTGATTTTGGATTTGATTGACTTTGGATTTGAATTCATCTGAAGCAATGGCACAGATACCACTGTAAAAATGTCTTATAGTGATGAGCCTGAGGAGTAAGGGTTCTGTCACAGTAACTCAGAGGGTGTTTTCTGGGAGGGTATGATCCTCAGAAAGTTAAGTTCAGGACACTACTCTGAATAAATGTTTTAATAACGAACAAAACAAGTAAGGCTCTCTCACTTGCCCTAGTTCTGACACATCTGGCCTGTTTAATAACATTCTGACATTCTGTGTTTTTGAGAAACGTCATCATAATTTCACTGGGGCATAAGACACGCATACTCTATGCTGTTGAGCTAATCAACTGCTGAGCTAATTCAAATGCAGTAAAAAACAAAGGTTCAGTGGCTTTCCTAACCACCCACCTGAACCATGTCCTTGGTTTTTTGCATAACTGCCAGTTATGGATTAACTACAACAGCTCGAGTTTTCAGTATATTACACTGTTCTGTGAATGCAAACCATGTTTAAACAGAGCCATAGCACGCCATGAGCACCTGTAACCCACCTGAAGGGTGTACACAGCCATGGTTGTTGTGTGATGTACTCCAAAGCTGTATGAACAGTAACACAAGTTCAATTTTGAAAATGTGTGAGTCCAAAGAGTGGGTCCAACAGCCACAAGTTTGAGTCCACCAAAGTAAGACCAGATGGAAAAAGTTCTGAAAAACTTGTTTTATACAGATCATGGTCCATATCACAAGGCGTATCACACTTGGTAGCTGGGGGCAGAGGAATCTTTGACCGTGACCTGTGTACACAGATGTTTGCAGATATAAAAGGAAGTGAGAGTCCCAGCACAGACAGACTGTTGCCTTTATAAGCTTAAAATTACTAAAATAAGTACTCCGGCTTTATTTGTACCCTGCTGAGAGTCTGAATTTGATTATACATGTTTTGATTCAGGTGATTTTAATATGTAAAGAAGAAGATCTGCACCATTAATGAGGTGCAGATTAACATCAGTTTTTTTTTTTTTTTTTGAGGAAAGGTGTGCAGCTCCAATAAGTCTGTGATCACTCTGCTCTCAGCTCATCTCAAAACTGCCAACTGATCTCTCTGTCAAATCTCAATCTACAGGAAACTCCCAAGCCATAAATAGCAACCAGAGCAGAGTGACGGCTGACAACGGACCCAATGCTCTAACAGCTGCTTTTCCTGTCCTCCACAAAGAGAGAAAGACAGAGAGAGAGAGAGAGAGAGAGAGAGAGAGAGAGAGAGAGAGAGAGAGAGAGAGAGAGAGAGAGAGAGAGAGAGAGAGAGAGAGAGAGAGAGAGAGAGAGAGAGAGAGAGAACCTTGTCACTTGTCACATCACACCAGAAACCCTGCAAAATGAGCAGCTCAGGTCAGTCTTTCTGCCTCTTCTGTTTCTCTCCCTCTCATTCTGCCATATATAAACACATAACACAGAACAGGTTCATTCAAGTTAATAGGAAATGTCTTGCTTTGTATTGTCATGTATTCATAGTTGCTTATTTGTACTAGAACTTTCAACATTGTGCAACAATACAGGGACATTTACAGCTACATATACAGTATATGTTACAGATTATATATAGCTATAGGTACATAGTGAGAGGGATAGAGAGAACTTCATGTGATGAACATGGTTAAAATATGTCATTTCTAAGAACTCACAAATTTACAATTTAAAGTTAAGAGGAGTCTTATGGTAACTTTAATAGCAAAGGTAATGGCCTTGAGCAATTTTAAATTATATTTCTTTCACGTTGATTCAATTTTAATTTCACAATAATTCAAAATTAATTTGCCAGAAAATGAGAATGAAAGACCGTTTAATGGATTCATACACTGCCGTTATGAATCATAATGACTTTACTTCTCTGTAAATTCTCCAGAATTGTGATTCATTTGGTTATTGTGTTATAATAGGAGCAAACTGAATTTTTGTAGGGTTGTCATTTTCTGTCTGGTCAGTCTGTTTTAGTGGATGTGTGGACAGTTGAAGATGTATCATAGTTTGTCCAGTTAGTGTCCTGTTAGTAACATACAGATTTGTGCAGATTTGTATTAGTTGGTTCAGTTAATGTTTTATAAAGGATTGTAATATGGAGATATGCGGGTATCCAGGTTTGTATGTCATCATGGGGACATGAAGATTGTTGAAGGTGTATGACCGTCTGTCAGGTTGGTGTGCCGCTATGGGGACATAGAGAATTTTGTAGGGGTATAGTTCCTTGTCCAGATGAAGAGTCATTATATGAACTGCTGAAGGTGTTATTTTCAAGTAGTGTGCCATTACAGGGACATAGATAATGTCATAGAAATGTTGTTCAGGTCATGTGTTAATTTGGATACATGAAGACTGTTGAGCGTATATTGTATTTTATCTGGTTGGAAGGACATCAGAATAAGTGTTGGAGAGGAATCATTATATGTATAGTTATTAGGCTATGGCAGTCTAGTGTAGAGCTTGTTTTATGTGTGTTGTAGTTAGTTCAGTTTGAGTGTCATTATGGGGATATAGACACTGGAACTGACTGTGCCACTCGCACTGCAGCGGAGGACCTGCTGATTATCTACGAGGCGGAGGCTGAGCAGTGGGCCTCATACTTGCGGTCCATCTTCGCTGACATTGTCCCGGAGGATGGCATGTGTTGCTACAACATCGCCACAGTGTCTAGCCGGAAGGAGGACTTCCTGCAGCTAGGAAGCTACCGGTGCAAACTGCTAATCCTCAGCAGTGGCATGCTGGAGAGCCTGTGCCAGATCCGTCGCTTCTTCCTGGCCCGGGTTCTGCGGCCGGCCGGTAGCGTGGTGGTGCTGCTGTGTGGGGTGGAAAGCCTGGACCCCCTGCTGGAGGTGGTGCCCATCGGGGATGGATGTCTGCTCATCTCCAGTGAGCAGGATGCACACGAATATCTGACTGCAGTCACTGAGATCATACAGAGAGGTATCTGCCTGGAGATGGTCACCTGTGTGTGTGTGTGTGTGTGTGTGTGTTTGGGGGAGGATATGGGTGCTCAGTTTTTATGTCAGGGTGTATGTGTGTGAGTGTGTGTGTTGTGTGTGTGAGTTGGGGGAGGGAGGTTTCACATCACTGCTCCAGAGAGAGCTCATTGTCAGCAGGTGTGAGCGCAGCCATGGGTCTCTCCACACACAGCTATGTATCTGAGGCCTCCTTAAAACAGTCGTAAGTCAAACGCCATGGGGAGCAGTGTTTCCCCAGAGCTGTGAAGTACTGACACCTGTGTGACCCTGACTGACCTAGCAAACATCATACAGAAATGGATAGCCAGTCCTCTGCAGTGCTGATGTGAAATGCTTGTTTCAGACACAGTGATGACAGAGGAAGTAATGCATTGCACTTTCCACTGTACGATCTCAAAGAGCTTTGCAATGAAAGAGGATGAAACTTCACAAAAACCCACAGCAGCACTGAACTCTGTATTTGGAATGACACCAAACTTTGGTTTTATGTCATTTTGTTGAACCAGGACCACAAAATTCATATTTGGTGAAAAAAGGACAGAGATGGCAGTGTGACAGAAAAATTAACTTAACACTTTCACTTGCAACATAACCATCAGCTTTTAGTCAATGGTTGATGTGCAAAAAATATGAATGATTGTAAATGTTGCACTTAATCCATGTCTCCTGTAGTAATGGAGCACAGGAGTTTGGTATAAACGGTGCAGCTGATTAAGTCATCATTCCTGTAAGACAAGGAGAGGGCCTGAATTACAGAGCAAGTGTGAGGATTTCATTCTTTTTTTCGATCCTTTGTTGTTGTCATGCCCAGTACAGTGTTCAGAGCTGGCCGTAATCCCGCCTGGAGTCTCTCAGAATATACGGAAGCACTGAGGTAGCTTTTGTTTGTCAAACAATGGCGTACAGAGCTCTTTGGAATGTAGGTGGCAGTTGGGGGATTTAACAGGTTTTAGCTATGCTGGGAGAGGACTGGAGGGGGAGATCCGGTCTGTTTTTGCTCGCTCTTTCTGTGTCCATGTCGGCTGACAGAATTGAGCTTTGTTTGGCCTGTCTCAGATCCCCTTGCTTCACTTGTCATGATTGTGATCCTGATTAGTTTCTCACTGGGTTGCAAAAGAAGTCTGACTTTTTTGTGACCCGAGTAAGATGCAAAATTACAAAATTTCTTAGACACTCTCCATGTTTGTGCAAATACGACAGAATTATTCTATCAGGCATACCATTTGACTTCCTGGTGAGTGAAGTATTAATATCAGTAGTGGTCTGAGATGTGCACCAATGCAAAAACATTTGCATCATTCATTGCATCATGCATCTCATAAGTGTTAATCATTAAATTGTTCTACTTTGGTTTGCAAACGTGGAGGACTAATTTGTGGGACTGAGTCAGACAAATTAGGAGATCTTGTTTAAAGGTAAAAAGCCATGCTAAATGTTTACAGCTCAGCCTATAGAAGATTGCATCATAGGGTATTATTCAGCAGTATTTAATTTTAGCATTGCTTGTGCTAGACATGCTAAAACAGCCAGACAAAAATGTAACATGTGGATTTAATGCACTACTCCGAGCTACATACAGAGAGAAAATGGGCATACCCAATCTGGAACAGGAAAATGTTTTGTTTTTACCACCATATGATGTTTAAGCACTAGCTGCTGATTTGAAGAAATTTACAGCAACTGTAAACATTTACACTTCAAATGGGTGTTATTGTAATGTATGCACAAGACACAACAAAACTTCAAAAAATTTCAAAGGATCAATGTTACCATAGCACATGTCAATCCAGTAAGCAATACTTTGAGATTTAGTAATCATAACTGAGAGATATATCATATTACCTAAAACTCAGACTGTGCTAAATACCTTTTCACAGTAGGATTGAAAGAGCAAAATCCTGTTTATATTTTTAATGAAAATTCTACAGCTCAGGTTTACAGCACAAAGGTACTGGTTTTCTGCCTGTTTCATCTTCATCATCTCTATTAGGCCTTTTACAAGTAATTACACATGCTGCATACACACACGGTTATGAAAGACAACTGTCTCTCAATAAAAAGAATGACACTACTATAAGGGCAGTACACAAGGATGTCGCACATGTACACTAGTGCCCAGACATTAGCTATACTGCTAATGAACAAGCAGTGACTGAACAGTCTGGAGTCCGTCCTTTGAACTACAGGTTTATTACATCAATAATGACAGGGTTGAGGTTTTTGCTGATTGGTTACTCTTTTTACTTTTAAGTGGCACGTCATGTTTCTGCTGAACCAGTCTTTGCCCTATTTCAAAAACAGCTACAGGGATAAACTAGTTTCAGTCCAAGGTTTAATTATTGTGGGGCAAAAAAAACACAATTTAGCTGTCAGCTTTTACATTCATATATCAAAAATTGGAATGAAACTAGGACAGGAAGATATGCTAAGTTGTCCTCTGCACTTCATGTGCTTGTCAAATGGTAGAATCTAGCAAAGCAGGTGGACAGGGTAGAAAAGCTTGAGTGTGTTTGTCTGTGATGATCAGAGTGCTGGTGGAACGGCTAAGGGCTGTATCAGAGGCTGCAGAGAAGCAGACACATGCCAGAAAAGCCACATTTGTGCAAATGCACATTCAGAGTCCCCTCCGTGGTGGGCAGGGGTCAGCAGCAGGTCACTGGAGGCTGGAATTTGATGTGTGGCTGCATAGTACACTATTACCAATGAAATTACAGCATCGTACAGAGTCACATTAGTTTGTGTACTTCTGGAAACTACTTATAAGCATATTATTGTATAATATGTTCATGTGTTTGCAAACAGAACTGCCTGTAATTTAAAGCTAGTTTGCGTTTGAAATCATGATTGATTACTGTTGGCAACTGATTCAGCATATAGTTTTCCAGGTGTACTATTACCTGACTCAGGAATAATAAGAAAAGGCCAGTGTGGTTACTATAATGAACCTGTGGATAATTACAAACATAATAACTTTTTAAAGTAAAGAAATCCATGAGCAAATCAAATATAACAGTTAATCAGCGTATTAGTAAAGAAAAAAAAAAAACAACTTATGAATTTGTAAGCTGTTTGAATGAATTTGTTGCACACAAATGTTACCTGTTTTATTTTTTAAATATTTTATACAATAATAATAATGTTACAATCATAGTACGTTACATTTTACAGAAAATCCCTGGTCCCTGATAGCATTGTATGGGCAGGCATGTTCTGTGGAGAGCTGCACAGTAGTGTGTATTATCAGAGGAGGTTTCATTGAGGCCAGATTAGCAGTGATGCTTCAAGGCTCATTTTCCAGGGTGCCCTTTGTGGACCGTGGCTATACAGAAGCCACATGTGCAGCCTGGCCCAGGAAAAGCAGGAGCTGGCTGTAATCACTTGAGCACAGAGACGAAATGAAAGAGGAAAATCTCTGAACCGGCACCTCCACTCAGGCTTTGTTTAGCACCTGTTGCCATGAGAACAATACATAGACTGACAGCTTTTTGAAAAATAGCATTTTGTTCAAATCCTTTGAGTGCATCAAAGGGTCATGTCTCTGCAGTCGTATACTGTATTGTGTCTATTTTGATCAGATAATAAGTGCATGTTTTTATGATGTGTTCTCACCTGTTTTGCCTTAATGCTCTTTTTTTCCTGTGTGTGTGTGTGTGTGTGTGTGTATGTGTGTGTCTGCATGCATGTTTTTGCCTGTTGTGTATAGGCTGTTGCAATGTTTCTTATTGTGAGTATGTACAGGTTTCACTGTCCTTTTCAGTTATTTCATATCTTCAAATAACTATCCTTCTGTTATTTAAAATCTTTCCCCTGTTGAAGTTTCCTAATTAAGTATTAATTTAATCATTAAAAGAGATGTTGTCTGAGTTAAAAGCACTTCTTAGTTCTTAGTTCACAATGAATAGTTTTCCATGTTTGGCTGTTAAGGGGTACTGAGTTTCATCATGGCTCAGTTTTAAGTACCTCTCCGCTCATGAAAGGTACATTGTTGCACTGGACTGAACAAATGGCACATTACATGCAAATAACTGTCCTTCCTTGTGTGCCACTGCGCCATTTTTACTATCACATATGCAAAGCTAAAATGTTCCTTTTGTTTAGCTTGTCCAATGCTTGCTGGCCAGGTTCCATGAACCTTGTTTCTGATACCAAAGCAAAAGCACCTCCTGTACCCTAACCCCCTACCCACTCCCTGCCTCTTTTTGTGAACATGACAATGTGGATCAATGGACCAGTTGCTAGGTGCTAATGATAAATCATGGGAGGTCCCAATTTTACCCTTACTTGATCGCAATGTATTTAAGTATATTTTTTTGTATTTGCAAATACAATACAACATTATCACAGTATCATAAACACAGATCCAGGGCAATTGTATCTGTTTGTACAACCATGGCTATTTTTCATTTGTCCTCCAACATATATCCTGCAAAAACATGTATTTTAATAAGTTCTTGTTCTGAGACAGAAATAAGAACTTATTACATATTCACATATGGAAGATTGTACAATTTATTAGTTACCTCTAATCCTGTCCTACATTGGTTGACACTAAATGACACTAAAAAACCTACCCTCATGTTGTGGCTATGAATCATAAACCAAAACAACACTGATTGGTATCTCGTGAAAACATTTTTTTTTTTCATTAATCTGTATCAGCTAAATTACATTTAGTGGTATTGTGAAGCCATCCCCTTTGTCTCATTTACATTGTTTTTGATGGTAAAGATTTTTAAATAAATATACTTGTATCTTATTGCTCTCTGAATTGCTTGTGTTTGAGGTGCCCAGACTACAGTGGATGCCAGTGGCCTCACAGTGCGCATGTCTGGACTGGAGCTGAAGCAGGACAAGAAGCTGCCAGCTGCAGCTCCGCCCACCAGACCCCCCATTCTGGTGCTACCCACCAGGGTGCCCTGTGAGGTGAGGAGATAGCTTACATACACCAATCAGGAAACAGGGCAGGATACCATTCACCAACCAGAACAGAGAGCAAACACATATGTGAGGTTAGGAAATATGTTAACCAGTTGGCTCACAGAGGAAAAACGTCTGTGAGATGAGAGAATACCATTCATCAATCAAGACAGCACGGACATGAATTTGTTTTTACACTGATCTGCCTCTGTCTCAGCTAACTGTGCGTGTGCATGTGTTTGTGCATGCACGCACAGTTTTAATTCCATCCATCATTGTGGATTGAATTTTGACTGGTGTAACACAGAGGCTATTAAATAAAATAATAAAAAAAACGTACATACTTGTATTTCCAAAATATGTTTTTTGTCTAAACCCACCAAAAAAGCAAGCCTAGGGTGACAGTGAAATTCCTCTTGTGGAATAAATAAGAGGGAACCTTGAGAGGAACCAGACGAAAAAGTGGGGACCCATGGTTACTGAGTCATGCAACAGCAGAAAGGCTTTTAGTGTGGAAAGCTGATGAATACATTTTTAGTTATTCTTGGATGAATTTCTGCTGTTTGGTTACAAACAGAGAAAATCATTTTTGATCTTTCTGGAGATGAGTCAGCTAAGATATATTCACTCATCTTTTTCCTCAGATAGAAAAGTAGCTGGTATGGTTGACTTTTTTTTAAGTGAGTTATCCTGAATCAAAGAGAGGTCCTTTTTATCATAATGGTTCTCCTGTTAATTAATGGTTAATTAATTTTAAATTTTTTAAATAATTTTCAAGAGGGTGAACAATCAAAAACCTGCAAAAGGCTATGAATTATGTGGTGATATGATCATATCCTCCTTCAATATTCCAGTGACAGCTGTGATCTATCGACCTGTAACCTGTACATGAAATGCATGTAAGGGCAAATCTGTCCATATTCTCCAAAATATCCACTCCTCAGAAATGCCAGTGAATGCAGTATAAATGGTTTTCACGAGGGACTGAACTGTTGTGACGCCCACATGAGGTAGCAGATCCAATCTGTTCTAAATGGACATCTTTAATGAAATGGGCTAAAATGACCAGGAAGTAAGACAGCTGCTGTTTAAAAAACACCTCTTGATGTAATCAGCGAAATCAAATCCAGAGGGCTTTCATGGATCAGTATGTCTGAGTTTACCTAAGACACAAGCACACAGAAATAAGGCGCTGAAGCTTAGGGAGCAGGAGATAGCAGTTCAGCAAACAGGAATTAAGGGTTGGAGCTGCACCTCTATGTACATTTATATGAGAAAAAAACATTTTTTCATGGGAGTTAATGGGCATAACAGAGAGGTGAATACTCTACACTGGAATATTGAATGCTAGAATTGCTTTAAGCACACATATGACATGAGTGGAAAACCATGGACTTGGAAACAGTACAAAATCACAAAACAGAACAGTAGTCAAAAAATGAAAATCAGGCAAATGGTCATAATACAGGCAGACTCAGCAAAGGTACAAGACCATAGAGCTGGAATCAAAAAACCAGAAAACAGACAAGGTAATAACGAGCGGACGGGATAAAGAAGGCTTGTAGTGTACATAGGAAAAAAATCAACTGAGACAAACTTGCCGAACAATGAAACGAGCAGGGCATAAAAGCACAAACCAACAAGCAAACAAGACACAGGCGAACAAGGAGGCAGGTGAAACTAATCTGTAAGTAGGTAACAACGTAACAAGGCGGGAGGTGGACAGACTCAAAGGGAAATGAAAACAAAAGCAAATGGACTGGCGAATGAAGAAGTATGCAATCAGTAGAAGAATTTTCGTGCGAGCAAAACCGAAAAGCTTTCCGTTGTGAATGTAGGTCCGGGACAGATCCGGTTAAGCAGGTGAGGCTTTCAAATCTGTGTCCAAACAAACTAGTGTAGGCTTATTCTGTCACTTCAGACTGGGTAGAAGCATCACAATAGGCTTCTGCTTAGTGTAACAGAGCAAGTTCCTTACATGGAATCGTTTGCCAGTTGACCCAAGGACCTCAGATGAAAATAGGTTTTTATTTAATTCTGTTGTAATATGTCAAAGTTCATATGATGAATTATGTATATTAAGAATTACAAAACCAGGCCTGCAGGGTGTGCATGACATTATGACACATGTTTGCAACCCAAGCCTGGCGCCCGAACTTATGTATTGTACATATTTAATTATATTATTTTACATACTCTTGCATTGAGTCTACACACAATCACATCATCTCACTTGGTTAAAGCATATACTAAGGTGTTTCTTACAACATATCAGTCTACATTTTATGAACAGGTGGGTCACACAATATGGATGCATTCTGAATTGTAGGAACCACTCTCTTAGACCCAATACCTGGGTAGAAAGTTTCATTTTGTGGTAGTTTGGAACCATCCAATGTCATTCACATAGCCAGCTACATCATTTGTCAGCTGACAGTTGGTTGGCTAGCTATTATCCTCATAGTATTCACCAATTTTGCCAGAGAAACCTGTTTCATTATTTGTTTATGACCTCTCCTTATTGGCAGTTCAGTTTGGTCCAACGACACACATTGCAATATTCTGCAAAGTTATTTGTTGGCTGAAAACTTATTTTGTGACTTTTCTGGTACTTGATAGCTTGATAGCTTATATGTTTCTGCTGTGTTTATCAAAATATGTACACAACAATGCGGTACAAAGCTTCTGCATGTTTTCAAAAGGGAATTTTCCATACATTGAAAGCTATCCCTATGTATTGTGCATTAATGGTTGTTAAATATAATTGCTATTACTTGTTATGATAGTTATTTTATTAATCTTTTATTTTTGTCAGCAAACATGCAGACTGTCACATCATCTGCAGTATCAGAGCTGGAATAAATCTGTTAAATCATGTGATGTGTTCAGTTTTCAGACTGGCTCAGAGCTCTTGCCCACTTCCCTGCTTTATCAGAGCCATTGTGCTGTTAATGATTACAGAGGAGGCTCTCCAGCAAATGGCCGATTTACATTCTGTGTCTAAAAGTAGATGTTGGTTCTGAGAAGCCTGCTGATTTCAGACAGTGTTGTAAAAAAGGCAGAAAGCTTCCTGTGGAAACAACCATGAAAAAACCTTGATCTGTTTGTGGAATTAAAAGGGAGGTGATGTGACTTTCTGCCTGCCAGGTAAGGGGGCAGCTGTGGACTTCCGTTACTGCGATTCTCCATATTCTTACAAACACACAATTCAGGATTGGTATTTTCCACCCCTATATGTATGAACAGTAAAAAATGAAAAGAAAGTCATGATTGAGTTTCCAGTCAGTCAATTAAAAACAATGAATCAGTCTGGATGAACTCTAGGACTGAATGTTCTAGAGGGATTCATAATTTATAAATCCACTTAAAAGAACAACCATGGGTCATTCACAGAGTGCCATATTTTATTTTATTTTTACAAACTTATTTCATGCCTACTGTGGCAATCCCAGACCCCACACAAATACAGGTCAATACATTAGATGGTAGTGACAAAAATACAGCTGTGCCTACTCTGTACCTATAATGACATAAATGTGGGCAACAAGTCAGGACAACGATACTGACAGTTTTAAAATGACCTTTAATGACAAATTTCAGCATTAAATCCACCAATCAGGTGTGTCTTTTATGATATTTAATTACAGCAATCAAATTAGGATAACTTGACTTATGTGTAGCTACTGTAACAGACCTGTGAATTTGACTCATGGCTATGTGCCTGGTGTGCATGAGCTGCAATAAGCTGCAAAGGGACGGTGGTGGTTGTTCCTATTGATGCATGCAGATGAATTTGTGGAGGCATAATGCATGAGTGCAGTCTACAGCAGCGATTGTACAAGATAGAAGAACCCCTGTTTGACTGCTGCTTGGTTTTTGTTCACCATATGGAAAGCTGAATATACTTGTGTGTGTTATCTTAATTATTCCTTTCAGCACACTGGGCAGTGAACAGTTTGTATATGACTGGGATAGTCCTGCCCAATCGCCATTAAATTCAAAATGCTAATAAAAGTGAAAATCAAATTGCAATCAAGCATTAAGGTATGACACAATACGAGCACTTCTGAGCACGTTTTGTACCCAATGTTTGTTTTAGCATGTCTTGTTTGTTGTCTGAGCATATGATATTTTTTTGTTTTGCCTTTGTAAATGTAGCGTTGTGTTGTGTTGTGTTGTGTTGTGTAGAATCCTGGGGAGGTCTACATTCTTCTGCGAGAGTCTGTGACTGGTAAAGATGTTGAGGTGGAGTTTCAAGGGAAGAAGCAAAGGACAAAAGTGAAACCTGTGATCTGGAATGAGCAGACACTGTGTGTGAAAGCTGCAGGTGTGATTTACCTCCAAGTAGGCTCTGTTAAACTGACTTGTATCAGTTTATGTTTATCTTCATTAACTCACAGCCAGCCTTTTCCGTGGTTGTATGTAGCATACATTTTTGACTGTACAAAAGTAATTGTTGTATAGTTCTCTACTTCCTAGTTTAAACTGCAAAGCCATTTACATTGATTTTTTTGCATTGTTAGTGTGCATGAATGTAAATGTACATGTGTAAGTGATAGTAAATGTTGTGTGGTAAAGGGTGCTAAAAAGAGTAATAAATATGCTAAAAGGTGTGCTAAAAAGTTACAAAAAGGTGTTCTGAAAAATGTTCTAATTGTGTCCAATGTGTTTGCGATGTGCTGTAGACTTCCCTGTGGGAACTGTGGCTGTGACACTGTACAGTGGCGGCGCGGTGAGAGGGAAAGCGGAGCTGCAGTACTACTCCACCATGGAGGAGATCACTCTGCTACTCAGAAAGGCTACAGACCCGCTTCAGTTCATGCTGCAGGTGAGAGCCTAACAATTACCTTTTAAGTTAAACCACATGTCAAATCACATCATCTCTAAGCAATCCATTACTGTAGTTGCCTTACTTGTTAAAAATAGCTTCAACACATTATTTGCATTGCGTTTCGGACAATTAACAGATGCTCTTATTCAAAGCAAATGAAAAAATTAACTTCAAATTCATTTCAAGCCCTGGTCTCAAATCACTGCAACCCTAAATTATTTCTTACTGATAAATTAGAGTAATTTGATGATTCAAACCAACTCAAAACTGCCCATGCAAACAGTTTCTTGATTTTTTAAGTAACTTCAGCCAATTTAGTGTAAACATAATTAGTTGAATAATATAAGTAATTTTAATTAGGTACCATTTACATTGATGTTTCAAGTTAACCTAACTTATCACGGCCAAGGCAAACAGCTGCTTTATCTTTTAATGTAACATCTACAAAGTTTTCTGAATTAAAGCTTATTTAACTGGGTCCTTAACATATAGTACATGGGCTTAAAGTGCTTGTCAAGCAAGCTGGGTATATTTCAGTGTCCTCTTTAAGCATCATGGCATGAAAGGGAAGTAAAGTAACCATGGATTAACATGCAGATTGACGGTCAGGGTTTCAGCCACAGATTGTCAGGTATGATTTAATCCCCTGCTTCATTGGGTGCCTGTGGTCTGCGCCTGCTGCTTATTAAAACAAATGTCCAGCCCAAGCACTGTGCAGTTCCACTGGTGGCTGTAGTGCTGGCTTCAGAGGAGTGGCTGTGCTCATGTGAACAGTATTGCAGTGATGCAAATGTTATTAAACACAAGTGGGTCACATAAAATGGGAGAAAAGACAAAAAATGGGTCTAAAAATCGTTAATATTATACAATCCCTAAATGCATACATTTTACAATGATGACCTCAAATAACAAATGCATACCAAACCAACAGCATCAAATGTTCCTGCTGCAGATCATTGATAAATATAAGAATCAGTACAGCAGGCATACTACATTAAACAGGCACGTAAAGTCTGGTTTAATATGTGATCTGTGATCTCGTTATGTCATGTCAGCTCTGTTTTGCCCTTACACTACCCACAGCAAGAGAGAGCTGCGTCGAAGAACATGACATTTTACCTAAGCATTTGACTACCAACACTACTGCATACAAAACAGCTTTGCCGTCAACATCAAACAATGGGCCCGCTGTTCACTGGTGAGGCTGAAGTATTTGCATTTCAAAACCCATCTGCTGGGTGTCACCATACGGATTATGTCCCACACACCCACTCCTCTACCTGGATCCAACCATCTCCTGCAACTGCACCTTATGTTTGGCAGTCATGAAGATAAGATCATAAAACATGCGGCTGACCTCCAATACCTGACTTAAAAGCTCAGTGCAACCTCTCCAATTCATCCAGCAATTACTTTGGTTACCCCCAGGTAGCGTCCAAGTTCCTTTTCAATTAGATTGAGTCAGCCTCCACGTGGTCTTTTTTTTGTTCCCTTGCTCTCTCTCTGCCTCTTTCATGTGCCGATCAGTTGTGTTCACTTTCTTTCTCTGTTCTGTGCTAAATCCCTCTTCAGTTCACCGGGCACTGTTCACTGCTTTTTAGATGCTCCTTCTACTCTTCCTGTTTTCAAAACCTCAAGTGAAAATGAATATCTGAACATAGGAAAACAATATATCTGAATCTAAGAGTCTTTTGACGCCAGTGAAAACAAAATAAGTGTAAAGTTGACCCACATGCTATTTCTGGCAGAAGAAATGATGGTTTTCTTACTCTCATCTATTATTTTAAGAACAAGCAGTACATGACACTGAAAAAAAGTTTGTAATTTCTCATGTTCATATTTCCTAATTTTTTCCAGAGAAGAAACATTCATAATCTCAGATGAGGCTCAGTATGAAAATTAGCACTACAATTAATCCAACTCTTCTGAAGTGTCTCAAATCACTCAAAAAATAGATAATTCATTATCATTTGGCTGACAATTTTATCCAAAGCAACTTGCAGTTGATTAGGCTAGCCAAGGGCCAATTCCCCCTGGGAGCAATGTGGGGTTAAGGGCCTTGCTCAAGGGCCCAACAGCAATGGTGTTCCTGCTGTGGCTGGACTGGGGCTTGAACCACCAACCGCAGGGGTCCCAGTCATTTGTTTTTACTTATGTTGAAACAGGATAGAGAAGGGTTTTCATACAACTAAATCGATACTCAATCATATAAAAAAGCAAAAATACAAATTGCACAGGTAAAGGAAAAAAGCCATGGGGTTTGTGTGTGTTTTACCTTGAGATAACATTTACATGTATAATTAAACTATTCTGAAAGGATGACAGTTTTGTGAAAATCAAACATTTTAAAATATTTGTCCAGCATGTCTTTTGGAGTTGTAGCACCAGACCTTGCGTGCAGTAGGCTTGTTGTGAAGACTGAAAGTATGCTTTTTATTGACCATGAAATTGGATAGACAGCTCACTGGTCAAAGTGTTTTAATTGGATAATTATGTAATTGAATAAGTTATCACATGAAGAGTGTTCTGGTTAAAGAGCTGGCCTTTACCAGTGGTAGCAGGTTTGTTTCCTGAGTCAGGCACTGCTCCTATACCCTTCAGCAATGCACTTAACACCCGTTGCTATAGTGAAATATTAAGCTGTGTAAGTGGATAGTGTGTAGGAATGTCAGGTGTGTAAGTCACTCTGGATAAGAGCATCTGGTAAGTATGAATATATAATATCTCCATTCCTTATCCAGAAGAAATCAATCTAAGCTTGCTTTACAGGCAGATTTCTTATTATTATTATTCACTGGTAACTTTCTTTGTATTTTGTGATATAATTCATGAAGCAAATGTGAAGCTTGTTTAATGTCCTCTCTACCACAGCATATACTCTTTATACATAATTCATGAGTGCATGTACAGGAACAAATGTAATCAGTGGGCTGACCTTAAAGCAAGAATAAAATAATATGTGTTGTCATAAAAAAACACAGTATTTTAATTAATGATTTATAGATGTTAAACAACATTAATAAAGGAGTTATACATGTCAAATGAAAACAATAGTAAAAACATAAAATGGACTTTATGTAAAGCATGAATAGTGCGACTATGCCTTGAAACCATGTTTGACATTTGCGTTTGTGGCATGTCTCAGTATTTGACTTGATTGATATGAGTGTAGCTTTAAATTTTCAGCTTAGGTGCAGCAATGCTTTCCACACCATTGCAATTAGTGTCGTTAAATCCACAATCTTGTCATCAGTGACAGAATCTATAATTAGCTTAATCATGGCAACAGCTTAAAATGTACAAAAAAATTACATGATGAGCAAAGAAGAGGTGCTTCCTCTGATCAGGACTGTTTCCCCTGCTCCACCCACTTTTTATAATCATTACATTATAATCATTATTTCAGAATGAACATTTTCAACCCAAATTACTCATCTTGCAATCAAAACAGCATTATTTACTCACTATATTTTTGTTTCAAACTCAACAGCATATATAGATACATTTTCATGACATTCATGTATTACAGTACTGATGGTATACTTTAAAATGGCTTCATGAATGTTTGTGAAAAGATGATATTTTCAGTAAAAACAGCCTTTGGAATATTACATTAAATAAAAGCTGAAATGATGGCAGGCCTTCCAGCTCTCCATGCCGGACCAGCTGGACCAGCTGCTGACCTCCTCACTGATGGAGAGGATGCCCACAGGAGGCTTCCAGGGCCTGCAGCCGGACCCAGCCCATGAAGGCGGTGAGTCGCCCATTTTTCCATCTTCAGCAGACCTGCAGTAATTGATTAATGAATCAGTAAATCTGTCCAATTGATGCACCTGTTAAATTATTCTTGAGAAAAAGTATTGGGATTTCAGTTCAGTTCAACATAATTCAAATTTGTATTTGTATAACATCTCTTACAACAGCATAGCAGTTTTTCATAGATGCTAGGTCTGAGAGACCCCAGAGTAAGCCTTGGGTGCCAATGGCAAGTAGCATTTCCCTAGCTAAAAGAAAGAAGCCTTAGCTGAACCCAAAACAGATGGGGGACCTGTTTCTGGCTGGCACTGGGCCTTTTTTATGTGTCCAGTCACAGAATATGTTACTGGAAACAAATATCAGATGGCAGGGAGGTCCAGTCTCTCATACAGACAGGCAGGCAAGCCATACACAAATTTCAAAATGTATGTCAAATTCATGAGTGAATTGACATGTTTCTTCCATGTACATGTGCCAGTAAATATTATTTTACACAAGAAAAAGCAGCTGTCATGATTACCATTGAACCTAAGTAATCTTAAACCTAAAAAATCGTTTTGTGTGAAAGCATACAAAGGAAAACAGAACGTATGAGCAAACATTCATTAGCTTTAATACAGAATTACATTTCTTGAAAGACCTGAAACTGACAGACTTTAGATGAATGAATCATACATTCAGCTGCCAAATACTAGCTAAGTAAAAACATTAAACATTATATGGTATCAACACCCCCACACCCATCCCTCCTCTGAGTGTCATTGACAAAATTCAGCGATTCTCTGCACCACAATAAATACATTTTTGAGTAATAAACATGAACATGCCTTTTTAATTTTCTGCTGTCAAAACAAACATGGCAAACAGCAAAAACTGACAGAACAACTGTTTCTATTTTAGAAAGACCATGTCATTTTTCACACAACTGTTTTTTGTATTTTGAGAATGTAGTGTATGCTTTTCAAAAGATCATCGCTTACATTTTAGATAAAAGTAAATCTAAGATGCGAGGAATTATATTCCTGTGCTGTTCTGAAATCCATACAGTTTTAAGGGACCTCCTACGGAAAGTAAGTTTGCACATGAATTTCAGCCTTAAAGCAACTGCAGTACTTAAAACAGCTTCTGCTGGGTAATTCATCAATGTAATGCTTTACCTACAACTTTTTGTTGGAAAAAATGTCCGAACAGCAAGTTTTACTAAAAGTCATATCCAATTCATTATTCATGAGAGGAAAAATCAAATTCAATGAAAAAGCAAGAACAACTACATCTTCTTCCTTTCTCTCCTTTCTTCTCTCTGTCTTTCTCTCTGCCCATAAATATTTACAGAACTGTACAGACCCTTCATTTCCCTGTTGTAGTTATAAAAGTGATATTAGCAAGCCGGGGAGATGTCAGTTTAAATCTGACCTTTAGTTCCATTTGAATGATGTACTCAATAACTCTGCTCTGTGATGAATGCTACTCTCATAGTAGCTAATACATATTCAACATCTACCCTTTCTACTGAGTTAATCTTCATGCGGGCAGGTGGGGTGGGGAGTGGTTTGTTAGACCTAATTGTTTTTGGTGTACCCTAGCCCTGTGGCCTCTATATGCAAACAAATGTGTGGAGCTGATAAAATTGATACACAGGCCGTACATAGGTTGTACATCATTTTTAGAGAGCTTATGGCTTTTCACCTGGACCTAGGCTAACAGTAAAAATTCGGTTTTCAAGTTTTCCATGAGCCCTAACAAAGTGATCAAGCTGAACTGCTGGAAAATTTTCAGATGCAGAGAGAAAGAGCAGAATGGTACAAATTGGTTAGGGCTTTTAAGGGGGCAGGGTGACTCCGTTGTTGTGAATCCTAGCACTATGTATCAATAACAATGATAAGTCATCAGTCACATCAGTCTCCAGTGGCCACTGCTGCTGACTTTGTGTTCCCCCACAAGCACAGGCAGTAACTGGTGATACATCTTCAGGGTGAAAAGAAGTGAGGGCTAGTCATTACACACATCAGAGGAGTCAGGTGTGTCCTGCGTCATCCTCCTCCTGAGTCAGAGGGAAAGGGCCTCTCTGATAGGCTGATGAGTTCAACTCAGGATGGGAAAATGGGAAAAAAGGACGCCCAAGAGTGAAGTTTATTAAACTCATGCTATACATGGACTGACTGTACTTAAATCCTTTGCATAACTTTATGTCATGGATATGGCATTTCTGATTGGCTGGCACGTGTCAATTAAATTCGTATATATCGTGGACACCTTGAACATAGGCCCGGTCAAACGTTTTATCACCGTTTTTAATCAATACACTGCAGTGATATGATGGTAACCATGCCAACCGTCAATAACAATCAGCTGTTTCCATTCTCTCATTTACATTTTAATTCATTCATTAGCTAACATTAAAACTTAAAAGTATAAAAACCACAATGGACCATTTTCATGTTCATTTTAATTTATTTGGCAAGGACAAAACATTTGAGGTTATCATCTCTAGTGATAGGATCTGTCTTAATCATATTTTGAGCCGAAAAAAATGACCATATGAAATGACCACATCTAGAAACACAGAAGTTGAAACACACCTTTAAGATGTCCTTACAGGCTAAACTAGCTCAAACATTATGATGGTGTATTACAGCTTTAATATTTCTGCAGCCTTTTTCAAGCTGAACTGAGAGAGCTTAAAAACTCCAATAAAATCCATAAAAACGCAAACGGTTCTGGAAGTAGAAAAAGGAATAATTTATTAAGTGCAAGACTTGAAAGATTACTGCAACACGTGCTCTGGTGCCTCTACCAACACCCGGTAGCAGCATTATTGTCTTGCCAGAGACACTGAGTGCACCAGACGATGTTAAGGTAGCTTTCTAATCAAAGGGAAAAACAGTTCCTGCTTCTGGTGAGTCCTGACTGAAGGAGGAATGACAGACATCTTGTATGGAGCTGGTTCAAATATCCAAAACCAACACAACCCTGAAAATGCAGATCCGTTTCTTGCTCTAACTTTATCTGTTATGGTTCAGCGTTCAGGTTTTGACAACAAACATCCCAGTAGGAACAGTGGAGAACATCCGAGTAGGAACAGTGTTCACTACTGTGACCATATTAAATAAAGGTTAAAAACACAGCTGACAAAAAACAGAGCTAATGGATTGAAGCATTCAGCAAGCCGTTTGCTCTGCTGTTATCAGTGCAAAATGGCACATTGTCAACCTAATGAAAAAGGTTGATATTTAATGACATTTAGATGTTTAACAACCAAGGTAGACTTAATTACTCCTCATGGCCCCACAGATAGATGTGCTGAAGTTGGCTGAAATGATGACACATTTAAATATCATTTGAAGCAGAGCTGAAAGGGTATTTTTCAGTGTTACCTGTCAGAGGTAGGGCCGAGCTGTGCTCCAGGAAGGAGCATTTAAGAATAGCATCAGCATTATCTAGATATAAATTATATGGGGACTTTTAAGATACTACATGCTGAATTAGTAGAAATGGGTTTGGATTGCGGGACTGTGTCAGAAAAAAACATATACAAACAAAAATGTATAAGAATATTTATTTTTTTAGCTTGTTTGAAATTATGCTTAACTGAATTGTGGATTATGATATTGTCTTATCTCTATTTCACACGAGAAGCATAAATAAATCACTATTCAATGCTGAAATTGAAAATGATTGAAAGTGTTTCCACCTGGCTGACATTACAGTCAATATGGGCCTAAACACCAAACATACTCATACTGAGGAGCTGCTCCTCAGGAAATACATGTAAATATTCCCACTGAAGAAAGACCATATTGTTATCATGATTTTAACCTCCGGACATTGCAACAATTGAAGATTGGCAGATGCAACTGGTTATTCTAGTGATGTAACAATCAATCGCCACCAGTTTGTGCAAGGATACTCAATCAATGCCATGCCAAGACAAAACAGACAGAATGGTTTCATGTTTTAGGAAGATCATCACTCATCCTCTGTTTGACATAAGTGCTTGAGGTAATGCTTCTGTGTCAAAGACTTCTTTGTTGGAACTGCATATCCTGTTTGTCTTGCACTGTGGCTTTATATGCACTGTGTTTATATGTGTCATTTTCACTGCATTGTACATAACATTAACACAACAAAAATGTTTTATGATTTTCATGCACACAACATAATTTGATCCCCCACCAGCATGAAACAGCACAACACTCTGTGTCTTGTTTATGACCACACAAAAACAAGGGAGACACAGTGGTCATTCTTGTTTCTTTGATTACCTATATGTCTAATGCTATGAATGGAATATATGTTTATATTAAATGGTTCTATTCATATGAAAATTACAAGTGACTTTTTATTTTATCATTTCGTATGGGCTGGGTGTCATCAGTTATATTGCATTAGTGTAATAACAAAAATAATGCCTTATGTATGACCATGTCTGAGCTTAACCCATATAACCCGCTTCATTATTAGAGGTGCACTCGGAGGATTTCCCCACTTTGCTCCACTTCGCTGCCCAGAATGGCCTGCTGGGCGTGGCCAGTGTGCTCCTGCAGTGCCCGGGGGCGGAGCAAGCCCTCTGCATCACCAATTGCAACGGGGAAACACCCCTGATGCTTGCTGAAAAACAGGGCCACACCCAGCTCCATGTTCTACTGCAGGAAACTCTGGTAAGCCCACCAACCCCATGCAGTTCATTTCCAGCTGAATCACAGGTAGTGTATACATTCAAACACTGTAAAACTTTCTAATTACTTGAAAAATCATGTTGTATAAGGCATAGGACAGAGGATTTCATGTAATGCCACACTGGTTGTATGGGTGACCTCAGGAGAGTTCAGCCTGGTGTAGAAATGGTGTGCATGTCTGACTGAAATGATCAAAGTCACCTTGATGATATAAAAGCAGTACCAAACTAAATTTCAAGTCATGAAATGAAATGCTTTGAAATTATATTTCAAGGTAATTAGATAAACAGAGCCTCATTTATTTAATTTGATGGCCCCTTTTTATCTAATCAACACCATTATAACCTGCATTTTTAATTCATGTCTGAACTGAGCAAATCATTTGTTAAATCCGTTCATTATTTTATTCAATTAAATAAGCATTTGTTAATTTTGTTACCTTCACATAAGTGAGGCTGGCAAGACATATAGTGAAAGCTTAAGCCTCAGACAGGCCCCTAACATATTCACTTTGAATACAAAGCATGAGTATATTACAGTTTACAGGCTCATTATATCATCTGATCACATAGTGTGCTTTAGTTTGTTTTTGTGTTCACCTGGAAATCAGCAACCAATTTGAACCCAAGAGGATCACTGCTCAAAGCCATTATTGGTGCCAAAAGTATAACAACATCCATCACCAAGCCATGCTCCTCCCAAGATTTCCTCCTTCTAATGGCACTGCTCTCCATCTCCATGGGAAACTCCCAGGGGCATAAGGGGGCCTGCTCATAGACTCAACCCAGTGAGGGAGAGACAGTGAGAGAGAGAGAGAGACACAGACATAGAGAGAGAGAGAGAGAGAGAGAGAGGAGAGAGAGAGTGAGAGAGAGAGAGAGAGAGAGAGAGAGAGAGAGAGACACAGAGAGAGAGAGAGAGAGAGAAACTGAGAGAGAGAGAGACAGAGAGGGAGAGAGACACAGACATAGAGAGAGAGAGAGAGAGAGAGGGGGAGAGAGAGTGAGAGAGCGAGAGAGAGAGAGACAGACAGAGAGAGAGAGAGAGAAAGAGAGAGAGAGAGAGAGAGAGAGAGAAAAGCCACAACAACTTATTAAGCTGCAGAAGAGGTCCACAAAGGGGAGGGGGGTGGAGTATTTCTGGCTGCTGGCATGAGGGGGTGAACTGGGTGAAGTGCTACAGGCTACAGGAAAGGGGATGGGGGATGGGGGTCTTCCTCCTGTGAGTGCACTGACCCCGCACAGTTCATTACACAAAAGCCGTGGCCGCGCCGTGTGTGCCCTGCACTCATCAGAGAGATAAACTACTCTCAGGTCCAGCCCTGTGATTATCGCAGCAAGTTCATTCTGTCCCAATCATTAAGTCCCGGTGCATTATCCCTATTCAACCTTTATCTACAATGAGCTGAAAGGGAAGACTGATTCTAAATGTGTATTGGTCCTGATCTGGCATCATGTTTTCCCTGACAATATCAAAACTGTGTATAATGAGCCAAACTGAACTTAGGTAAATACCCCTACATTCAGTTGCTTTATGAATGCAGACCCAGATCACAGTACACCACAGCATGTTTCTTTTTGTTATGTACCTGTGTATGCACCTGCACTTTTTGCAGCTTTCTACTTTGTAGTAAAAGCTCTTGATGAAAAAATGCACATTCTGCTCATGCATACTTAATGGGGTGCCCCATAAGGAGGTCATGGGGGGTGGCTGCATATTATACTCCGCTTATGACTCTGATGATGTTTCAAATTCCTGCTAATGGTGTGTGTGTGTGTGTGTGTGTGTGTGTGTGTGTGTATCTAATGTGGAAAAACATCAAGCCTCACCTCGACCCTCCATCAGAGAACAGGAGGGAAAGGACTAGTGATGAAGTGCATTTACTAATGACAGACAGAGCGCATTCAAATAGATGTGTGAATATGAATCTCCGTATCCATTAGGTGAACTTAATGGGGCTGGTAGTCATGCTACTCCCTGAAATGACAATTCCCACAGCACAGATACCCATATAAACGTCTGTAAAGACAAAGAGGGAAAATACACACACACAAGAAAGGCTTCAGGGTAGCAGTATTTGTTTTCAGTATGGATTATTTTAATGAGATAAAACCCACTTCTGTGTAAAAAAAAAGTCTAAATAATCTGCATACATATTGTAATTCAGCATGCTTTATCAAAATGATGTTGTATGAATTAGAATTACACCTTACCAAAGACTGACAGTTCTGCTAAATGAACAACATACAGAAAGCTTGCTTATGATTTTTTTGTTGTAGAACAAATCATTTTAAACCTCAAAGAGGTGGGCTAGCTGTATGATTAACATATGCAAATGATGGCAGTGTAGTATGATGTGTAGTCTGGTTTGGTATATTAGGTAATGAACACAGCATATAACTCAGAAATTGCAGGTTTGATTCCCAGTTGGTGTACTGCCACACACCTGAGCCAAGGTACTTGAATTGCTTCAGTAAATATTCAGGAGATTGAATGAAGAAAAACAGTAAGCTACATAAATTTCTCTACATAAGACTGTCAGCCAAATGCATAAATGAATACATGTAGCTCTTATATAGGTGTAATATGCCTAGATTCCCTCAGGTGGCACTAGGCCTAGCTGTGCATTTTAAGGATTTTTTTTTTTTTTACTACTTTAACCAGGTATCTCACTGAGAACTGAGCTGGATGATTTGGTGGCCACAGGTAGATAAACAATTTTATGGGAATGTGGTCAAGAACTTGAGGTCAACCGCTAATCATTTGATTACTGTGTCTGGTTCTTTAATGTCCAAAGTAGTCTAGCTTCTCATCAGACATCAAATATGCCTTTTTTGGAATATTTCTGTTATTAACTACCTATCCTCCATGGTTATCAAATCTATTGGTTGTTTGAGTGGTTGTTGTTACCTGTCTCTAATATGGTGGGAGGTGGACTGCCAAATTTCACACTCTCCGGAGTGCAATTCCAGGGGCCTCTAATCTTTCATTGCTGAGTGCCTGTTTTAGACAGCAGCCAGGAAACCCCATTTGTTTCTCTGAGATCGGTTTTTACTGGCGACGCTATCCAAGGTTCCCCTGAAACAGATGTGCGCCGTTCATCAAATGAGGACAAATCTGGAGATAGTGCTGGTTTACCGATCCTCTGAGAGGAGGATGAGGGGTGGGGGGGGGTGTCTACCACATGCCGAAGAGCGTTTGGCGAGGAAGCACCCCGGCGGGCCATCTGTGTGGCTGTGTTCAAGTGGAAAACTCCTAACAGGTTGAGAAAGTGAAAAAAATGTTAACACTTGATTGGTAAATTTGACTCTCAGAGACTCTCTTAACACAATGTTGTTTTGATGTTTGTGTTGTCTTTGTACTATGGAATTAGAAATTTTTCACTTACCTTTAAGTCAGGTGTTTATTTCTGTTGGAAGGCCAATAGAATAAAAAATATTTTGCAGTGAACACATACAATTCCAAACATAGCTTTGAACAGACTGAGAATTAATAACAAGAAAAAGACACTAACACTTGGTGGTAAATAAGAAAATATTATTGGAAGAGGACTGAGATACAATGTTACTTGAACATGATGTTTTAGCCACCTGATCTCCCACATTAGGCTGCTGCCAGCACTCAAGTGTCCATTGGTTGGTTATTTGTTAAGTTATAATTGGCGAACCTGGTATGCTATTGTAGCCTGGCGCCACACTCTTTCGTGTCTTTTAGCGATGGACAAGCTTCCCTCTTTGTATGTTTCTCACTTATTCGTTGACATATTTTAGGGACTGTTTGTTTTGTTACCCTTTGTCTCTGATAATATCTTTGTGAAGTGGCCTTTGAGTTTTGGGAGATGGATGGGTGGGGAGTGGGTGTGAAAAGCCAGGCTCTGCACTCTGAAAGGAATGCCTAAAGGTATGTCTACTGGAATGCTTATGTCCATTATTCAAAGTCACCGTTGCATTGACGCACATCTTAAAATGATAAAGACAGAAACTATATGCATCACTTATGTTCCCTACTCTGAAACATGGGTGGTATCTAGACCTGTTCCTGTTCAGTTTTTTTTAAATCTTTTTTTATATATAGTCTTGTTTTAGGAAAGATGTATTTTAACTGTTTTTCCTACCCAAACACACCCGGCTGTTTAGCTTCACACTGTCAGCCTGCAGCCATAGCTGGTAATGGCAATGCCTGGACTTAAACATCCAGTCTTACTGTACGAACCACCTCATATGCAGTTTCCAGCTATTTGTGATTAATATACATAGCTACTATTTCAATTTAGGGTTGGTCATTGTTTTATGTCTGTAGATGTTATGTGTCCATGAAATGAGTGCATGTATGTGTGTATGTGATACATGTACGTTCTGTATGCATTTGTATGTGAGTGTGTGTGTGTACTAGTATTGTTAATATGTAAGTGCACACACATTTTATGTGTATGTGACTCTATGTGTTTGTGTACATGTGTGTTTTGTGTGTGTTTATGTGTATGTGTGTGTGTGTGTGTGTGAGTGTGTGTGTGTGTGTGTGTTTTGTATGTATGTGTGCATGTGTGTGTGTGTGTTTTTGTGTGGTGAGGGGGGATGTCCAGGATGGTTTATCACCAGCAGTCTCATTCCTGCAGTCCAGTCCCCGCCCCCACTAAACGGATCAGTTTGTGATTTATAGCCCTTGTGAGGAATCATCTGGAGGCTCCCATGTCAATACCCTGCCTGCTCGCTGATGAAAGGCAGGCCCTGTTACTTAGATACAGGCGCTTTCTTACATCACACATGCTGCTGCACATCTTAAAGCCTCAATCTTTCACTTCCATTACTAATGAGACATTCACACATGGGCTCCCCCTGCACCAGGTTCACAGGGCATTATGTATATTGAGAGGTGGGTGGGGGATGACAGGTATAACAGTGTTGTGTGACCTTCTGGAAGTGCTACTCTATTATAATACCTGAGAGTAAGCGATTATGCCACAGTCCCATGCATTTAATTATGCTTTAAAATTTTACAACTGCTGATGGGGAAGTCAACACCAGCCACTAGAAACCATTTAAAAATGGCAGCATTTTCTTTGAAAAGGTTTTCTGCATTTCATATGAAAGATTACATTTTTGAAAAATTAAATTCTTCCTTCCCAAATTTGAAAAGTAAGATATCATTTTTCCATCAGTGATGCAAACAGCTATTGCATTCATCCAGATGCACACAGCTGAAACAGATCCAAACAATTTGATGCTTGGCTGCTCTGATAATATGCCATTTCAAAACAATACCTTATGCATGATGGTGCACACAGTTATTATTGTGATTTTAAGTACATTTGAATGAAACACATGCATATGGAGATTTCACTACAATTTATTTAGCACAACACACCTTAAAGGTAAGATAAGAAACAGTGGCTATTGCTTGAAAATCTGTTCAGAAGAAAATCACACTAAAAACTGTTATCCAAATATGTCAAAAATTATGAGGTCATCATGCATCTGAAGGACCTGATTTTACTCAGGGCCTTTTTTGTGGCAGTTATGTGTGCTATGTACTGCCATCAAATCATGGTCCTCAGTGTTTGGACCTGCAGGCCTGCAGCACCGATGTTACTTCTCCGTCTTCGGCAGGAGTCATAGTGGTGCATCAATTGTGATCCTTACGCTTATTGATTTCTGCACTGCGGGGTTACGAACGCCTCAGCCACAGTGGAATTGCTATGAGGCCAAAGTAATCGAGATCGACAGTTGCTGGGACACAATGACACACACTAGATTCAGTATTGATGGAACAGTAATGTCAGTCGAGGGTCTTCACTTTTGGTACCATGTTATCTATTTATACATCTTATATTGTGTTTAATTTCAAAAAGACTTTGGTTGTCGTTGAGTTGCCCTTGGTGTAACAGTGTAGCTGAGCTGTCCTTGGTCGTTGTCCAGGCCCACCAACGTTATGCAATTGCAGCACTACAGATTCAGAAATTGTGGAATTGTGAAAAGAGAGTTTTGGCTGTTTATTAAGGGGTACAGTCTACACACAATCTGCCAATGCTTATAGGACAGCAGGCACACTGCATCATCTGTGACTCTTCCACACCACTGTTTATCTACTTATCTTTGTTTCAAATGTGGAAGTGTAAAATAGGACCTCTCACCCAGGACAAGAAGGGACAAGAAAGGACAGGAAAGGAAAAGAAAAAAATTTCATAGATGTGTGTTCTCTCGTTCAAACAGAGCAGCATATGCCCTGAAAAATGTCTTTTTTGGTTGAACTTCCTAAACCTGTAAAGAGACTAGGCTCATTTGATTAGGTCCTAGACAGGATCTCTTTTCACAAGCACCTGAAGTTCTATATGAGAACATACACATTCCTATGCACTGTGATATCTCACTGCACACACTGTAGAATACATATTTTGCAGACAGTTGTGTTTTTCTTTCTCCAGGAAAGCTCACAGAGCAGACGTCCTGTCAGAGAGCAAATGTTTTCTGAGTGTTTCTCAGCAGGAGGCCCTGATGTGTTATATGTGGTGTGGGAAGACTGTGCTCTCTGTTGGTGGTTATGACACCCACCCAGAACACAGCCGTAGGATTGGCAGCTCTGACCAAAAAGGCATTCCATTTCCCACAGTGATCAGGAGAGCCACTGATGTAAACACCGGTGTCATGCGCACACAGTGTCCCACTCCAACATAAACAAGGCTCCGGATAGCTGTAGTGCTTTGGAAGAGAAGCAGTAATATGAATGGCTGGAAGGAAAGGTCAGGTCATGCTAACAGGTGGGGAGGGAGAGAATGTGAACAGGATGAATTTGGTCATGAAGACCTGTGTCAGCCCCAGGATGCACTTGCAAACATGTCACCTTCTGAGTCTTGTGTGGATGAGTGTGGGTGATTTTATGCATTTGCGTGGGTGGGTGTGCATGTGTTTACCCATATGTCTGTGCATATGCGTGCGTGTGTGTGTGTATGTATGTTCGTGTGTGAGCCTGTGTCTGTTTGTGAGTGTGTGTAGGCATATCACGCTGAGACACTGCCACATTCAGTTTTCTGAAGTGGTGGCGATCCATGTTGTGTGGAACAGAAAGAACTGTTTGGGGGATTTGATTAATAGCTGAATTTGAACAGTAGTGTTGCCTGCTGCAGGTGAAAGTTGTGGTAACCATACACTTTATATCTTAGTGAAAAACCATGTGAAAGACTGACACCATTATTCCTGTTTCTGTCAATACCAACCCAGTTGTAAAATGAACATACACATGGGTACCCAACAGCTGCCCATTGTTAATTACTTCCTCTTTTTTAGATATGAAACAAATTCACACACACACTTGCACACGGACACACATATATACACACTTGCATATAAACACACAACACACACACACACACACACACATATATATATATATAGGCGTACAGAGACACACACACACACACACACACACTCACATATAAACACAGGCATAGGCACACACACACACACACACACACAAACACACACACACACACTCAGATACACATCCCCAAACCCCATAGGGGAATACTGCTGTAAACATGTCCTGCCTTGTGATCGTTGTACTGAACATTTACTTTCATTTTAAGGTTGTAATACCTTTGAAAAAAACTCTCTCATCTGTGCAGATCCGGCATGCAAATTTCATGTAAATGAATGCAAATGCAATCTATCGGCAGGTGCTCCTTCCCCACTGTCACATCCCAGGGACTCTTGTAGAGCAGACAACTGGAAATAAAACCACAAACAATCCTCAAATTAACACTCTGACAGCCAACTAAACCAAAGCAAAGCAGCTTACTGCAGGTATATTTTTCAAACAATACATTTATCTATCTTACTCTTTCTCACCTGCCCATATAATGTCTTCACTGTCTTTCACTCCCTGTCTCTCTACCTCTCCCTCCTTACAAATTTGTGCAGCCACAAGTGGTAGCCTTGTACTGTTTCTCCAAAGTTCTTGTCCAAGTCGTCCCCTTTATCAAAGTCCAAAATCACCTGAAAACCTGAGAGTTCACCCTACAGAAAACGGACCGTGCTGAGCAAAGTAAATCCACACAGTGTTACCCCTTACAATTCTTCCACACAATATTAGTTACCATACGATACCATTACACTGGGTCTCCTGTGTGATGTAGTGTTTAACTTGAACACCACTTATGTTGCCTGATGAAAACAATCTTGGCATCCACAATTTTTGTGGCTTTCAGTTTTTTTTCCCTGAGTTCAGCCTGCATGATTTCAGCACACCCATTACAGTCAGGAGTCAATACCAGACACTTCTGATCCACGCTCAGATTATCATGTAAATCGCCTACTTACCTACAGATGGAGTTGCACTCACTTGTGATTTACATGTGCCTAAGGTGAAAGCTTTACCAGACAAAAAATACAGTACTGTACAAATGCTGGAATGGGTTAGTGAATTAAAGCCCTCCATTTGCATACCCAACCATTGTATCAGTATCAATAAATAAATAAATAAATAAATAAATAAATAAATAAATAAATAAATAAATAAATACATACATACATACATACATAAGAATTTTGTGCAGTGTTATGAAGAGTTGCTTAGATGGTATAAGGTATTTTAGAGAGCTTTATCTTAATTAATACATAGAGGTTGCTATCTGAGAGCTGTTCAGAGAAAATGTCACTTAGACAGCACTTTACAATGAAAACACTCTGAGCTTCACTGTATTCATGACATCACTTCTTCTGATGGGAATCCCATGCCGTCGCTTGTTGCATTCCCCAAACAATAACCCACCCCTCTCTCTCTGCTTCTCTGCTCCGCAGCTGAAGGCAAGCCAGGCCATTTTGTGCTTCACCATCCATCCATTGCCTTTTTCTCTCACGCACAGACACACACCACAATGCAATAGTTCATGGAAGAGTGAATCACCCTGAGACTGGGTGCTCACAAACCTGCTTTCATCTACCCTGCCGTGAGGCTAACGGTACCTTTCAGGGAAGCAAGTATATCATTGTTATGAATCTCTGCTCCCCAGCATGTGTGCATGTTAAAATAAAAAATGTAGTTAGTTGCAGATTTGCTTACTTGTCTCTCAGCAGTTGCAAACTTATCAATACTTCAATGTGTAAATAATGACAGAGGTATTCCAAGATAGTATATTTGCTGAGGGGCTACTGCATCACAGTAACTGAGACAGCATTAACTCTGGGTCAAAGCTATATTAGTCTGGAGGTAACAAAGGCGGACTGAGGTGTTGTGAGTGGAACTTGCCATGATTTTGTTGACCTGTAGATGACCCCTGCAACCAGCTTCATTGTGTAGCTCCTGTCTGATTGACACAGAGCAGCCATTCTCCTCCAGCTCTCTCGGTGCACATCAGCTAAGGTAGGCAGTAAGGAGGATGGTTTTTTCAGGCCATAAATCAGGAGTATGATGGGAGTGCCAGACTGACTGAACCAGAGTGATCATTTGGATAGGACTCCAGGGATTCCCTTTTGCTCTCAACAGCTGCAGTCAACTAGGCTGAGAGACCAAGAGCCAGACCATGTGTTATGTCAGCAAAGCTAAGTACTGATTAGGTTTGGTTTTGCTATTTTTTCATTCTGTCATTTAAACCCATTGAAAAAGGCACTGCTCCCTAAAAACAATGGTAATGAGTACCAGCTGGTTAGCACATAACTATTTTTATTGTAAATATTTGAAATTAAAGATTTTTTAAACTACTGGTATGATTTATTAAACATAAAATGGGGTAATACACCAAGTATAAAGACATATCTCTTTATTGTTGATACCAATTTTATAACAAAGCACCAATTATAGACAATGCAATTCTAAACTTTTGTTCATGCTATATTAAAGGTCTGGGTAAAAGACTAGCATCATAATCACAGTATGTTTTGCATGCTTCTTGCAATGACTCTTGTGTAAGCCAAGATATCCAGAGCAAGGTGCATGTTTGCATGTTTGTGTGTGTATGTGTGGGTGTGTTATTGTCTTGATTGATGGTGCATGTTGTTGCATAGTAGCTTGGTTTTCATGTCTGTTTTCTCCTTTTTGTGATGAAGTCTTATTTGAACATTTTCCATGTTTGCATGATGATTTTCATGTAACGGCCAGACGATCAGGCGGTGGCACCTTCTAATGGCAGCAGATTTGTTTGAAATTTGAATAGTACACTTTTGCTTTCTGGCGGATTACCCTTTCCCCATCAGTCCCAGATAGGGTCTCTTTCAGCCACTGCGCGATAAGCAAATGGCATGGTTTCTGCCTTTCACATCCTCTTTAAAAACACTCTGTTTGTTTGCAGTGTCAGTGTGATCGGTCTTCTGCCACAGACTGGAAATACACCTGTTTATGCTGGATCTTGGCTCAACAAACACTGACCTCAGAGTAAATATGCATGTATCCTCATCTCCCTCCTGTATCTAACATGGCAGTTATTGTTATGCTGCCAAAGTAAGAAATTGCTGCAAGTCTTGACTGTTACAAAGATAACTTGCACATCACCTCTCTTGTTAGCAGAACCCTTTCTATACACTTCCATAGATAATTCTGGATGAAGTCATCTAGATGCTTAAGTATTTTTGTCATGAAGCAGTGGGCAAGCAAAGTCAGGGTTCCTTTGTGGAATATGTGGCCATTTCTCTTCCTACCAAAGAAATGAAGACCTATGAAATATAGTTTCCACCTATCAAACGAGAGGAATTTATTAAATGAAAAGCAAAGAAAAACATCTGCCCTTTTCCTTCAAACTGCAGGTACGCAGAGATTGGTTATACATTCTTCCAGGAATACATCAGAAAACATAGCTCAAAGTATAGAAGAGTACAGTATTCTTTAGCTTTGTTACATCTGCAACTTACTTTATACATCACTACCTTTAGAAAATTAGTTGACAGGAACTCCTTTAGTTGGTCTGATTATTGGTCAGATAAAACAAGAGTAGTCTGTTTATAAACGTGGGGACAATTGTGTAAGTATTGATTTTATCCAGGAAAGGAAATCATGTTCAGTGTGCAGGGTACAGACTCTAACCTCATGTAGTTTCAGGCTATGGTGATTCCCCTGCCTAATTTTAAGACATTAAACTGAAGACATTATGGTGCTGTTCACATATTTAAATGCAAATGGTTTATCAGTAATAAGAAAAAGTTAATACTGGTGAATTTTAGGCCTGAAAAGTCATGGTTTGGAAAGGAAAGGGCCTAGAGCCAAGGAAAAATGCATTTCGCAAACAGATTTAATACATTAAAGCATTTAAAATTCCTTTTTGGAATAATATGTATTTACAGGTTTGTATGAATTATCCTTCCATGCATTTAATGCATTAAAACTAAGCATTACTTTAAGTGGGCACTATAGCTGTGGAATCTAGGCTTGCAATTCAAAAGTTTATGATGTTTCAGAAATGTAATCCATTAACCTCTGTACAGCCATTATCCTCCATTTATATGACAACACAAAATGTGTATAGAGCACCGTACAACAGCAGTGGCAAAATATATGCTGTATAAGTATTCTTTGTAACATGCAAATTCAGCTTCTACAGATAAGGTACGGTTATTCTGGTCTTTTTTTTGGTAAAATCAACAATGCCTGAAAAACAGACAAGAATGAGGGATGCTACTGTGTGCAGGGATTGAAGTTTATTTCATTTTTTGCTCATGGTACATCTTGATAACATGCCTCCAAGAGTGTTAGAAAAGCAGAAGAACCCAACCCGCAAATATCAAAGTTCTAACACTTCAGAACTGTGAGAAAACATGAATGAAAATGAGTTTCAGGAAATGTCTTTTCAGATCTCTGTTTTACATCAACAGTAGCAGCATGCTCCTTTTCTACATTAAAATCCTATTGCAGTCTTTGATTTCCTCACTGTGGAGGAGAAAAAGCAATACAGTCAATCACAATAAAAAAAATGTTGATATGTAGTGGATAAAACTATTTTGCACCCATGTCATAGGGGTACTTAGCAAGCTTCCTTAGTGAGAAGAATGTGAATCATTCAGTGTGTTTTGCTTTATGAAAGCAATGTCACACATTTATGCAAATAATAGGTAATATAAAATAAGAGGTTTTGAATTTCTTGAATCTCAATTAGAAAAGAACCTGAATGTCTGGCCAGTGACCTAGGTATGATAAATAAGTGCAAACAATATGTTTCCCAGCAGGAGAAAGTTGTATATCACAAAGAAAATGTACTTCATTACTGGCCCCAGTATAACTGTGATTGGCAGTGAGCAGCAGTATGGATATGTATAAAGATCAGACATGATAATAAGTGTAAAACTGTCCCTGCACTCATAACCCAAAACCTAAGTCACTGACCTTTCACCTGACTAGAGCCCAGTGACTGGCCTTTCTCTTAGGGTGTATTGAGTCAAAGGGACAGTTTTTTGGGGAATCTGACCTGGACTCAGTGCTCCTACTCTTTTCTTAAAATGCCATGGGATTTCAGTGAGTGAAGACCTTGGATAAATATCTCATGGGAAGGAGGGTACCCTCTGCAGCTTTGAGAATACATACAAAATGAGCTAGTGGTTTCATTGCAGTACATGTCAGCGCACACAATTTAAAGAACACAGAGGGCAAGAAGCTGTTAATCAAGCAGCACTCAGTCAATCAATCTCAGAGGCTATCATAAAATAAAAAAGTCAGGTTGTTTGAGTCTAACACCAAACACATTGTCCTTTTGTATTATTTATGGAGAGTTCCACGCTGGGATCCAGCACCTGTAAATGTTTAACTCAGCAAGGGTGGTTCCATCACATGACCTCCTCTGCAGACATTGGTTCCAGGTTTAACCTCAGCTGTGACCAGCACAACTTCTGTAGTCACTGAAGTAAAATGTGTGTTTGCCAAAAAGTCAGATGAAAATAAGCATTCATTTCTTAGTGTAAATGGATGCCGTGGAAATAAATCTTATATCTCAAATGTGAAAAATGTATACAGTATATGTGACAATTATATGTGGTGTGGATGACAGAATTATCTCTAAACTGTCAAAATCTGTGCTGCACAGTCATTTATCACTGTGTTTATTCAGGTTCTGTCCAGCTGAAACAGGCCACAATCATTATTTTCCATGAATAAAACAGTATTACAGTACCAAATAATTCATTATTACAGGAGCCTACTCATGGAGACCCAATACTGTGCTAATGTATATCTTCAAAGTGTTTTTTAATATACACCTTCACTGTGATGTGCAGCATAATTAGTGTGTCTTTCAAATTGTTCAGTACTTCTTTTCTACTTTACTGAATATATTAATATTGCAGAATACATAATGTGCATTATTAATATTGAAAATGAAGGTAAGAGCTATTATTATTATTGAATTAGTGTTGCTAAGTAACAGCACAAAGGGAGTAACAGGCTTTCCCGGGGAACTGAGTGCAGTGCTGTTTTTCAGTTCTCTCAAGGACATTAGAGACCAAAGTAAAACAGAGAGTAAAAAAACAATAAACCGGACTATGTCTAAAAATTACATTCTTCTATTTTCAGTGCATTTTTAAGGAAAAAATAAATAGTGTAATCGTTTTAATGTTTTTGAGAAGGCCAGGTGATTTTAGTAATACACCTCTTCAGAGTTAAATATGGATATAGGCCTATTCCCATCTGCAAAAAGGTTTCTATTTATTTTCAATGAACCTTTTAATCCATGGCTGTAAGCATTTCACTTAACAAGGGTTGTGAGCTTCTCCAGATATTAAAGATATAGGGTTTAACTTGACACAAGCACCACAAAATAATCTTCCAGCTCTTAATTGCGAAATTGGAAACCTTACAATGCGGTTCTAGATTTAGTTTGAGCTAATGTATTGCGTCTTTGAAAATACCATATAGTATCCTCTCTGGGGGCAGGTTGCATTGCCATTAAGTCTAGTAATTGTAGGGCTAACTGAATTATGAGATGGGTACTTGATGGGCCAGTTATTTGGACTGCTGTATTTGTCAATCAGTTTAAAATGCTAACTGTCAATTTTAAATGATAATTAACTAATTGAAGTTTATTTGAGAAGATTGCAAACTTTGCCCATTATGCCATTGAAAGAAGCATGAAACTGAAATTTAAGGACATGTATCAATACCAACTTGCTGTGTTTAAAGTGATAAAACACATTCACATACATTTTGTGTATATTCCATAAGTGCCCTTATGAAAGCAAAGTCACTGTGGAAGAACGTCAATGAATCAGATATGCATATTAATAAAGTGTCTTAATGTGGGAGGGTTTATTATGTAGGATCAGTTCTGGTTTTAGCTTATGATGGATATGGTTTTGATATGAACAAGAGAAACCTGAATGTACTCGGAGATACCTATCTGAATCTTACTCAGAGATACTTAATCAATACAGACCTTGATCTGGGATCAGTTTAGAATTTTATTGTGAAATAAATAGGGTTTTGATATGGACAGAGAAAATCTAGTGCTCCAGCTCTGAAATACCAATGAATACGAGCCCAGGGGTGCAAATAGATGGTGTACTACACTGTGTATGAGAACAGCAGTACTCAGCTCAGATATGGAAGATGGTCTGTAGATTTAGCTTTTTGTGTGTGTCTCTCTTCAGAATGTGTCCAAGGGCATCACGAGTGCTGAAGACACCAGCATTTATGAGAAGATGGGATCTGCAGGTGAGCAGGGAAATACATTTGGTTCAATTAATTGTCTGACAGCTGTCAAGGTGTGTGAATGTGAGTTGAGAAATGGTAGCTCCATTAGGTGATGATCATAAAACAAGGTTAGGCTAGAGCCTAAGAGAGCGTCTTGAAATGTAAATTGTTAGATATTGCTTGTTATAGTTATTTCTGCTCTTGTAATCTTGTTGAAAGCAAGCTAAACAGATTGAAAGAAGTAAAACATGACATAAAAGTTCCTGGTGCAGAATCTGACTCCTTATGTGTTGTACTCATCAGCCAACACCAGGACAGAAGACAGCCAAGAAGGTAGGGTGAGTGAAGAGGGTGAGGCCGAAGAGCAGGAGGAAGAAGACCCTTATGCTCCCCTCGGCGTTAATGATGAAGAATATGACACAATCTCCACCTCCAGCAAAGCTGTGATAATCGCTAACCGGCCTCCTGCACCCACCCCTAGACCAGAGACCATCTCAAAAGAGGACAGCACACCTTTCATAGCCCAAGGTAAGTGTACAGTCACCTGCTTCCTCCTCTCTTATATAGTTATATGTGTGTGTGTATGTGAGATGGATTTGTGCAATGAAACAATGCAGTAGTTACAGTGTATGTACAGCTTTGACATGTTTTTGAAACATTCTCATTTTGCATTTGAAATCTGCATGTTTCAGCATGATAAGTTTGGGGACCTCAGTTGTAATGGGTGAATAAGGTGGTGGAGGGGGTTCACACACCTTTGCGTTGTTCTGCTCCACCTTAACATGGTCTTCTCTGGGAATTCTGACTCAGAAAGCCAAAAGATCTATATATTCTGGCAGTTTCATCACATTGCAGAAGCTCCTTTAAATGTTCAATTTCAGCATCGTAAATAATTTAGAAAGATTAAGGTGCCAAGTGACTAGTTTTGTTAGGGGTCATGAATGATTCATGTGCTCCTGGTTCACTCCTCCTCCTGGTTCGCCAAGAGTGTTCCCCTCCTTCACTTTCACAGGAGGCAGATGGAGAGAAAGAGGCCACCACACTGCTGCAAAGACCTCTGTTTGAACCGTGGCCATTTTCCAGAACTTTCCGTGCGATGCGTGGCAGCCCCACGTATCAGATTAATAACTTTAATAACTTTATTTGTTCAGCACTCTCCTTGCAGGTGTACACGGCTCTGCACAGAAAACTTACAGCAGAGTGAAACAATTTGATAAAACAAAAACATGGATAGAATACACGAGGGGAAAAAGCACAAATACTGATAAAATTTTGTTATTGTGTACCTCTCCTTAAGCTCCAAGATGTGTGCAATTATGGTCCTTTTTAAAAAGGGATAAGGTCTTGAAAATATGTGTGTGCAAGGAGTATGCATGTTCAAAATAAACAAAAACAAAGGCATGGCTTCCACAGTCCAAACAGGGAAACAGCTGGACTCACTCTGGCTGCACGAATCCGCAGTCCTGCTCATGCCAGCTCAGTCCTCAGGCCACTGCACAGGGCTGTGTATCGTGTTTCTTCATCTCAGTGCGGACCACAGTGTTTACAGTGGAAATACAAAAACATAACAGGAAAAGCTCATGAAAAAATTATATGAAATTTCCAGACATGATATGTGTATATGTCACAAGTGAATTTGTGAAATTCATATTGTGTCTTGTCAAGGTGTGGTAATGTCTTAGCACTGTGGACAGAGTTTGAAAGACAGAGAAATGACATAAATTAGTACTTTAAATGCAGGTACTGCTTAACAAAAATGGTTCCAGTGGACACAATACTCATTATATTGAGCATATGATGACTAAACCTTCTTTGACATGTCAAAAATCCCTCCAAAAGTCCAGCTATTTAGCTGCAAAGCATGGTTATCAATAAAAAATATTTACAAAACTTGGAAATCTCAACAAACTAGCAAAACTTCCCTCTTAAAATCTCCTGCCAATGTGCATCACTTGTTTCTCCCCCACACACTCATCCACTCCTGGTCCTCCTGCAGGGAGGTCACTACTGCGTGCCCTTTTGCAACAGATGTGCATAGTATTATGCCATCACATCACACACATCACCCCAAAGAAAGAAAGAGATGCACATGCTTCTATGCTTCACCCCTAAAACTATTATAACTATGTCAATTTTAAAACACCAACAGTAAAAGAACAACCAGTTGTATAGTATTCATACATTTATATAAATGCAAAGGGGTTTTAGAAGAAGAGATGGGTTTTCCAGTAATCTCTTCAGGAAGAGCAGAATAGAAGGTGGATGGGAAAACAAGTGGTGAATTGATGGTAAGCTGTCCTTTGTAGTTAGCCAAATACAGGAATTACCTGGAATATTCTGGTCTGTCCACAGCTTGATAAGAAAAAAACTATCCTTCACCTGTCTGAGTTCAGGTACCAGAAACAGAGACAGTGGCCAGAGAAAGAAACACATTTACACATAGAACATGTTTCATACCTCCACGTAACTTGAAATACTTATAAATAGCTTATGTTTTCCAGTTTGGCTTTGCATAAGTCACAATAATAATAGACACTTCATTGATATGAACAGTTTTACAAAACAACTCTGTTTACCCCTGTGAATGCATGGGTTCCTGTTTCAGTGAGATTTCAGTGATATGTCGTTTGAGCTGAACCTAACTGATGTGTTGTGCAGCAGACTGATTTCATTTGAAACAAAGCAGATGGAGCTTTAATGTTATTGCCGTTGCTGTTAAGGAACCTGATATTTGACATTTCAATGCTTAAAAAAATGAACAGACGCCCACTAAGAGAGCCCTCCTTTCACCGTAATGCTCCATTTCATTACGACAGCTTTTTGGAAACTGAATACCACTCTGTTCTGCGTTTCAGCAGAGTATGAAATCCAATCTTGAGGTGTATCAGTCGAGTATGTTTTTAAAATTTGCCCCAGAGAATCTATTTACATGAAAAATGATTACTCCATTTCAGAAAACCTGGCAGCTCCAAAAAGACCCAGTGTCATTTACGAGTGTTTATTCAGCCACTGGTGTCTGCAACAGACTCATTCTTCCTAGCTCAAGCAAGTAGGAGGTCATTTTTGATAAGATTCATATGCTCATGTCGGCTCCCTTTATTTCAAAGACCTGATCTATGGCTGGATCTGTTTTCTTTTTCTAATACCTTTTAGATCAAGCTTCCTGACTGCTGAAAAAACAGTGTTGATATTGGATTAATAGTGTGAGATACTACAAATGTTCACCACATTACATGTGCCTCAGCCAGAGTATGGTCTTTTTCAAAAGCTTGCACACCAACCTGGTGTCCCTCAGGCAAGTTAGTGCTGGCATTTTTTTTTTGTTTCGTCTCCCTGTTTTGCTTTCCACAGAAACTAAGCCATGTTATTATCCCCACCATATTATTAGCCCAACCAAGCATTCCACTGTGACTCCACGGATTTACATGGTGACTGGTGATTTTTCACACTGTAGATATGATATTAATCACATATTATGTATGCCATTGGAGGGATGTATGACTATATCTATATCTATATCTATCTTGATATGAGGTTCATATCATGTCTTCATTCACAACCTTGTGGACACCTGGCCAGCTACGAGAGAGATGAGACTGATGCTAGAGAGAGATGAGACTGATGCTAGAGAGAGATGAGACTGATTCTAGAGAGAGATGAGACTGATGCTAGAGAGAGATGAGACTGATGCTAGAGAGAGATGAGACTGATGCTAGAGAGAGATGAGACTGATTCTAGAGAGAGATGAGACTGATTCTAGAGAGAGATGAGACTGATGCTAGAGAGAGATGAGACTGATTCTAGAGAGAGATGAGACTGATTCTGATGCTGATGAGAGAGATGAGACTGATTCTAGAGAGTGATGAGACTGATGCTAGAGAGAGATGAGACTGATTCTAGAGAGAGATGAGACTGATGCTAGAGAGAGATGAGACTGATGCTAGAGAGAGATGAGACTGATTCTAGAGAGCAATGAGACTGATTCTAGAGAGAGATGAGACTGATGCTAGAGAGAGATGAGACTGATGCTAGAGAGAGATGAGACTGATTCTGAGACTGATGCTAGAGAGAGATGAGAGACTGATGCTAGAGAGAGATGAGACTGATGCTAGAGAGCGATGAGACTGATTCTAGAGAGTTAGATTCTAGCGAGAGATGACTTCTAGAGAGAGATGAGACTGATGCTAGAGAGAGATGAGACTGATTCTAGAGAGAGATGAGACTGATGCTAGAGAGAGATGAGACTGATGCTAGAGAGAGATGAGACTGATTCTAGGGAGAGATGAGACTGATGACAGTAACCCGCTTATCCGAAGATTTCCCCAACAATGCTATGGCTATTGTTGCCTCCCCAACTTGGACCTCCATCCATAGCTGGTAATGGTAAGGCTGGGAATTGAACTCCATATGATGTACAGCTGTACCCTGAACATATGACTATATTTTGTGCAATGCCCAAAAGGACAATGATGGGCTTTTCAAGGTTGGCCAAGAGTATCTGGAAAACGGTACTGGAGCCCACCTCACTGATGAAGTGTGTATAGTCTAAAGCAAATAAAACACAACACTACGAGTACAAGCGGGAGCAGAGAAAAGTTGTTTTATTAATGTTAGGTCTAGCTGCCATAGAAGAAGACCCTGTTAGTAAACTACAAGGTTGCTAGGATAGAAGACCCAGTGTTAACAGTTGTGTGCATTAGGCAGCAGTGGACCTAACTGAGCTGTGGACCTAATGCAGGCTGTGGAGTTTGTTGCTTTGGCATACTTGACAATGGGGATTGAGAGGCCAGAGATGGTAGTGTTTGCAGCAGCTTCAGGAGTTTATCCCAATCTCTTCGGAGAAGAATGCTTGTATTTATTGGCTTTTAGTGACTTTGCCTTTTTTAGACATGTAAATTCTAAAATCATGTCCCAATGACCTAAAATAGTTAATGGGTATATTGATAAAATCTACAGCTAATTCTACAATTAGTTAGCACATTTTCAATTTTCTGAACAAGTGAGCTTTCAGTGTGAAAAATAAATACCCATTAAGTACAGTACGTTCTCAATGTGTGAGTGAGAGAGATTGAGAAAGAGAGAGAGAGAGAGACAGAGACAGACAGACAGAGAGAGAGAGAGAGAGAGAGAGAGAGAGAGAGAGAGAGAGTTTGAGTTTTAAACCGACTTTATTGAGACATAAACACACAACAAAAACAGACCTTAAACCAGACACTGATACCAAATCATACTACACAAAAACCAAAAAAAGACAAAAAAAAACATAACAAGAACCAACAAAACCTTATCTACCTCAACCCAAACAAAGAGAGAAAGAGAGAGAGAGAGAGAGAGAGAGAGAGAGAGAGAGAGAGAGAGACTGGGTAGCATAGTGATAACTTGCAGTCAAGGTGCAACCAGTAAAAAAGATGTGGGAGCCTCTTGGCAGTAGTGCTGTGGCTGTAGATTTAGCTCTGATTCAGAAATACAATATCCCATAAGTTTATGGCCTAAAGAGAACAGTCAGCATATATTAGAAGGGAACAAACCCAACAAACTTGCCAGCTAAGCAGCTAATACTGGCAAGCATGATACCACAAAAATCCCAAAAAAACATAAATGAGAGCAGAAAATACATTTTAGGAACCTAAATGGCTTCTGTTTGTGCACAGGTTTGTTGCTGTGAAGGTATGAGTGTCATTACTTGTACACTAGAACACCATCTACAATCCAGTCTTCTAAAACCCTATGACCTATACTGTGTGTGTGTGTGTGGGGGGGGTGTATGTGTGTGTGTGTGTGTATGTGTGTGTTTGAGAGAGACTAAAGCTTCTGAAATGCTGATTCAGGCACTGTCATGATATGTTGGTAGGGAATCCAGGGTACAGCTGATGCACAGCCAATCAGCTTCTGGACAGTGGTGGTGGGGGCAGAACAATGAGGTGTGAGGTGTGTGCTGGATGCTGACAGACAAGGTGTTTTTTTTGGGAGGTAGACCTTATTTGAATTGGACTCAGTGAGCAGGGGGGAAGGAGTTTGACATGACCCAAGCCTTTGACTGGAGCTGTGTACAGCATAATCCAAACTGTTTTCTTCCATTAGATTACACCCCTGTGATTCATCAGCTTGTGCTCGCACCACACCACAACACAGCAAACATAATGCTTTAATGTTCCTGCAAAATACTGTTTTTCATAAGCCTTGTTTCAGCTTTCAGACTTACATCATCTGTTTCACCATCTTAAAATCTGTGTGGGGGTAATATTGGGTTGTGTCCTTATTTTTGGATGATGCCCCATATTTTGGATAATCTTTCTGCCAAATGCATTTTGTTTTTGTTCTAAGCCCCTGTCATTTAGGGGCAGTCTTGGTTTTCCATTGTGGCCAAGCCAATGAGCCCTCTGAATCATTTATAAAGGAGTTGGTAACAGGCCAAAGGATTGTCCTTAATTACAAATTGGTACAAAAAATGGAACTAATTTGTGTTTGCAGCCTGTGCCTGCATTATATATTGTCTGAGAGAATCTTCTCTGAAATATAATATTCTTACCCCTTATCAAATTGTCAGAGAATAAACACTGAAATTTAACTATCCTCCATATTCACACAAGAGTTTGAAATATTTTAACTCTTTAGATTCTATTTAAAAAAAAAGGTGAATGCAAGAATTTTACCAGTATGTAAAGAGTTACATTTAAATAATCATTTGTGGTCTGAGGCTCTTGAATGAAAATTGAATGATAGCTAGGCTGGGTGATGTGACCATTTTGATTGTTTTTTGGAGCATGCTACAAATAACTTTTGCAATTCATCTTTCATATCATCCAGGTGGATGGAGCTTACAGAGATATAGCAGCTCAACATCATTCCTCTACCTTCCTTTTTCCAATGGCATTTAATAATGTAGGCACACACAGCATTCAGGTCACAGAGAATAGGTGCCACCAGGTGAACAAAGCCTGTGTGGGTTAAATGATATAAGTGAAGCGCACCGTGTCAGGCCACAATTATTATTTTATATAGGCAACAAATTCTATGATTCACTAATATGATAGAAACCTCATTAGGTTTATTCATTATTTACCATAATACAGTTGAAGGCACTTATAATCCATATAAATAAATATAAAATGAGATCCAAACTCATCTGTCCTATGTAAGTCTTTCTTTGTCTCATTGATCAACAGTGCATGCATGCACGCATGCACACATTCCAGTTTGAACAGCAGAAAGCTTCAGATTTACGCATTTATGCTATTTTAAAATGCATTAAATGATCTTCATATGAATGTTTGAGTGCTTTCAGTAAAACTTTATGCTGAAAATAAGTGTGGCTTAATGAGGGTATTTCAGTGAAGAAGCGAGAGAGACCACCACAGAGGTGTTCTTCAGCAGCATACTGAGGGGTATCAGGGAGCAGAAAATCATGTTTGGTGTAAATCCAGCATGCAGCCAAGATAGCGGTGCACTAGCAACTGTGAGTGCGGGCCCTTTAAGTCAACAGAGCAATTGCCCACCAGCGCTACTGTCTCCTAATGCCTCCCTCTCTTTCTCTCTTCCCTCCCACATCTTGTGGGCTGAAATTCAGTAGTGCTGCACTTCGGCTCGCTAACGCATTATATGTAGGCATGTGCATCAGATAGACACTTCTGCAATCCACTGGGTGAGTGGGAGGTGATCAGCAGTTACACCCCCCCGTCACACACGCACACACACGCACACACACACACACACACACACACACACACACACACACACACACACACACACACACACACACACACACACACACACACACACACCATACTGCCACAGGGACATCCCCAGCTTAAGGTTAGTGGCTGTGAGTGGGTCCACGGCCCACGACTCCGCCCTCACGTAGCACTGGACTCCATATCTGCTGCTGCTCGGGGCTGGATAGTAAACAACGAGGCAAGGAACTGAGGAAAACAAAGTTTGCATGGCTAACAGCCCTCCTCTCCTCTTCTGTCCGAACCCTATCGTTGTTTCTAAACAGAAGCCAAGCTCCGGTGCAACATCTGCAATGAATCAATGGGCGGTCCGGAGGCCAAGTCGGCTTGCATCAGTCATTACACGTGTTTTCCATCATTTATGTCCCCCGACATGAAACAACGAAGTGCTCTTAGGGATAGCACGGGCTAGGGGTGGGAAGGGAGTTTTCCATGTAATAATACGGCGGATCTTTCAACCACATAATGGTCGAATTTCACATCCACTTTAAACCAAAAGATGTGTCAGAAATGTGCTCTGCCAAAACACTGAAAAGATGAGGCGAAATGCACTCAGCCCACAAAAATGCTCCCGGAGATCAATTTACTGAAAGACCTTAAGCCCATATAATGCCTCCATCGCTCTGAGTATCCGAGATGGCAGTTTTTGGAAGGAGACTTCAGCAGCATTTAAATGTGAGCAGGGGAGGAAATGAGCTGGACTCGCATTAGAACGCTCCATCAGTTCAGATGGCTGCTGCATGTGGAATACTGCCACACTCAGCAAAATGATTTTGCGTATCATTTAAAGTACTTACCGCTCAATCAATAGTGTTATTGAGTGTATCCTTTACTCTGATTCAATGTATCCCCCAATTGATCGTCTAAAATGAGAGTTTTTACCTTGTATTTCAGCGTTTGTTTATTTGTTTGGAGGATGGTCACTCTGCTACTGGAAATTCTCAAAGCTGATCTGTCTCAGATAACTGAATTGTGAGTTACCACTTGGTTGGTGTAGTGGAGATTTACTTGTTAAAAGAAATTTGTTCAAAATGCACTGGTTTATAGCACCATCTGATGGAATTTTAGGAACTACTCATTTTTTAAAAAACAATTAAGCACATACTTGGGCGATGGTTTTAGAATGGAGGGGTTTGGCATGGCTGGGAAAATGTTTTAACGAACAATCTCATTTTTTATTTATAAAACCAGAGTGTTGTTATTCTCAAAATGTGTTGAGACGTCTCTTATTTCAACACAAATAAGACAGTGGCAGAAGCCTTGTTTAAAGATTTATTTCTCTTTAGTTTTCCAAAAGAAGATGTCTCAAGGAGAATCGGACATGCTGTATTCTCTGCCCACCAAACAAGGTGGGTAAAAGTGTTCCATTGTTCATTCAAACTAGATATTCTCTTTAAATCCATGCCTTACCATGTATTTCCTGTAAACATAAGCACAGCTGCTACCTTGTAAATTGTAATATACATAGAAGTAGCACTGTTTCATTGTGAGTGTGTTGAGGATGATGGTAGCTAGCTAGCTAACATCTCTCTGGGCCTGCCCTGCAGCTCGAGGCCGGGACAGTATCTCATCCACATATGACACACTGGTCCCCAGCCAGCCACCAGGCCTGGAGGAGCTCATTGAGCTGCAGAAGCAGGTGAAGCAGGGCTCACTCACCATGGACGAGGCCCTGGAGAGATTCAGCGACTGGCAGCGCGTTCAGAGGGGCGTCGACTCCATACAGCAGGTGCCGTACAGCAATTTTGAAGGTTGGATTCAGTGCTTAGAGAGGTCCGTTAATATAAATGTATAAATATATACTGAACCTCTTTGCCGAATGATTATTATTATTTTTACTATTATTACTGCAAACACGGTTTGACATAATCTATGAACTATTGATTAGCTTAACTGAGGAACACACTGAAGTTACATTTTTGAAACATTTGCAGGGAGGGTAACACTGTGGCATACCACTATGGCATTCACACCGAGCAGGGAAGTGAGAGACATTGAATGTACATAGCCTCCCTCCCTGTCGCCATACCTCTGCTATACCCCTCAAGTGTACTAAGATGCTGTAACCTACAGAAACTACCCTATCCTCATTGTGCTTTCACCTATCTTATGTGTGGTTCCCCCCAAAAACATCCACAGTGGTACATGCAAATCTACACCATCCCCCCCTCACACTTCCACAGTAATATATTTTGGTAAACAGTGCCCTCTTGTGGTAAAAAGTGTGAGGTAGCATTTAACAAAATTTAGCATTGGCTAAGGTTTGAAATCCTCTCCTGGTATGCACTATATCAATGTCCAATTAACAATACTTACATAAAAACAATATCTGAAACTAAAATTCATCTTAAGGTAATTTGCATCATGTTTATATACAGATTCACAATTTCTTTTACCTATTTTTTAAAAATTCAACATAAACTCTGATAAGTTATTACATCTTCTATCCTTTAACCCACAGTGGTAGTATCTCACCCTCTCCCTTTTGGAGGCAGAATCTGTGTTCTGGCATCTTCATCTTTATCTTCCCAGTTTACTCCCTTATGGACAGACCTCTCTTTCATACTGTGACTTCCAGAGTCCTCCATGCCCTCTCAGAATATTAATGTTTTTTTAATTTGATTTTTTTTACCCTGGATAAAGCATCTGTGTTTACTCATGTCCAACACCTGTGTCAAATGCTCTTTTCCTCTGATCATTCCCTGTGCTGTTCACTCACTGTCTCATTATACCTCTCATTTCAGCCCAAATTACCTCTGGTCCTGTTCCAACACTTATGCTTTTCCTCCTATGCTCCAATCTGTTCCAATCCTCACTGCTTCCAGACCTTCCAGCTACTGTTTATCTCTCTCTTCTGCATGTCTGGGCCCTCAGACTCCTCCCTACCTTTTACCGTCCAGAGGGAGGTAAACAGCTCTAACAGACACAATGGAACACAAAGGTTCCCATCCTCACCTCCTACTTATAAGTATATAAAATGAACTCCTGGTGCTTTATATGGACTCTCAAGGAAGTAATCAAACAGTTATACATTTTTGAGGTTTTGTAGTAATAGGCTTTTTTTCTCTTTCATTGCCTTTATTTAGTGGAACCAGTATATCAATTCTATGTGGAGGAGGTATGCCTAGGATTACCCCCTACCCAGTGATGTTTATTTAGGGGAGGGCATCAGAAGCTCCTGAATCCTTTGATCTCTGTCTCTACAATGTTGGTTAATGTCAAAACTTTCCTTGATGCATTACGTTTAATTGCACATGGTACTGTATTCATATAATGAGGGACGTCTCTCAAGAAGTTCCGCTAAGTAACAATTGAATGATGCACCATTTTGAGCATCTCCATTCCTCCTACTTGAGCTTGCTTGAAGTGAATAGATGCACAGCTGTGAAATCTAATGGACCATTCTCTTTCATTAGGCTCAGTTTCTGTAAGTATTTCTTGCCCATACCTTCTGTAAAGCTACAGCTCCATTGAGTGACTGTGTCCATCTGTGAAGATGGTCTGTGCCAAACGTAAGGGATATGAGGTGTAGACATTTAAATACTCCCCAAAGCCAACAACTTATTTCCTGAATTTTTTCAAAGAAGTACTCAGAAAATAGAAGCAAAGTAACGATACAGGAGATCACAGGACTGGTTGTATGAAAAACATGGGAAATTGCAGCACCATTTTCAAACTACAGGATGTGACATACAGCTGAAATATGATAGGATGAAAGTAGCTCCTTAATGGCTGGTGTGGGAGGACAGGACAGTAGACTGAGGCTGATGGAGAGGTGATATCTGCTCCTGTTTGTAGGAGAAACTGCGCCAGCTGAGAGCAAGCATCATCAACAACAGAGAGGACGATGAAAACGTGTATGGTAAAGTTCAACTAGTGGATTTAACTAGTGTGTCTGTAAGATTTACACAGATTTGCCAGTGTAAGGGAAACTCCACTCCAATCCAAAGCCTTATTTGCAAAAGGGATGGTTTGACTGAACCCAGATTAAGCTTAATCTTTGTTTGATTGAATAACATAGGTCCTTAAAGTGAAATGATTACATTTTGGACAAACTATGTTTTAGAGACATAATGTATATCCTAACTGTTTTTGTATTTAAAAGCATAATGCTTAATTCTTTATGCGCGAAGCTCCCTACAACCCAGTTTATTGTGATGATTCTTCAGTCAAGATTTTAAAAGTAAATTTTCCATTTAGGTACATTAAGTTCCCTTATACTACATCTCATGAAACAAAGTGGAAGGTTTGAATTTGTGAGAGCAGAATGTCCTTCATGGAACATTTGATGTACTGCTGTACACCTGTATGTATATATTAGAGCATCCTATTGTTAAAGAACAAGTCTCTCAGTCCACTCATATCAGCTGTGTGGTATAATGATCCGAACCCTGGGCTCAAACTCAGAGGTCACAGGCTCAAATCTCAGGTGCACTTTTGCTGCTGTACCCTTGAGCAAGGGAAGAATTCTGAGCTTCTCTAGTAAATTATCTAACCTTGTAAAAGGATCGCGCGCAGATATATGGCTTTCTCTGCATGACAAAATTCAGGCAGTGCAAGGTGTTGTATGCACACTGCAAAAATCTACGAATATCACATAAATATAAATATCACTTAAGGTATTTATATTAACAGAAAAGCGCTGTGTAATAGATTATCTGAATCTTTTACAAACAGGCTGAGAGTTAAGAGATTAGCCATCCAAACATCTTATATATTAGAATGTGTGCTTAGCTTTGTTCTGGGTGACATTTTACATTTTATACTCTATGGGCAGAGTGGTAGTTTGCTTTGAGCTTGAGGAGATTTAAAGTTTTACTCAAGAGGAAAGTAATGTGAAAGTGACTTTGGAAGTCTTGAAGTCTTGTTAGCACATTAGAACCACCAGATATGCAATGCAGAATTAACAAGCCTGGTTTTATTTATTTATTTTTGCTTTTTTGACAGATAAAATCAACATCATTCATCATACACCAGGTAAGGCTTTGCACAAAATGGGCCCCTCACAAAACTCTGTGAGAGCTGTCTTCCTTCAGCGCTCTTTCATCCTGTCTTTTTTATCTGCCATTGTGGTAATGCGCATTTTTACATCTTCAGATGCCCTTAGAGATTTGCACTCTCAGGGGGACTGTTAGAAACTTTATGCACATTTTCATACAACAGCTCAGCATACACTCCCAAAGCCCCCTGGGATACTGTGTTTGAACCCACTGTGCTCTATTGAGTGGAAGATACCATATTGCAATTGAGGAAGATCTGTTTCCTTTTACTGGGATCTGTCCCCTTGCTTTCTCCTCTGTTTCCTTTAGAACAGACTGCATTGCACAGTTTATTTGCCATTAATATTCAAAAGTTATTATTGCAAATGAAAGCAGTGAAATAAGAAACTGTTCCTTTATTGGAACAACACTAAGTCTTTCACATTTAGTGAATGTCTATGTCTGCAAACATATTGAAAGTTCAAAACATTTTGTGAATTTGCACAGACGTTCATTCTTCATTTACTGAGTATACCTGCTGTGGTGAGCCATTCATATTTCAATGGCAGGAAATAGTACCTGACATCTTTGTTCCAGATGACTTGCATAGTTTGGGTTTATAATGCATGTCATCCAGCTGCATACTTACTGAGGCATTGCAGGTTAAGTACTTTGCTCAAGGGGACAATATATATAAACCATTTGGGACTTGAAACTGCAACCTTTCTGTTGCAAGTCAAGTCCCGGGTGCCACATGTTATTTAACTGTACCTTTGTCAGCTTTATAGAAAAAATGCACTATTAACCTCATAATTCAATGCAGAAAACAATTATTATATTCCCACTGTGGTGAAACAATGAGATCTAAGCATTTTTGCTGAATACAAATTCTGATAAAGTTTTGTCTGGGAACTGGAAACTCACTGGGCCTTTTGATTTATCAGTCAAATGAAAATGAGATTGTAGGATTGTTGATGTTGTGTCAAATACTGAAAATTAAGGGAAATACAAGATCAAATAAAATACACATATTGTCTCTGATCAGATGTGAGTGAATGCCGCAGAAGGAGTCATCCTGTGGAGACGGATTTCTACAGCAAACCACTCAAAGGACAACATGTAAGTGTGACAGTTTGCATGAAACAGTTTTGGAAATCCTGATTACTCTTAACAAGAGTGCAATCATTGGTTAATTGTCAGTAGTAAAGTGGACTTTTAAGTATTTTTTGCCTGTTGTGAATTATGATGTTGAAAATGCTGCACTTATAAAATTTCCCACAATCAATTTTCTAATTGTTTCAATGTAGTAGTATGTGTACAAGGTCACTAGGGAATTTGCGCAGAGATTTGTTTTTATGATTTGTATCTGTATTTTACAGTCTAATTTCTTTTGGAAGGCTGACAAGCGGTAGAAGTAAGTACTGGTGGAGTAATTCTTTGTTGTGCAATATGTAACACTGCTGTCATTCTCCTCACTCCCTGTCTGCATGACTATCACAATCCTCCACTGTCTGAAGTCACCAATTTGCCTGTTGGTGTACCACAATGACTCGTGTTTTTGACCCATCGATCCTTAATCTCATATACTGTATGCTTTCCACATTTATATGCCCATTATTTTTGCACTCATAATCTTTAAAATGTTTCATTTTTTCACTTCACCCAGCATGTATCTATTTCCAGAACACTACAGTGTCATGCCTTTTAAAATATGTTCTTGGATTCTGTAATCAGTTACTCCAGACTTGAATTCTAAGACTTTGCATATGCACAGCGTCAACACCATTTATTTAGTCTTTATGTTTCTGCATGTTTCACCAACTCCATGTTGTAACTCACAGGGTTTGTGTCTTCATCCAATATCTGAATAATTTGGTCTCCATGCTGCTTTGAGGAAGATGTTTTGAGAGAGATTTGCCTCCATAATATCCTATATTTTCCAGCCTTTTTGTTTAGTTTGCCAATGTTTTGACTGAATTATTTGTTCAATTTTAACTTATTTTTGTATTCTTTTTCATATAAGTAATTATTTCTGTTTTGACTAGAAGTACCGATTAGCTGATTATCATATTCTTTAGTCTGTATAGTTTAATTTATGCTCTGCTCTGAACCAACCTGGAAAGCATTTTGTAGGTTGAATTGTGTAAACATACTGTAAGTGGTTGAGCTCGATTTGTATTAAGCATTGTGGTCAAAACATGCACAAAATATGTGAAGACAAAACCAAAAACAAATAAATGGAAAACTGCTGAAAGAGAATATATTTGGGAATGTTGTGCATCAGGGTAAATTAAATGTTTGTTGAAATCAGGTTGTGTTTCATCATTTTCAGAGTCTGATTCTTATTATCCTTATTCTTTGAGAAGAAATTACTTAAATGTGCAGGAATTTTACATTTAATTAGTAAAAATTTCATTCAATAGTGCAAAGTACCAAATGGTATCATGGTAACACTGATGTATTCAATGAAGTTTATAGCAATTCTTTTTATATTTTAAGTTGGTCTTGTAAAGTATTTATAATACCTTAACAAGTGTCACATATGTTATAATGGCTATAACAAATCATTACATGTTTTATAATCACATGACATGTTATAAGCTGATTATAACATTTATGCATGTTTATGCCAAAGTTTACAGTCATCATCTATAAAAGGTATTGTGAAGAGTTACTTCAAGCAGGGTATCACCATGAACAATAATTTATGTAATGAATTTTTGAATTCTACTGATAAGAAAATCCAAGGAAAGCTATAAATGAATTACAGTTACAGAAATATGTCCATTCAATGTAAAACTGAAATCATTTTTCCTCTTTACTATCTGCTCATTTATGCCGTTTGAGTTACCCCTGTTCTAACAGGATGCTTTTGTCAAAGCATATTGTCTCTTCTGTGGTTTTCTGTGATCCAGTGACTATTGTTGCCCTGAGGGCAATACAATGACAGTGGAGAACCTGCAACCATTTGCATTGTACAGTCATCCATCTAGTACAACAAGAGAGCCAGTGACTGCTTTACACCCACAGACCACACAGCACTACAGGAAACTCAGTGACTACTGTATACCCTACAATCAATAATGTGCTAAATTTGTCAATATGGTAAAAAGGCTGAGAATAGGACAGAGCCATTCTACTCTATCATTGTTAGGGAGGCTTTTCTTGTGTGCTTTAGGATCCAAATGTAGGCCACCCGGGAAGAGTGTGCAGAGTGGTGATGCACCTATGGGTGTGTTTTACCAATGATGAGAGGATGACTTTCAGAACTGCCTCAGCACTCAGGAAGACATTAGTGATCAATGGAGTCTTGCATGTTTTTCTGTCTCACTTGAGGGGAAAAATGCTAATTTCTTGCTCAAAGCGCCTTAAATCTACTGCTATGGCTGTAATCCTTCCTGCAGCTGTCAATTTCAGTTCTAATCCTGCCACTCACACTGTCTTCTGTCAAATGGAAATGCAAACAGATGTCAACATGAATTTCAATTTCATTAAATCAAATTTGAATTTTCAGTTTAAGGTCTGCAAGACAAGAAAAAACAAGCATTTCTTTTTGTTTATGTAAACAGGTTTTCTCCCATCTGGGCATTATGAAAGGAATAGAACAGCATCAGTTACTTGATAATTCTGTGCATCCCTAACTACGGATGATTCAAATCTCTTATTTTGGGATTGTCAGTGCTGGAAGATTTGTTAAAATCTTGCAATGTAAATTCAGAAACAATAATCTGCTGGATGTATTGGGACTTGATTCCTCAGTTTGGGAGAGTTCAGCTCATGAAAGCAATGGCACATCATTTGTTCATGTAAAACAACTTAAATTATTGTTTCTATGAAATAAAAAAGGAGATCCAGCTAAAATTATTCCTAAAAATGTTTTTCCATGAAGTTTTGCCATATTTCGGCATGTCATCCTGCTCAACCTGCAGGAGTGTGAGCAGAGTTGTACACTAGGGGGTGGTATAGTCCTTCCTATGGGGAGCAGTGCATGTACAGGAAGAGCCTCTGTGTATCAGAAGAAGATGAGGGAGATACTCTCAGGATTAAAGAAAGTGGAACACACAGTCCTTTGCGAGCGTCACATAGATGAGTCAGAGCCCGTGGTTTTGTCACGGTGAGGGAGCGGGACCAAAGCAGGGTGGTGTGCAGAGCAGCCTGCCATCGCCCCATCAGCAGGGGACGAGCCGGAGGAGGCTGAGGCGCTTGCCAGTAAGGCAGCTGGGCCTGTGCTCCACGCATTTGCATGATCAATCCTCTGCCCTTTGTGAATAATGCCATCTTAAGACCCTCGGTCCCTTGTTTGGCGCTGCCAGTTTGCCTTCGGAGGGGCTCAGTCACGAGGGCCTGGTGGCATTTACACCGTATGCTAGCACCCCTCCCTCCGTATCCAAAGCTCCCATCAGTGAGCTGCAATCAGATTGGGCCATGCTTGCATCGTGCCGAAAACTGAAACCGCCCAAACAGTGACAGCAAACAATGAGAAACGAACCATTCAGAAACAAAGCCCATTATCAGTCTCATGTAAAGGACTGCAACAGAGGTGTCATACTCTGGAGCATCCACAGCACCTAAATATGGCTTGCAGCTTTTTACAATTTATTTTCAACCCGCAAATAATTTAGGCCTCAGAAACAAGTACTCAGTTTAATTTAGATATTTGGTAAATTAAGTCCATACACCTTAAGTGCTGAAAACACAGCAAAAACCAGGGAAATGCACATTCGGATCGAACTGACTAATGACCTCTCTCTGCATTCAAAGCCCTGTGATAATCAGAATGGCCCTGTGTGATAAGAAGGGTTGGAAACACATCTGATGTTGCAGGCATGAGGCTCAGCGGATTCCGGATCGGCTGAGGTCCCTGTGTCCCTGCCCTTTCCCAAAGGGACAGGATTGGACGGATGGCAGTGTGGGGGGGATGTGACAAATAATCCAAAAAGTCACTTATTCATTTCCTTTCATGTTGAGAGTTAAGAAAAAAAATCTTCAGGACGGGTTTTCTTAGGAGCCAAGTTTGGCTAAATTAAAACGTTAGGGTCGGTAATCTCCAGAAACACAGCAGGAAGTCTTTGCAAACACTTCTGAGAAGAAGGAGTTGGGAGGGGGTGCAGGCTCAGGGAGAAGTGGGCCTTTTGAGTTTGACCCCCTCCCCCACACGCACTCACTCACACACTCCCCCTGCCCCCATCTCCTGCTCCGGCCAGGCAAGTGAGATTACCAATTCCACACAGCTGCGCCCGACACCTCCGATAAAAATCGCACAATTTCACAGTCAGTGGCATTCTCTCATCCAGTAATCCCCCACAATGCATGCAGCGTGTACTGCACGGAACCCGCAAGGAAGAAAGCGCCAGAGCCACACTCTCCTGCGAACACCTCCGGTTGGCTCTGATATGGCGCCTTTTCCACGGAGCGCGGAACGTTAAATACACTTGAGCTGTGAGACTGTGCTGCAGCTTACTTACCCTCTCCCTCCCTCCACAGACTGATTCCAAGGCTGGTGTAGGGGCTACACAGGAGTGGCTTTGACAGTATATTCTGTGTGCATGTAAAGAGATTATACACAGAGCTGTGGGCCAGATTAGGATTCAAGCATCTCTCTGGTATCAGGAGATAGTTATACAGTAATGCTCCCCAGTTATACAGGAGTACCCTTACAGAAATGAAATTTACAATATTATATATTATTATGTTTTTATGTATGTTTATATATCATTAAAATATTGTACCAATTCACAATGTTTCTGTAAATAAAAGTGTATCCTTTTAATATGTCCAATATTTAAAAACATTGCTGTGAAATCATTATATTTTGGAAAACGCCTATAAATGTGCAGGGCATTGTAGTATATTACATTATGTTACATACATTTCTGTGGATGCAAATTTGACTTTGGCTCTTTTTTGAAGAATAAGTGTTGTTAACAGTTTGTGAGCAAGCTATGATGAACTGACATGCATTCAGTCAAAATCCCTGAATATCAGGACACAAGAATATCAGCCATACGTGACAGGATGTATGGCTGTGTTTTACATTTTTGTTGTTTACATGAATCCACAGAAATGAAGATTTTGGCCATTTTTGTTAGTGTTTTGTACGTGTGTGTGAAATTATTTTTAAAAAATACAAATGGTCATCTTATCTAAACTAGTACAATAGGAAAGTACATAAAAGCAGATGGCTGTGTATGACAACGTGTTAGCATTATAATTTTCATTTGGTTTAAATCGCTTTGTCCGTTCAGTTTTAAGTTTTCAGCTAAGGCACTGTGGGAGTTGAAAGGAAAAAAGAAGAAAATGATGAAATGCGGTCAGAGTTATAACATGACACAGTTAAATAAACACAGCATCACTCACGATTAACGGGAAGGAAATCTGATTGGCTAAACAAACATGCCTAGGTTTGGACACAGTGGTGCACTGTTGAGTCCAAACGGCCCGAAATGGGGAACTGAGGGGTCGGTCCACAGCAGGAGGCATCTGTGCTCTTAGTGTTTTATATTTACAGAAAGTCCTTTCTACAGGAAACAATATTTATACAAGACGTTCTGTTTTCGTCTCTTAAATGAGGGCCGAGTGCAATAAGTCACACATGGTAGGTGTGGGTGAAAGGTATGAAGTATTATGAAACAGGAAGATGCAGATGGTGTCCCTCGTGCTGATCTGCATTCTACTGTGCGCTGTTTCTCTGCGCATTGTATCACATGCACACCTGTCTCAAAATCCACTGACTTTGTGATTGTCCCGCTTTGATTTTTTTTTTTTTTTCAAATTTAGCATAATGCTTACATATGTGCTTTGTGTGTGTGTCTGAGACAGAGAGAAAGGGAAAAGGTGTGAGTAACGTATGTTGTTCTTTTCCTGCATTTCCTTTTCAGCAGATTGGTGGAGCCATGCTTTTAAACACCATGACTACAGACACCCATTGTAAACCTCTGCCACACACGCACACGCACACAGACACACACACACTCACCCATTACCCTATCCTCCACACACACACACACACACACACACACACTCACCCATTACCCTATCCTCCACACATACACTCACACACACTCACCCATTACCCTATCCTCCACTCACACACACACACACACATACACACACTCACCCATTACCCTATCCCCCACACACACACACACACACACACACACATACATACACACACACACACACACACACACACACACACTATTAAACTCCTCTTCATACCTCCTCAGCTCATAGCTGTCCCCAGTGGTTGAGGAGGCATCTGCTGAGTCTTGCAGGTATGCACGTGTCTCCTGACCCCGGGCCCCGCCCTGCTGTTTGATCTGGGGCCAAACCCCCCACCTGAGGGCCTGGCCCTCCCCTCTGTCTCTGGGCCCCGACCCTGAGGCCTGTGAGCTCCCGCGGTCCCGCGGTCCCACTCGGAGGCTTTGGAGAGATTAATGGCTCTCCTCCTCTCTCCCACCCTCGGGAGGTCCCTCTGGAAGGGCTTTGCGAGGCCGCGCCCAGGCATATCCAAGCTGTCAAGAGCGGCAGGAGGCCGGCCTGCACCCCGCTGACCACAGAGGGGCGCTAATTCCCCCACAGGTGAGAGGGTCTGAAGAGGGTCCAGCCCTGCTCAGACCCACCTTTCAGCTGCATCTAATGGGGGGAGGCAGTGCAATGGTCACCAGATGTATCTTTAGCAGAGCAAAGTATATTTTATTGTACATTTTACCATATTCTGTTTTATTAAAGGGATGAACAATATGAACCACAAAAGATTTCTCAGGTTGAGCACAGGCAACACATGAGCATTGATGAAAATCACCCAGCTCTTAACTTTCCTGGGTGAGAGCTTCCAGGCTCAGGAATGGCTTGTCCAAGTACATTAGTTTTGAAGAGAAGTTAACTTTTAAAGTCTCATTTATTTAATTTTGTACTAAATGTAATACTTTTTTTCATTCTCTTAATAGTATTCTTATTTTATTCTTCTTACGATGCTTGTATATCAAACAGAATATGGATACAATATTCAATTGTATACTCTGTTTATTCTTTGTGTCTCTTGCTTAAATTATTTTTGGAAAGTATAATCTTTATTGCATAATTGATCAGTGCTGTATATACAAATACATAAATCGTGCTTTGATTGTTAATACTGATAAAGATTCCACAAACCACAAACACAGGATTTGACACAATCCCCTCCTGGCAATCGGTTCGTTTGCCGGAATCTCGGATGCAGGGAAAGGTAATGAGTGTCTTCATTAAACACGGACAGTACAGCCACAGAGACTGCCATAGTCTGCTGATTCTGATGACAAACGCACTTTTCTTAAACGTATCCTAATTTTGTTTGCACGCTGCAGGCTGTGCACAGTGGCACTGGTGCTTTGTGGTTCTTCCTAAAGTATTTGCAGGCTTTCTTGCAACAAAGGGGCTAATTGTTTTAGCACACGTGTGCATTGATGGGTTTGACTCTTTGCCCAAAACGCTTGAGTGCCTCCAACCTTTTTCCTCAAAGTAATCAAGACAAAGTACCCATCTCGACAGAATGTACAATCAGAAGTCATTATGGGTGTTTCATTCCTGCATGTAATATGTGGTGTGTATTTCACTACTGGCTTTGTTCTCTGAAAGGTTTTTATTTATTTAATTTTTTAAACAAAACATGTTTTAATAGAAATGTGGGTATTAGCTGGTTAAATGGAAGGTGGATAACTGAAGTCGACATTAAAACAATATTTTTCACCAGCAGGAGTACTGAACAGAAATCGACGGTTTCCAGGGAATCAGTGGTGTGTCTGCTCATGACCTGCCTGACATGCCCCCCCCACCCAAAACACACACACACACACACACACACACACACACACACACACACACACACACACACACACACACATATATAAGAATATAAAAATATACACATAGTCTTTCTTTCTCTCTGTCTTTCTCACTAACCCATAGGAAAATACTTGCACACATAGATATTCAAACACATGTAAACATGCATTCACATGCATATTCTCTCTCACGTTCTCTGACTTACTTACTCACACACACACACACACACACACACACACACACACACACACACACACACACACACACACACACACACACACACACACACACACACACACACACACACACACAGATATTCAAACACACTAACAAGGCAATTCCCTTACATTCAAGCACACACATACACTCTCTCTGTCTCTCTGCCACACATCCACATGCATATTCAATCACACACATACTTTACTCTCTCTCTCTCTCACACACACACACATAAACCCTCACACACATGCATATTCATTCAAGCACACAAGTTCACATGCACACCCCTCCAGAACACAAGGTGCTAGAAACCACGCCAAGAATCCATAAAACAGAACTTCAAAAGTAATACTTGAAATAGATTTTTATGGTTGGAAAAAAAGAAGGGAAAAAGAAGGCTGGCTGCCTGGGATCCTTTCCCGGTAATTTTTGGCTGGAAGCGTTTTACTGATTTTCTCCTCTCCGATGCAGGTGAGGGGGCCCAGTGGTTCCAGCCCAATCTTTCAGTCGCCCTCTGGCTTCTCCAGGTGCCGGAGCATGAGGCGGGCCAGCCAATCAGAGCTTGCGTCTGCTGCTGGACGGTGGCCATGCCGTTATTAAAAACCCACAGGCGTGCTTGCAGCAGAATGCCCAGAACTCCCTCCCTCCACTGGCTCCCTGAATTAAGGAGGGGAAGAGAAACCCAGGGAAAGGAGATAAACATAATGACTCACGGTCAGGAGGATGGGCCCTCCATGTGGAGGACGACTGCGGATGATCCGTGATATGAAAGACAGGAGCTCCTGGAGGGAGGGCAATATGGATTAGTGATGGTAGTGTGAGGCTTAACGAACCCCATAATGGGTGGGGCTACAATAAGCTGTCAGTCACTAACCCCTTTGAACAAATCACAATGTTTTGCTATCCTCAGCAACACATGATAATTGGTTCATATGTGAGTCGCCAAGTGTATTTGGACAGTCCAAGCACAGACACACACTGAAGGTTTACTTGGATGTACAATCACCTACACAGAGTTTGGCATAAGGATGGGCAGTGTTTCAGAGTGGTATATTTAATAAATGCATACTTATGCATATATTTAATATGAAATACAAGTTGATGGACTTGTTTTTTCTGCGTTATGACCTTGTGTCAGCTGTAGAGTTATTAGTTAGCCTCAGTCTGCTATCTCTGTGCTGCACAGAAACTCATTCATCTATCATTTTGATTGATGCAAGAAATGTATTTAAAAAATACTCTATTAAGCGTTGAATATAGTAGCCCTAAGAAATGTGCATCATTCAGTTCAGACACATCTTTGAAACAATGTTCATTCTGTGGATTGAACTCTACCGAATGAAAAGATGTTGCAGTATGATTTCTTGCATGTGCATGATAGTGTTTGGTCAGAGTAACACTTGAAGTTACCTGGAGAGAAAGTCCCCTTGAGCATCCATGTCAATAGCAGAGGGACTTTTGACCATATGGAAATGTGAAAGACAAAGACACAGATGGATCTGAGTGGGAGTACAATGTGTGATCAGGGTGCACAGAGGGGTGCACATGATGGCGTGGAATGCAGGGATCTGACTCTGATGGGCTCTGCAGGCTATATCTGGCAAGGGCCTCTCAGCTGGATTCAGCCCGGCTGATCCCCCTTGACCACAAGGAGGAGTGGGACCCAGTGAGAGGCCTGTGAGACAGTAATCTGCTGTATTGTGCTCTTTGGCACCCAGGCTAAGGGAAATGGAGCAGGAGCTGCCTGGCTCCCTGGGGCAGCGTGATCCCCACGCATCATTATTACATCATTAGATAGATGATTATCATCATTTAGAGGTAGATTAAGATTGAGTTCCATAGCTTGAATGCACTGTAAGATTATCATTATTATTATTATTATTATTATTATTATTATTATTATTATTATTATTGTTGTTATTTGCAGTTGTAGTGACACTGGTAGCAGGAGTAAGGGTTGTGGTAATCACTGTGGTCATATTAGTTTTTGTTTAGTAGCAACACATTACAAGGTACAGTGTTTGTAGGCTTCTGAGGAATTCTATTTCTATTTGGAGGACAAAATAATCACGGGAATGTAAAAGTGTTTGTGCTGTGTGTGTGTGTGTGTGTGTGTGTGTGTGTGTGTGTGTGTGTGTGTGTGTGTGTGTGTGTGTGTGTGTGTGTGTGTGTGTGTGTGTGTGTGTGTCTATGTGTTTTTGGTCCTGTATCCAAAAATGTTTTTAAACACAAATTTTCATTTTTCGGCTGCTGCTGCAAAAGGCGCCTGGCACCACCAGCTGTGAAGCTGAACCAGCTTTGATGAGATCCACTTTCCACCGGGACCAGTGGGGGGTGGGGGAGGGTGTTGTGCTCACCTGCAGCCAAGAGCATGGTAATGTCTGATTTTCACTCCATATGCACATTATTATTAATTGTGATTCATTTACTTAGTATTTAGCATCTTTGGCTAATCTAAAAAAACAGAAAAAACTCCTCTCAACTCCCTCCCACAGCACTTACCCAACACCCCCAGCATCCCCTGTTCCCATGGCAACCCCCCCCATCCATCTAATCAAATGGGGCCAGTGTGTTTGCCTGCTGCCACACTTGGCAAGAGAGAAGCAGAAAGGGAGAGCAAGAGAGAGAAAGAGAGAGAGAGAGAGAAACAATAGCCTCAGAACCTGGCCCGGTGAGGCTGCAGGCCTCCTCAAGGTGCTGAATTACAGACCTGAGGCCGAGGCACTACAGCCTCTGTGTAGACTGTGCTGGAATCACAGAGACCAGCCAGACGGCCACAGAATTCAGTTTACAGCAGGGGTGTCAGACTCCTGTCCTGGAGGGCCGTAGTGCCTGCTGTTTTCTGGCATACTGCAGCACTTAAGTGATAAATGTAAGTCACTGACTGGCTAAAGTGTTCATGCACCTTTGTTCCACTGCTTAAATGGACCCCCAAATAAAAAAAGGGAACAGTAAACCACAACCTGACCCTTTCATAGGACATAAACCACAAAGGGATCTGGCTGAGCACTGCCTGTACGTGGCATGTTCGGGTGCATCATCCATATTCATGTCAGATTGTGAAATATGGGGTCTGCTGCATTCACATACACTGTTTTTGTTAATTGCACATTATGTATGTATGGACATGCATTTACTGAGCCTTAATGCCTCCTGGGCTAGCGTCTCTGGCTCACCCGGGCGTTATAGATGGTAATGCTATGGAAATAAATCAATCATCTGAAGGGGCCTTATCTATCTACACACATTTGCATAGGACAGACTGTACACAGGTTAATTAAAGCACAAACAGAGAGAGGGAGAGGCTCTTCTGGCTCTCCTTCTGATGGGTGTAAGTCTGTTGAAGACATGCTGGGCAGGGCACTCTGTGAGCAGGGTGTAATTTTGCCCCTTTTAAAGCCCCCACCCCCTTCTCCTGCTCATGAATAAATAAATCAGTCGATAACACTGGTTGGGCCAAAACCCAAAATCCATTCCCAGTGGCGATGGAGAGAGAGAGCGAAAGAGTGAGAGCGAGAGAGAGAGAGCATAAAAACATGCGATGCTTCTCTTGTGAAAAATCCTTTGGGTTGCATTCCTCATTTGCTCTGCGGATGTGTGCTTTCAGGGTGACTTTGAGCTGGCTGGATTTCACCCCTCTGTAGCCTGTGCACTCTGTGTGCTTGGCGAGGCTGGAGGCAGAGTGCAGAGCGCAGAGTGCAGAGCTGTGAGTGAAAATAATGCTTTAGTTATGTGGACAGGCTGTCCCAGGCTACTATCATTCTGGCTTTAGACAGAGAGGAAAGACCTGGAAGTAAAGCAAAAGATGAGAGTGCGGGCACAACGGAAATTTTCTGCTTAGTTCCTTGACATTGGAAGTAAGTACCTTGCTCAGGGGTATAATGACCCATACTGAACATGGATATTGTCATCACAGATTCTTAAGACACACCAGACACAGGTCTGTTTACTTCACACTAAAAAACTCCCTGCTGTTAAAACAAAACACCCCATTACGATATCATGCACCCCCCTTCATTTTATACTTCTGGAATTTCATTAAGGGATATGACTAAGGACAGTGCTGCAACAAAGTAATTGCAGTTCTGTGCTATAGTGCAGTGGCATGGGCCTAGTCTCTGCTCTTTGATAGAGCACCTGGGCGACTCTCATTTTTGCTGCCTGTGCTCCTTACAGGCTGATTGGTACCAGTAGATTTCTGATCGTGGATGTGGTTGGCTTTGTCAAAGGCACACGTTCTGTCATGGGATTGATTAGATGCAGAAAGTAATCATTTATTCGTAAAGTGCATCTCTGCACCATATTATACTACATCATCACACTGCATGTAACTGCTGCCAGGCACAGAGCTGTGATGTCACATTTATATGAAAGTGACAAGTGAAGCCATAGTGGGCCTCAAAAGTGAAAACAGGAAAAAGCAGGTTTTCTTTTAGAGCAAATGCCAGGAATTGAATCGACCGGCCCATCAAATAAAACCCTCTCAGCAGCATGTGTCAGCATGCCTCTATTAACACCTTGATATTTAAAGCAATACTAAATGTACTTTAGAGTGTGTGTGTGTGTGTGTGTGTGTGTGTGTGTGCGTGTGTGTGTGTGTGTGTGTGTATGTGTGTTTCATTTTCTGGGCCGAGTTTCACACCATTTAAAGAGCAGCATAAACTCTGTGAACTCAAATAATTGCTCTCCTGCTCTGACACCATAACACCTACAGCGTAATCCATTAAGTTGCTCCGGCACAGGGAACATTACTGATCCTCCGCTCAATGCCGAACTGTCACCTATGAATGGAGTGAGTTATTATATTTAATAAGGGGGGCTTTCAGACAGTCAATCTGGTGTCGCCAAGGCAAAATATCCAACAGAGTGTTATTTATACGCACCTCTTCTGATGAACAAGTCCCCTGTCTGTTTCCTGACACCTTCCTATAAAGAATTCACAGAAAGCTTATATAGTGTGCCCTTCAGCCAACTCTTTATTCTGCTCAACCGACCTCCTTTTCTCAGAGAAACACATTACTGAACGATGAATCAAAACATTTTTTCTGCAACGTCACAGTGACACCCTGCTGCCCATTCTATCATATCTCAGCAGGGGGATTTGAACTTTGCATTCTGAATATTTTCATTAGTGCTCTCACCTGTGGCAGCGACGGCAGTCTTTCCCTGTATGAGTGTGGGAGGATTGGGAGGGGTTTTGGTTATAAAAAAGATTCCTGGTTTATTTAAAGTAAAAGGGGGTTTTGGCCATAAAACACCCTAAAAACAATTATTTATCATCCAAAAGATTCCTGGTTTATTTAAAGTAAAAGGGATAGGTCTTCAAACAAACCACCTAATGGGATGTTGAATAGTGATCAGGCCTTATATGCACAAGATCATAATAAAAAATGATCAGTCTCTAGTTCCATATTATCATGTGTGTGTGTGTGTGTGTTTAGATGCATGTGCAAAAACTGAGAATTAAACTCAAATTAGACACGTCTTTCTTTTACACTTCCATTGATTCTCCGCTTGGTGTTTTCAGTTGAGTTCAAACATGGGTCCCATCTCTCCTGGGCATGTATGGCATAAACAATGGCATAAACAGATCAAAACATGTCAAACCACTACATCAGGAGGTACTGAGCTCCAAAAATTGCATAACAAGGAAGGTCAGCCCTCCCTCCATCATGCTTACTAAGGAGTGACCCTAAAGAGCACATTTCATTCTTTTGGTGTTTCAGCTTTTATTTTACTCAGTGTGTGAGTCCTGCATTGTTTCTATTCTATAACTAAACGGAAAAAGTGGTTTGTCTTGAGCTACGCCCATTTCGACCCAACAGGGAGTCAGGTTCCATTGCACAAAGTTTTGCTTCCTGAGGTATTAAACAGCCCCCATCACCTCCAGTGAATTCATATTTAATTTGGATGTTGTTCTGCGGCTGGGACCACATCCCCTTTGTTTTTTGGGGACCCAGGCATATTTGTGCTCATTCTCCCTGCCGTCATGAACCATGCACATTTTAATTAAGCCGTAATTCCTGGCACAATCCTATTGAGATTACCCATGGGTTTCACTGCGGGAGAAAAAACAATCATAATAATAACAATAAGGCCCTTCATTTATTTCATTTATGACATGTTTTTGATGTGCTAAGGTTCTAGTCACATCACATGCTTTTCAAGATAAGAGTGATTTCATTTTGAAAAATTTTCTGTGTGTACGTGTGTGTGTTTGTTTCATATCTCAGGAGTTTAGGTTTTCTAATGGTAGTATAACTATACTATAAATAGGGCTGAAACAAATTATGTGTGATGGTAAATATTGCAGATTTATACATCAAACCACAAACATGAGGGCAGCAGTGTGGGGCATGGGGATGCTTTTAACTCACAGACTGCATTCGCGGAGCCCGTGTGTGAATACATATGTCACTGAACTTTGAAAAGTATGCTTTTCTTCTTACAGCACATAAATCCAGATTTTCAACATTTTAATCCTATCTTTTTGCAATTATAATAATTATAATGCAATAATAAATAGAGGGGATACTCATAATGTTACTTGCTATATGGGTGTATACCATGTTCAGTAGGGCGGTAACAATTTGCATGGCTGTGAGTTCCTTATCTCTGAAGTTCTACAATAGAATAATAGTTCTACAATTCTATAATCAGAATAAAACAGGAGGAGAGACACAAAATTAAATAATTTCCTTTTTTGGCTGCAGCTTTTCATTTTCCTGACCTAAAATATTATCTATACCTCAATGCCCTTTCCCATGCTCTGAATACTTACTTGTGTGCACAAATTATGTGTGTTTATATTATAGTTTGTACTTTCTTTTATAAATGATACAAAATGGTGCAAAATAGGAGCTCATCTATATTCTTGTGTGCAGCAAGTCCACTTTTTTCTCATTCCCTCTATTTTCACAATCCTGTTATGTCTCAAAATGTACCGCTAAACCAAAACGACAACATGAGGGATGATCTTAGAATGTTGTTTTGTTTTGCTTTTTTATTTCTGTGACTTGAACAGATATAGATTGGATCAACACATGTTTTGAGACTACAGAATATTCTCATCATGGTGTTCCAATATTCAGGTTAGCTGGCTAAGACCTCCAAGGTTCTCAAACCCATCAAACAGCATGCATTTCATGACATTCATTTTGAAACAGTTTGCTCATATTATTGTGAAGGGTACTCTCTGTATCAGGACAATATATGTTATTGTTCCTGCAACTGTCCTTCCCATAAATCAAATAAATAAATAATCTCAACACAATAACCAGAACACAACACTGTAAAAGCTTTGTTTGAGATTTTGAGTTGTTTGACCTCATATTTTACTTTTATGAAACCTTGTGTGTGTGTGTGTGTGTGTGTGTGTGTGTGTGTGTGTGTGTGTGTGTGTGTGTGTATCTGAGTGTGTGTGTCTGAGTGTGCACCTACATTTGTGTGTATTTAATTCCTTAAATATGAGGAATCTTCAGTTCTGAATGTTATAAATACAATTTACTTTGAGTGATTCATTCAATTTTCTGTCCAGTGCTCTCCATGCTGTGAACCATTAATCATAAAATGATGTTGAACTAGGCGCACCCCCAAAAAGCGATGAGTCACCAGGCTTGTGCAGTTTGAACAGCTGCTCTCAATTGGTGGAGCTGAGACAAACACCTGAAACATTGCAAACTGTGCAGTGCAATAATGACATAGAGGGCGTAGGCCAGTGATGGGTCTGTGAGGTATCAAGGTGGAGCTACAATTACCTGCCAATCACTGACTTGTTTCAACCAATCTAATACTAGTGAATCTCAACACCAATTTGTGTGGTCGCAAGCAGAGGTTTATACCCCAGAAGCATTTTGAGAAAAAAGAACAGCTCTGGATTTCACCCAGGTGTGGACCTATCCTTGTGTAGAACAAGGACTGGTGGAGCAATTAATTGATGACCAAATAATTAAAAAGAAATAAATACACAATTAAATAATGGATGATATGCTGCAGTTTGCATGACTGCAGTTGAGGGGTTTTGGTCAGTTGAAGTAAAAAAAAATGAAGCAAGGACAAGGAAACAGAAGGAGTGGCTTATTAACAAAACTCACACTTCTGAATTCCACACAATGCAAAGAACCCATTGGTTCATCCTTCAAGCACCATTATACTATGGCAAATGAGAGGCTACTGGCAGGTGGACATTCTCTAGCAAACAGTATCTGGAGTTGAACAGAGTTCTATAATAACCGTTGAAATGCCTTCTGCATTTACAACTTGTATATTACAAAATTTTGTGTCAAAAATCCAATGCTTAGATACCAGTAACATCCAGCTGTGCAGTAACAGTGACAACAGTGTTTGTGGTGATAATGTTAAAACATTAATGTGTGTGCATATACATACATAATGCATGTATGTAGCAGGTAATATTGAACAGCTCAGTCTGAGTATGTGCGAACACATCCTCTCTGTCTGGGTTCGCTCCAGGTAAATTCTGTTGCTCTGGGACAGAGTAACCAGAGACCATCGCTCCCCAGAGACCAGTCGTCCCTGGAGACTGGGGTTAGAAGTGGGTTGAGTGGAGAAACATACGGGATGGAGGATATGATGAGTCCCATGGGAAGAAGGGGGTGGGCTGTCTGGCTGCACGCATATGGGACAGTGGCTGTGGTGTTCTTGATTGATCCTGAGGGGGGCGCTGCACTGTAAATCTAATGGAGGAGATGGCAACCTATTTGGAATGAAATGCAATATACTGAAATAAAATAAATAATCAAGATCAGAACAAAAACTGCACCACTTCAAAATGACATCAAAAATAATACCATCAAATAAATGTGTCCCCTATCCCGCAATATATAATATGAGTTATACATGATGGTTCGTGTTTATCATTGTATCCTCCAAAAATTGCATGTATTTACAGTATGTTGACTGGCACAGGATCAGACCAGAGGAACTGCCAGCGATGCAGAGGAGCTGGCTGCCAACAGGACAGCAGCAGCACACCTCCAGCCCCCCCCCCCTCCCCCAGGCCCCACACCTCTAAATATGCTGACGAGCAGCAACTGCAGCACTTGTGAAAGGCCAGGCTGACCTTGAGTACTCCATAGCAGTCAGATCATCATCAGCTACCTTTGGACTGTGCGGCGTGTCAGCTTGCTGCCAGGCGCATCAGTTAGCGCTGTGTTAGTGCTGTGCCTGGGCACTGTGCTGGGCTGTCAGTGTAGCTCTCCAGAATATGCCCACTGTATGCTGAACATTTCCCCAACTCAATATAGTGCCAGCATAGTTAGTGTTGTATTAAGCTGTGCTACTGTAGTTAGTGTTGAATTGAACAGTGCCAGTGTGAACTTGCTTGCTGATTTCACCTGTGGAAGTATTCATAAAAGACCAACAGATATGGTAAATCAGGACTTTGTCATACTAGTTCAGAAAGTAATGCTCCTTCCTTTGCTTAGTAATTTTGCAAAGGGGATAATTACATTGCATCTGTAATGTTTGCAAGAATTTTCAAAATTTGTCTATCATTAATTCATGAAGCATCGACATATAAATGATCATTTAGGATATCTAGAGGTAAGAAAGCATAATAAAGGTTAATTCTGGATTTAATATTTGCCAGGTTACAGAACAAATTAACTTCAAATGTACGTCAGAGATGCTTTCCATTTTTTCACCATATCAAAAATGCTAATTCAAGGTACCCCTCAGTAGTGACCAGGTTCCACTCTGTTCCACACTGTGACAGTGTTAACATTGCTGTGCTGAACGTTTCATATTCTCCACACTATGACAGGTTTATTGGTAGACATTTCTCCTTCATCACACAGCATGAGTGTTGTTAAAGCACTATGAATGTTGGCTTCTGTTCTGTGTCAGTGATGTTGGAGCATTGTGCCAAGCTTTTTGGTTTACACTCACTTTGTCAGTTTTGTTAGAGCACTTCTGCCATTTGAAGGGCGCTAACGAGAGCTTGAGCATGATGCCACAGTGCCATCCTAAAAAGTACGGACAATGGAACCCTTTGTGCCAGTAGAAGTAAACAGACATTACCATGCTACCGCTAGAGTAGCTTCAGCTAACCGTGCCTAAAAGACCGCTCCCTAATCCTGAGCACAACACAATCACCATTGTGAAAAGTGCTCCACGTCTGGCTGGCAATCAGGCCTTTAGAGACCCAGATACAGCGGAGTGTATGTTAGCTACGTGCAGTTCGCATGAAAAGATTAGTCAAATTTCAATGATATACAGCTCCAGGGAAGGGTTGATTTTGTAAGAGAGAGAAAGAGACAGAGAGAGAAAAAAACCAAAAACAAACCCACTTCTTAGTGGCACCCGGCCATTCCAAGCGGGTGTTCGGATGACATTAACAATATACCTCATTATTCCCATCAGAAAGCTCCCAGACCAGCCCGGCCCGGATAAAACTCCACCTTCGGTTGCAGCTATAATAGGTGTCGTGCTAACAACAAAAGTCTTGAAAGAGTGCCAACGACTCAATTCATGCTGTTCCGAGCCATATACTGCAGATGTCTCTGCGATTCTACAGCATCCTCAATCCATAAAGACCACTTAGGCTTTAATAATGAGCCTGCCAGTATCTGCTGGGGACTGCAGTCTATTTAAACACACACACACACACACACACACTCACACATACACACACACATACACTCACTCACACACACACATACACACTCACAGAATCACACACACACACACTCACTCACACACACACACACACTCACAAAGCAAAAAGCAAACAAAAGATTAGGAGATAGATTACAGCAGGTCTGCTTTGGATCAGGCTCCTGGTTTTCCTGCCCTCCAGAGGGATGAGTGCTTTGTTTGTTTTCTCTGTGCGACGCCGTTTGATTTTTAAATCGCCCATCGTTCCACTCGGCAGTGTCCAAGGGGATACGCTCCAACTACATTAAGCACTGTATGACATTTATTTACAATGCATGTTTTAATTTACCAAAAATGTTGGTTGTAAAATGATACATTTATTTGATTGTTCTCCCATTTTACTGAATGACTACTCTCTTTCTCTGCCACTGATTCTTTCTCAGCCTCTCTCTCTCTCCATCTCTATCTTTCTTTCTCTCCCTTCATGTCTTAGCATCATTGAATCTGTGCTGTCTATTTTTTCATGCCATCTCCATTTGATTACCTTGGCTTAACTGTTAACTTGACGCAGGCTAACTTCACAACCCTGATCCCTAATTACTAATGAAAAAATCAGAAAACCGATGACCCCTTTTACCAGCGAAAGAATCATAAACAGACTATTTTCAATAGCCTTTTATTAGAGGTGACTATAAGCAGTCAAAAAAGTATGAGTGGAGGACATTGCATGTTTTGACCACAATTCCTCTGTTTAAATGCTAGAAGCATTTTAAAAAGTAATGTTAATGGTAATTATTACATAGGTGGGATTACAGAGACATGACATAGTGCAGGGGATAGAGATGAGTATGATTCAGGCAGACAGTTGCAAGATCCTTAATGTAGGAATACGCTACAGGTCACCAACTTCAGGAAACGGGACATTTTTAAATATCAATACTGTCAACAGAACATACTATATATTTGAGAATTTTTTTAGTCTTTACTTAAATTTTTCAGTCTTTAACCCATCCCCTCACCCCCCCCCCCCCCCCCCCCCACACACACACGGTCAATGCCAGGGCACAGGTGCATCTGAAGTCTTAAGTCTTCTTAACTCAACAGGCGGAGCACTGGGGGCTTGTAAACTGGAACACCATCTGAATAAATAGCTCCATAATCTATGGGAAATCCACACACTAATACATACATGCAGGCATGCACACAAAAACACTGTCATGCATGTACTCACATACATACGCACAAATACATGCACCCACACATACACATTTACTCACATACACACACGGACACACACACACACAAACACACACACACACATTCATTTACTCACACACTCAATACAAATATATAAGCATACACAAACATACATACATATTAATGCATATTAATGCATATACTAACACATACATTTCCTAACACACATATACCTTGATCAATTTTTTAAATTAGCTTTAGAAATACAGATGCAAAGATCCACTTAAATAGTGCACACTGTAATGTTTGTGGGCTGCCATGCTATATTTAAACTGCTGCAATACATTGGATTTATATATCAATTAAGAATGTAAAATTCTTCTATGATTGTACCACATTCAAAGTCATCTGAAAGTGGCTGTTTAATGCTGAGTAGGTTCAAAAAGGCAATTGTAGAAATGTGTTGCTGATGTACCGTATAGATATGTAACTGTAAGTTTACATGGGTAACTCTTGATAGGGTCAGAGTGATAGAAATCTACTTTGGACTGATATTTTGTCCATTTTAAAAACAGAGCTCTATCTTTCCTGTACAATCAGGAGAAGTGCTTTTAAGTATCACTGGATGGCAGTTTATTACAGGTTATGACAGCTCATAACAAAAGGTTGTTCTCATATATTACCTCCCATGTATGTCAGCACTCTGCAGGTAATGATATGTACCATGAATGAGATTCATAGCACGCTCATATGGGTGAACATTTAATCTGGAGTGCTGCGTGGCAGCTTTGAAGAGAGACATTAAATTTGAGGTCCACACAGAAAGTATTGATAAAACGCCACTGAGGGCCGCTGGTAAATCACAAAATACGAGATCATGTGGCTGGTGCCAGTTTGACAGCCGGACAATCGCAGCTATTCTCGATTGCTGCATCAATATGATGCACATTGCCATCACTGTAATGTAAATGAGCCAAACAGAAAAATTATGCTTTGCAAAACTGTAAGTTATTTTTGGTTTCTTTCATGGAATATGCAACTGCTGAGCACATTTTCCCCAGCTGACTCAACTGACCACACAAGGCAGGAAATTCAGTGAAGTCTTTTCACCAAAGGGAAAGCATTTGTTCACAGCAGAAAACAATTACTCTCAATATCTCCAAATGTTTGCAAAGAAAATCCCCCTGCACAATGGTCCAATCAACATTCAATCATTTTACATTTTTTTACAAAAAACGCCTATTAGTTGTTTTGCCAGAATGGAAGTAGAGGCTGAGGGTGAGGACAAGTTCAAGTGCAAAGGCAGAGGAGAGGAAGATGGGCGGCCTGGCAGCTCAAAGGGAGAGATGAAGAGCTGATATCTGATGAACTTCAGGCCACAATTAATGACCATGTCGCACAGTAATTCATGGCCTTTTAAAAAGAGCCTGGGTGAAAGTTCCTGCCAAATCTCAACAGGTAATCTGTGGTATCAGCAGAAAGAATGTTAAGCAAAAAAGCTGAGGAGAGGGAGGAGAGCACAGGCTGGCTGCAGCACTGGGTGGTCCATCCTCAGATGAAGAAGTAAAGAAGCACCTGTGTTTACACTGCAAGCTAAATCAGGATGTTAGTGGACATGGAACTGCCTTCCAGAGCAGCTCTTTATATGTGATGCCTTAGGATCAGTCAAATATCAGGGTAAATGTTTTCCTTATGCTATCTGGAATAGGGACAAATGGAGAGCCTTACTGTATCACCTTTCTAATGTAATATCTGGACACAGCTTCCACAGCCCATCACCCTCTCCATCAGACCACTGGAAACACTGTGTGAAAATCAGCTCATCTGATCTGCGGTGGAGCCGTAATCAGAAGACTCAGATCCTAATTTTGTATTGACACTCATGGGACACCATACCCTTGACAGTGTATGTTATGTATAATCCATGAGATGCAGTTCTTGAAAAATAAAAAAAACACTCACACGGATAAACTAATAACATCGAGGAGAAGAACAGTGCATCTTAACATCATAAAGTCATTTCAGTCAAATGTGACTGTGACTGAAGTCGCTGTCACGGCGGTTCCATGCTGGCTGGCCTTGGCGAGGCTCTGCATCTCTCTCCCCGACTCAGACCCACAGCAGCCTCCTGTTCACCCTGAGACAGGCCCGATGCGGCCTGCCAGGGAGGACTGGAGAGGACCTAACACACACACAAGCTCCTCCTCACCCCCCCTTTAAATGGAGTGTGATCTATGGCAGGGTAATGGCAGCTGGCCTTACAGCCAAATGTGCGTGTCACACTGAATAACTGAGGTACTGCGCACTTATGAACAGGGACCAATGAATAGCTGTGATGGACAAAGCAGTGTGGTGGGGCATAGGTGAAATGAGTGAAACCTCAATTACACACAGAGAATTATCTGTTAAACATCAACATCAACATTGAAAAAAATATAATAAAACTATTATAAATATCATTATTGTAGAGTAGTAGAGAGTTGTGGGATGGAGTGGTGCTGGATACTTTCGGCACTGGAAGTAAATGACAAACTTACGTTCGCTGAATGACATGTGATTGTCATGATGTATTCTTATGATTTTAGTTCATTAATGTGAATACACAGGACACATCTCTCTGTTCACACCTATTAGTGCAATTCCATAACACTCTCTAGTGCTACAGAAATGTTCCTTCCTATGAGGTTTATCAGTGCAGTTCAGTATTTTTGCATTGTGCAATTTTACTCTTCTATCCGGGCTACTCCAGATTAAGCGCTCATGTTGAGAGCAGCCATCCCTTTCCCCCACTCACCCTGTAAATCTGAAAACATTCTTTTTGTTTCTCACCCTCACGCAGCTGTGCTCCATCCAGATATTCAGTTTTACAGCTGCTCTGTTTGGTAAAGTTACCCTGCGTTTGGCCTTAAATAATTCTGGCATTTATTCATTGGAGGGGCAGATTTAAGGACATTATTTAAGATGGACACCACAGGGATATCCAATAGTTTATATTCACAGCTTCTGACATTAAAAGGGCTCTTGAGTTACTGTATTGCAGGCCAGATTTGAACTCTGATCTTTTGATGGCACATTTAATATAAATAGTGAATTCTTCTTCAGTATTGAATTGACAATCATTAAAAATACAATGAAACTGAAATGAAAATAACGGAGCATGAAGTTAAAGTTTGAGATTGAATGTCATATTGTCTCTACAAATTATCGTCGGCTTCTACTTTTCATAACCCCTCTGCACATGACTTAAATTTATATGAAATGTATTAATTTGAACAAAAATAATTGGATGGATGGATGGATGGATGGATGGATGGATGGATGGATAGTTAGAACCTCAAAGCAGCTCTAAATGAACTATGTATATATTATAATATATACAGAATCCAGCTAAGGTAAATATAAAAATGTATGCCAATGTATAAAACATATTTTAGCGCCACAATATATTGATTGGTTCATATAGATTGGCTCATTAGATTTCCGTATTGTTGCATCTATCCTAATAACATTTTGGTAAAGATTTCTGGAAACCTGATGTATTTTATTTATTGTTTCTGTGGGCATTTTGGAAAAAAAAACTAGTTACAGGCTATAATGCCTCATCAGGTTTACATTTCTAAATGTCCATATTTCGGGATCTTTAGCATTCCTGATCAGAATCCAACTTCAGACTCTTGTGAGCCGTTTAATAATCGTGCTATTGTTTTAGTGGGAAAGAGTTTTTCTGTATTTAGACTGAGAATTTGCATGACAATGGTGAGCCCTGCATGCAGTCTGTTTTGTAAGGCTTGCCGCCCATAAATACAGCAGCCTGGGCCTGTGAATGTCTGATCCAGCACAGCCGCACAGAGAATGTCGAGGGTTTTTTCACCGCACTAAAGCAGTGTTGATAAATGCATTTGCGATGCTCTCCATTCTCTTTGGTATTTAAATCAAGAATCAAAGGTTCCTCTTCCAGCCTCTCATTCAACAACTGACCCAAGTGATTCACATCTATAACCTGCTTGAGTCATGTTGATTTTTTTTCTACATTTTCCATATTGTTAAGTGATTCCAATAAAAAAGTGAATAGTATGATAGTAAAATGCCAGTGAAATTAAAATTGGCCATCAGAAATTCCAGGTGCAAATGATTGATTTGTGTGCAGGAAATGGCTTTGTGTGGTCCACTGTACCAGCTCTGTCACAGCACTAGTCGCAAAAAGGAGTCCTCCAGGGACAATAAATTGTGTGACATGTCTGTATGTATGAGTGATTGCACTTGTGTTGGAACAAAATCAATTCATATTTATAGACATCGATTTCAGAACACATTAGAAAATGTATTGCTTTGGATACAAGGATGTGCACTTGTGGTGTTATTTAAGCGAATACAACAGGTCAAATAAAACTCAATGTATGCTTTTTCTTTCATCTGGTTTTTAGCTCACTCACTTGCTATTTACCATCAAATTATATTTTTGCTTTTTGAGAAGCTTTGTTTCACATGTACAAGTGCCTCTAACTGGGCTTCTGGGTGTTACTTCTTGTTATCTCACACAACTTTCAGTTATCTCACACAACTGACGTGGACCAGAGTTGCCTGTGTGAGACAGACAAGGGCAGGAAGTTGATCCTGGAAGGCTCAGCCAGCCTAAAATCCATATATCTTCACACAGTAGAGTGCCCCCTGGACATGATGAGTTTAAGTCAGTTTGGGGCATCTGATTTGGTGCAGGTGTGCCAAAGGGGTGACCCCCTTGGTGCCATCACTAGGCAACCAGCCTGCCTAATCCTTCTAACAATTGTAGTGAATTATAATGATGAGGGCGATGGATGGGAAAGCAGGGGTGGAGAGAGTCTGAGGTGTGGGGGAGTGTGTTGGGGGAGGTAGGGTCTGGAGATTGACAGAAACCCGTACGGGCCAGCCATCATGGTTTGAGAGGTACGCTCTCTCAGCATTCCGGCTAATCTTCGCGTTATCACCTAAGCAACGGCTGTGCATCGCTAAGGTCTTCAGTTCACCCTTCCCCATACCCCTAACCCCCCCAGAGCCTGTCACAAAATACTGCTCCCTCCACTTTGACTCATCTTGTTCACCCATACCCGCGGAGAGGTAGCGGGGGCAATAGAAGAGGGGGACTGCACTTCCTCACATCCTATCTAGTTTATACAGCTTGGCGTCTACCAGAGCGACACAGGCTAAGTACCCATGCTCCGGGCGCAGCAGCAGTGCCTCAAGCTGTAGTCATCTGAAGCAGTGTGAATTAGCGCAGGCTCTCAGGACAACAAAATGGAGCTCCCCTAGTGTACACATCCGATGCCTTTCTGAAAATAGCCAGAAAACCTTCTGACAGACTTAATGTCGTTTCCCATGTATTCAGGGCTACCCAGTTTGAGTGATGACAGTAGCATAGAGTTAATACAGAAGAGTTTTGGGCTATGGGAGGGGTTGTGATGGTGTGGGGTTCAAGAAAAAAGTTGTTATTATGAGAAGACTTATAGCTATTTTTCACAAAACTGGGTGGAGCAGATGGAAACAGCTACACTGTGTGTAAATGAAGAGCTTAGGCTGACTGGTCTGTTCTCTTCAATATGTATTCCTTTGTTCCAATGTTCTATATGGGATTCAACTTGATGTCACTCACTGAGGAAATCCATGTTATACCCTGTCAGAGGCTATCAGAGTGGTATAGGAGCATGTGGAATTGGTGACACTCAGGGAGTAAGAGTGGACTGAGGTAATTCAGGGAGTGAGAGAGGAGGCAGGGAAACTGTAGTGTTGCAGTGCGTTTTGGGAGTTATATTTATCAATGAGAACTTAATGCATCAACATCTCTCTCTTGTCTTCAAGACTCATTTTATACCATTAAAAATGGTTTCTTTTGACCAGAAAAGCACACAAGACAAATGTCAGGATTATTTGAAGTGGCTCTTTTAACTAAATGTGAATGAATTTAGAAATTTTACAAACAGAGTAATTTCTCTTGTCATTCATTCTTACTTGTAGAATGGGTTTTTTAACATCCAATTAGTTTTCAAAATACATCTTAGCGTCCAGATGGTTACCAGCTTCTTTTTCTTTCCTTTTTTTTTTTCCCCCTCTCGTCTAATTGGCAATAACACTGGTGTGAATTACAGCATTACACATTGCAAGGACAGGTGCAAAAACTTTTTTTCGGCACTCAGTCTGGGAATCTGTGGTAGCTGCACATGTCGATTCGTCTCTTAATCAATTTCCACAGTCTTGCAAAAGCACAGTGCAATATAGGTATTGTGTAGAGAGAGTTTAAAAAACTAAACAAAACAAAAATATGTTTTATATTTCCGTTCTCATCCTTATATACGTGTAAAGTGATAAGTTGTTTAGAAAATAGAATATAGTCCCTATTTTTTGATGACATATGTTTGAAATTTGGGCAGGTTGGGGGGAAGGGATGTTGCTTTTGAAATAGCTGCCACAGGAATAAAAAAGGAAACAGAAAGGAAAAAAACGGGCATGTTTGGAGATACTTTCTTGCTGAAAGGGAGGGGGCTGGATGGCTCAGGGGAGAGAGGAACATCAAGCTCTGACCCTGATGTTTGTGCCCGCTGCCCATCGCCTTCTGCCGCCTGTGATTCCGTGAGACTGGCAGCACTGTGCCATCTGGCTTTGTTCTAATTCCCGGAGAACATATTGGGATCTCTCCCCCTCCCTTCCGCGCCCCCACCCCCTCCCTGCGCCCCCACCCAGCCCAGGCACCTCTTGCCAATCTATTCCGGCGCAATCTCTGTCGTGCCGCCTGCACCTTACACTGTGGCTGCTAAACGATCGCCTTTGCCCCTCTCCCCTTTGGATCCCCTGCCTGCTCCAGGATGTCCTGTACAGGAACCTTAAATAACAGCAGGGGGTCACATGTGGTCCCAATCTTGGAGCATTGTGCTGGACCTCATCATGTCCCTAGTGTCACCCTCTCAGCATTCCTGAACGGGCTGTCTGTGGATGGGAAACTACAGGGTACCAGACATACACTTGAGTGTTCAAGGGCAGCTGTCTCTCCAAGAAATGATCAATGGATTATGATATTTTTTTTTTTGTTGCTGTCGGGCTTGAGTAATCATTATGGTTCGGGTTAGTCTGTGCTACACTAAATGAACAGGCCAACTGGTGCAGTATGAATATACAAATGTAAATATAACAGCAATTATAGTAGTGTTACAATATAAACAGGAAGCACAGGTAACTGAAACTTAAAATCTAACAGCTCCTCAAACAATTGGTACCATGACCGTTTTTCATTAGACCAGTATTTCAGAGACCACATTTTTCAATGTCTCCTCTTGGAATCTATGTAGCAGAGAGAAGTAAAGAGGGAGAGAAAGATAGAATAAAAACGAGAGAAGGGACGGCTAGCATCGGGCAATGAGCTCATCTGGCCCTGAGCAGACAAAACAGATGGACGCAGTCTGTTGCCTCGGTGACGTCCCGGGACCAAGCCCGAGGGGGTGGGGGTGGGTGAGATGAAAGGTGAGACCGACAGACAGGTTGCACAGGCAGCACCAGCTCTGACGAACAACTGCACGGAAATAATCAAAGAATGTGCGGCATGTGGCGGGAACAGAAGCTGCCGATGTACAGATGCCACCGGAGGGGATGGGGGAGGGGAGGGGGCTACACAGCGCTGCTCCCCGGACAGCCATAACCAGGGATGCTGCATATGTCACATAGATAAAATGGGCTATCTGTCCGCTGTACCATCAGCTATCACCTGCACAGAGGTCTCAGACATAACCTTGCATCTGCAGGGGAGACCAGTGTGTGTGCTGTTTTTTTATGGTCTACCTTTCAGTCAGCAGCCAGGTTAGGCCTGGGGGAAACCAGATGTGTGAGAAACAAGGAATTATTACTTGGGAATTTTGAGCCATGTTGGAGACCCCCTGAATTCTCAGTAGCTGGAGCTCACCGTTGAAGCTCACAAGTCTTTTACGAACACATAAGTTATGACCAAGGTTTAACGTCTCCTTTAAAAGAAGGCTCCTCCCACAGCATGGTGTCCGTATTGTTTTACTGAGGTGACATTTTAGTCTGCCTTGGTCCACAGAGAATTCTGCTTCTAACTGACCTTCTACTGCCACTCACGTTCTTCCAGAAAATCTGGCCCTGCAGGAGACTGGAGAAAGTTACGGGGTGGTTCATCTCCTGGTGTGATCTTTAATCTTTCATGCTTGACTGGGCTTTCAATAACCTCCCACAACATGAGACAGCAGGTGGATCACCAACCCCTCTACTTCAGTGTACACTCTGTCATTATTAGCCCACACCTGTGGCATGGCCCCTAAAAGTTTATGAGAGAGAGGGTATGATGGCTGTAGCCCAGGTCAGGGCATGTCAGGCCAAGAGGAGGGAAATTAAAACTTTTGTTGACATGAAATCTTTCTGTCATAAATTTTGAGGTGACAGGCTTTTTTTTCCTAAGCCAAATGAATTCCAAATCACGCAACATACGAAAAAGGGGAAAAATTGACAAATTTCCGCTTTGAACTTACCTCAACAGATTTAAAGTCAACTAGACCACAGTAATGAAAAGCGTGTCTGTAGTGACAGCAGGTGCCACCTGGTAGCTGTAATTTTCGCCTTTTGCGCCAGAAAAAAAAACACTGTAGGGAAGGAGACATGTTTATCACCGGGCCCTGATAATGATGATAATGGAGACAGGAATCTAAAACACAGCCCCTGGATCAGATCAAAAACCTCTGCTGCTCACGGCAAGAAGGTGAGGTCATCAAAAGACATAAATCAGAGATACCGTGTGGGACGACCCCCCCAGAGATGCTAAATGAAAGGATGAGTTATCCTGGGACAGTGTTTGCCTCCCATATTGAGTGAGGGTGGTTGGGGGGGTTATTGGGAGGGAGGCTGGCGGCACAGGCTTGCTTTATGAAGGCTGCACATGCCCTTACGGATCATAATTAGGGAAGAGAAACTGCAGGAGGTCCATGAGTGGAGAGTGGGAGCTTTGGGGCAAACCCTCAGCCAGAAACACTCTGTGGAGCTGGAACTTTCTTTGGAGGCTGGAGGGCCAGCTTTGTGTTAATATTTCTGGGACCACACAGTGATGAAGGAGGGTCCAGTAATGTTATAATAAAACACACAGACAAACAAGTGCATGCACAAATGCATGCAGACAAAAAACCCATACAATAATGAACTACATTCACACAAATACACACACGAATGGATATGCATACATACTTTCTCACACACATGCACACAAAAACATACATATACAAATACACAAACATGAATGGATATGCACACATACTTTCACACACATGCACACAAAAACATACATATACAAATACACACACATATTTACACACACAATAACACATATACTCAGATGCATGCATGCACACACACACACACACAAAAAAACACACATACATGCATTCCCATAAAAAAACTCATATAAAAACATATAAAAATACACACATGAACTCACATATATATTCCTTCACCCACATTTAAACACATGCACCTATAGTATGAGTTAAATACTAGAGTAGCCAGTACAGTTGTATAATGTTGACTATAGCTGAAATAGTAAATAATACTTCCAGCTAGAGCCATAGGATGGCAAGGAGACTGCTTTTAGGGGTGTGGGAGCATGCGCCACAGAAACCCTTCCTCCCATGCGCAGCTTAATTTTCCAGTTGTATTACCTCATCTCAGGACTGCTGCCTGAGCCAGATACCCTAATCACACGACACGGGCATTCCCTCAATGTCATTGACCAGTGAGCTGCAACCATGTGGCCGTCACAGCGCCGTTACCCGGTGCTGGCACCGCCACTCTTCGCGCCAAGCTGGCGCTCCACCACCGTTGCTAGGCAACAGCCGGTAAGGCTCTTGCAGATGCCATGCCATTGGCTGCCCGTTTTCAGGACTCAGATGCCCCTGCTGCTGGGCCTGCAGTTGTTCCCAAAACTGCATCATGTTGACAAGCATGAGATCAGTCATCTTCTTCTCTTAGACCAGGATCTTACACTCCAGTCCTGGATGTGTCCAAAGTGTCAAGTGGTTTATGGTGTGATTCAATATTTAAGGCTCACTTTATGTCACAAATTGGTTAACCAGTCAACACACATTGTTTCCAAGGCCTTGGCTGGTAACTGAAAACCTGTGGATCCACCATACAGGAATTTAATGCCCCTACAGCAGAGCAGATGACAAACAGAAGCACATAAGAATGCTTGATGAGCACTTGCTTTATTCCATCTAAGCTTATTATATACCTTCCTATGGTCTAGAGTACCCAGAATTGCATCATATCTGTACTTATAAACCGCAAAGGCTTCTGCCTCTACTACATAACCTGGGCAGCTGTTAGAAAGACTGACCCTACTTTCACATTCCCATACATATAATATCTACAGTGCTCATAAGAGCAAATATAATGTGTAACAATGCACATATAAGATAATTGGTACAATAATAACAGGCACGCATACAGTGAACAGTGCTGAGACTATGGGTCTCCTGGTTGTAGGGATGAATTTCCTACCGTCCTATATTTCCATGAATAACTAATCAATACTGCTTGGGGCTGCCATTTCCATGGGAGATCCAATTAGGCTATGTAGGCAGGTACTGTAGTCTCTGTCTTGCATACTTTCTCTCTCTCATGGCTGTCCGTGCCACTTTTGTTTGAGTTCGACCAGGACACCAGGGTTAACACCCCTAATCCTGTGAAAAGGGGCATGGGATCTTTGATTACCGTGCTGAGTTGGGATTCTGGCTTCACATCCCATTTTGCATTTTGAGGTCAACACCCTCCATACCATGCTGTTTCTCCCTTCACGAGTTTGGGGCATTGGAATTCTTTTTGGATCTTCATAGTGCTTCCAGCACTGCAACTTGTTTCTTCAGGAGGTCTCCCATTCAAGCACTAACCAAGCCCAAACCTGCTTAGCTTCAGCAGTTTGAAAATGAGAAGGATTCAGAGAAGCATGGCTGCTTGTTGAGCAGCCTGCTATCTCTGACTCATTATATCCCTCACTCTTTTTCTTTTTCTCTCATTCTGTCTTCCATCTCCTCACCTGTCACTCACAATATAATAATACAATAATATCTATGTAATAGTATATATGTATCTATGATCATTGCTTGCATAATGTTGGAATTTGCTTTTTTCAAAACAAAAGGAAACCTTACAGAGGTTGATAGCACTGGGTCAGTCAGGGGGTGCTCTGTAAAATTGAGATACTGGATTTTGTGGTTCTGTGCTGAGAGAATAATCTTGGTTCATGGGTTCACTCTTTCCAATCTCAGTTTGGATTGGTATGCTTTTGGTTTTGCTTTTTCTATTGGGTTTTGGGAGCTGGATAAGTTGGATATACACTACTATATATACCCTGAGTGAGGGGGAACAGGTTTAGTTAAACTGTTTCTAGGTTTCATGTTTCTGTTTTATTTTTTCTTTGTTGTATTTTTTTCTCTTGCCTGTCTGAACTTGTTTTGATATTCAAGCAATTTGTTTATACGCTGTGCCTTTTGTTTAATTATAAGGTAATAAAGGACCAAAGCATACGGCATATTAATTATGAAACAATCAATGACAACAAGAGCAACAAGATAATCTCTCTCTCACTCTCTCTCTCATGAAGAAATCTATTTACACAGAAAAGGCTTAGCTGAAAAATATACCCAGTAAACACAAAATGTTCTTGGGGTATTAAAGATGTTTAGATTTTCATTTAGTTGTCACTCTCTCTTTCTCTCTATCATTGTGTCCTCTCCTCCCTTTCTTTCCTTCTCCCATACATTGTGACCCTAATTACCTTGAGAGCCAAACCGGCCTCACCTCTTCCATGCTAAAGGCGACCCCCACAGTCCCCTAGCACCTAAAGGGACTCCATCACCTACTGCTCTCACTGCTCTAACAAGAGTTTCACATTCTGCTCCACAAGCTGCTGTGAAATCTGTCCGCCCAGATTCACAGCTCTTTCAAAAAAAGTACCAGAAGGGAGATTTGCTATCATAATAGTACCGGCAATGACTTGCAACAGACTTAAGGACTGAAAAAAAAAATGTGTGTGATTATTTAGCGTAAGTAGCTAGCAGATGCATTTTTCTCCTTCTGTGGTATAAAATACAGTTTTTTTTGCAGTTGCACTGGCTTCCTTGGATTTTCTAATTCATTTAGGATCCAAAGAAAATAAAAATTGCAACTGAAAAAACAAATCAAAATAAAAAGTTATAGAGTCTAGAGTTTGCAGAAAAAATCAGACAATGTTTTGAAAGAAAAGATAAAAATTGAATTTGGATCCCTTTTTGCCTCTTACTCCTGCACACACTGTCTGTGAAGCTGCTACTGCCTGCAGTATTACATCTAGCCAGTAGAGAGCAGTGCAAATCTCTGTTCAGACCAAAGCTTCCTTTCTTTTCAGGTTAACAGTCAGAGCCAGCAACAGGGCAAGGACAGAAGTTTTAACAGGCACATTTAAACTGTACTGGCAGTTTGGTGGCAGTAAAAGAGAATCTTTTCTCTGAGTTCTGCAGCATAAACAGGACATAAAGAGAGCAGCAAGAAATCTGCCTTCATGGAAACATCATAGCAGTCTTTCCCTAAACTCTTTTTCTTGTATAAAATACAGGAAATTCCAAAGTTGTCTTACTGTGCTCTGAGGGTTTTGTGTTTAACTAGAGCGTCGTGTTGCAAAGCCTCCCTGCCATGGCTCCTCAACTAAAGAAAAAGGTCAGAGGTGAACCTTTCAAATGTTCAAATGGAAAGGCCCTGCAAAAGAGTCTCCTTTAGTTTGTACAATAAGCTTCTCTCCATTCATTCACAAGTGGGTTGTATTTTACAATCATGAAACCTTGAAAAAGAAGCTAATTTTTATAAGCAGTTGAATGTTTGAGTTTATTTAGAGAACAATGGCATGAATCGATTCAAGTAATTTTGCACATTTGTTAAAAAAATCTCTTAAACTGATAATATTACCTCTAAATGGTATTACAACAAATGATCACATTCTGAAAACCTGGGACAAAACAACAATTTCTATTCAAGATATGTTACACAAACCACATATACATACATATATAGAGTGTATAAATGTGTATTACAAATATGTACACAGCATATATTATATAAATCTTGAATATTAAGGGTGAAAATGTTAATCCTAGCATGCCCTGGTGATCCCCGGCCCTATCTGAGCGTAATCATGGATAGTTCATTAGGGGATTACTTGTTGTGGCAGGCAGATGACCTGGGGTGCTCTGAGGTGAACTCTGAGCCTCTGGCCACACTAGCGGTATTGCAGGGCTATGTTCTGGACATCGCATTAAAACCTGAGCCCCAGCGCATTAAAGAAATCTGGAGACAAACAAGGGACTCTCCTGCGTTCAGTCTGTATTAGGGGTTGATTTAGGTCAGGCGAAGACTCTCCACCCTCACGTCGTTTTGCACGGTCTGTATTCGAGTGGAAGTGGAAATGAAGCTGCCCATGAGTTCCAACCCCTAGGCCTGTGTTTTCATCAACATTATTTTGAAATATGCAAGACTTATCATATCACCTTAATGTAATTCTTATCATTTCCCATACTGAAAAAAACACAGGAATTTCATAAGCATAATGCCAAAAAAATAATAAGAGAAAATTCACATGTTTATAAGTCATGCAGCCAGTATTAGAAAGCAAACTAACTCCATTTTGCATTTTCATCAACATACCTTTGAATCTGTAAGACGTCTCCTTTAATGGTAATGTAATTCATGCTAAACCTGTTGGTATGAGGAAACATACATGTCTGTAAGTGTATGAAATGCAAAATGCAATCTCTTTTGTATGGTGAGTAATCAGGGGGCAATTTGAAAAACACTTTACATGATTTTGGGAATGCTAAAATGTCATGACATTTTGGAGGGAGAATGCATGAATGAAGTACTGTGACACTGTATTGCAAGTAGAGCTACCACGTTATCAGTCACTCATTGATTTTAACCAGCACAAGTTTTGTTACAAATAACAAAATCTTTCAATTGCTGAAACAAGTCAGTGATTGATAGGAAACTGAAGCTATACTTTTTTGCTATCCTGGTATCCATTCACCAATCATTAGGTTCAATCACTATTTCAGGGACCATGTAAATAAAATTCTGCCTTCGGCAGCTTTGGTCCTATAAAAAAGTGGTCTTATCAGTGCCAACTCACACATTCTTGCTAACTGTTTTCACAGATGCAAATAGATCTATTTAACAGTCCCAGGTTTCACTAGTACCTCCATTATATAAGCCATGGTTATCTAATCTCCATTTGGTTATTATTATGGACAAATCTACTGCCAAGTTACATGGAGCCAAATTCAAAAGTATTCATCAGTAGAACAGTTTTTGTAATCATTAAGTTTTAACATAATTTACATCATTTGCCTGTTGATAAAAGCAAATGTACATGCGGAAGTGTAAATGCATAAATGAATGGTTGTCCCAGAATGTAATGACATAAGTATTAATATCTGATTGATATTTGAGTATAATGTTATTCACCATAGAAAATAAATAGAAATGTTTCCCTTTATTGCTCCCATTTCCCTCTGGATGACCCAGAACTGTGAGTCTGAAAACTGTTAAACAGTTCTAACAAAGATACAAAGTGGCTACCTTTGGAAAAATAGCTTTATTGGTAAAATAGAAAAGGACAAATAGTGACAGTGTTTTGGTTCAACTGAACCTTCAGCAGACCTGCACAGGATCAAAGCATTCACTGCATAACTATTTTCACTCTTATGTCCTTTTGTGTTTCGCCAATAAAGCTGTGGAGCATTAGAGACTGCCTCCTCCTTGGCTTTGCACACATGCTGTTATTTCCCCCAGCATCCCCTCTGAATGCAATGTGAGTATCCACAGACAGCCTTTCTGGTCCACAATAGGAGCGCACATGCCTGCTCCTGCATTTCTACATGCCAAAAGACTAGTAGTTCACTCTGTGTAGGGGAAAGGGGGGGAAAATGCCAGAAAAAAGTCTCAAGGTTGCCAGGTAAAACCAGTGCACCTGCCAGTCCCCCCATCACCCAACTCCACCACCATACACTAGAGACAGAGCTGGGGGTGGGGTGTGTGCTTAGAGGGTGTCCCAAACAACCTTGCTAAATCGCATTATCTGTAAGGAACCGGAGCGTAGTTCATCTCATATAAATGTTTTTATTAACACTCACTGTGTAAAAAAGGCGCTGACGCGGTAGACGTCCACCGTTATCTTGTTATGTGCCTAAGTGCCTGTTCTAGCTATGCAGCCCATTTAGAGGATATGCGTTGGAAGGTATGTGTGTGTGTGTGTGTGTGTGTGTGTGTGTGTGTGTGTGTGTGTGTGTGTGTGTGTGTGTGTGTGTGTGTGTGTGTGTGTGTGTGTGTGTGTGTGTGTGTGTGTGTGGGTGCTTAGAGGGGAGAATGCAGACTGGGAAAAGTACACGTTTACATAATTTTACGTCCAAAGTGTCTGTTGTTAAACCATAGCACTAATGCAGACTAGACGGTTTACTTATTTTGTTTAAGTTTATTTCTAAATTCGCAATCCAGAGAGTTTCAGTTCTGGCTCTGGGTAACCGTTACATTATAAAATAATTATGCGTGCAATAAAGAAGAGGCACTGCAGCAATAAAACCTGAAGCATGCGTTTCACCAGAGAAAGACAGAATAAACATGGAACGAAAAGCCCTCCCCATTCTCTCCCCCATCTGATGTGAGATTATTGAAGTCAGATGAGAGATAGGGCTGGCGTGAGGCCGTAAAGATGAACCCACGGCATGCTGGGATTGCTCCAAGAAAAGCCTGGGAACTGGAAACAGAAAGAATAAAAGCCTCATCTTCTTGTTTCATAATACCACTATGAGGGAAAGTCTTAACATTTCTGCTCAAACAAAAGGAGACCCTGCTAACAATTTTTTGGTTCTCAGAACATTCCCAGGAATGTAAGGAAATTCATTGTGAATGCTCCCCTTTTGCACACATTTTCACACTTTGCTAGATGTCTTTTTAATGATATCTTTAAGTAACATGGAACTAGATGAATGACCTTAAAATGTCAATCTGGTCATTTTTTATTCCATTTCAAAAAAGAGCATGAATGCTGACAGAAATGTGTGATGTAAGGATTTTTTATAATGATTTTTATGTACCTTTTCTGTACAATAAAATGTTCAGGCAACATTTGGGGAACATTCCTGTTCTAACATTATCTGAAACCAACAGAAGAACATAATTAAAAGTTCCCCAACATTTGGGGACATTTTGTGTTGACTGGGGAGCTGCATAGGGAGTGGTCTAACAGTGCGCAGTGGGGTTTCACATACGGACTGGAACAAATTCTGCTACCCAACTCCTGGAAGGCTGCAGTTTCTCATGGCATTTTCTGTGTTTCAACACTTATTCATTTAATTCAAGTTGTTGATTAGTTTAAGGAGCCAACATGCCTCACTTAGAACACCTACAATGGCTGCTGGTTGAAATGAAACTACAAAAAGCTGAACGGTTTCAGAAGTTATACCTGCAAAATGAAATGACACAGCAACCAGGACAGTTGGTTTTCTGTATGTAATACAGGAAATCACAAACAGAAATAAACCGGGAAATTTTAGGGCTTTATGCATATTTTACTGTCTGTGGCCCAGTACACTGCTAATAACTGTGTGCTGAAACTCATTGTGAGACTTTTCCTGCCAAAAAAAATCCTTATTAATACATTTATGGCCTTTAGTGGAGTCATTGCGGCTAATGAGGAGAAATTTCCCCCACCCTCCAAAGATTTCAAAGGGAGAGATTTCTGTCGAAATGAGATGGGGAGGGAGTGAGAGTCATCATGGAGAAAACCGGAGAGATATGTACATCCATATCCTTGGCAGTGTGAACTGATGTTTGTCATGCCAATAAAGTGACTTCAGATTGAAAACTGAATGGAAAGAGAAAGAGAGAAAGCTCTGAGTTGTACAGCACTTCTGTCTTGGTTGTTAAGGTGAGGAGAAGGAAGGGCCCCAGCTCTGAGGCAGACAGAGAGGGAGAGGCCAGAGCGAAGGCCCCATGGCCGACTCTCCCCTCTCTAGCCGTCCCTAATGAATTCCCCCCAGCTGAAGTCCCACAGCTCTGCCGTAACAGTAACCAATGATTATACCTTGAAGGGGGGATCCAAATCAGTGGCAGGTGGTGCAGGAAATCAGGCCTCATTAGCAGCACCTTCTGCTGCCTCTCGCTGGTGCAGTCAGCAGATGGAGACACGCCTTCATGTGTTACCTCACCTCTGACGCCTGGAAACCAGGAGTGGGAGGTCATGTTAAAAAGAGTAACTTTTCTGTACCAAAGACAAAAACCCAGAGTTAATCAGGGGTGATTTTGATACTTCCTCTCTCTCTCTCTGTGTTTCTTCTCCCTCTCTCTATTGCTTGTTGTCCTCTCTCTCTCTTTTTTTTATCTTTCTGTCTATCCCTCTTTATCTCTGCCCCCCTTTGCTCTCTTCTCCCCACTCTTGCTTTCTCTTCTTCCCCTCCCTCCCTTTCTCTCTTTCTTTCGTGTCAGGGAGAGAGAAGGTAGAAGGCGGGGGGTGGGGGAGGAGGGCTGAAAGAGGATCTCTGGAGGAGTTAGCTGAGCAGGGCAGAGCACCCGTTGGATAATCTGTTTAAGTTTGGGGGTGCGGTGGGGGGTGGTGCCGTAGGGGCGTCATGGCGCTGTCTGGACATGGCAGGCGGACAGGTAGATCTCAGCGGCCACCCGCTCCCCCACGTGCGCAACTTATTCACCGCCCGCCACTCACTGCTCAGCTGGCGGGCCGGCAGATCCTCTTATAGCTAATCTGGAATGTGACTCCATCAGCTCATACAGTACGGCATGTACAGTCTGCAAACCCCTCCCCCTTCCCCGAGTCACACTGGGACTCATGCACTCCCTGACACCAGCCTCTTTTATCTCCGCCAGCAAAATCTGCCAGCGCGCAGGGAACAGGTTTTTTTTTTTTTGCCCGTTGGTGCCGATTGTACCAAACAAATGAATTAGGCCATCAGTACGAGGTCACTGTGTTCTGAAGGGGGTGGGGGGCGTGGCATTTGTGAAACGACTCTGTCACATTGTTTACCGGCATTTATTTTATTGTTGTTGTTTGCTGACGGTTCTGAAAGCACTCTCGGTAGTACCAGGGATCAGATCCTGCTGTAAGGCATATTACCGAGGCAACCCATTGGCCAGCATAAATTCCAAATAACAGATTTTTCCAATGCTTTTTGCTGTGAAATTTTTCCTTGTATGTTTTTGTTGTTGTATGTGTAGGCATCTCTGTAAATCCAATTTCTCTATATTGCTTAATAAAAATGCATTCAATTGATTGGTTGATTGAACATTCATTAATCGATTCATGCTGCTTCACCCATTTACAGGACCCAGAATCCTGCTGGCACAATGACCAGGTTGCATCTCATGCCATGCTGATGGTGACCTGCTCTGGCCCTCAGGCCCAAACACGCACAGCGCCATTTCCTCTCAGAGCTGATCGATCTCATGATGAAACTCATGCCCCGTCCCAACACAAGCTCCATGAACACAAGCTGGCATCTGATCTTAGCCCCGTGTCCCAAAAGTGCACTGTGTGCACTCCACACTATTGTGTATACACTGTGTACTATTCTAGAAAGTGCATGTTTTCACTCGTTAGTGTACAAGGGTGAACACACTTGATAGTATTTTACTATTCAGAGACATGTCACCGATGTTGATGGTGATGCTTCTGCATCGGACATTTTTCGGTTGCAGGAGGCGCCTCACTTTCCGTTTCGCATTGCATTCTGGGACAATAGCGTCCATGCAGACCACACTTCAGATTACTGCCATTGTTAGCATGTATACTTGTATTATGTAATGCATAGTGTGTGACCAAAATTAATCACACTATGTACTAGGTACTCAAAAAGCAGTTAGAAATAGGGTGCAGTGCACTTTTGGGACGCAGCATAGGTTTCAGCTTCTAGGTTTCCTTGGTAGCTGGTAATGGACAAACTAAGTTGACCAGATGTACTAGACTGTAAGATTCAGATCTGAATTCTGACCCCTGGTCCTGGGGTGGCAGTGTAGTATTAAAGTCAGTTAGCTGAGCTGGTACTCTTACGTCACAGGTTTACTTTCCATGTAGGACACTGTCATTGATAGCTAATATATCACATTCTGTTTGACAATTGTGTTGCATGATGATGGAAATTTAAAAAACCTGAAGGATTTCAGCAAAAGTATGAGTAACATACAAAAATGTGAATTTTCCTACTTCCCCCAGAAGGATTTCCCACATTCTGTGGGTTATGTTCTTGTATATTTCACAAATGAGGCACAGCAAAAGGTAGGGGGCCAACTATTTCTGTGAATGTCACAATTTTGTGCTGAAGTTTTTTTTTTTTTCCAGGAAAACCATGAAGCAAAATTGGCTTGAGGGGGCCTTAAGCTTTGCTCCTCCCACTCTGTACTGCCATCCACTTATCCTGTTCAAACTCATGACAAATCCTGCATGTCCTGCTGTTTGACCATTGGAATGGTATACCCCAGAACAATCCCAAATTTCATAATGATCCGCGTTTCTGTAATTACCGATGATTTTTGATCTATTGCCTCCTTTCCCCCTCATTCAGACAGTAGTCCTTATTGAGTGTTGATAACAAAGCATTCACTCTTTATTCTGTCCATAATTTTCCTGTTTTTTTGTGTTTTCCTAAATCTCAGAGGAGTTGCTATAATCCTTCTCCTTACGTGCACCCTCCTAAGCCAAACACATCTCATTTGATTTGAATTTTCCAGGGATTTGGGTTGTATCTGTGTATCTATGTAGGTGTAACCTTGGGGAGGGTGTGTGCATTAGGGATTGGGAGGTGGGGCTGGGGGACTGGGGGTGTGGTGCGGTGGGTTTTGGTGGTTACAGGATCGTCTGACACTGCTGACAGTCTGTATGTGCTCCAGTGTCAGAAGAAAGAGGGATGAAATTCCTTTGGGGGCACGGTTGTCACTTGATTAATGGCCAGTGCACATGAACGAGCATGTCAGAACAACGGGAGACTTTGTCTGGGGGGTTGTGGATCATGGCTCAGTGGAGGGGGGGGCCTGGGCCCTGGGGTCACTGCACATTCCCCCCCACCCCCTTTATAAACCTGCTAGTGTGATGAAGCTTTGAGGCCCAAGGGACGTGAGAGTCTATTGGCTCTGATAGGAAAGTTTGATCTTTCGACTAACTTATGTGGATAAGTCAACCAAATGGATGGCATGGCAACCACTTGTAGGAAAATACACCTTTACTTTATTACTAAAGATGAGCCATCTTCAGCCATTACAGCTTTCATCAGGTACACCAAACTTAGACGAGAACCATGAATGTTCAGAACATATGGACCACACAATCCAAAGACAGCTGATGATCGTAATGGTAGATAAAAGATCCAGCCAATGGGGTCTGCAATGAAAACCATGGTCAATGCTCTGAAAGACATGGATGGTTCTGTTCACAACAGGAGAGGAAATGGAGGTTCCCCATCAACCTAAATTTACAAAAAAATAATTTCATTTATTTTCAAACATCTTAAGTGTCCACTGGGATGTAAGAAAGGCTATAGCTTCATTCCACTAAAGTTCTGCACAATGTGTGACCTGCACAACAGAGGTTATTTCTTGACAGGAACCAATTAATGAAAAATGAAATTCTGTTGACCTTTATCTAAGAAAACTGATGCAAACTGAGTGACAGTATAGCAGTCCATACTTGCCTCACCTCAACAGGTCTTTCCATAAACCTTCCTTTTAGAGGCATTTTTTTCCACTGGAGCAAAACGTGTCTTTTATCTTTTTCTTTAACTTTTCTTTAGCAAAGACAAAAAACTCAGCATGGAGAAAAAGAATGTTAGCTGCTGGTATTTGTCAGCCTTTGTGGTGCTCTTTGTAAGAATACAAATGCCAGATTAAGTTTAAGACGCCACTGCTCTGTCGGAGATTACAGGTAATCCAAGCGTGTGCTAAAAACTTAGAATGAGTTTGCGACACACCCATTCCCACGATAGAAGACCTCCTTTGTTCTTCCTATCCTTTTTTTCTTTATATCTTTACATTTGCAAATGAAAACATATATCCCACAGCAATTTAATGGGACCAGAATCTGTGTGTCTTTCTTCTGTGGTGTAGCACAGTGTTCCTTGCTCAGAAGCAGAAGCTATGCCATCCTGGACACCTCATATGTCACCCTACTACTGATACCAAATAGACAAGGCCTATTTGGATGGGACACCTGTACAAAAATATGTTTCTTCTGGAAGGGGTGTTGGTGGACCAGTAAGGAGCAGTCTTCCCTCTGGACAAAGCAGAAAATCAAATTAATTATTAAACCTGTCCTGACAGGTCCTGACTACCTGATCAATAGCCCACTCCATGCTCTCCCTTACGCTGGCTCTTTACACCTGGCCACCTAATCATACCAAGTGTTGCCAACTCCATTCTCAGAGGGCTGGTGTGCTTGCAGATTTTTGTTTTCACTAATTACCCAGCATCCGTTAGCTTAGATATATACACCAATGTGAATTAGAGTTAAACAACAGTGATATTTATTTAAGATGAGGATACAGGACCAGTCTTTAACTTTCCTTCAAATGCTAATGGAGAAATTTAGGAAAAACATCAGCTCATTTAAATGATTGGTCTGATTAGCAGAAGTCAGTATGAAGTCCATGTACAGAAATGATCCATCCTGCTCACTCTCTGTCCACTGAAGCTGGACAGGCATGACCTTTAATTACCAGCCGGGGAGTGTCACGCTCAATATTCCTGTCTGTTTTGACACCCTCAGCCTTAGGCGACTAATCACGGTCCAGTGAACTGGTGAATAAGCTCCAGGGGTCTTCTCCTGAATGTTTTTCAAGGGGATCAATTGCCATCTTACCACAAATTAGTTGTTACCTTGTTCACACATCACACACTCATTTCTATCCGATTGTACATTTAATACCAACATTTAGGTATTCAGGGATACAGATACACTCCAAACAACAGAATGTGCTTTTTATTTTTCATTCTTTTTTTTGGTTTTCTTTCAGTTTTTTACTTGTGAATACCGAAATTGAGAACAATTATAAAGTGGCACATGACGGTTTGCTTAAGTAGCAAATCAGAAAAAAGGTGAACCAAAGCGCTTTGACCATCAGCTGCATGCTTATGCCACAAAGTAAAATGTAACATTAAAGTGATACAAGTATGTCATTGGTTTGAACCGACAGTTGTGTTTTCCCATAAAGAGATTTTGATAAGTGGAAACAAGTTAGTAATTAACAGCCAACTGTATTTGTATCATACCTCATTCACCCACCACTAGCCCTGACAGTTATTTTAAGATTGTGGAGAACCGTTGAAAGACAGATTTAAAGAGCGGACTAAACAGTGGTAAGGCCTGGAGCCATGGTTACTGAAGAAGCCCTCTTGTGAAGTCCTGTTTCTGATTATATGGTCAACAGACACATAGGGAGAGACATGTTGCGGTCTGCGGTCCAGAAGAGCACCCAGCAACCAGTTGGTGTGTGCCTGAGGGTGAAAGCCTCCCCCACAGCCCCGCATGGTTTTGCCCCTCACCTGTTCCCGACCTCCCTCACGCAGCGCGGCAGCACCAGAGGCAACAACCGTCAAACGGAGAGCAAAGTAGAGAAGAAGTTAATATTTCATTGTAGCTGGCATGACTGTCGTTTCACTGACACCCGCCTTCAATATTTCAGCACGGCGTGTAACGAAGCAGCTTTGGAAATATGATGCGTTAAATAAGTCATGGAGCAAGGTCTGTTGTTAATAATGGTTTGGGTTTTTTATGCTTTTATACGATCCGTCTTGGAAATACAGCACGTGATTACGCAAAAGCATTGCAATGCGGGCGTATGTACTGTGGCTCAATTTGTAATGGGAAGAAGAACGCTTCATTGAAGGTAAGTGATACATCTGCTCTGAAATAATAAGCCCTGGATTTACTCACAAATGCCCCTGTAAATGATGCTCTGCTGCAGCGCTGAGAAAGCCTGCCATAATCTCTCTCACAAAGTTTTCAGTTACAGATTTTTTAAGGATCCTTCTGGGTAGAACACGTCATTTGGAGTAAGTGGATATGAAAGTTCTAAATCCCACAAAGAAAGACACTCTCTTAGAGTTTCATCAGTGATAAAAAAGGCTTGATTAAATAAATATCAGCAAATGTCATTCTGTGCTTCATGGTGGTGCTCACTGTGTCTGTTCAGTAAATTATAGAGTAAATTCAGAATTAGGCCATTGTATGCCACAGCTTTGGAAAGCTTGCCCAGAAATAATTCCCTTAAACAGGCCTTGCTGGGAGATTTTAGCTATTTGTGAAAGATTCCTTACCATGGCATTGCTTTTGAATGGATTAACTTGCTCTTCAAAGAATTTAGTATTGTCCTCCAGGGCTACAATCGATGCTCAGATCCAAGATATCTTGGCTGGCCAGAAACAGGGGTGTTTGGACGGTGAACCCCCGAGCCGCCGCTGGCTGGAGCACTGCAGGAACAAGCTTGGCCTTCTCTGAACAAAACCAACATGTGGCTTGCTCCCGGGCTCACATGAAACAAATTCTCACTATCAATGACCATATGGGTAAGACAAAGGACTGGGTTAAGCAGCACACAGTGCTGAGATAGTGGTCGCGCATCGTCTTAGAGCTGAAACGACTAAATACAAATTATTTTACCTATTGACTTTTTCCAAAATTTGAAGATAGAGATGAGTACTCATGAACTACACAATAATATCAAGGCTGTTACCATTGTTATGTAAAAGGGAAGACTGAAGCTGGACCTGAGACTGAGTACAGAAAGTGCAAGTGAAGACAGTTTTGAGAGTCATATATTATCAAAATACATTTTACTTGTTGGAGTACATTTGTTTTCATTTTGGACTAATATCAGCGGTGTATATGGTGGCAGACTCAATTTTTCAGCTTGTTACCATGCACCTTGAGGCCAATTTTGGGGACATTTTTGTCCAATCAAAATACTAACAAAGGTAATCAACAGGGCCAAGCTAATCCTACATTCCCAGGCTGAACCACATTCCCCTCATTAAAACCAAGTCAAGACCCTATCCTCTTCTATTGGTACAGTACACTCTAGGCCCTGTGCCAGTCTAATTCAGTCATTATGGAGCAGGAAGTTCACCCATAGGGCAATACCAGTGAAGAACACTGCTTCCACAGCAACTGAAGAGGAGAGAAAGAGAAAAAATAGGGAAATTCATTCCTTCTGGTGCAATTGTGCCTCCAGTCTTCCCACATATAGAACAGTGAATGCCATGAAAGTACACAAATAACGATCAAAGCAGCTACTGCTACAGAGAGAATAAGGGTGAGAGAGATACGGTCAAGTGAATGTTGGAGGGAAAAACACATGAGCATACGTGTAGCAGAAGAACGTTGTTAAAAATGACCTGCACCTTGGTCTCCCTCTCCCTACATGCACGACTTTCCAAAAAACCTTCTTACTTCAAACTAAATGTTTGTTAAATTTGATATGCTTGTTAAACAAACCCCATATGAAAATGGCTTCAAAATGTTTAAGGCGTCTTACAATAAAAAAATTGGAATAAAAAAGTATGCCGGAGGAGATTTATGATGCCCGAGCACTAAGCCTTTAAACTTAGGCTCTGCAAAAAAATTTAATTGCATTTCCCCCCCTACTTAACTGCCTCAGCTGTGCGTATTTATGAAAACACTCATGTGTATCCAGACCGTGGCTTCTAAACGAAGTGGAGCCCCGCTAGCAGTGTGGGGTGGGGGAGGGGGGTCTGATCAATAGAGACTGGAGCCCATCTCACAGCTAACAGAACAGGGCCGCAGGTGTCCTGCACCAGTCCACTGAAAGCTTCATGCTTATGAATGTTTTGAGTGGTAAGGGATGGTCTTGTTGGTATGTGTGTTTTTGTGTGTGTGTGTGTGTGTGTGTGTGTGTGTGTGTGTGTGTGTGTGTGTGTGTGTGTGTGTGTGTGTGTGTGTGTGTGTGTGTGTGTGTGTGAGAAATTGTATTTATGTGTGTGAGACAGTGTGAGAAGGTATGTTTGGGTGTGAATGTGTGTCTGTGTGTCAGTGTGTGTATTTATGTGTGTGAGAGTGTGTTTGTGTGAATTTGAGTGTATATATGTCTGTATGTGTGTGTGCGCGTGTGCGTGTGTGTGTGTGTTCTTGTTTGTTCAGTCATAGTCTGTTGAGTCCAATCAGAGGCAGGGACCCTCATTAGGATGATCAGCCATTGTAAATGAGGTCTTGTGATCCTCGGCCAAACATAACTAGTACAGGGGACAAGGCTCCAATGTCCCCACCAACACACGCCCAGACACGGTGCTGCCCCAGGCCCATCCTACCTGACCTACCATGACAGGCAGGTATGGCTTGGGAAAGTCTATATGCTCATCTCCCTCACTCTGTTAATTCTCTGTCTCCTTTTGCTTCACTTGATGAAGCAGCAGCAGTAGTGTAGTATAACAGTGAAAGAGCTGTGCTTGTATCTCAGAGGTTGCAAAGCTTGATTCCCAGGTGGAGCACTACCATCATGCCCTTAAACAAAGGTAAGTACCTGAACCGCATCAGTAAATATGGGATATTTAAATGGGAAGCATGTAAAATGTAGGCTTGTAAGGCACTCTGGATGAAAGTGCCTAAATGCAAAACAAACATAAATGCATGAAAATCGGAAACCACCCACTGAATTTGCCTGAATATCATCCATCCAATATTTGATCCAATCCATCCAATTTTGATTTTTATTGAACTTTAAACTATTTTTGTCCAGCAGACAAACTGCACCCTCATCAGAATAAGCAACCACTTTGATTTCCAGAAACTTGGGAGATGAGAATCTTCCCTTTTACAAAACAGATCTCACATTCGCCCATGTTTCAGAAAGACTGGCAGATTTATATCAGCAAACCTTGTAACCCCATACATAACGCTGAATGTACGCTTCGTAGTGCTAGAAAATGCCGTGAAACAACCCAATATGGCCAAGTAATAAGGAGGAGGTGTTAATACCAAAGGCCTGGCAGACTGCAGCACAGATGGCTCCAGCTCGGCTTTTAATATTGACACATCTCTCTCTCTCTCTCTCTCTCTCTCTCTCTCTCTCTCTCTCAAATTTTCTTTATCTTATTCATTTATGAGTCTTTTGTACATTAGGAGAAGAAATGTATACCCTCATTACTATGGAACATTTTGCCCATTATTTTTCTTTCTATATTGAAATTAATTTGTGGAACATGACTGAATAGGTTCACACATACATTGGTTCCATGCTGTGTTTTGTCATCTATAAAACAACATATGACTCAAGGGATGAGGGAGCTGGGTGCAAATATACAGGCTAATGCTCCTTAATTCTTTAACCTACATACATTTCCATGGCCTTTTATAAAAAAAAAACAATCAAAATGAATGAAATATATTTCGATATGAGGCTGTCACTCTCAAGACTATGCAGCTTGAGACCAAATCTGTGTATGCAAATGTAGACGCATTTCTGGACATCTTACATGACATAAATTTCAATAAATCTGCCGAAGCTGGCTGGGCTTCTGTTCATTTGGAGCTAATGAAAAGAAACAGACACACATATGGGTTTTTTTTTCTTCATGGCAATATCCATGCACAGATTCACACTCCATATGGGAGTGGGTGAGTGTAAAGAAGACTTTACCTAATGCATGTTCAATCCAGATAAAACTTCCAAAGGAGCCAGAAGACTCTCATCTTGCTACCTATTTCTTGTAGTCATATGAAAGTGAAGGTCATTCGCCCATTTGGCAGGTTCTCTTTTGGTTGGTTTTGCTTTTTATATCAAGGGTGCATATGTTGAGTTATTTTCTGTTTGAGAGACTATGTGTGAACAGTTCCAACCAATCAGTAGCTTCTGTTTTGTTCATACTATAGCTTGTGTACTTTTCCATGTAGTAATTGTTTCTTATTGCCAGAGTTAGAAAAGTGTAATAGAGTAGGATCTGGAATCTGCCGTTTAACTCGTAATGGACAGGTTAGAAACCTGATCAGAAATCAGCGCTCTTTAAATACATAATGAAACAAGGCCCTGTACATTCGCTTAAAGTTTGGGTCAATACGTAAAATTTCAAAACCAGTTTGATGGTAACTGATTTCAATGCCTATGTCATGAGTGGACTTCATGCAATATCACAAAAACATACACATAATTTAGAATTTTTTGTGAATTGTGTAGTTGTGAAATATTTTCTATTAACTCTCTGATCAAGTTCTAACAAGATTTATTCCCAAATACAGGTGCACTGGTGATATTGATTTTGCTGGGACTCTGTGGTAAAAATTGTTGCTTGCTGGTTCATGACACATTTTACCTTGTGCTGAAACCACATGCACAGGGAAACCACAGGGGAGGCAGTGAAATAAGGTGTTATGGTGCGATGGAGCACCTGAAATGCTGGCGTCCAGTCCATTTCTTTGACTCTGCGGATGGTACATCAGATGAAAAAATCAGATGAAAGTCGCCACGGGAGACTGGACAGCCATAAATCGGCTGCTCATAACTTATTCTCTCAGGTCATCAAAGTGGTGTCTGCCCACAAAGCCCCAACTCCCCAACCCACAACCACACACCCTCTCCTTTTTAACATAGCCATCACCAGCTGCCATTACAGACCCTGCTACAGCGACAGTGCCCTGATGCCGCCAATGCACTACCAATACTACTACTGTTATAATAATCATGATGATCCACTGGCATACCCCTAAACCCCACCCTTTAAGGAACACGTTTGTATCCCTGAAAACAGTGGGGTTTGCTCTAATGTAAGTCAGACACATGGAGCAGAGTCTGAGTTTGAAAGCAGTCCACTATCGGATGTGTGCCTGACACACTTTAACTCGTTTGGATGCAAGTGACATTTGAAAACACTGCAGCTGATCCCTGAGAATTTTCAACACAACTAAAATTTATACTCACTTGGAAGAATAAATCTTGCTCCAAATACGGACTAACACAGATGTTTCTTTTAAAATTGTCAGTTATCTGCAGGAATGTTTCTGGTGGCTGAAGGGTTAAAGAATAAAGTATTTGTCTCAGGTCTGTTTTGAAGCTCATTAAATTTTAGGGTTGTCATTAACCTCCTGAGTTCCTCTGTGACCAGCTGTACCCTTTGGCTAGGTCTCGATCTCATAGAAATATGAATCAAACAAATAACCACTCACAAGTATTTCTCTGCAGAAAATGGCAACAACTCCAAAATGCACATAAACAAACAGAACATACTTTCCCCAGCTTGACTAGTTACATGTTTAAAGCATTATTTCATATGGCACATTCCTGAAGAAAAAGTATATAAATATGTTCTCTTCAGCTATTTACAACATAACTGGAAAGCTGTGGTTTCGGCGGTTTGGTTAAAAACTAAATATTGTAAAAGCACTGCTGTCACTGCAAACATTATAAAAAGTCATAACGTTTTGTGCTTGCACGGTATGTACACACCTCACTATATATTACAAAATTTCTTACAAAATATTGGTAAAGCAGAAGAAAGATGGCCATTTACTTGAACTTCACAAGAATTTTACTCAAGCATTCCTAAAGGTGAAATAAGTTTTTAGGCTCAGTGATCACACATATAAACCACCATGTCACATAATATTTCAATAAAATGTAGTTTGATAATGTAAAAAATGTCAAACCTTTGACGAAGTTTTATGCTTGCTAAGTATGTACACCTATACCACCGTATTACCACCAAAATATTGTTCAGCGGAGAGAAGGGGTGCCCGAAAGATTAATGGGGTATAAAAGACTAGCCTGTAATTCCCTCCGCACCATCATCAAACTAATCTGTAAGACATCCTCCCCCTCTCCATCTTCCTGGACAGCTCCTCATTCTCCTGCTAAACCACCCCTTCTTCCCCCTCCAAAAAGCTCTGTAATGAGTTCTTCTCCATCCATCTCTCTCTCCTTTGCGGTTTCCATCTACACTGCACTGTACGTGCACCCCGTCACCCCTTGGTGAAATGAGTGAGGTCTCTCTCTCTCTCTCTCTCTCTCTCTCTCTCTCTCTCTCATGGTCACTGTATTAATTCCATATGCACTAACAGAGCAGGTCTTTCAAGGCTCGCCTGGGGGGTTGGGGGTGCTGGGAGAGGCTTGGGCTGTGGAGGTCGGGAAAGAGGAGGGGGGTGTGGGGTGACAAAATTTGAAATATAAAAAATAACACAAGCTTTAAGGGAAAAGGAAGGGAGAGCAACGTGATCCAGTGAGCGAGGCCCTGCCACGGCACTCAGAGCAACATATGGCTGCATTTAAACTGCGGCATACACCAACCCCCCACCCCCCAACACACACACTTTTTTCCTTTCCTAGCCTCGAGCCAGGCTGAACCTCTGCAATGTTCCAGCTCATTATTACTGGGGGATATGATATCGGAGATGATTAGGAGTGGAGCTATGTTGAGAGACCTCTGCAGGGAGCACAAGGTGAGAGGGGGTTGGGTTTTGGGGAGGTACACTTTTAATGGGAGGTGAGATTTTAATTTCAGCCCATTTTCACTGGGTCATTACAGGAAAAGATATGAAAAAATACATGCAGGTGGATAAACAACACACTTCCATAGCACATCATAGCCCATACTGCATATATGGCCTCTCTTTTCACAAAAATAAACTAAAAAGGACAAAAAAATTAAAAGATACAATAAAAACAAATGAAATTACACATTATAGATGGTAAGTAAGAGGAGAGTGAAGGAAATATTATTCATTTCAAACTGGAAATCCATAAATCAGCTGTGAGTCCACCTGCCTGTGAATCTGCGTGGCATCGAGTGCCCTTGTGCACGGCAATGAGCATGATACTGTTGGTACAGGTTCTTCTCTGTCTCTCAGAGGCAGTGTATTTATGGGGGTGTTCCTTAATGGGACAAGAGCTGTTCTCAATACAGTGAGTTCTGCCCCAGGTGGAGCGAATTTTGGGTCATTGGACCTCAAAGGACACCGTGACAGAAGCTGGGATGTGGCGTGGGGGAGGGGGTGTATGCATTTGGTAAACCACCCCAGGGGATAAATATAATCACAAATGCCAGGAGACAGTCATATGGCTACAGCCCTAAGGAAAATGCCTGCAGAGAAAAAACAGGGAGAGAAAGAGACGGAGAAAAAGACTTGGTTAGAGGAGAAGATAGAGTGATAACATAACACAATGAGTGATACAGTGAATAAAAATCTAACAGAAACCTCCTCAAATACCGTGTTAGCCAGTATTTTGTTGTAGTGTACATCTTTAAAATAGTTCTGTGCCATGTAAATAGTGTCCTCTCACCAATCCAAGAGGATCACAGAGAATCAGATCGGAGGATAGATCATAAAAATCTCAGAAATATCCTACATATGTCTCCATCAAACACACACTTGGAGGGTAAGGGAATTCCTTTATGGAGCAGGGATATGTTCACACAGCACTTCCTCTCCACTCCTTTGTGGCTGTTCTTTTGTGTGAGCCCTCTGACCGGAAAAGGGAAACTGTTCCTGCGGATGGACAACATGAATCATGCCTCCGGTGGGACGTCCCATTGGGGGACGATAGAAGGAGAGGGCCTTCACTGGTGTCCCTCATCACCACTGTCACCTGCACCCAGACCTCTCCACCATGGGATTGCCCAAATTTTGTATCCCTACAAATGAACATTTGCCCTCACCCAAGTCATTAAACTTCACGTAGCCTTCATGATAGTAAAAGTCAGTGGTCTAGAGTGTTAAATCAAAGACCTTTCATTCATCTTGTTCTTTTAACATCTACTGTATAGAGTATGCGGTACCACCCAAGGGCACAACTTTCATATGAACATTGCGGGGGACTCTGTGTTTTCACAGACAGCTTTGAACGCAGTTGGATCACAGTTTTTGAAGAATTCACCACCCCATCCCCCCCGGAAGCTACGCCTATGGTACCACCTGTCATTGCTGTTGTTACGTGACCTAGAGCTGCAATGAGTGAGGTATGCATGCTGTACATGCAGTAAACCAGGAGCTCTCACTTGTGGTAGCAGCAGTAGCATGCATAGCACATTAATGACATGTGCATGTTTCAGTTCTTTATTTATGGTTTTAATAGCTTGCCAGGTGCTTTTCCCATGGTCACCCTCTGCAAGAACACCACATGACAAATCTCAGCTGCAAAATTACAGCACATTTTCAACAAAAGAGGAGCTTTCAATTGTGGGCAGGTGTGCCACTGAAACAAAGAGGTTTTTTTATTTCTTTTTTTTAAATTATTTTTCCACCTTTCCTCCCACCAGAACTGAACTCTTTAATCAGCTGAATCATGACCCTCCCCCACAGAAACGAAAAGTGGCGGCCGCACACCTGATTCACATGGTGACAAGCTTTTAGTGCTTTCCACAGTCCAGATGCAACAACCAATCACATATTGCCTTTGCATTTGGAGGAATGTAGAGGCAACATATGTTCAGCCCACATATGTGCTGTGAGCCACCCGCAGCCCCATGAGTATTGTTCCTTGTTTTCTTGAGCTGGGGTACTTGATTCATAAAGCTGTCATGGAAGATTTCTATATAAAAAATGGAGAAAAGGCAAGAAAGCACCTATTACATTCACTTTAATGACTTAAATTTCTCAGTTCATCACTATTTTATTGCAAAACTGTCTCATTACAATACAGTAGTTAAAAAGATTTCTGAAGATGATAGCCAGCTGCTTTTAAATTGACAGGAAATAAACCTTTGTTGTGGATATGTTAAAGAATGAGAACTGTATGTTTCCTTTTGAACACAGGGTTGTAAATGGTTATGGACTGGGGTAAAACTGCAGCTTTGAGCAGAGAAGCTTCTGTGCAATACTGACATCAGGACTGCTCCAGCTCTATGAGAGCATCACACAGCAAGTTGGAGCCATCTCTCCTGCTCAGCCAATTCTGTCAGGGATTTCATGTGTTCAGAGACCACTGCTGATTTAGCCTAGCATTATGGACCTTAAAAATGAGAAGAGAGGAGGGACACAGATATACTGTATGTAGAGAGATAGAGAGATAACATGACAGAGAGTTGGATATATAACAAATGGCTGACACACAAAAAAGATTTAGAGAAAGAGTATCAAGTGAGAAAGAAATAATGAAAGAGAGAGATGTGTAATGTGACAGAGAGTGAGATAAACAGTGACTGAGAGAGAGAAGGAGGTTAAGTCATTAGCATGTACTCTCATATACTTTGGCAATGCAAACCTATGCCATAAACCAGGCAGGTTCACTCTAAGCATCAGCATAGACGGCAGCCAATATGGCTGGAGTACTGTAGCGTCTTTCCCCTGCTCGTCTCCTACAGTTTGGGCAGTTCATTCAGGAACCCAGGGAGGAAGCAGATGTTCCATAGCCTCCCAATGGGAGAGGAGAACAGGCCTGTGAGAGACTGAAGCTGCAGTCACAGCTGCTGTGCGCAGACACCCACTAGCTCACCATCACCCCCCAACCCCCCCATACACCGCCACTGTGCTCCCGCCCAACGCGCTGATTAGAGCCGCGCTCGAGGACCGCTGTCATTTTAAAGGCATTAAAACATGTTTGTTTCCATAACGCCCTACAATCTGTCTTCATTAATAAACCTGGAGAGACTGCTGGGGAAGGTTTAAAAAAAATAAAAGAAGAAGAGGAAGATAAAAACACACCCCTATATATCTGGATTTCACTCAGCGGATAGTGTATCATTTATTGTGGAGCGCAAAAATCAGTACTTTGGCATGATTCCAAAGGAGATCTCTTCAAAGGGGACATACCAGGACATGGAGAGCGAATAATTAGGGTTGCTTTTCATATATGAAAACCTCCCATCCAGTATCCCCCCCCACTCCCAAACTCCCAGCCCTCCTCTCCCCCCCTTTCTCTTCTAGGCTTTCCTGTTTAAACTCCTCCGACGGGGCATTTGTTCTGGAGTTTCTTCCTGTTTTTATCAACCGGTATCGTCATGCCATTATTTCCATCATCGAGAATGGGACCCTTTTTCTTTTCAGCCGCCTCGAGTCATGACAGGGGGAATAATTATAGGAGCGTGCATCCTCTCCCTTCCCTCAGCAGCCAGGCCTGGCCATCACCCCAGTCAAGAGAGAGCCAGCATATGCTATTTGTGCAGGGGTCACAGGTCACAGTCAGTCTACAGAGCACTTCATCCATATATTCTCATTCGTGAGCATCCAAATTTTTGTATCTTACATTTAGTTTTTTGTTTTATGACATTTATTATGGTCAAATACATATACATTAGAAATGAGAATGTAACTATTGAAAAATCATTTGGAAAAACAATGAAAAATACATTGAATACATATTAATTTACGACAGTCATAACTATACTGCCAATGCTATTTAATACCCACTAAATGCTACTGTTTTAGCCCATTGTGGGACCTCATTGAACATAGATGAACTCATATATTCACATGCTCTGCATTAGCCATTCTCAGACCAAACCCGCAAAGAGAAAACAGCAAGCTTCACACTGGACTCACTCCATGTCTCTTGTACTCTAGGTTAGTGTAGTATTATGTCTTATTATGTAATAGATGGACCCAGATATCAGTCACTAAGTTCTTAACCATCCCAAAACTCAATAATTTGGTTCAGTCCAGTCGGGTACTAGACTACCCATTCTTCCATCAGTACACAAGGTTTTGCTACCTGTTTTCTGTGTCTCTTAAATATTGTCCAATGATTACACAATTTTCCATTTTCAACACTCTTTTGACAGCACAATCCCACAAAAACCCATCACATATCTAATCGCACATAGAGTCTCACACATGCACAGACACTAACAATGACCCAGACATGCACGCACACACACACACACACACACACACACACACACACACACCCCTGTCATCAATGGTGAGGAATACCTCTGAAGTCAGCACATGTAAAGCAAGGGTCTCAAACGCCAACCCTAGAGGACACATTATATCTGCAGCCTTTGTAGTTATCTTTCAATGAGCAATTAATTTAGGCCTTGGAAATGAATTGTGTGCGCTCTTTAGCCAATCAATGACTTGTAAGTACTAAAGTGCTGGAACACGCTGAAAACCAGCTTGCACTTCACAGTCCTCCAGGACCATAGATTGACATTATCTCAACACATCAATGTCCATGAAAGGCCTCCTCTGAACAGGTGGTGCTTTTTGCAGTATTTTGTTTCTTTTCTAATGACATTTTAATGGGAATTCTATGAGAGGAGGTGAGGGGGGAAAAGAAGGGATCATGCTGGACATCTCTCTTTCCAAGGGATTTGTGGTATGGTTCTAACGAGCTGTTTCATGTCAGAGGAAATCCTTTCGGTCATACGAGAAAAATACAGAATGAGATTACAATTACCAGTGTTGATAATGAAGAATCAGACCATGGTTAAATCATTATATTTTAATATGTAACCTATAGGAAAATACTGAAACCTCTAAATCTTTCAATTATCAAACCCCAATATCCAGAGCCAAAATCTTCTGTCACATGATAGTTAATTTTAGTAACTGATACTAACATTTTTCCTGGAAAATTCTCAACTAACTTCTTTTCAAACTAACTTAGTTTCTTTTCAAATTGTAGTCATGTCTACTGAGAAAGTGTGATTGGAGTAGACAGAACTGAGATACAGACAACAAAATATAATTTTTATTTTATTTTATTTTTTAAGTCATAATCATTTGAGAAAAATAAAAGTTTTTAAAAAAAATTGCAAGTAAACGAAACTTTATTTCCCCAACACATTTTCTGCTCTGTAATAATACTGTTTAGTTATATAAAGTCAGCAGTTAAGTACATTGACGCATGTGGTTCAGAGGGCAGTGGGTAGGGCATGCCTCTATAAGCAGGGAGGTTCAGCCTGTCCTGTTGTGATGTTTCCCCCATTGACCCAGAGCGAGTGAGTGACATCTGCTCATGAGCATTAGCTAGTCCCTGGCATCTACAGAGTTAAAGTATTTAATTTTTCAGCCTCATCACTGGTCCTGGAGTGTATGCAAGTTTTTTGTTGTTACTCAGCACTACATTGACTACTTAAAACAAATAATTATCCAGTTCAGGCACCACATCAGCTTTCATGGATCTGAACTGGTTGTGAAATCAAGGTGGAATAAAACAGTGAGTGCTGTGGCTCTCCAGGACCAGCAGTGCATAGTACCAGCCTACATGCCTGACCCAGACCTGGTGGACTTGTGGTACAGGTTAGTCACAAACATAAATGTGTGTCTCTCTTTTTCACACTAGAGAAGCATTCCATGCCTGGGCCACCAGCTGCCATCCCAGGCCAGTCTGGTCCAGCAAACAGACCAGGCAATCAATCAACATTGACCGCAGATGCGTTACAGTCTTAAGGAAAAAATTTAAATCATTGTGCCATTCATGCTCAAAACTCTGTGAAATTGGCCCATTACAAAGCTGGCACGTCAAAGCTCACTGACAATGTCAAACACAGGCCACTCCTTCTAAATGAATCACATATATCCATGTAACTCGATCCCTGGGAGTGGCGGATTTTTGTGAATGGGGGAGTTTATTGTACGGTGCTTCGTATTGTTACTATATCCATAAGTACATCATATAAAATCATCGGTTCTTACTAGCACAGCCCACTGTCATGTAAGTCCCTGTGTGTCCTCAATTATTATTTTGTCTATTATTTGATCATCTACACAGTCTGTAAGCTCTTGCTTCTCAGGTTTTTCTTGTTCCCTCTATCTGAATTTAAATCAGTTAATTTACTTTTTTTTGGAAATTGATCAAGACCCTGCTTTAAATTCAGAGAGGGCAACTCATGCTCTTTCCAGTTTGGTAGAAAGGCTGAGAACTGAAGATGGGAACCAAACCTGCAATTTCTTAATTAAAGGCCCAGTTTCGTAACCTTTAAACTGCTGCACCACCACCCATTTCTGCCCAGATCACTTCTTAGACCAGAGAGGGTTACATCTCAGAGAAAGGCTTACTTTCACTGTAAACGTCTTCAGAGAATTAGCTGGCAAACCAGCTTTTCTTTGTAAGTTGCCATTTTTGTTGTTGACAAACGTGCCTCGTCTCTCGCTGTAGCTACACGCAGATGTCCACAAACGCTTCAGAAGCATGGGAGCTCATGCGAACATCCACGTCGGTAAGGCAGCAGCTGCTGGGCTCTCATTTCGGGAGTGTAAATTAGGCTTTACTCTTGTCCCAGGGAGGCGTTTGATATGACATCAGTAATTACCTGCATTCTTCACCAGCACATCCTGCCAACAAAGGCATTAAGCGAAGACCCCCATGCAGCAGACCACTTGATTGCCCTGTGATAATGAGATGAAGTTATGGTTGTGCTCACTCTGCAATATACAGATTTTTTTATTGTGATTTACTAATCAGTCTCTTCTCAACTGTTGTGACTTTCCTCTTGAGGTCCTTCACCCGTTGTAACTTTTTTCATGTGTGTTCCCAGCAGCGATTGCAATCAAAAAGCAAGGCTCATTCTTTGCAGGCAACACAGTTAAATGATTCGGTAAGGAGATGTCAGAAGCCCTAATTTTTGTATTGTGTGGATTTAGTATTGTGAAACTCTGGGCTGAAACACCATGCACATTGATGGCTTCTAGGAGGGTGCTGTCATTACATTTACCCTTTCCTTTTCAGCCGTGCCTATCCGTTAAATGGCATTTAGTTTCAAACACATTCCTGCAGCTGAATACGTGCTAAAACAAGCTGGCTGTCACTGCTACCAGACAGCATGGGCATTTCTCTCAGCAGGACATCAAAAACACTGGCTTCAAACTTACAAACTCTTAAAACTAATGCAAAAGAAATCACTGACGTAATCAACAATCTCATAAACAGTGTTCATTAGTTTAGCCTGTTCAAAATGATTTTATTCCTCTTGCAATTTAGAAATACCTTTTAATTCCACCAAGAGCAAAATACGATTTTATCATAAAGTCTCCTGATATGAAACTCCTTTCTCTTCATTAAAATGTTGTCCCAGCAGGCCAGCTGTCTGAAAGAGACTAAAACAAAACTAAATCTAAAACAAGGACTATATAGCTATTTTCCCAAACATTGCCTATATTGCAGGAAAATATGACTTTATGGGCATAAACTTTGATCCTTGGAGATTGTAAATGCTGCTATACTCATTAGAAAAAGGGGCAATCAGAACAACAAAGCACAGCTACTATAATTCATGGGGTGCTGTGCAGCTGGCAGAACACTGTTTTTACCAGAACACTACTGCTCTGTGACTTTTCAACTTCAAATAAAACTTATTGAGGGTGGATTTTTAGAACTGCTGTCCCCAGTCAAAATTACATTCAGCTTGTCATGAGACAAATTAAGATTGCATGTGCTGTGAACAATATATTGTTTCAAAAGCTATTATATCACTTAGGCAGCTGCAAATCCTCCTTCAAAAATCATCTATCAGATTATAAAACAAATAAACACTAATAAAAAGTAATGATGTAGTCAAAGGCCCATATTTTCTGAAAATGCTAGAAATGGTACAAAATTCCCTGGCTAGGAACTTTTGGAATGGGTTTCATTGTAAATGTGGAACAACAAGGGTAAACATGATCTAGCTCCCAGCTCTTCACTCATGTGTATATTGATAATTAACTCCTCTTTGAATAAACTCTTTACTTGCGTGAAATGTTGTGTGAAAGCAAAAACAAACTGGAAACCCTCCCTGATCAGGGTCTCAGCTTAACCCACCCCCCCCCCCCACCTCCTCTCAATCACTTAACTGGACTCTCAATCACTATGACCACTATCTTCTGTTCCCTACCTCCTTTTTGCCTTTTAAGGCACCCCCTGGATTTGTCAGATTGTTTACAGTACAGAGGGGGCAACAAGGGGCTGGGTCTGCCATACAGTTACTCCTGTTCCGAATAGCCCCCAAAACGAACCTCAAAAGCTGTAGCTAAGAAATCACTCTTTCCTGCCTCCCCCTTCCCAGACAACATAGACACACAGAAAACAGTGCGTTGTCAGATTTTTATCAGCCAGTGGAAGGCGTAAGTCCTTCCCCAAGACCCCAATTGGCTCCTGCCAGTACCTTCTCTCTTTCTCCCTCTCTCACACTCTCACACTGAGTCCCACAGCTGCGTCCGACTTAAACTTATCGCCATGGAGATCTAAGGAGTTATAGGCCTCTCTGGAGGACCATTGTTCCTCGGGTAATAAATCCCGTTCCACTACCCCCACACCCCATCCCTCCTGACAAAAACTCCTCCAGAAGCCTGCGTGCAGATTCCACTCACGATTAAAACGGCGGTTGGTCCATCTTGGGCCGCCAGTAATCAGGGTATGAGAGACAGTCGCTGGATGGCCGCGCTTTGATTTCCATTACAGGTGCTTTATAAGTGTATGTGGTGTACTCCCCCTGCCCACACCCCCACTCACAGGCCCTCGTCTGCCACAGTGACTCCTGTGCTAAATCTGTCTACCCACTCAAACCTGCTGCACCAGTGCTGCCCCAGCAACCTGTACAGGAAATATGTTTATCCACACTGTCTATATCTAACAGAAGATGCATGGATCATATCTGAAACAGGATTACAGATTACATTCTCTTATGCATCAAAGCCATCCATTTCAAAACGGAGCCGCTGTGTATATATATTAATGCAAGTTTAAATCCAAAATGAACTAGTCTTGACTCCAGAGAAAGTAATTCTAAAAGCATAGCTGAATGACTGGAAGCATAACATAATTTTCTGGAATTAGATCCTGTATTGGAACTGTAAAGGTGACAGCAGGTCTCTGATAATGGATTTAGTAGTTGACAGTTTATCAATACAAGCACCTGGTCGGTTACATGACATTTCACTGAACCATGGGTCATTAGTAAAGCACAATTCAGCATGCTGGTTGGGCAGAATAATACTTACGTTAGGCAGGGTAATACTAAAATAATAGTGAAAAAGTTTTGGGGCATTCATCTCCATTAACTTGTTTGTGACTTTCCCCTAAAATGATGATGGACTATAGCCTAGGTTGAATTTCTGATCATCTATGCCGCATTCATCCTGTCTGTGTGGCAAGGGGCAGCTTCTTTGGGTATCTCAGCTCCTTTAAGCACAATGCATCTTAGCTGTCTGTCTGTGCTACTTTGCCATAACTATGTATTATTTATGATTATACAATTATACATGAATGTTCCATTCATTCCTGGAGAATTCAGATTGAATTCTGTTTCAGGGCATTGATTTTTACATTTCACAGCATACATTGTCCATATTCGTAGCCTGTGGCAGATTCCTCTGTGAAAAACAGAACTCACATGAGCTATTGCGCATCTCATCAGAATTACAACATACATATCAGCAGCTGCGTCGGCTTAGAGCCTTTGAACCGGTTCCACAGCCATTTTGCAAACACCTGCTCTGAGTAGGGATAAATTGCACCAGATTGGATGCCGAAGTGAGTGTGAATTTCACTGAATTAAGGAGCAAAGGGGCATGATAAATCGACTCTCAGTCCTATTAACTGAGTATGAGCGTAGCATTGGAGTAAGCAGTGGCTACATGCCAATAGGAGATCATATACAATAATGAATGGACTATTCTAGTAATAAAGATGGTGAATTATGTGCTTGATAAGAGTTAAGCAGTTGTTAAACTGCATATTTACCAGACCTTTCATATTCAAAATACTTTTATTTTAAAAATTCAAAAGACCAGAGACTTATCCGAGCAAGAGGTTTAGATGGTGCAGTTTTGCCACACTGATGAGTTTTTAGAGGACATCTCCTTGAGTAAGATTAACCACATAACAATGAACTCAATGAAAAAGGAAAATTAATCAAATCTACCTTTGTTTAATGTACTGTTGATACATACCGGAACTGAATTTGGTCTTCCCACATTAACTGCAATTACAAAAATTTTGCCCTCATTATTGGTAGAACAGAGAAGTCCGCAGTATGTGTGTGACAAGATCTGTACATCAAGCTATTCATCATGCAATTAGCTGAATATGATGTCAATTAGTCCTTACCAACTGTCGCATTTAACTCAAGCCGAAGCCTGTGTGTGTAGGTACGTTCCTGAAAGCCTGTGTATGTAGGTAGGCTCCTGTCTCACACAGCCTCTCTTACCATCACAATTCTCCTCTCTCCAGACCACAAATATAGCAATTAAAACATTAAAATAATGAAATATAATTAGTTACAAAACCAGTAGAGCGCAGGATAGAAAAGGGGAGGGTTGGAGAGAAAGCAATATTTTGCTGTAGAGCACTCAAAAGTCATTTTCCAGTACAAAATGGTTTCACGTTTTTATGTGTGTTCAGTGAATTGAAGTAAAAAAAATAAAAAAGCAAATGCATATTACTGGCAGCAGCAGACTCTACGACCAACCATCAACCAAACGCCAACCAACCAACAAACAAACAAACAAACAAACAGCAGGTCACTAAATCCACTCAGGTCTGTGTGCCACACCTGCTGCTCATTAAGCAGGCTTCTGAGCTTAATACAGTGCAGGTGTGAAGGAGACGAGGTCCTGAGAGCAGCTCTGCACCTGGCTCATCTGTTGGAGCCCCCTCACCCCCAAAACACACACACACAGAGACAAACATGAACACAAACGCACACCCCTCTGTCACAAACACACCATCATGGAGGCATGGCTGCCAGCTCCTCACTTTATCTCTGAAAAACTTGGTCCCACGCCACCACAGAGCCCATTAGTACTCTGAGAGAGAGAGTGAGCCTCTCTTCTCCATAAATGCAAAGATAATGTCACAGTGATCTGTGTGTATGTGTGCTGTTTGCCTTTTGAAATTAGCATCCATTTTGTTTTGTTTTTTGCTTTTTTCGATCCTGCTCTGCTCTGTGATTTGTTGACAAAAGGTGACCAGCATCCAACATTTCCAGAAAGCTCCCAGCTGCACATTCAAAGAGAGGTGCCATCTACCAGCACCTCCACAAGCAGGTGAGAAGTGGACAATTTAGCTCCATTGTCGGCTCCACCACAAGTGTACCGGCCCTGGTCTATGATGTATGGCAAGGGTTATAATTGAATTCACCTGCACCTGTGCTCCTTATGCTTTATAATTCCTTAAGGTGCAATTATATGAAAACAGCATTTAGCAAAATATAGAGACAAACAGAAAACCTGACATTCCTTCCTCAACTTTTAATATCAGGTTTATCCATTTCTGCCAACAAAAATCAACCTCAAGGATGTTTTGGCCCAGGAAAGGGGTGAAATATGTGTTCTTCGAAATGATGGCACTGTCCAGAGAGAGTCAATTAGGAGCCCAGGGTCCAAATATAGCCCACCATATATGCACTCTATGCCCTGACCATTGAACAAAATGTACCCAGGTGTAAAAAGTTTTGTTCTTTCTGCATTTAGCCCATGTCAGCATACCACCACTTGCAAAAGAATAATAAGTAATGGCTATGAATATTTTAAAAAGACCCATCTAGTTTATTTTACAATATTTTATTCATGCAATTTTTGATAAATATTCAGTGGAAAATGTTTGGCCCATATTCACAATTTGAATAAAAATCACTCTAGCTCCCAGGAAGATGTAGTTGGAGAACATTGGTTTAGCCTGGTACACTTGCTGTTCGATACTTGAGTTCTGTGAAGCTAGCCTACAGCTGTGGTATGGACATGAATTCTTTCCTCATGTATGGTGGGTTTCACAATAATATTGCAGCTGCATGGATAGTCAGGGATTCTGGGTGTACTAATGTACCTCTCTTCCTTCACCCAATCCAGCTCCTCCACCCAAAACTGCACAAGCTGAAGTTTTGCGTGAGTACCATAAATCTACTGTGCTCAGACCTGGAGGTGTGGAAGGTGATGCTCCCTGTGGAGGAAGTTTAGAGGGACTCAGTGTGCATGACTGAGTCAGAAGTCTCTGTGTTTATGGTGAAGAGATCAGAGGGCCAAAGCCAGGCTTCACTGCTCAGGGGTATCCTTGCACTATGTGACACATATTGCCTTGGACAGAAGCTTTCCCATGCTGTGTAGATACAAGACTGGACAATCTAAAAATTTAATTGCATTTATTGCAGCTCAATAATGCTTTCAATTTTTTTCCCAAACATTAATTTGCCAGGAGTACATCAAAGACACACTGGATATAGCTCCCAGGTCACTGGCTGAATAGCCTTTTCAGAATACTTAATTTATAGCCATTGTTCCTTTGACTGGGCTCAATGAACACATATTTTAAATGTATCCTTTTTCACAATGCTGGAGCTAATGACAGAGGCTGAACCTGCCCGTGAACTTTGATTGATTTACTACAATTTCTGTCTGCGTGACTTGGAACAGTTCAGGATATTCCAAACGGGTGTTTTTCCCTCATTCTGTTGTGGATTACAAGGGTACATTATTTTTCGTATTGCCTGATAGCTACTTAAAATTGTTTTAAAGTGAAAAACCATAATGAAATGCATAAGCTGCTATTTCCATGTTAGTGTGGCTGCATAAATGCACAGAAGGACGGCGCACTCTTAACATAAATCGCAGGGCTATGGCATGCATCGGATTGAGCCCTAATGCTTTCCATACTTTTACTTTTTCTGTATGCTCTGCAGTATGTGCCGTGGCTCATGTTCAATTCAACAGAACATTGGAGCCGCCAGTTGGGGGGAAAAAAAGCAGACCCAATAAAATGTAACAATATAAAACAGAACCATTAAACCACAAGTTTGTCTCTGATTTGTTTAGATGATAATGGAACACGGCAGTGTCCTCAGAGCAACAAAGCTGAATGTTGTTTGAGGCGATGCACTTTTGACTGGTAATCACCAACGGCCTTCAAACAAACACATATATTCCTAAAGACTATAGCAGGTTTGCACATTCTGCGCAACTGTGGTTTTCCATCATTATAAAGCTGTCGGTGGGATATCGTAATTAGGAAACTATGCTGTGGAATTTCCTCTGTATTTGGTACATGTTTAAATTTATCAGGGAAATGGAAAGATGTCTCCTTAAAGCTCTCCATGTGATGGAGACTTTGTGTGTCAGTGGAGGCCACGTTATGTCAGTTTAAGGGAGTGATACAGATATGGGGGATGTATGTGAACCCCATGATCTCTTTATCGTTTATTTCTCACAGGCCCTGTCCGCAAATAAACAACGTCTGGGTCTGATGAGCAATGACATGTGTCTCCAAAGTTCATCCAGCAGGAACGCTGCAGTTTAAAAGATGCGTAACAACCCACTTGTGGTAGAATCTGGTTTCATTTAGAGAGAGAAAAAAATCACAGGGACACACACACACACACACACACACACACAAGTGCTCCAGCGCTTAACAAACCATATAATCTGATTATTTATTTGGTAAGAGAATGAATTTTTTGGAAAAAAGAGAGAGACTCCCATGCGCCTGTTAATGTTGTATTGATGATGATGTTTCCTTTAATTGTGGTGGAGACACAAAGTCCATTTTGCTTTACTGTTAAAGAGCCCAACACTTTCTCCTCAATTGTGGCTCCAAAAATGAACCAGAATAATGAGCCATGGGCGTTGCACAGATCTAACACTGAGTGCATTCAGTCTTTCCATGAAGTTCATACCTGGGAAAAGCATGGAGCAGACTGACTTTCACATTCAGAGACACATCAGCTCCAAGGCTGGATTGGGAAGAACGAACATGGTTCCCAGTACATTCGAAAGTAATTTCAGTTGTCATTAGGCGCCGATTAAGCTCTGGTGTAAAGATTCAGTAGACTGCCGTAATGGGAAGCACATGGGCCGTTTGCCTTCAAATAGATGGGCACATAAAGCAAACAGAACATCCAGTGGGCCAGTTGGAAAATGCTTGGTAACAAAATTTTCATGGTTATCTCATGCCATTCGTAATTAGCAGCCACACTTCATGAGCCAGTATTTAAATATTAAACTAAAATAGGCAATTATGGATTATTGGAACATATGTATAGTAATTATGAATTTATATTTGGTATTTATTGTAGTTCTCAGTTGAAAAACAACCATAAGACCATATTAGAATTTAGTATAATAATATGTTTAATAAAGATAAAATAAGATAAGATAATGCTTTATTAATCCCACAGCGTGGAATTTGCAGTGATACAGAAGCAAAGGGGATAGTGCAATAACAAGAGCATCAGTAAAAAAGATATATAAGAAATAAAAAATAAAAATGTACATTCTATATAGATACATTACAATTAACAATTTACAAATTTATCAGTAGACAGACTCCACAGCTGAATGTACAGTATTGCAAATAGGAAATATTGATATTGCACATCTTAGTATTGCATTGATATTGCACGAGTGAATTTTTCCTTTTTGGTGTGTGTGGTCTACTGGTGGTCTACTAAATAAATTATAGCAGTAATTTTTCATGCTGACTACAGTAAAATGTTCAAGCCAAATGTTTTAAACTCTTTGAATTTAGTCTTCAGCTTTTGTGTATTAATGGTTGAAGTCCTTACTCTTCATTCATAACATTTCTCTCTTCCTATACAATAAAGGAAAGACAAAACCTATGTTAGTGGTCATCCAGGTAATTGCATTCCATGTAATAGGATATTGTTTGCAGATACTCTATAACTTTCTCGTTTTGGTTTCCCCTCTCTTTCAGATAGGCTGACAACAGAAGTTTTGTGCAGTCAACAATTGACATAATGAACAATATTGCCATTCTGTTGTTGATGAGGAGCAAGGAGGACAGCAGGACTTCTTATACAGGGGTTTATCATAGACCACAGAATGAAGCATCGCAACAAACACAGACGTTAAACTTTTCTGCGGCAGGACATGGGAGTTTGCTGTGGCTCGAGATTTCAATGTTGACAGAAGAGATGAGGGTCTGACAAAAGGGAACATTCACAATGCTAAAGGAGGGGGGATAACTGGTGGATCATGGAAAACAAATGCATCGTGTGGGAGTGTCTGGGGGGTCCTGAGCGTTGAGCTAAACCCCCTTTTTTTTCCACCACTCTGCAAGTGTGACCAAACATCAAAATGGATCTGTGGTACCAGATAGTGCCTGGCTGGATATCACAAAAGTGATGGAACATTGAAACATTCTCTTCAATCTAGGTTTGTGACTGTAGAGCAGAGGTGTCATACTCCTGGATGGCTGTAGTATCTGCAGTTTGTCTGGTTTTGTTTTAATTTCAGCGGCTATTGTAGTACTCTTTTGCTTATGAAAGGCATAATTTAAACATGTAGGAGCTGAAACCTAATCAAAGAAACCATACATGTCAGCCCTTTAGGACTGCAGTTGTGCACCCATCTTGTTTTTGAGAGAGGCAGAAACTGAGAGCTTCACCAAAAGGCCAGTAAACATTGTGAGCTTGGAGGACTGGGGACTGACATCCCTGATTAACGTAGACAAAATGTATTTCAGACTGAAACTGCTGGATGAGAATTTATTGACTCAAGTGGTATGTTTTACAATGAGATTGTAGTGGGGTTTATAGTGCAGAGTTGCAGGCTGTGGTAAAGCAATAGCATGGCTCTGATGTGAGTACTGTTGTTTATCTCTTTATTTTCCTTATGCTGGAGCTGCGCTGTGGCTGTAGCTAGATTAGCCAACATGCTTAAAAGTGGCACAGCCCAGAGTTCAGAGATCTGTGTGAAATTGATTTAGCAGCTTGTTGGGTTTGCCATTTGAGGCTTCCTGGCAGGTAAGGTGCCCTGGGAGTCCAACCTAATCAAACTCTCCGGAGTTGTTTTGCTGCTCGGCTGGTGGTTTTTGTTTACTCTGCTTGCATGCCCAGGTGGTGCTGGGTTTCTGGGAGGGCCTCCTGTGTATTTGTGGTATTTTGTTTTTTTTTCTCTCTCTCTCTTTTTTAATCACTGTATCATAATGCATCCTAATGGCTAACTCCATTTTCTCTTTCTAATTCAAAAAGAAAAAATGGCTTGTATTAGAGGGGGAGAGTAGAGGAGGACAGGTGTGTGTATGTGTGTGTGTGTGTGTGTGTGTGTGTGTGTGTGTGTGTGTGTGTGTGTGTGTGTGTGTGTGTGTGTGTGTGTGTGTGTGTGTGTGTGTGTGTGTGTGTGTGTGAGTGTGTGTGTATGTGTATGTGTGTGTGTGTGTGTGTGTGTGTGTGTGTGTGTGTGTGTGTGTGTGTGTGTGTGTGTGTGTGTGTGTGTGTGTGTGTGTGTGTGAGTGCATTTTTGGGAAGGGGGAATAGTATAACTTTCTTCAGCAGCTCATGGTGCACTCATCAAATGAGAGAGTCCTGCATTCACATTGTGGTTTTTTCAAAGGATTTTTTTTTCTTTTTTGTATCATTATGGGCAAGTGAATAGAAAGTATGGACATGGTACACCTGAAATAGGTACTCTGTTTTACCTGAAGAAATAAAAATGCTTGTCACTGGGTTAGAGAAAGACACATCACTTGTACCTTTACTTATAGTTACTGCTAGGAAAGAGTAGAAAAGAGAACCATGAAGAATCATTACAGCACTGAACCTTATCAGGGGAACAGAAATGTACTGCAGTCCTAACCCTTCTAGGGGTAGGGTTAGGGCTAAAATAAGTTGAATGAGTCTGTTTACCTCTTTTAAAGGTATATTTTACTCTACATTATCTTACTATTACTTTGTTCTACTGTATGAGTAACTACCAAAACTCCTCTGCACTGCTTGTACATGGTAGCAGAAGCACAAGGTATGTACAGTGACTCTCTCACTGTTCTTGGTGCTATTTCTGCATATGACTAATACACTGACCCTAACCCTGCAACCTGACCCTCAATAACTCAGTCCTAACTGGCTAATCCCTTTTATGTGTATAACCAAAACTGGGCTGAGAGGAATGTGAATTTTTATTTATTTTATTATTGTTATTTTTAAAATAACCTGCCACGCCTCGCAGTTTTACACACATGCACCAGCTTTCAATATCAACAAAGTCAAACCAGGCATCTCTCAATGACTGTTTCCACAGCAGCAGGGGGCACTGGGAACCATGCAGACTGTAAGACTCTATCAACCGGGTACTCCAACGACCATGAGAGTACCATGAGAGTGGCTGTGCTGAAATTAATATTGAATGACCCACGACTATGCAGCAATAGCATGTATTTGCTCAAGATATATTGCAGAATGGGCACTGTTTTAATTTCAATACAATGACTACAGTAAGATATGTTGTTTAGTTCAGTGTTGTTTTCTTCAGCTCTGTTTCTTAGCTTTACTTTTTTATTCCACTTTATGTGTACCTGTAACAATACCTGAGGCAAAAGTTAAACAATCAAAGGTGTGGTGAAAAGGTCCCATTACTAAAGGCCTCTTAGATGGCAACAGCTGTCAGCATGTGAATGTTCTGCAGGTCAACAGTACAGAGGATCATGTACACATAATTTTGTCTTCATTTAACTCAGCTGATCTTCATCTGGACTGCCTCTCTTCTGTGCATTTACAGACCTTTGCCATTTTCCAAAGCACCAGGAAAGTGACATTGGGCTGTTAGTGGGCTTCCACATGCTTGTGCAATGAGCCCCACAAGCTACTGCAATATCTTTCCCGCTGGCATGCCCCATTCACCAGGCCCTAGTTCACATGCACACCATGGCCAGGCCCCAGCCTGTGTTTACTCTCATGAGTTACAGCCCTTCCCTGCTCAGGGTCCACAGGCATACCTCCCTTACTGCGTCTCTCGGAGAGCAGGACTGTTTTAGGGTACAGAAATCCTGCAAGTGCATGGCATGAAGGTCCAAAATTGAGTGCTCACGCTAGTGAATTATTGTGAGGTTTTCTTTGTTCTTCCAAAGTTCCACAGTGCGTACAGTCAGGCAGCAGCCATTTCACTTTTTTTTTTTTTTTTTTTTACAAAACAATTTAAAGGAGGGAGGGAAAGAAGTATATTTGCATTTCTTGAGTTGGATCTTTGGAAATACTAGAAGATAATACATGTAAACTGATGTGTGGGAGTAACTGAGGAGACACTGAGCTGGTTGCTGATGGGTGGGCATCTCATCAGAAGGAGGGGATGTTTAAGCACCCCCCTGAACCCCGCTGTCCCCTCTTTCTTATAGGTACGTAACTCCTAAAGGTGTATCTTTGTACATGTTCACACCTCTCATCCAAAGGACTTTGGTGGTTTCATCCAGTAGCTCCATTCAGGCTACACACAAAATAACTTTCTCTCTCTTTTTCTGTCTCCACAAACCTGTGAGCCTCTATACAATTTTAACTCTATATGACTTCATGGGGTGCTGGGAGATGGTAGGTGGGGGAGGGAGGGAATTAACCCAAGTATTTCTGATGGGTTATGTGTTTAATTCTGCTGTAATTTTGGAGGGTGAAAACAGCTTGTTTCCAGCAACAAAAGGGGGTTTTGTGGCCGTTTCAAAGGTACCACAACAGCTGGGCTACAGACCGGTCTTTTTTTCCCTTTTTATCTGACAAGCCATGTTGATGTTTTAGACAGTCCAGGCATAGCTGAAATGCTTCCTGTCCTGGAGGTATTTTGTATAAGAAAAAAACATATACGCATACATAAAAAGTAAGAGGCTAAATATTATCAGCTAGAGGTTTGCCTATATGAATTAATGAGGCATTATATGTCTCACTCGCTGAAAAGCCAAGTTACTTTTCTTCATAAAATGTGATTTTTTTTTGTCAGAAGTACAAGGTTTTCTGTACTGCATGTTCCAACTTATACTGTATACTGTATATATGCATACACACATACATACATATATAAAAATGCATAGTTCTGAAATGAAAGTTGTCGCTGGAGTTCTGCATGCATAGTCTGTCTTTCTATCCTCGTATTTCAGCTAAATGGTTCCCACTGGGGCCAAGGAATGTATCAAGTACCATAAATCACAGCCTTGATAGAAATTTGGCTGCTGCACAGGGCCGCAGAGCAGTGTAATGTTCACTAAAGATGTTTTAAGGTGAACGTTTTCTGCCGTGGGGCGAGTGGGGTGCAGTGCAGGAAAAAGAGGAACAGAAGAGTGGGGGAGTGGAGGTGTGTGTGTGTGTGTGCATGCATACATGCGTGTTTGTGCGTACAAATGTGTGTGTGTGTGTATGTGCACACATGTGTGTGTGTGTGAGTGTGTGTGTGGTGGGGTGTTGATGTGCATAAAATGCACCTCACTCAACCAATGAGAGAGAGTTGCATTTTGTCCCTGAAAAGCCGGCATGATCATTTGTGATACATACGGGCACTACGTTGTGTCTGGCCGTGCCTGATCCTCACCCCTGTTTTCACACACCTTCAGCCTCCCGGATTAATCTCCATTAGCAGTTCTTTTTTTCTTCAAATTGGAGCCATTGCCCAAATGGCACATAAGGCAAGCTGCATTCTGAATGCAGAGGATTTGCGTTTGTTTGACAGGCCTTTGAATGAGTGAATGAGGAAGTTTGGCGGTCTACGGCAGGTTATTAATGAGTCTGCCATGGTAAGCAGAGCAGCCCTGAGCTGCCGTGACTATTACTTTAGAGGGCCAAGTGATTTTTGTGCCAGACCCACCTTGTTTAACTGAGAGAAAAGGGCTGACTTCCCAGTTTGTGATTTTACGTACCAGAAAATTTTAGAAATTTGGGGGTGATCCTCCCCGACACATAAATTCATCGGGCTTCCTGTATGGATCTTTGAGTGTTATTTTTAGGTCACGATAAACCCAGAGGGAATGGTCTAATAATATTATTCCATTATTAGTTTTGTTACCAGTAAACATAAAATAAATTGTTAATGATCATTCATGTTACTTATAGTTCACAACATACAATGAATCTGGGATTTTAAACTTTTTATAGCATTCTTAATCAGGGAGTAGAGTGATATGGGAATGCATTTGTTGTTTCAAACCCATCCATTGTATATAGCAGATGCTTTTTTTTAAATGAAATATGCAAACAGGCAAACAGCACAAAACCTGCAAAAATCTCAACATACTGCACATCATTCAAAGAGGCTAAAAGTTGTGTAAATGGGATTCCCTTAGTGCTCTCCTCTGATGTATTATTCCAATATTGTAATGTTTTAAGGATTACAATAAACTAAAAATAAAATGAAAATAAACTATTTTCAAATGTTTGTTTCAATGTGGAATAGATGGGTTTCATAGAAACTGTAAAACTATGAATCTAGGGGTATTTATATGGAATAATGGGGGGCAGATCCATTTTTAAGAAATACAATTTTTCCGTTAAGTACGTTCAGTGATTGCTGATCTGTGTCTGTATGCACAATCAGGGTCCGGGAAGTAACTTATGATTAGCAATCTGCTGTGTATGTGCAGTCAAGTCTGAGCAGCCGTAGAAGGGATTTATTTCAGAGCCATAGGGGATCTGCTTTGCCAGCCTTCATTGGCTAAGATGGCCCACCCGTTGCCGTGGCAATGAGGGCACTCGGGTTTTGAGTGAGTTACGGTACACGGTGTTCCAGGTTTCGGCTTATTAAAAGTCCCGCCTCCCCCTTATTTTTCCCGCCAGTCAAGCAGCGGGTAGCTGTACCCTGAGCCGAAATCCACCCCCCAAGCCCCCAAATGTTTCACGAGAAAGGTCACGCTCATGTTCCCCTGAGCTGGCAGTCCGTATGCCCGAGGAAGAAGATAAAAACCAAAGACAATCACAAATTTCACTCGCAATGCCCCAACCCGTCCCCCCCGCCACGACACATAATCAGGCGAATTTCAGTCTATTTAGTTTCATCAAATCACGGACAGCAGGCACTGATAAAAAAGACTGGAAAATATGTAGGACACAAGAACAGCCAAACCCTACAGACTCGTACTACTATTGAAGCCAGATGTTTACTTAACTGGCCAATTTTGATAAATGGCGTAATGATAACCATTATACATGGGGGTAATTTTATATCAGCAGAACCCCATATTGTTTTTGTTTTACAGCCAAATTAACTCCTTTTGTGCCCGGGGCCAGGTGTTTGTTCCCCTCACTAATTGATCCGTGCTCGGCAAAACCGGTGGGTGGGGGTGTGGGGGGTTGGGGTTCTAATGCCCTTCCAGAACATATACAGTCTTGCACAACCCCCCCAACCCCCCCTTACCCAATCAAACTTGAGCGGACCCGCTCAAACGTGGAAGAAGGAGGATTATCAAAGGGGACACATCCCTGCGGTTCTCAGTGCTGCATAAGGGGGCCAGCGTGGCCATTTGTTTGTGCTGGCTTATCTTAAGGACACAGTGATGGCTTACTGGAGACTTAGGGTGGCCAGCCATGTTTCTGTGTTTATTTGTGCTAACTGTAGTTGCTGTGGCCTGCCTGCCTACAGAGTGCACAGATTGTCAATGTGCTCTGAGTAAGCATACATTGAACACTCCGCTGCTGTAATGAAGGATTTCACAGGAAGTGACCTCAGTCACAGCTCTCAAGTCCAGACCTCAAGTCCTTACAACCACTGGCTACAGCGGTGAGCATTCAAAAGCCAAATATAGCACTACCTAAACAGGAGGAGAGAGATTCACGTCAGGCACAATTTGTGCTCACATGAACAGAAACACAGCTGGATTTTGTGTTCTTTAAAATAATAAAAATCAATGTTTACACTGTACAACAAGCCAAACAATATTTTTTAAAATAATTATAAAAAATGTAATGACAATAAAATTAATATCTAGGCTTGTTTCTTCCTCAGCAACAGTGAGTTTCATGTGGTCAGTGTGTCTCAGTTTAAGGGCATCTGACATGCCCTGTGAATTGAGTGTGATTTTGCAGTAGAAACTCCAGTCCAGGAGGCCCTCTCTCCCAGATGAGTTGCATTAAAAGTGAGTTTGGCGAATGCGCCCATCTTTATGTATCCTGCTCCTTATTCACTGCTGCTTCATGAGCACACGCTGCTGACAGCTGTAGAACTGGAATGTATGGAAGAAATCTAATGTATGATGTGTACAAGATTAGCACTTCTGAAAACCTCAACACTTAGAGCATTTGAGCATAATAAAGATTTATGCTTGAAATGTAATCTAGATGCAATGTAATTGATGTTTGTTTCTTTGGGAAAGAGGTTTTGCGTTGGGGCCATGGTACTGAGAGGGAATGAGGACATAATTATTATGCCGTGTGGTTGTGCACGTTCAAGTATACACAGAACTCAGCCAACAGAAATGTTTTATGAATGTTGGAGAATGTTACAGTTAGGTTTTCATTTGGTTTTGAGATAACGTTATAATGAGAACTTACCCCAGACAATCTTGAAGCATATTAAATGTTGCCAGCCGGTTTTGTCAGAAGTGACAGAAAATCGTCCCTGGCAAGTCACAATTTACAGTTGCTGGCTACATCCCCTGATGTCTGTTAGTTAAAAATCATGCAGAATTTGTGTCAAATGCATTTTAAGAATGTTGCGATTTAAAGTATTAAAATGTCAAATGGTGAAAAAATTAACATTGAAGAAATTACCTTTTTTAGCTGGCATAATAAAACTGATTGCTACACGTAATTGTTTAACTGGAGTAACAAAACAAAGGTTGTTCCTGCAATGTTTTCTGCAACTTCAAGATAACGTTCCAAGGACACCTAGGAATCTGGACAAATGTATGCATATGTATGAGCTGAGAATGTTAATGCTTAAACTTCCATAATGTTCACAATACCAAAAACCACTGGTCTGGAACCTTATTTATTTATGGTGACCAGCATGACAGTAATAGAAGCATGGGATAAGACAGATAGAAGACACAACTGAATGTTTTTTGTAGCATAGCTCATTTTATTGTTTTAACAGTTTTGCATAGGAAATATATCCATTCCAGTAATTGACTGCAGTAAGAGCAGCTGCTAGCAGAATAGGCTGGATATAACAGTAACAATCACAATAAGTCAAGCTTTATTTACACTGATTTTAATCTTGTGGCAAATTTAGCCCCTGTGCCAAATGCAACTGGCTTAAACACAGTGACTTCAGTTTAAGCTAAGAAGAAAGTCTGTAACAACAAAAAAAGGGAAAACAGGTTATCTATATACAGCTACTTGAAGGGTATCTGTTTTCAAGCTGCAGCGGGAAAGAAATATTCAAAAAGGATTGTACAGTATCGTAAATATTATATTTAGATTCCTACCTATAACAGGCACATGCACTAGATGCTGCACCACTGATAACACAGTATGTATTTTTTGTTAATGTTGCTGTCCTTGTTTTAATTCTGGCTGAGTAGTTCATTAATTGCATTTGCAAAAGGGATCAAAAGTGCCACAAGACCCAAAATGGATCAACCCTGCGGTGTGGTTAGCAAGCATTTTTTTTTAAACTGACAACTCATCACCTAATGTTGTACTAAACGTACTGTAGCATTGACAATCTAAAGAAACACACTGCCCTACTATTTTTTTCCTCAGAGAAATATCAAGAGAGAGAGAGAGAGAGACAGGGGCACTCCATCCTAGTCGACTAAAAAAGATTCAAATGAACGAAGCACAAACGCTCAGCTGAAGACACACACTTCCAAAAAACTTAACACACACAAAAAAAGAAAAGACAAGGGAAGAGATGCCCCACACATTCTGTTTGTTGTTTTCTGACAAAAAATTCTATCAATAACTTTATTTACAGCTGAACTCCACTGAGACAGTGATGTCGAACAGGCACTGCTTTAGTTTCGCTTTTTGAAAGAAAAAAAAAGTTCCTTTTATTTTGGTAAATGTTACATATGCTGGTTTTCCATCACGTTCTTGTTTACACATTCTGTTCATGCCAAAGCCAATGCCCTCCATTTCAAAACACTTGTAGATGTAGAACATACGTCTTAAAAAGTCGGTCTGCAGCTTGCTAATACATTTACCATAGTCCCTGTAGCAGTAGAGTTTTTTTAAACCACACATTCAATAAAAACTCAGGAATTACACAGAGATTGCATTAGTGTCACTGGTTCTCCTTGCATATGGAAAATCAAGGGTTTCTAATGGCCAAGCTCACAAGAACAAAACAGGAATTTTGTACTGTAAGGACTAGACTCATAAAATATTCATGTAATAGACCAGTGTAACTGTCAAAACTAATATGTAATAATGTGAAATAATTTCAAACGTGTACATAGTTATAACCATAGTTTCTTATCTATTTTTTTCTTACCAGCCCTTTCAAAATACTAAAATGTCAAACTGCAACAAAAAAGAAAAATAACAAATCGACCATATTCTTCTTTTCCCCCTGTAACATTGTGTGCTATGTGCAGAGAAGAAGGGCAGAGAGCTACCAATGGCGTATGTGAAGAACACTGATCCAGGAAGTCGTGGAAGGTCAAAGGGCAAAGAGATGCACTCAACACACGTACCAGATGTCAACAACAATAATATTTTAGTAAAGGAATAGGGAAACTAGCAGAAAGTGCAAATACTCAGCCATTCACTGAATTCTTCCTCAATAGGAAAGTAAATTTTCATGTAGTCAATGGAGAATAACATGCAAAAGTAGACTCGATTCCTGCTCTGTTTCAATCAAAGGCCTTTCAGAAGCTGGATGCTTTGTACAGCTTAGGTTAGCCCGCGCTGCTCATTTGAAAACATGAAGTTCATCAATGATCACAGCAGATACATGTAAAAAATGAAACTGCGGAATGATAGGGCCTAACTGCCAGCAATGTTGCATTATCCTGTTATCTGTGTAAAAAACAAAAACAAAAAAACAAACCCTGTACACTGTATAATGGAATCCCATAAAACTCCACACAATTTTATTCAGCTGTGCATGATTTTTATTTCACCAAGGGACCGAAGACGGAACAGGGAGTGTCATTCCTAACACCCCCTGGTGATTACTACCGACAAATTAAAAATCAAGTGTCGTCATTATGTTGTTATTAATGTTCCTACTGTATGTAACACCCAACGGTCATCCTCATCTGAAATTCCAATTTTTTTTGGGGGAAAAATGACAATAATAATTTTTTTTTCTACGGCCATACTGAGAAAAGACACTGCCAACATTTATGAAATGTTTCCAAAAACCAAGATAATCAACACTAAACACAACAAAACAACCTTCATAAAATATAACTTTTCACCATTTACAGTTCTGTAAAGGATACTTTCCCCTACTTTTTAAGTACAGGAATATGAAATTGGACAGTATTTTATTTTTTTTTTAATCATAAATTAACAGAAACTGGAGAGTTGTAACTCAAGTCCAGATTTCATGATGTTGTTGTTTTCTTTTTTTCTTAAAAATGGACATAACACATATTCCTTAATCAAAAAAAAGTGTATCTTTACAAAAGAGGGCATCAAAAAGATTAAAAAAAAAACTATACAGTGTACAAACTGCTGTCTACAAGGCTGGTATTTCAATCGAAAGACCATTGAATCTCCTGCTGCAGCTTCAGAGTCATTCACTCATACACGTTTCATAGAGCTGCCGGAGCAATTACTACCCCAAGGACTATTGCTATGCTAGCATCATCATGATTTAGCCTGTACACTACAGCCTCCTTCACTGCATTAGCTCCCTAAATACGCCCCAAACATTCTTGTCACGCTAAGGGGAAAATGCACTTCAGTGGCATCGCCAATGGCCAAAGGGCTGCAAAGCACTTAAGATTTTCTCCAAAAAAAGGCAGAACAGTGCACATAGAACGGGGTGGCTTGTTTTTTTTCTTTAAAAAAAAAAAAATAAGAATCAGATTAAGCGTCTCAGTGTTGGAGGAGAAACGAAGCCTGACTTGAGTTTTAATTTGTCCGACCACTGCATCTGTAAGTGTGTGGGTGCACGTGTGTGTGTGTAAGTGTGAGTTTCACCGCTGCGTCTGTGAGTATGTGTGTGTGGGCGCTGTACATGAGTTTGTGTGTTTGACCACTGCATTTGGATGTGAGGGCGTCTGACTACTGTATCTGTGTATGCATGTTTGTGTGTGTGTGTGTGTGCTGGTGATGGGGGCACAAGGGGAGTAAGGGCCAGACAGTGCATGTTCCTTGCATGCTGGTTCATCCGGCATTAGCGGGAATCAGAAGAGTGCAAATTGTGTCAAGGATATGAAGAATAACACTTAATTCACATTAGGTAGTAAAGTGTCATCTTCATGCTTAATGGGGAGTCAATGATTGAAATTGGTAATGCCCTGCAATACGCCTGAGATTATCTTTCTTGAATGGATTTCATTTTTAGTGTTTTTTTTTAGTATGTTATATTGTGGACAATTGCCTGTAGAGTGATCTGGACTGCAGGTTTCTTTGCTCCAGTTCCTTCCACTGAAGTCCATAGCTTATCTCAATGAAAAGTACAAACTCAAAGCTTTAAAATCACAGCTTCTCCAGAAGGAGAGTTTTATCCCTGGAATTCAGATACAAAATATTGCCGTAGTGCATATCAGATATTATGTACTGGGAGACCTGACGTCTGAAGACAAGCCAAGCTGATGTAATTAAGTATTATTATTTTTTATAATGCGTATCAATGTGTTGGTGATTGTAAATACGTTAATAACAAGTCACTTATATTTTAAGGCATCTGTTTGGGAATTGATTTGCATATAGGTACTAAATTGATTTTTTTCCTTTGCGTGGTTTTTCATGATTGTCTATACTCAAGTCACGCTTCCTCTCCTGTGAATATGAGCCTCTTCCAGGAATTACGCTAGCACCCCAGGTGGGAAGTTTAAAGAAAGGAACCAGTTTGTCACAGTAGACAGATCAGTGACTTTGCAGCCATGTAAGACCAAGGGGTGCATTCTTCACAGACGTGCTGTAAAGTATTTACCTATTAATCCCCGCCCACCCAGTCCCAAACCCCTCCCCCAGAATAATAATAAAAAAAAAAAACCAAACAAAAAAAAAAAAAACAAACAAATATGCCTCTATCTCTCTGAACACTAAAAAAGACCTTGTCATAAACTGCATAGAAAGCAGCTCCCACTTTGGTCAATTAAAAAAAAGGAAGAAAAAACAACAACATCAACAACAACAACAACAACAACAACATCGACAAAATAAATGTATACAATATTGTCTATCTCCATAATAGCCTCTAATAATCAACAGAGCTAAAAGCACTACCTATGATAGGCAAAACTTGGTATTGCATAATTCTTATAAATTTGAAACCCCCCATATAGTAATTGGAAGATGAAGAAACAAAAACAAAAATGAAGGGTTATTAGAAAAACCACCAAAAAATACTGAAAAAAATAATGCTGGTTGATTATAAACTTTAAAACGGCAACTGTACACAGCCATGATATGTATTATAAATGTGAGATAAAGTAGTAAATGTAGTTAAAAATCAATGATGTCACAATTTCATCCGGAGTACAAAATATTTTTTCTTATCATAAAAATGTTAATTCTTAAAATGGTAATAAATGCAGCAAAAACAAGTGTAGTGATGTTTCTTCTATATTCAAAGGCAAGGCACGTAATGTGGACTATATATCTTCGTGCAAATAAAGATTATTGGAAAGAGTAGTTACATATATATATTTATATATATATATATATATATATATCTGGACAGGAGATGTGAAGGCAAAGATGTCTGCCATGCACACTGTGGGTTTTTGCGACCGTGACCGTAACCATGACTACAAACATAACCTCAACCGCAACCGTTGGGCCATTGGGACCTGTTGAATTATGTGTTCACAAAGCACCGTGCAGCTCTTCTGCTCCCTCTAGATTAGTGTTTTGCCAAATGCCGATTAAAGACATGCAGGCTCTCTCCTTTCACATTTTCAATTTTTAATTACTCAAAACAGCCTGCATTCCTATTTTTTAATCTTTTTTTTTGAAGATGACTTTTTTGTAAACAGTTGCCTCTGAAGCTTTAGGGGCTGAACGAAAGAACAGGCACGCTCAATGTTAGGAAGTAGCGAGCAGTATTGTAGACTTACTTTAGTGTCTTATTTCCTGTCTTCGTTTTTGTAGATTTCTTGTTTTTTTTTAACAATAAATAAAAAGCTACCCTCAGATAGAGGGCAAGGCTCAATAATAAGTGCCATTTGATTGGTGTGTAGTTGTGTTCAGGCTACACACTCTCTGTCTAACACAGACGTGTCTGCAGTTTGTCATGCACCCCCAACCCCACCCCTTATTTCAATGGGGCATGTAACTTAAAAATGTTTGAAAATGTGTGTTTTTTTCAGTTTTCTTAAAAACATTAGATCCCCCTCATTTTAGTGTCTCAGGGGTGACAGACTACCTTAGCTTCCCTTCAGTAATAACATTTAAATTGCACTTGCCTCTTAAGAGATTCTTTTTTGTATTTTTACTCCTTTTTTAAAAGGAACTATCAATATGCATTCTGCACTGAAAGGGGAAATTTTCTTAACCTAATAATATAGGTTTTTTTCTTGTAATTTTTTTAAGAGTTCAGAACTCTTTAGTGTACATGCTCACCTTTAGCTTAAACTAATATTAGCACTGGTTCAACAGGATTATAGAATAAAAATAATGAAAAACAAACATACAAATAAACAATTAAACAAATAAAACTGAACTGCGGTGGATCTAAGTAAATAAATGTGATTTTTCACACTTTGTTCCTATGAAAATGCAATTAACAGGATTGACATGTGAGCCTCCGACAGTGACGGCATCGCATTCCATGATCATTCAGCCAGTCTTTGTGTGTTCAAAACTTATCTCACCTGTTTTTCATCTAGGACTAGAGCTCCTGAAATATCAAGAAAATTACTAACAGAAACTAGCGTATCATGCAAACATTAAGGCATCTAAAGTCGTTTATCGGGTAAATCACAGTATTCAACTGGGGTATGATGGGGGTGGGGGGGGTTTCTCCACACAAAGACTGTCTGGTTGTGAGCAACATAACATTATCAGAGTGCTTCACCTTGTAGCGTTCCTGGCCAGTGTCCCCGCAGGGGGGAGACACAGGAGATTGTACATAAGTGCTGCTTTGCTGGTTTGTCCCTCAGTTCTCTCTGTCAGCTTTCTTCCTCCTTTTCATTTTCCCAGTGTGATTTTAGTTGCTGGTCTCTGCTTGGAGGAAGGGTTCACCAATGATGTTTATGCTGTAGTTCTGGACATTTGCCGGCAGAATCGGAGTCCCGTTCGACACTTGGAATGGAACTAAGCTCGCCCAGGTACCAGGACTGCAGTGTAAAAGAGAGAGAAAAAGGGTGGGAAAGAGGGAGAGGGGGCAGTGAGTGGCAATTGGCGCAAGTAATTTTTCGGTCAAAAACAGTCATCGAAAACATCCGGGTCTATCATTCATCATTACCTACATGCTTTTTAACATCCTGTGATGACTATGCACATGTAACCATAGATGTTCCATATGGACATTCCTGGCTGTTCCTATTCTGTGTAAATAAATCCAAATAATAAATAAAAAATACATTAATGCAAATGCAGAGATCAGTCCTCTCTCAAAGCTGGTAAGGTACTTCCTGAATCATTGGTAATAATACAGCTGTATAATGGTACATATGAGACAAGCAAGATGTTGAGACTCATATATATACATGACTCCCTCACATAACATAAATGACTGATGTTGTCAAGAATAGTTTTAACCATCGGGGTCGGATTCGAAAACCATCACTTTGGCACCTGCAGTGACATTATAAGTATAGGCGTAAATAATACAGGTGCTGCTGTGTAATGGAGATTTTGTGTCTCACTCGGCATTATTTTACAGAGGAAACATCCTCTTCAATACAGCACAGCAGGAGGGACATTTCACACTGCTTTCACATCTACTGCTAAAGAAATCCACAGCATGGCCACATTTACACCACCAGTATAACATTGGACAGTACATTTATTATTATTATTATTATTATTATGATTTAAAAAACACACATTTGAGGAACTATTGAAATTGGAGATCCATTCATTTTTTAGTAAGCTTCCCAGCCCACCTATAACTCCAGGATTTATGCTTATCTGTCCTCCTGGGTGGAAACCACCATCACTTCATGAACAGAACCAACAAGTCTCTGCGGATGGCTACGCAAGTCAAATAAGTAAAATGAAGGCACAGGGATGACCTCTCAACACTTTTGGGACAGTAACATATGAAGGTCAACTCAAAGTTATGATTACATAACCAATTTGATAAAAATGTAATATTATTATTACTACTATGACTGTTGTTGTTGACACACATCCTCTTACAGAACTGTATCAATTCATATGAATTATCCACAAGCCTTTGGAGCTGGCAGCTTTTGTCTGGTGAGGGACAAATCTGATCTGCCTCTGGAAAGTGTGCCAGGATTTGAAAGATGACAGCAAAAAGATGACCCATCGACCTTTTTGGGCTCAGGTGGGGAGGTTTTCATAGACTGCTAATGTGCCGTGAACTTTTTTCAGGCTTGAGGGAGGTGGAGAGTTGTGGGAGGGGGGCTACGGCTTCCCAGTCTCACATCTGTCAGCATCCATCTGGTTCGGAGAAGAGGAGGGTGCGGATCAGATCGTCCGCAGTGATTTTTTAAAAACCTGAGGAGGGCCACCGAGACTGAGGTCGTCTAAGCCGAAACAAACATCAGACATGGCTTGCTGCCTGGCCCCAGGCCAGCGAATACAGGCAGAGGCATGGCCCTCTCAGCTGTTGGGACGAACTAGCCCAACATACGGCTCGTTTCTTAACATGCGCCATTCAACAACCCAACAACAAGAACAACCACAAAAACATCTGCACTGTGGATTAATGGTCCTTTAAGGAATAACCTTAAATAGGGGGATTCCATAAATTAAATCAGGGTTAGTAAGACTCTTCTTCTGAAAGTGAACAGATGTAGGATTAACACAGTTTGCTTGGTCATGTACTGTACATATTCACCAGTGCGTGAAGAGACAAAGAAGGAAATCAAACCAGCATGCTTGTGAACTGCCTGTTTATTTGGTTGCTGTCTTAAGTTTTGATATATTAAATAATGTATTTGCACATTCTTTGGTTAGTCAACTAATATTTCCTGAACAGAGTGATTCCATTACGAATACTATGCTGCCAATATTTTATGTGTGTGTGCATGTGGGTGAAAATAAACCAATTTTAGATAAGGTATTGCCTTTCAGGAATGCAAATAACCTCTAGCCATGGCCAGTGCCGCCATTCCTATGGAAACCCTCTGCAAAAAGAATTGATTTAAAACTGGGAAAGAACCAAGCTGAGAGAACCAGAAGAGAGGCCCAACAAGTAATAACAACAATAATAATAATAATAGTAATAATAATAATAATCGTCATAAATTCTGGGTCAGTCCAGTGGTCCACAGTCTGGGCTGAGCTGGAGCATGGGCCGGTGCTGAGTGGTGTAGAATAACATGCTGTCCCCTCCCTCTGCTTAAGCCTTTACGCTGCTCTAACACCCCACTTTTCCTTAATCAACAACGGGGTTGATGAGAAAGAGCCGTGAGGCCCCCATGTTCCGCTAATGAACAAACACCCTGACTGTGCACTGAGGGGGGCTGTGGTGTGCATACCAAAAACATGGGTGCAGACAAGCTATGCGTTATTCTTCTGGCCCTCATGCAACGTACATGTGATGAATAATTAGGAAGAAGAGAAACATCCCCCCAACCCATCACCCATCTTTCAGCCTTATCTTATACAATCGCTTCTTTCTGTTCGCAGATTATGGGGTGCACTGAATATTGTACGGACTACAGAGCCGTAATGAACACAGACCTCCCTTTGTTTCACAGGGGAGAGGTCTGTTTGAAGGAGGGAAGAGGGAAGAGAAAAAACTACACTCTTTATTTTGCAGGTGCAAGGCTTCCTTGAGGAAACATGGCTTCAGGGGGCTTGTTTTGCTTATAGCAAGGAAGGGAAGGTTCAGCCCAAATCTGAGGGACGGAACTGAAGAGGGGTGGGAGGAGCTGGTCGGGAACATGAGAACACTGACTGTATTCTTTCATAGGTAGGCATAGCTGACAGGCCTCACAGAGCGGATGAATGCTGCAGATTACTTTGGTCTGTATTCTGTAAAAATCCCTCTGTGCCAGCTGCAAGAGTGAGGGGCAAAAATCACTGAGCCAAAAAAGTAATTAATTCCTTAATAATTAAAACTACAGGCCTTAAATCTTTTTAAAATTTATTTTGGTTTTGCCAAATTGTGGCCACAATCAACTGAATGACAGAAAAACAGCAAAAGAAGGTAAGAAATAAAGATATATAAAATAAAAGAAAGAAAAAGAAATATGGATTCAGTCCCCAGTCTTAAAGGGGTTAATAACCAAGGATTACGCTTGCTAACTATCTGGACAGGGCTTCTTTCCCACTTCCAACCCCCCTCCACCCCCCCGGCTTCCCCCCCATTCTGCTTCATGGTACCTCCTCCTCTTCCCTCCTCAAACACCCTCTCTCTCTCTCTTCTCTCCCTTGCACTCAACGGACTGCCAGAAATCATCTGACAGGAAATGGGAAATTAAGTTTTTCCTACCTTGCTGAACAAAGCCCATAGTGAAGAGGCCGGAGCTTTACAGTGGGACCCAAGGCCCCCATTCATCAAACAATTACTCAGTGCTCACAGATCTGATCCTAAAACCCCAACTGTGCGAATATTTCACATGAAATCGGTGATTTATCAGACCTGAATGTGGAGTGGAAATGTTTCTGACCTTGTGAAAATGTCACATTTCAGACTCTGGCACTGAAAAGAGATGGATCTGTCTTAGGGGAGAACAGAGGCCCTGTTGGATCTCTTTCAGCCTCACATTAACCATTTATTTTATGTTTCTGGGCAGCACCCAGCGCTCTGCTGAGGCAGAAATAAGCAATTTTTTCTCTGACAAACTGGTTTTAGTTTTATACTTGTGACACCTCCAAGAGGGTCTGTCAGCTCCTGTTCTCTTAGGTCACATTTTAGACCCAGTTACTTCCACCTAATATTCAGAAAGAATAACCTCCTGACATTTTCCAATTTTTCAATAACTTACGCACATTCTAAATTCTGTCACAATCTATGAACCAAGTATCACCTCTCTATGAATGTTTGATAATTGAATCTCTAGCAGCTTGCTAGCTTGAATAGAGAACAGTTCATACAGTGAAAATACAGACTGGCCAACACTAAGGATAGCTCAGAATACAAGTCGTTCTGACCATAGGTAAACATAGGTAACGTAGGTAACTGAACATAGGTAAAATAAAACAAAGCCCATCTTGAACATAATTCAAACGTAAGAATACGTCTCTAAACAGCTCACACTGAGCTCAGTGCAGCCACTGCACAGAAAAAAATGCTGTGCAGAGAAGTGGCTTCTCCATTCAGGGGCCACCCTGTTTCCTGGCACCCAGAGTCTTATTTAAAACCAGTCCGCGTAACCCTTTGTGAAATTAGTTTTATTGATTAACAAGGACCATTGTGTCCCCCCTTTCAAAGTCCCTCTAGCCCAACCTGGCATTATGTCTTGTCTGGTTTCCTCGGGATACTTGCCTCACGCTTCGCCTCCCTCATCGATTCGCCCTAAAAACTCTCACCCGCCCCCTTCCTTCGCCCCCAAAAACCTTCCTAAACATGCCCAACACTGGCCTCCCCCACCCCACATCCCCTCCCCGGCAGGCCTCAAGTATGCAGCATGGTTCATTTAAGGATTAAGTTTCAAATTAGATTATCTGATGGCATCTTAATGGATTACTGACCCTCTCCTCTCAGGACGGCGGCAGGCAGAGTCTGGACGCTGTTCAAACTGTGTCCCGAGACGAGCCAAAGACATGAACTCACTCACTCACTAACTACACCAGAGGACCGAAAGGAATAAAATCACTTCATTTGTGCCCTTGAAGAGCAAAACCCAGCCTGCCTCTGACACCTATCTCCAGGCATACTCTACGTTCAGGCAGAAATAGGCGTTGCATATTAGGGGGTTTCTGGATGGCTATGAGGCTGGGTATCAGTTTATGTTGCCTGAATTTTCAGTTGCGCAAAGTTTGGCACTGGAATCTGATCATGCCAGTGGTGGCTGTGGCAGACACATAATTGGTGAAGCCCTCCAGATAATTGTATTGAGATACAATGAAAACACAGCAAAGATATTACAGCACCTGCCAGTGAATGAACAAATACAGAAATAACTATGGCTTTCACATCATGCAATGTATATTAATACAATATTTCAGAAAACTGTATTTATTTTAATTTATTTACAACATGTTGCAGTAGATTCCATTTCCAAGTGTGATTTTGTCAAGAGAGAGGTTTCAAACAACAGGACTGACAGCACTAGCATGTGCCCACATTTAATTTAACATTAGCTACTTGGAGCTGCACACTACCCTTTCTACGTGACAATTACCCAGCTCATGAGATCTCGAACACTGTGGCTATGAGATTGGGCCTTGCACCCTGCACCCAGTCTGTCAGCTGCATACTGCATGTAGAGGGTGCTGAGGGATCCCTTCCTTTTTTCCTTTGCTGTCTCCAATAAACTACTTCTCAGATCTCAGAACTCCTCAGCACCATGTTGAAGACAGTATCCCCAAGCACATGGCTTTGTACCAGCGCTCTCAAACACCTGACTGCTATGCTCTATCTTTAGACACCTCAATATAAACTGATTGACCTCGGACCTTGCGCAAAACATGGCCCCGATGTCAACTGGAGAATGTCAGCCCATACGCACATGCAAGGTGCCTGTCTCATTAACACTGCAAGAGAGCTATACTCAAGAATTGCAAGGGCACAATCAGAGAGACTGGCAAGCCAAAAAGACTGTTACACGTTTCTGCTCTGCTCTGGCCTTACGTCATATTATGTGGAGACTGTTCGCAATGGTTCCAGGGTGTCATTCAAGAAAAGCCTAAAGAAAATGAAGATTGACAGGCCAAAATGACAGAGATCTGATGTCAAATTACTTATCTTTTGCTCATCCAAATGATTTTTTCTTGTGAACACAAAATGCAGGTATTTATATCTTATTCATACAGTTGAAACACAAAGTGAAGATATTAAGCTCCTTCTTATACAATGATAATGCCATAAAGACATGAAATGAAACACTTTTTCTTTTCCTACCATAAATACTGAACATTCTGAGATCTGCACTCAGAATTCACTGGGAACTTGAAGTTGGAGGTGAAAGCTAAATTCAAATGCAGTTAGGCTGAAATGTAAAATGTGTGGTATTCAAGCATACATTTAATTAAAAGTATATATATATTGTAAAAACATTTTTTAAGAAACTGCCTGCTACCTGTCCACCTGTACAGAAAGCAGCACTTATCTTTCACTGAGCAATGGATATTTTGGATGCGTTCCTCGGATGATCTGTCCAGCACAATCTTGCGTTCTTCAGCCTGATAAGCCTGGGAGTTTACACCCATTCTGTATCTGATTGTAGCTAAGCAGGCCTGTCTGTTGACCTTAAGAAATATGCAGTCCTCTAGCTCCTCAAAGCTCATAGCAGATGTTGGCCAACAGATTCTGTCTGGGACCTTGTGTGTGTGTGTGTGTGTGTGTTACAACACTGATTTCAATTATGTTTATAGCTTTTGTTATTTATTTGCACAGACTGCTAAGAGAATTTGATTTTCATTACTGTAAAAAAGCGAGACAAAAAAAGCAAGAAAATCTATTGCAGGTTTTCCGCAGCAATCAAAATGCTGGGCCTATAAATGAATCCATTCCAAGAAAGGCCCAACTCATCTCCTGCAAACAGTCAAAAAAACCAACACTACCAAATGGAAAACACAAGCGACTGGCATAACGGCAAACTCCCGACTCCCAGCAAAGTGTTACTATTTATGCCTGTCTAGTCTGCTGATCTAGTACACTGGCTGCCGAGGGCCTCAAACAGATGTTTTATGTGTGTTTTACTTTCACTGACACAAGTATGTTTGCCCAAGACATCTCAGCCCTTCCTCTTGGTTTACATTAAACTGAAGTTAAGCATAACAATCCAGCTCACAGCTCTGGGGGCCAGGCTGGGCCTCACAGGTTAACCATTAGTGACCTTGTATTTTAGTGTGCAGTGTTTCCCCGCTAATTTTAGCGTAGCTAATATGTCGTCGTTCCACAGGCCCAGCGGCCTGATAAAGAGCTGTCCCAGCACAGACGGGGCTCTCTTTGGACAGCTGTCCAGTCTGGCTTGATCGGGTAAAGATTCTCGGGCATGTGAAATAGGGTCATTTCATTGTCATTTTCGGGACAATTGAGGTAGAGGAAAAAGACACAAAACTCCATTAAAAATCAAGAATGTGCCTTTTGAACCTTTACTCCTGAAATAAAATATAATATAAAACAGAAAAAAACATATAATACATGTGAAAAATTATTTATATTTTTGTTTTTTTTTGCTTACCTACTGGTATCATAAGCTGAATTAAAGGTCTGATTTCACTATCTCCCTATGAAGTATAAGAGGCCATGTGTTTTGAGAGACTGAAATTACCACGAGAAAAAATCCACAGTTTAAGCAACATTTTTCCTATTCATTGAAGTGCACAACTGCCCTTCCCTTGTGAAGTTTAAGGAGTATGAGTATTTTGAGTAATGTTATCGGAGAGGGAGGGGGGTAGGGAAACGCACAAGCATTTATACACACAAGGAACAAGCACCTGGAGAAGCCCTCCCTATGTGGATTCTCTCAGTACATCCCAGTGACTTGACAGAAAGTCAGTAACAGGCAATAACAGAAACAAAGGAGAACAGAGAAAAGTGAAGGATGTAGAGGAGAGATTGCTGCAACGCCCTCCTGCAGTGTGTCAGTGAGCACTTTTACACACATCTCAACTACTGCTCTCATCTCTACACACCTCCTGATTCACCACTCTGTAAAGCATAAAATGTATAAGAAAGTGGTATCCTGGATTACTGTGTGAGCGTGTATGTATATGTGTTTGTGTATGTATGTGTGAGCTTGTGCACTTGCATGTACGTGTGCGTGGGCCGTGTGCACAAGTGTGTATGTGCATGCATGTATGTGAGAGAGGATGTGTTTGTGTGTGTGTGGAATAAATAGGGGCCAGCCAAAGCAGATACAGGGTGTGATATTGAGAGATGGAGCATAGATTTTAAAATAATGAGAAATTTTACCTTTGCCAAGTAATTCCCATAGTATCCTCACTGGCACTGGGGGAATAATGCTTGCCGTTTTGATTCATGGTCCAGTCACATATCCTCAGCTGTCAATTGAAACCTAGCAGTCAGATTCTGTCCAGCAAAACTAGACTGATTTTTTTTAATCCTGCACAAAATCATACATGCAAAAACCTAACTTTGATTTTAATGAAAGCCTTCATTTTCAAACTACTATTAATTATTTTAATCTTAAGAAACATCATTATACAGTATACATTAGATATGTCTCTGCGATAAAAAGCATATGAAATAAAAATATTATTTATATGTAGAATTATTATTAATATTATATGTAGCATGCAATCACATTAGTAAAGGTAACTGACCTGGAAACAAAAAGAAGTGTTAGTATACAAAAGGAGTCATGTTAAGTGTAAAATCACACAGTTGCAGGGGTAGCTCCTCCTTTGACACCCATGCATTTGGAACCTGTGCACATGCACCTTGTCACAGTCAGCTGCGAGCATTAAATCCCGGTTTGTGGGGTCACCCCCACTGCGTAGGCAAAGCAGTATTTAAGCTGGGCCTCAAGAGGCCTAAGGACCCAGAGAAGGTCAAAAAATACTATACTTTTCTACTTGCTTGTCTGAACCAGTACCTCTTAAATCAAAATGTTAAACATTTGACATACTCTTTTGTCTTTATAAAATATTGCAATATATAGAAAACAATTTTCACAAGGGAAAATATATGTTTCTATTTTACAGTACTCCCTTGAGGACCTCAATTTTGTAACCTCAGCTCCGAGAAATGTGCCTCTCTGTGCGTCCTGTGACAGAGAAACCTTCCCCCAGTGAAAATCTACCTCATTTATCTTATTGTAGCACTGGCTGGTCTCAAACTGAGGTAACTGCAAAAAGACAATGTTATGCAACAAACAAAAAAACCCTGTCAATACTGCACAGAATGCCAACACGTTTCTACGTTACAACATAATCAATAAACATATCCTACTGAATTTTATTTTTTTTACAACTTGCATATTTGATGTTTAAAGCCTGTTTTTCAGTTTTAAATCATTTTAATACAGAACCACACATTTTCTTATTTTAAGGATGTGTGATCCCTGCTTCAGATCTGACGCTAAATGGGGATAAAACAGTATGGACGCTATCATTAATATCTATGTGTGGGTTAGGAAGTCAGGAGAGAGCAGCCAGCAGCACATGTTTGAATCAGAATGAAACACAATCCTCCTCTGTATCAAAACAACACAGTAAATCAAACACCACTCTGGCAAAGAATGCTTTTAATATCTGGGAAAGAGTTATGATGTGAAAGTAGAGGTTCGATTTCAGTTTCAGTAGTCTTTGAGAAGCCACGTACATTAATTTTAGCACAGGTTTGGGAAAAACACAGATAACCTAACAGCATCTACACAGTGCTGCTTTTCTTTACTCATATATAAAAGTCTTACAGTAACTTATGGTCAATTTATTTGTTCTTGCCATCACAAATACTGTACTGTGTATAGATAAGCCCATCATGAAAAAGGTGAGGATATGGATGAGAGCAAACTGATTCTAGATGAGCACTCCTAACACAATTTATGAATATGGTCGCTAACTGGATAGAGTGTTCTCCCTTTCTATCTCTGACAAAATTTAATGTGAAATGCTGCATACAGGGTCCTGCAGCTTTCTGCACAAACATATACACATGCACTCGCGCGCACACACACAAACACACACACTTATTATTCACAGCCTCAAGCAGGTCTTAGCTCCCTGCCCAATAAACACCTGAAGTGATCAAGCATCTTTCGCTACATCTCCATTAAAGACGGCATCATTAGAAAAGACTGCACTCAAACTGGTCATTATGCGACTGTGGCTGCTTCACAAATAGGCCCTCCAGAAGTTTTAATCAGGTATATTAACAAACTGAATATTCAAACCCATTTATTTCAGTCGATAGTTCACCATTTCCGAGAACACCTGTACTGAGGACTGAATCAATTTCCATCTCAATAAATCTGGAAGCCAATAATTGATTTTCTGTATTTACTTCAAGGATTGTATTCAGTGTTTTTTTTAACTATATGCCATTTGATAGATTCTAGAGCCATACCAATTTCACAAAGTAAAAAAAGCTAAATGAATTAAATGCAGACATAAAATGTAAATACACAATGTTAACCCCCGGTGGCTACCACCCAGAATTGTAATGCATCTAATCCTGGGCGAAACTACATTTTGGCACACAGAATTGATCCAGGTTTGCGCTCAGACCTCTTGCAATGCATACCTTGGAACCTGAAATTAGGCATTCATCCAGAAGCATCAATATTACCATAAACGTTAAAGCCCTTCAGACATAAGTGGACTGTACAACTTGCTTTCATTTACTGATTTGATTTGAAATGACTGGACATTTAAGTCCTCAGTACCAATAAAAATACACATTGGCTAAAATGATTATTACTTGTACTTAAAACCATTAAATTATACTTATTGAAAATGTATTTAAAGAAGGTATTGTAGAATTATATCCTCTCGTGAAAAATAATACAAATATAAGTTCTATGTTCCCAAAATGCATGCACACACAAACAAGAACTTACACAAAAACACACACACACACACACACACACACGGTTCAGGTCTGTTAGGAAATGAGCTTATAACATAAACTCATTGTCATGCACAAAGAACGATGTGTTTTGCTCCAAGAGCGGGACGGGAGAGCATGTAACTGGGTCTGTGTTGCCTTCAAAAAATTGCAACACTGTCTGCGTTTTTGACCAAAAAAACTTCCTCTAAACACATCTGGACCGTGGCGTTTCTATGTCCATGGTGACCCCTGCCCACCTACATACCTAAATGCGGGGTCATATTTTTGGCTCTCAAGCTAGTAGGGCTGAAGCTATACAACACACACATCAATTATAGCATGGGTGTTGATAGCCTGTTTCCTGGTATGGCCTGTCATGCATACTGTGTATACAGTTGATGTTGCTCTAAGGCACTGGTTCCCAAACTCAGGCTTCTGAGAATAGCCCATGACACATTTGGACTGTATTCAACTGCATCTTTGTGCATTTGATTGCTAAGTATTTGTAATTATAGGGTATTTAAGCCCTCACATACACAATGATTGTATGTTTTTAGTTGTATTTATGTTTTAATTGTTGTTAGACTTCGTCACTGCTGTGGAACAGTCACTTTCTCTGCTGCTGTCTTGTTACCTCTCTTTCTTAAAAGATATCATTCATGTCCTGACTTCCTGGTAAGATATATGTTACATAAATTATATACCCTATTTACAAGGTTCCCCTGATTTAGGGAATAATGTGTGTCAATGCAGGACAGCATGATAGTGGAAAAAACACATTCAAGAGATGCCATGAACTTAAAAACAGACAAACCTTACACTGCTGACACCTCCATAATGAAACAATCACTGCCTTTTCTTCTGAGGAGCTCTCGTTTGAGTCGACCTCACGCTTTCACACGGCCACTCCTAAAAATTCTGCTTTCTCAGACTACACAACCATGGCAAAAGACTAGTACAATATGTGGTGAAAACAGCAGGGCTGGACTTTCAATGATATAAACTGAGACAAAAAAAACAAGTTCAAGGTCACCAAGCCCAGGGAAAAGAACAAAAGGGGTCAGTTCGGGTTTCTGATTGTACAGTAATTAAAAGCGCGGCTTAAACGATCTAAAATAGGATTCTGGGAATCCAGATCTAATGAAATCAGGTCGTTGACCTTCTAATTGGAAGGAATATGTGAGGACAAGAGGAGTGTGCTGATGAACAAACAGTTTGTGTGCGTACTTCACATTTTAAAGTGCAACATTATCTCATTTCTCCCCAGAATTTCACTTATGTACCACTGTTTTGTTTTTGATTTCAAGCACTATATTTTTGCCAGTAGTAACAAGATGGTGTGCTGTTAGTAACTGGGTGTTAAATTAAGTTTTTTTTTCCTGAATTTTTGACTCAGTAGTGCTTGTGTGTTTGGATTTTTTTTAGCACACTGTGCCACCTCCAGAGTAATCTATGCCTCTACAGCTTTATTTTTGTCAGGGATGGAAAAATATAAACAAAATGTATTTTGTGTATTCTGTTTTATATCAGAATACAAAATACCCAAATGAATCTATAAAATGCAATCAAAAAGGTGGTTGTTTATCAGATGGTAAAAAATTAAAAACCACATGAAAACATGATTAATTAATGACCCACAGGAAATGCATACAATGAAATTATTAGTCATTTTTTTGTATATGCATTTGAAATACTGTACATCCCTGTGCTCTACTCCAAAGAAAGGGGCTAATTTGTGTCCCAACAGCGGATGGTTCTAGGCCTGCCCACACCCACTCGTTTGGGCATTTAAAGTTTCACTATTTGTACTATAAATATAGAGCTAACCCATGTCCTTTAGTTATAAAGAAGAAACTGCTCAGTCTCCATTTTGGAAGAGAAACCACATCACAACCACACCATGCCACCAGAGAGAGGTGCTTGATTTGAGATAGGTTGAAAATGCCTTTAGATTACCTAATAAAATAAAATTACTGTTTTTCTTTACTATTACTCAGAAGAAAATGCCTCTTTCATATGATTTCAAGTTTTGAATGAGCACGTTGAACATACCTATGGTTCTGCATAAGAGACGTTCACCAGCATCTAGAGCTTTAAGAATGTCAAATACATATCTGCCCCAGGACTGTAACATACAGTATACAGTGACCATGATCACAATGATTGGAGGGACAGCAGTGGCTGTGATATGGCATTTGAATAAATGCAACAAAAACCTAAAATCAGTCAGTGATAGTCAAATTCTTTCTGCTGTATGGTTGTTTCATTGGGAGCTGCAGGTTATTCTTATTTTTTTAAACAACATGTTTTCCCTGTTCCATCCAAGGGGAAATTGTTTTAATATTGCCCATGAGAAGTTGTTTCTGGGAACAAAAAATGCATCTTAACAAAAACAAAGAGTCAACGAACCGGTTGTGACTGGACACAGATCTCCAGAGGGAGACACCAAAATAACGACCGTTACACATCGTTTAGGTCAAGGGGTCGCCCGACGGCGTTTCACCCGGTTTTGCCCAAGACATATTACATAAGCAGGCTTTAAAACTTCTCTCAAGAGCTTGGAGTCGAGCAAGGAAGCTGTCCATTACTCTAATGGCTACATCCGGAGCATTCTAAGAATACCGCTGTGCTGTGTTCCCACATGTAGGCGCGATACATAAAATCACATGCTGGCTATTTGTCTTTGCATTGGGTCATGTTCAGCCAGCACTTCACATCTGTAAGGTTAATGTCTCTCTGATACATACATGCGTCTTCGGGTCAAAGTTCTGGCATGAATGGATCCTCAGGAACTTTGGTTCCCATCGTAACTCACTACTGAACTCCCTGTCTCTCTTAACACCGACTAGTGGTGATAAACAAAGACACACTGATCTCTCTTAATGTTTATTACATACGAGCATATATATGCTCATATGTAATCCCCACAGCACAAAAAAGTGACACCAGACACAGTTCAGCCCAGTTACTGAAAAATGAATGTATTACTATACAGCTAAAGCACAGAGTTTAAACGCTATTTTTCAAAATTATCGAAAAGGACAAGACAAGACTGATGTTTCAGCTTGTGCAACATCTTCTCCAAGGTCCCCAAAGAAAAAAAGATGACCCAAGCACGGCAGCGTGAACTCACAAAAATCACTTACATGATGATGGTTACCGTGCCTTTCAATGTTAACCACCAAGTGTGCGACTTCCTGCTAACTTCAAACAGGAGTCCAGCCCATGGGGGTGGGGGAGCATAGGGGGTGGCTAAACGAGGGCGGGACTGCCTAGAATGTAATACTGTACGGCGTGACCCCATTCAATTGTTGCAAAAAGTCTAGACAACGCAGCTTCTCAATTTCCCAGAAGGCGAAGTAAAGGGCCACTAAAGACCGTCTTTCCAGCTGCAGGCTCCAGGTTAATGCAATAACACTGGAGACTGGCTCTTGAAATTTAAGGCCTGCGCGTTAGTGTAATTTATACACTGCATGCGTTAGCCCCCACCTCCCCCCCTCCTCACTCCCAACGAGCATGAACAAAAGGCTCTCATAGCCAGAAGAATGGAAGTGTCAATACATCTCATAACCTGTGGGAATAAATCTCGCCGTGCTGCCGCAACAATAAAAGAAAGAATGTATTTGCGACGTTATTTATCCCTCTGTGGCCACTTCTCAATAATGGCACACAGTGACCGGTTCAAAGGCCTACCCCCTTTGCACAAATCACGCTTTGTACTTCCGAGAAACCCCTGACTAATATAAAAATGATGAATGGCCTTTTATTTATTTTTTTGTTCATTTTGTCCCATTTTTTCTTGTTCGAGCCTGCCATTTTAAACAAAGTGTATTAACTGCTCTACCTCTCTCCCAGGGATGATCCCCCACTCCCTTTTCAATCCTTTTATAGAAATAAAGTGTCACCCTAAATCAATCATATTTGGTCCAAGGTTTTTTAACCCTCTTTTACCACTTCAAAGGCCATAGGTAAAGTGAATTCTCAATGGATGCTAGTAATGGGATTTAGTCTCAAATACAACTGTAGAGGCATTTAATCACTGTTACACTTGGTAGTGGTGGTGGGTCGGGGATCAGGTGACTCCTTAAAAGTTGAGTCAATTAAAGTTAAAAGGTATTGCAGCGTGCCATTACTGGCTATGGCTAAAGGACCACATTGGAGGTGCAGAAGTCGGCTTAGTCGCCCTGAGGAAAATAGTGGGGTGAGCTGGGTACAGCCGTCAGTCTTATCACTCACTAGCAACCTCTCCTGCCCAGCTGGACAACTGCAAATTTGTTAACTGAACAAAAGAAGACTTTGTGTTCTTCTGACAGTGTAGGACATATGCAATTTGTGTCATATTAGCAGTTTATAAAATAGTCAAGGCAAATTGCCACGTGAATCAGGAGTCACGTGTGTGGCCTTTTCCTCCTGAGTTTGCAGTGCGTGGGCCTGATCACACTGAATTTGAGTGGGAGACAAATTGTTCTTTTAGAGGAGAGACTATGTGTAGCTGAAAGATTAAAGCAGCCAGAATAAATGAATCTCCATCGCAGTTAGTAAGGAAGTCACAATATCAGATTTTTCAACCTTGTAAAGAAGAGGGAATTATTTTTCTGGATCTTTTTTAAATGATTACAGTCTTGTAGCATGTACAGTACACAAGTGTGGCAGAGCTGTGCTCTGTGCCAGCTGTGAGCCTGGTTTTCCCAAATGGTAAACAGTATAATTACACTACAAGCTTGTGGGCAGGTTCTGTGTCTCATATACTTTTACTTTTATTGCCCTGATAAATATGGCAAAAGTGCAAGCTCACTTTCTAAATCATGCCATTATGTAAAAACAGATGCCTCAAATATCAAATATCAATCTGAGAGCTGCCTGCAAATGCAGATGTATACAGAATTCCACATCACTAATAAGTATTTTTCAACACATTCCACCCTTTTGCTGAATTTCAGAGCGATAAAAGAAGGCTTGTAATTACACTATGCAGGAGTGGTGCTGGAGAAAAACCGCTAATTATTACTTAGCCGTGTGCAGATGAATTCAATTAGAGTTGGGGTGGGAAGCGCTGGCCCCTGCCCAGGCCTTAGCGCAGAGAGCCTGGCATCGTCCCGACCACACCAGCCTAACCCTCACACTTCAGGAACCAAAATAAACATGTAGCACAAATCCAGAGCTTGGGGAACACGCTGCCTGCAGACTCCTCCACCCAGCTGGGCTGCAAACCGCCCAGCTATAGGGCTCATCTCTCTCTTATATGACTGCGGATTAAAAAAGGACATTGGGGTCTTCGGTAAACCGCACCTGCAGGGGGCTCAGTGCAAACGTGCAGGGTCACAGTCGCTGTGAACATGCCCCAGCATGGTTCTGACCGCACAACACCAGAATCAGCATTAAGCAGACATTCACAACTTTAATTAGTTTCTGCTGTTCCATACACTCATTTTTTTATTACTGAGATTTATTTAATATTATCATTATCATTTTTATTTTATTTTTAGTATTATTATTGGTAATAGAAGTTGTACTACAGTTTAAAATGCAGAAAAGTATAAAGTAAACAAAATGTCATTTGGAGCCATTACGAGAGACATTAAGAGTTGAATAATTAGGGAGAAGACAGAGCTGCGTCTTTTGTAAATCACAGCACTTCTTTCTTATGTCAGCTCGATATTTAGGTCTGCCACTGGGGAGCTAAAGAGAAGAGCAATTATGATTTAGAGATGGGAGGAATACGAGGAAGAAGAGATGAACCAAGAGGAACGGAAGGAGGACATAAAAGAGCAGAACTAAAGAATGAGGCCTCGTCACAGTTCCAGGTTCTGCTGTAAGCACAACTCGCCCCACAGTTTGAATGAACTTCTACAACATGTTGTACAACAGAACTTTGTAAACGGCTTTCTTGAGCTATGTCTTAATTTTTCTGTCTTTACATAAGAAACTGAAATCCTAAGTGTATGCTGCCGGTAAAATATGTGTGTGTGTGTGTGTATATATATATCTCCTTTTCACTGTAATGTTCACGGTGTATTTTGCATTGACTTTCAATACTCTTAGGGTGTCTGATATACATTATGCTCAAATACAATAGGTCTCTCTCACGTCTGTAAAGTGGCTGCAACTGAAAAGGGCAACACAATTTTTTGCACTCTGATCCAGTCTGGAAGGCAGGTCTCCCCCTTCCCACTTAGGCCAGATTTATACCTTCCATGACTTTTAAATTACACTGTAACGATAAATGCAAGATTTCCTGCAGATTACTTTTTACTGCTAGGAAACTCAAATTCCCCAAGTGGTGTGTTGGGTTAGTTTCAAGATGAAACTGCAGAAGTGAAAAGATTTTAAGAGACAAACCGCTTTCAAAATGCTTTGAGTCAGGTGCATGCTAAGAGATTGGCATGGCTCAAAGACAATGGCAAGGAGCTCCAAAGACCAAAGATTTTTGAGAAGAGGTTTGAAGAACAAGTCAATGTCCAGACAATCAATTTGTCAGCCCTATTGACAGTCCTTATCTATAAATGACATCAGGTAAATGACATCAACCTAATGAGTTAGGAAGACAAAGGTAGATGCACTTTTCACTCACAGAAAGATAATAAAAATACTATAAAATTCACATTTGCTCATGTGCTCAACTTTCCCATGACTTTTCCCTGTTTTATTTTTGAAAGAGACAGGGAGTGTATACACCCAGAGAAGGCTAGGGCTCAGGGCCCACCGCACAGTGTGCCAGGAGAATCTCTGATCTGATTGGAATTCTGGACAGAATGAGTGCAGGGTCTGGGTGGAGACTGAAAGGGCTCATGAGTGGGGAGTGGGCAGAGTCTGAGTGGACTATAGGCAGAGTCTGGGCAAGGCTCACCTGCTGCTGGTGAAGGAATGCCGGGTCTCTGGAGCTCAGTCCCACGAAGCGGTTTGCGGTGGGGGTTCCTGGGGCCGAGTAGCCTAAGAAACACGCACACAAACAGCGGCTGGGTTATAGAACTTCCCAGAAATTCAGCTTAACCAAGACAAAATGTGTGTGTATTTTGAAGTATATTCTACAGTTGCCTGGATGACATACTAAGGTTTAATTGATTTCTTTTCAAAAGAAATTCTATTAATGTATAGCCATTTTTAATCTGGCCTTTTGGACACTTTTGTTTTTCTATTGGAGTATGTTGCTTTCTTGAAATTGAAAAAAAAAAATGGAGCTTCCTCCTGTATAAATAATTAAAATCATGCAGGAATAATTTTGCTTACTGTACTTACAATCTACCTATAATCTTATAAAATTCTTATAATTTAGAATTATTTTATTTAGCTATTTGCAAGGCCCATTAGGTGGTGGTGATGGTGAATCTGGTGGTGGATAGGAGGGGGTTCTCTCCTTTCTCATGAAAAAAATATGAACTAAGGCTATTAAATCTTCAGGGAAGAGGAGGAAGTATATTTTTTCCCTATTACATTGGGAATGGCTTTAGCATCCCTGATGGGAACAGTGTTAGCCACCCCACAGCAGGGTGTTACCAGGTGATAGCAGCTCACCTTCAGTGGAAGTAGTGATGGGCTTGGTGTCGGGCATGGAGAGGGAGACGGGCCGCACGGCACCGTGGTGCGGGGAAGGAGCCAGAACCGGTGTGAAGTGACCGGGAACCTTCCCCACAACCTGCCCGCTGCTGTTGGGCTGGGGACACAAACATGAACAGGAACACACATACACACACATTAAAATACATTATGACAATTAGCTAATGCCCTTATCCTGAGTGACTTACAGAGCTGACTGAAGAGAGATACAGGAAAGCTGCTTAATGCATTGCAAGCTGTTTACAATTTACCACAGAAATAGGAAAACTCTGAACACTGCAAAGGCATGAATAAAGTGAAACCCTATGTTGTTACTGAGCATGCTTTATAATGAATACTGGCGCTGAAACAGTGTGCGAGCGACAAAGTAGAAAAAACACACTCAGTCTGACTGCAGGAGACAACCTGCTGAAGTGCCTTTTTGGGGGCCCAAAGTTCAAACCTCAAACAGGTCTTTATGAAAACAGAATTGTGTCCACAGGGTTCCTTAATGTGAATACAATGTTTAATTAGAGTGTAATATAATCTGCGCTAAAGCAAGCATAAAAACATCCTGGCACTCGTCCACAAGATTATACACAGCATGTTATTCACCAAGTGTTCCCTCGGCAGAGTCCGGCTCCTCCATAAAGAGACAGCCTAGGCCATGTTGGGCCGTTACTGTCTTCAACGCTCTCCATGCTTCCCTCTCACACAAAACCATCACAGGGCATGAGGCGCGATGCTTTCGCCACCTCTCATTTTATTTGTTTTACAGAGAGGGACTGGGGCCAGATAATGAAATCAACAAAGACAAATCTCTCCTCCCTTTCCTCCAGTGTAAACACAGTTTTACCCACGATGTGCTGAGAGTTGCGCTGAATGTGTCCCAAAATACTGTATGGTTAATGAAAAAAAGTAAAAATACTGGGAAAAGGAGCGTTAAACATTTCTTTTATGTTCCTCCTAGGAATAGAATTTAAAAGTGCTGCACTGTTACTTGGAGTTTTAAAAATAGTTTATATCCCTCTGCAGAAGCACTAAGATTGATGATTTATGATGAAAATGAAGGGGCTCCTGATGACACAGATAAAAAGTGTTTATCATCCAGCTTTGCTTCACAATACACTTTTGGTTTTTATATCCTGCAGGAAACTAAACCAAGAAATGTGCAAGGTAGCTGTGGGAAATATGGTCTTGGAGAATGTTTTTTTTTAAATGCAGTCAACTCAGAGGTAACTGAGAAAGGTTAGAAGAAGACGGACATCCTGTCTCATTTGGCATAGGGAAGGAACCTCTGTATGGAATTCATTAGAGTCCTATGAAGTACCAATCAACAGGAGGAACCTGTTTGAAACTGGAAGAAGATGAAGGTTGCTAAAAAGTCAACGTGGCTGTTGCATTAGCGTCCTCTCCTTTGAAGAAAAAACATGCGTTTTGACATATGGAACAGAACTGAAAGCACCCCAGTTTCACAAGACCCCGACGGAGGTGCTGTGTCACAGTGCTGCAGCATTATCCAGCCTTAAAGAGCCCCCAAACTGGTTCTCCGGAGAAACGGCTCTGTCATAAACGTGAGCTGCAAGAAAAATGATTTACGGCTTCCTGCAGACCTTTCTGTACAATAAACGCTTACTGGTAAGCTGGCTTCTCAGAGTTGGCTGAGTACTGTTTAGATTGCTCACATATGTGTAGTTCATTTGCTATCGCTTGTTTGGTTAATGTGTTCATTATGCCCAAGTCACTGATGATCCTACAAAATTCCTCAATATGGTCACTGTGCATCTCTGTTCATACAGCAATAAACACACAGCTACCAGGCAGCAACTGCTTATAAGGCACATTTATTTGAGTTGTTCAATGCAAACATTCTCAGAGAGATGACAGACAGACCACTAATGATTTTCATTTGCTAACTAGAGTGGTGTCAATTATACAGTGATGTGTGTACCCTGCAATTAAGCAAGCTTTTTATAAAGTAAGGTAACTTACTCTCGGCCAAACTGGCCCTCTGCATTTCCATTATACTCAGCAGATGCACTTACACAAAACAACTTACTTGACTTACATCTTTTATATTAAACCCATGTACACACCAGGAAATGTATGGGGCCAAATCACATAAAGTAACCTGTGCACTGGCACAGCAGCAGAGCCACAACCTCTGAAATATATAGTATGCCATTCGACTACAATGCATAACTCTCCATTAGTCATCCAGCAGAAGTTTTTCATTATTATACATTGAAATATTTTTTTTTAATAAGAAATGATTATCACAAATTGTTCTTGTTCCCCCAGTCAGGAATGCCTATCCCTGTGTGCAGGGTGGCACATGACTGAAATATTCTCTGTCATTCTGCACTGTGCATGTCCTAATTTTGTTTGACACACAAATAAGAAACAGGGTTCAGACAAATACTGTAAATGGTAGGAAAAATTCTCCACTTATTAAATTGTATCATGGCCATTAGACTGTGAAGTGCATTGAAAGCCCTCCTTGTTTTAATAAGTTAAATTTTAATGAAGGATTCTTGGTCTGACTACAGAAACACAAACATCACTTCAAGCAACACAAATGCTTAATAATCCTCAAATGTGAAACCACTGTATGAGTAAATAGTGTTTTTGTAGTTGCCAGTTTTAGTGTTGTTGCAGCAGGCTTTTATTATTTCAGAGAGTGAAGTACAATACCATGAACACTTCCTATAATGTGGCTGGAGCAAAGAGGTCTGATATCTCTGGAGCACAGCCAAATTGCATTGGCATTGTTTATGATTACAATGTAAACGTGTAAAAACATTTCCTTCCTTTCCAACAGATGAGCCAAAAGAAGAAGAGGAAAAAACCTGGAAGAAAAGACAATGTCCTTGAAAGCAGAATGTGATTTGGATCTGAAACCAAGCCGATTAAAAAAGGAAGTGACCTCTGATGATTTTACCGGGTGCGTTCATGCATGAGACTCTGAGCAAATGCTTATAAACGCTTATCTAAACAGCAAATAAACAGCAATAAACAGTGCATTCAAGATGAGGAAAAAACATTGAAAACTGTATACATGAACTTGTGCTTTATGGTTTGCAAAGCGACTGCAGAATTGCAGAACACTGTTACTACAGCAGCTGATACGATGAGGAGTTGCATCCATTTTTAAGCTCACAGATGACTGCTCCCGGTAGAACCTTCGGAAGAAACCAAGGGCCTGAATCCATGACTGTTGTACACAGTAGGGGTGTGCCATTTGAGCTCAGAGTGTGTTACCAGCTGTATTATCCTTGTTTATTATTATTTTTGTATATTCTGCATCAAAACCTCTTGGGATGTCATTTTTTGCATGTTTGAATGCACCGCTTATTACACCACAGCATACTCTGAAATGTCCACTAACCTGGAGCATGCCATTTTGAGCGAAATGTGAAATTAGAAAAATGTTTTAAATCCTGATCACAGCCCAAGTTAGAACCAACCTACCTAATCTATCCCATGATCCTCATCTCCCAGCAAACTGACTCGCTTTTGGAGTGCTTAGTGCTGAGTCGGCACTGAGATGCTGTGCGGCAACATGAGGGGGGTGGCACGGTCAGGGCCAATCAGTCGGCTCCGCCTGACGGCGACAGCTGAGCCCAGCAGCCAGCTACCGGCATGCAGTGTGTCATGCAGCAATATCAATCAGGCCCCACAGGTGAGCCTATCTCGCTCACAGCGTTTGCCCTCACTGCCCCTGCTGGGGACATGGGAAAGGTCACTGAAACGGGGAAGATTTAGGGCCCCAATAGCCAGGAGCTCCGGCTCTGTGATTCTCACTGAGGGCTTAAGAGAAGAAACTTCTTAACTTGCTGTTAAACTGTCACAATGTCATTATTCACAGGTTCTCTGTGTTCTTAAAAAAAAAAAAGGCAGCAGTCACTCTGGACAGATCCATAACAGACTGTACCTGCCCTCGGCAATTTCTCCTTACAGCAGCAGTTACACAACGCACACCTGAAAACTGTGTGATTCAGTCCCTGTTCCATTCTAACTCAGCCTCGTCACCCCCCCCTTCCCCTTTCTTTCCCCAACCCAAACCCCCCCAGCCAGATCGCTGCTTTTGTTCACTGCAGCTGCTGAAAGGGTGTCAAGTCTCATCACGAAGTGAGACAGTGCTGGAATTTGATTCACATTGAGCCGGTGGCACAAAGACGCCCTCCCCACAGGGAACGCCAGAACAAAGATATATCCTTAATTTCACTCCTGCACCCGCGATGACACTTGATGTAATGTCACTGGATTATGAAATGACTACCATGACGCTACTTGTAACGCTAATAACTTTGTATCTATTCTACTATTCCACTCTGCCTAAACCTTTTTGTATGCACTTCTGAAGTGTCTCCCAGATGAGAGAATCAGATAAATGCCAAAATATAACATACAATCATAGCTGTGATCTGAGGGGGGCTGCAGTCATAGTCATGCAAGCAAGGATACAAAGGTGCCCAGTCTTAGTCGTCCATTTGTTTTAATTGTTTGTTTTATCTGGAATGTCTTTTATTGTTGTACTATTGTTGTTGACGTTTTTCAACGCAAAATCACAGAAACATGATGAGTTGGTACTTGCCATTACAGCTTTAGTGTGTAGTCAAGTGTAACCTTGATTTTTTCAAACCATGGAAGCAAACTGTAAAGCATGCACACTCTTTTACTTCAATCAAACACAGTTTTTTTTATCCTGTCTCATTATTTTTTCCATTCATCCACAGACAAACAGTAAAAACATTATAAATGCTGTAAAAAGCATCCCTGAAAACTGCTTAGTTAAATGTTATTAATCTATTCTGTCATTAGGCAAATTTTATGCAATTGTGTGTGCAGATATCCTTACACACAGACACTTTAAGCTTGGATGCAGACCAAAAGAAGCTATATTTGAAGAAATGTTATTGGGGGGAACCACAGAAGTAAAATCCATGTTTCCCCTGGGGATGGAGGGACAGTGTGTCCAGCGGGGCTCACCTGGCTGCTCTGTGGGCTGGACGGGTCGTAGGGGGGTACATAGTTCTTCAGAGCATCTGGGGGGTTGAGATGGGGAGGGTAGCGGATCGTGGGATGGGAAAAGTAAGTCGTCGGGGTGGGGGGTAGGATGGCTGCGGCAGAGAACTGCGGGGGCGGGCTCCTCGTCGAAATAACTGACAGAAGAGAGGAAAGGAAAGGAGAGCAGAGCAGAGAAACAGATGAGCGTGCATAACACTAGGACAGAATTATTCAGTAGTGGCATTAATAAACCGCTTGAAATCACCAGAAACAAAAAATAACAATTTCAAAATATCCTAAAATGCCACATAGAACAGAGTTAAAAAGAAAATGAAGTATCCAAAGAAATCCAAAAAACAATATCCAGCGAGGCGTGTTGTGTCAGAGAAAACTAAGACAAAAAAGGGGTGCTTTGACTTCTCTGTCGTGCCTGTTCTCTCACAGTTCCCCTCCAGAATGGAGGCAGGAGTGTCCCAGGAAAGAGGGAGTGATCTCTGGACAGACAGTGCAATACATCACCCTGACAAATGGAGAGCTGAAGTGGAGATAAACCAGCAAAGCAACACCAGTATATCCCACACTTCATAACAGGCTGTCAGCCATAATGAATAGCCTTCAATTCTTGTTTTAAACACAGAAAAGGGCTTCTCAGGAGTTTCTCAGGACATGAAACATTAACTTAAAAATAGATGGTGCTATTATACGCTAGATCTGCAGTGTATAGTCATGATTACGGAACTGGATTTTTAAGCCAAGGGTTGATACATACTGCTGTATCCCACCCCTATTAGCCCTGAACAGTGGTACTTATCACTGTGTCCCTCCCCTGTTAGCCTTGGACAGTGGTACTTACCACTGTGTCCCACCCCTGTTAGCCCTGGATGGTGGTACTTACCGCTGTGTCCAACCCCTGTTAGACCTGGATGGTGGTGCTGGGGGAAAGTGCTCAGTCTGGAGGAGGAGTCCTGCGGGGAGGTGGGGCTGAACAATGGCTTCTCTGGCTTCTTCATAGTGGGAGAAGACATGTCTGCTGGTGAAATAAAGACATGGCACACTTTCAGCACCAGTGTGGCCCTCTCTACAAATTGTAATCAACTTTGCGGGGATCTCAAATGCTTGGAAGCTGTATTGCCAAATCATGCAGGACAGGTGATATAAGCACAATAGCAATCATCAACATCATCATCATCCTCATTACCCTCATCATCGTAACACCTCCCTTCACTTTCCCTCCACTGCTCCCTCACTTTATATTTACCAGTACATACACGTTGTGTCATCCTTGGACAACCCAAACGATCTGTAAAGACTTCTCTGACTTAGTGGAAAAACCAAATACACTGGAACAACAATCAAAGCATGGAGTCCGAGGCTCCCACAGAGAGGGGGGTGTTTTATGCAGTTCAATAGAGTCAACAGTATGCGATAACTCTGCTTTGATCTGAGAGCGGGGATGTTGGTATGGTCTGTGAGAAAGGCCGTGGCATTTGCACAACAGCAATCACCACCAGGAGGAGGTATGAAAAAAAACAATGAAAGACAGTCATACTGTACCTTGTCCCTGTGAGGGACAGATGCTGACAGAACTAAAAGCGGGAGGATGAGGTAACAGATGTTGCTTTAAAAAGAGCTTTTAAGAGATTGGTGTCTCGTCTAACCCAAAGAAAAACACGAACAACAGAGAGAGTGAAAGAGGGAGAGAGAAACTGACAAGGCAGTTAATGATCCGTGCAAGCTAGCCCTCCTCCCAACATGCAGCGCTTGCTGGCGTCTGTCACAGAGTTCGGTGGAAATGAATGTTTTCAGACTGCCTCTCTCCCTCTCCCGTAATTACCACCGTCTCATAAAAGCGCCTCGTAAACCATCTCACCGAGGTGTCTCCTCTCCATAGGACTGCATGTGTTCTGCCCGCTGCAAGAGTGCAAAACGCACACTGAACAGAGGATATGTCAATATGTCCCCCTCTTGACTCAGGACAGAAAGAAAGGGCAGAGGGGAGAATTTTTCAATGCGTCATGGTTTTGCGGTTGACTTTGTGTGGGAAATGCCGGAATCATGTGACAAGAAAAACTGAAACAAAATGTACTGAATTTAACTCACACACTGCTTCAGAAATAAGTGCACTGGCATCCATAAAAAACATTACAAATTAGTACATAGACCCCTACATTTAGATCATTAGTTAAGTAAAATATTTGCATTCTTTAAAAAAAAAAAAAAAAGCATGGGACGCAAATTGCAGTTTACAGCGCTCCATTAACTTTAACAAAACAGAGGCATTAACTGTGGTCTGTGGTTTCATACAATTCATTTTAAAATTCTATTTAAAACAAAAGATTTTATTATTTTACAGGACCCAGTGAGAAATATGTCGGGAACACTAGTCTTCAGGGGCTTTTTTTGAGGTTGGAGTAAGGGTTTTTGTCAGAAATGTAGGCCTTTGTCTGTTTACTGCTGCAGTGGGAAATGCTATGTTACTGTAAGCCATGATTTCAGGGCTCCTGTAAAAAAAGGCTGGCCCCTCCCTCACCTGTTGTAACAGCACTGAGTGACATTAAAACAACATTCGCTTATAGAAAACATGCCTGGAGAGGACTTTCAACAATCCCTGATTCATGGTGAACTTTTAGCTTCCAGCTAATGACCCTCGCTCCTTTTCCCATTTGAGAAGGAGCCTTGGTTGGGAACGACCGCACATTTCTGAAAAGAGCAGATCTGGAAAGCTGATATTTTTTCTTCATTGCAAACAGCTGTTTGTTATCAGAACCTTTTCCAGAGTGCAATTTTCAGAACTGTGCCAAAAAAGGCATAACACTAAGGTTGCAAGCATTTCACTTTGCAGGAAAACTGCTAAGGAAATATAAGGAAAATGGCTATGCATTTTCAATGCATTTTATAAAAAACAAACAGGCAGGCTTTCCTTTCACCCCACAAATGCACCATAAAGGTATCATTTCACGTGTGAGCTGGAAAAGCAGCATTTTGATAGGGTGGAACGGGCTTCCTCATATGGGTTTAATATATTTTTACCCTCTTGTTTTTTCCTCCACGGGTCTTTCTTTACAAAAGGAGTGCTTTTACCCTGTCTCCTGTCTCTCACTTCTTGCTCTCTTTGCTGTCTCTCTCCCATAATAACCCCAGAACCTTTCCTTCTTTTCATCTGTTTCTCTCTCCATTTCTACATCTGTCTTGCTCTCTCTGCACTCTGTCTTTCTTTCTCTCTCTCTTGCGCTATTCCACTCTCCTGTTGCCCCTAGACCAGTGTTCATGCTCTGGCTGGCCATGGCCTCCTGGGTGTGTGACGGCACAAAGCCTTAGGAAAGGGGCGGAGGGAGGGAAATCCCACAAACGCTCATTAAAACAGGGAAAGGGGAGATGAGGGTGAAGAGGGGAGGTGAATAACACCACAAGGATACTATGTGCCCGGGCAGTGCCCAGTTCTTCTGCAGGACCCAGGTGCCAGCGGCTGCTCCAGGCATGGGGGCTTAAAGAAATGGGCCCAAACGTGCAGTTTGGTTAGTGCCTTATTTAAAATGGCCGTGCAGTGTGACGCCGTAATGAGATGAGCACTACTGATGCCACCCCCCAAACACATCATCAAAGTGACTCCTTTTCCCCCAGAATCACCTCCTGCGCCAGCAGCCTCCTGTCACTGCCAGTACTCCCGGGACCCACATCATGTGATCTGCCAACTGGCTCGGCCACCTGTTACCTCAGGCTGGCCCTGTTAATATCTGCTCATCCAGGCCCAGTTCAAACAATCACCTACACACCTGGCCATCTCCCACACACCTGTTCACCTGCTCGCCACCAACACACCCCCAACCCCCACCATCACTGATGAGCGTTGCAGTTAAATCTCTCCTGATATAGATTTGGAAGCACAACTCACACCATTTTTACAGCCCACGATTAAAAAAAAAAAACATACATGTTCGTGCACAAACATTAATCGTGTTCCAAAAATCTCATACGTCACTATTTTGCTAAGTTTGTTTGTTTTTGAGAACAACTTAAGCTATAAATGCTTGCGTGAAATCACAGGCAAACTGCAGGTGCTTTTAGGTGTCTTATTTGCATAGCGGGGAAGGGGAGTGCTAACATCGAAGCCGGCCAAACCACTACTCGTGCTGAGGGTTAGCAAGAGCACCTGCGTAAACCCCATAAAAGCATGCGGCAAATGCCACAGCAGCAGGTGGTGGGCAAATGCCAAGGGGCTTAGAAACACACCCACACCGAGATTTTAAAACACCCATTAATAAACAAGGGAGCTTTTCACAAGTACAGGCCTGACTGAGGTCCACATGGACCATGCAAGCCCCACAGATGCAGTCTATTTGGAGGCCGCATGAGTGATCATGTAAGCAAAAAAAATGTGACGTTTAATGGCTTCAGACCATTCACCCAGATAAACATTGTGATACAAACGCATACCTTGGAGTTTCAAAGAGAGCTACATGATTACGAACATGAAAAGTTTTTAATAATGCATGTTTAATACAACCATCCATGAAAAATATGGCATGGATTTTTAAGTGCTTCGTCACTTCCTGTTGATTTATGATTTCTAAGATGGTATATGAAGCTGTGAAACAAATGATTGTGAAATGGACAAGATATTTGATATGTAAACCCTATAAAGAAATTCTCAAACAAGCTTTATATACTGTACCGTATAATTATACTAATACTAATAATAATACTCATCATAACTCTTACTTTATGTACTGCATCATTCAAAAATTATTAAAAATATGTTTTAGGGCACACAAGCAAAAATTGTTCTCGGGACTCGAATGCCAGGACAAAGTGGCATTGAGTAACTATGTTTTTATAATGTAAGGCAGCTTGAGTAACTATGTTTTTATAACGTAAGGGTGCGAATGAAAAAGTGTTATGGTGCTGTTCCTGTGAACAAAATATACTGACAGACCCAAGTGCAGAATACAGGTTTGGCAACATTACTACATACAGAACAGCTAGGTGAGGGAGAGGGCTGGGAACATTTTGACAGCTCTGAACAGTGACACACCAGACTTGCTGATAATGTCCCCTAATGTGTCAAGTGCGGTTAAAGCAAGCCATAAATGTGCAGGGAAAGATGCATGTTAATTCAGATTTGAACAAGAAAGAACAACAAGCTACACATTTAAACCAGGGCACAGAGTAAAAAGAGGAAAAAACAGTTCAGTTTCATTTTTACAGAGGGAGGCCCACAATGATGATGCAAATCTCAGATTACAAGGGTTTTGTGGTGTGGTTAATGATCGTGTGCATGGAAAGGCTGAGGGGGTTTTGCCCCTGAGCATACTGTAACTCAGGCAATATGGTGGTCTCGGCTCAGGACATGTAGCCGTACCCCCCACACACACACACACACACACACACACACACACACACACACACACACACACACAATTGCAGTGCATCTATCTTGTGTCTCAGGCACAATGCCACTGCCCTGTTCCCACTGCACAGTGTGCATAATTCCTGTGACAGGCTTATGCAAGAGCTCCCTTAACACAGGGGCAACTGCCCCAATTCTCTCCCTAACACATATGTGAACACACTCTCTTTCTCTCTCACACACACATACTCACATGGAAATATACACATGTTCACACATTTAAGCACACTCATACACACATCCTGAACAAGTACACACACAAACTGACTGAGCTTAAGGGTGCTGGATTGGCTTTGTATGTGGGGAGAAATGGAGCCAGACTTGCTTTAAGCGGTGCAGGTGCCAGTGACAGACATACGAACAGGGTAGACACAGTGAAGCTCCAGCACAGACCCACTGAGGCCCAGCCCATGCCCTACACAGCTCTAGCCTCAGCCACTCTCTCTCTCCTCACCTTGGTCTCTCTCGTGCCAGGTTCTGCTGCCGCTGGCGGGGGAGCTGGGGGAGGAATAGAAGTCTCCCGATGGGCTGGTCTCCATGTTGTCATCTATCGCAATGATCTTTGTCCGTTTGCTGGAGTGAGAGATTAAAGAGAAGTGAATAATATTTTATTTATTCACTTCACAATCCTGAAAAAGGTGAACTGCATCTATCATACAGCAGCTATCTCAGAGTTTAGTTCCGGACAGTGGCAGGGGGACAAGACATATATAAATACATATAAAAAGGATGCAGGAAAAAAGTGGGAGATAAAAGGAAACACATTACTCTTTCTTACCTGCCATGTGGGGACGACAGTGACCGATGAAGCCCCACGCTGGAGTTCAAGTCATGGTAGTATGGCTGACTCGGCATGTCTGTGATGGAGAAGTTCACCGCTGCACCCTGGGTAATGGCGGCTGGGAGGTGGGGCAGAAAAGAGGTTACAGTTTAGTAGTCACTGTTACTTCTCTCAGCACCCTCACTCCAGTTTAGTACTTATGCAAACCAGACAGAGTTGAAAAGTTCATACATGTGGAGAAAAGTTAATATTGCAGAGATCAGCAAGATAGTCTCATTTTCATAACTCGGCACAACCCACTCAAAAACTTTTAGACACCATCAGCCGTTTCAAGCTTCATTTGCTTAAAGGCAAACAGATAGGAATACATATGGGGTTTTTTTACGAAAACAGGTATACCCAGAGCCACAAGCTGTTTATACAACATCCCAGCCCACAAGCTACTGTACAAAAGCTAAGCTTCAACATTAGCTAAGTTCCAGTTTGCACCTATAGAAGAATACTGCTGAGAATACTGTACTGTACATTTTTCAAAGAGCAAGAGGATAAAACAGTCAGACAGAAACAGTCCAAATTTGGATTACTGTTTCTCATAACCATGATTTATTTAAAAATTTGCTCCCAATAGCTTTGAAAGCTATAAACTGCATAGGGCAATGTTAGCCTATTTGAAGAGTGGACCACTATACAAAACTATATGTGCAGACACAAGAGCAATCCTTGGCTGTCATTCATTAACTTATCAAGAAATCAAACTAACCAGTTAGATTACATAAATGATCAGGCTGATGAAATAACGAAGAGCAGAAATTAATGCATTAAAAAATACAGCTCTACTATACATTATGACTTTCACAAGCCTTTGGTGAGAAAGGCACCTTTTAGGGCAGCAGGGCCTACTGCTGGGGGTCATGGTGAAAAGTTACAATGGCACATGTGAGGCCTTAAGTCATTATGCCCCACGAGAGGCAGCCCTTTTTGGAGGTGCCGAAAGTTTGAGTGCAGAGCCCTGTCTGTTGTGGCTTGAGGTTTACCAACAACTTTGAGAGAGAGCGAGAGAGAGAGCAACCTAGCCCTGGCACTGCCCGCTCGCCCACCCTGGATTGCTGCACATTCTTGTACCCTTACTGAGCCAGCAGGCATGAGAAGGGGAAGGCAAACACAAAGAAGCGCACACCGTTTCCACCTGGGTCTTATTTACACATCGTGCCACACAACACCTCACCCTGCCTGGCACGGGATACCCCCACCTCACTAGGGCCACACACCATGGTGGGAGGTAAGTGCAAATCCAAAGAGAGCAGCTCCCTGTGCTTTTTTACAGGAAAACACTCAACCCTTTTGGTTTGACAGCAACTAATGGTGAAAAGCACTTTGGCCAGCAGAGAAAACCATACCTTTTTACTGTCTATGCTCAAGAGATTGCATGATGATACAAAGCAATACTGCATGCCCGGATGGTTAATTTTAATATTTAAGAGACTGTGCTTGTGCCTCAAATGTATCAGGTTTGATTCCCAGGTAGGGCAATACCATTGGACCCTTGAGCAATGTACTTGCATTGTTTCAGTAAAATAGTATAAACTGTTGACATGTCAGAGTTTCTACAGGGGGCCTAAAATGTGAATGTAATGGATTACAGTCTCACAATATGCAGAGGACACTGACACACAAAATGCAGAAAAACCTGCCGAAGATGAACATTGTGCTCTTCCTTCAATGTTGAGAAGTCTCATCTGAATCACCCTCATGATATGGGGATGACACCAGAGACAGGTCTGCTCGCAGCAGGCACACACTGCTAATTCTGCAATCACCCAGGACAGAGTGTCCCACACACGCAAACAAACACCTCTCCTATGCCTTACAACAGACACACACACACACACACACCATCCCCAGTCCACTTACTTCTGGAAACTCGCACCAGCTCTGAAACACTGAAGACTCCTGATTTGATGAAGCTGTCTTCCAGGTACACTGTTGGAACAGAAGCAGAGAGGGAAAAGAGAAGGATACAGAGATAAAAAAGTAAGAGAGAGGAAATGGCTGGTGAGATACACAGGCCAGTGTGTCAGATCCCTGCTGATAACATGGCCTTGATGTTGATGTCTAAGTTTGTGATGAGTTATGGAGTGGTTTACATTCTTCACCTTCTCAGGGTTGATCTTCCTAAATACAGTACAGTATACCACAGTACAGTACAATGACACTGATCAATTAGGATTAAGAGAACACTGAGATCAAGGAGTGTCTTAAAGCAGGTTTCACAGCATTTGTGTGTCACCTAAAATCTCTTTTGTTTAAGACTGGGACAACTTAGGTCTTCTTGAGCACCAGACTATCATTTGGTAATAACTATGAAATGACAAGCAGGGATTTATCAACCTGAATACACACAAGCCTTGGGAAATATTGCCCTCATGATACTTTTTAAATATATGGACTTTCTGATGATTAACTTCATGATTTCCCATGATAAACTTTACAGTATTTTAAATATACCATATACAATATTCATATATAAAAATATATATGTGAAAGCATCAGTAATCTTTATATTGCCACTGCAACTTCTGTAGACAGAGGTGTTTTTCAGAGGTTGTTCTGAAAGGCACACTTTCTCTGTGCTCTCTCTGACAAGATGTGAATGAAAGGTGCCTAATCCAGATACATAAAGCCCATGAAAATCTCTCAATCTATAAACATACATTGGATGTTCTTGCAGAGCGAGAAAACTTGTCACTGAGTTGGATGAAGGAGAGCAAGAGGCTGGGTGGTCTAAGGAGAGGGGATACTGCCCACCTCCCTCTTCCCATAATGCATCACATGGTGTGGCAGGCAGGCAAGGATACTGCGCCAATGACAGCCTTCCAAGCCTCTGAGTCATCCACACCGCTGTCATATTTAACTTGGCAGGGCTTCGAACAGACCTGCTCCGGAGGTTTAAAAGTGAAAAAAAATTAAATTACGCTCCTGCTGTTTTCATTCTTAATGCACTGACTGACTGGCACAGAACGGTGAAGGCAAACACAAAGCCTGTCCAAGTAAGTGAGTGACGCACCGTCAAAATTATCCGTAATGATGACAAGGCCACCAGCTGATAAACCATATGAACAGTTTACGTTCCACATTGACTGTGGCCTACATCACTCTCCTTCCTCACATAAGCACTGGGAAGACCAAGATGTTGGAGGTACAGTGTGGTGTGGCAGTGGTCGTTATTACTCTACAGGCTTGGATCCAGGCCCTCTGTGGCTGGAGGCTGCTGGCTAGTGATCCTATTCAGGAGCAGACATCCGCATTAGCAGCGAGGCGCTTCAGAGAGGGACGGCTTTCTTTCAGAGCAATGGATTTCACAGAGGAAAAGGAGGGCCTTACTGGCCTCTATATCCAGTAAAAAGTTACAAACTTGCTGACTTTGCCTTTCCCAAACTGGGAGTTTAGTTCCCTCTCTTTTTCTTTTTATACAACCTAAAAAGTATTTTGGCTCCATCGGCTTGCTGAAAGCCTATACAGCATGTTAATCACCTTACAGGGGCTCGGGAGGGAACAGGGTCCTGACTGGTTTGGGGCCATAAGAGTCAGCACTCAGGGTTTCCTCGCTGGCTAAGCTGTACTGTGTCTCACTTCACCTGCAAACAAGAAGTACCTGGTGACCCCACCCACCATTAGCATCACCATTCTCTTGGAGACCAGTGTTTAGGCCTAGCGGCCGTCTAACAAGTGCCTTTGCGTCATATGTTAAGCTAATTGTCCCTGTGACCCTTTTAAAACATGAACATGACCTTTACCATGGACTAGTCTGGGTTCTGTCCCTGCCCCCTGCTCCTCCACCGAGCCCAGCCCTGCTAATCCCACAGAGACCTAATTCCCAAGGAACTGGCTCTCCTTTCCTGTGTGTGATGACAAAGATTATCATTCTGCTGATTGGCATTTCTTGTAATGGGGCGTCTCTCGTTAACTCTCTCTCTCTCTCATTTACCAAGTACTCAAGAAGCCCTGCAACCCTTGCAAAAATCCCACATGCTGCAATACAGTGAAAATATATGGCGTTTTTGAAAAATGTAATGATGAATACATTTTACAGCATGTTTGTAATAAATTTCAATATCTGAGTTTACTGCAACATATCTAAATATATTTCTTTTTAATGAGGGTAGAGGGCAGGGGGAACAGTATGATGCAGGACAAACTAAGGGCTCCCCTTCCCATGGAGCTTGCTAAGTTTGCGTGAGAGTGTGTGTTCTGAAGCAGCAATCGTGCTGACTGTCCTCACAGAGCTCAGCCTGTCTGCTCTGAAGCAGCTCTGGTGCCAGACCATAGGCCTCTCAGCTGCATGTCACACTGGATCAGTTTCCCTCCCTCCTCGCTCGCCTGGGGGGGAGGCGAGTGATATGTGCCGTTTGCTCTTGGCACACCCGCAGGGTCAGAGAACTTAACCTCCTGGTAATCCACCCCACTGGAGGCCCGGAATACTACTGAGGTATGGCCGACCACCGCAGAGAGCACGGGGGGTAGGGGTTTACAGTGAACTCAGACCAAACACAGAGTATCACAATGCACACTGCATAGAAACTCACAAGACAAACTTCTGTGACCAAAAACAAAGGGAATTACATTGACCAAATTCATAGACAGAATGACTGCACACAGTACACACATACACATAGAAAAATAAAGTACACAGTGACCAAATACACAAGCTAAATGAGAGAGCTCAAACACACATGAATGAGAACTGTATGTGTGGAGTGACAAAATGCACATTGTGGAATACAGCATAAAGTAACCAAATGAACTGAGACCAAAAGTGAGAGCTCTCCCTCCTGCAGCTGTGCTGAGTGCGCTCAGGGGGCTAAGGCTGTGCTGAGTGCGCTCAGGGAGCTAAGGCTGTGCTGAGTGCGCTCAGGGAGCTAAGGCTGTGCTTAGTGCGCTCAGGGGGCTTAGGCTGTGCTGAGTGCGCTCAGGGAGCTAAGGCTGTGCTGAGTGCGCTCAGGCAGCTAAGGCTGTGCTGAGTGCGCTCAGGGGGCTTAGGCTGTGCTGAGTGCGCTCAGGGGGCTAAGGCTGTGCTGAGTACGCTCAGGGGGCTAAGGCTGTGCTGAGTACGCTCAGGGGGCTAACGCTGTGCTGAGTGAGCTCAGGGGGCTAAGGCTGTGCTGAGTGCGCTCAGGGAGCTAAGGCTGTGCTGAGTGCGCTCAGGGGGCTTAGGCTGTGCTGAGTGCGCTCAGGGGGCTAAGGCTGTGCTGAGTGCGCTCAGAGGGCTAAGGCTGTGCTGAGTGCGCTCAGGCAGCTAAGGCTGTGCTGAGTGCGCTCAGGGAGCTAAGGCTGTGCTGAGTGCGCTCAGGGGGCTAAGGCTGTGCTGAGTGAGCTCAGGGGGCTAAGGCTGTGCTGAGTGCGCTCAGGGGCTAAGGCTGTGCTGAGTGCGCTCAGGGGGCTAAGGCTGTGCTGAGTGAGCTCAGGGGGCTAAGGCTGTGCTGAGTGCGCTCAGGGGGCTAAGGCTGTGCTGAGTGCGCTCAGGGGGCTAAGGCTGTGCTGAGTGTGCTCAGGGGGCTAAGGCTGTGCTGAGTGAGCTCAGGGGGCTTAGGCTGTGCTGAGTGAGCTCAGGGGGCTAAGGCTGTGCTGAGTGCGCTCAGGGGGCTAAGGCTGTGCTGAGTACGCTCAGGGGGCTAACGCTGTGCTGAGTGAGGTCAGGGGGCTAAGGCTGTGCTGAGTGAGCTCAGGGGGCTAAGGCTGTGCTGAGTGCGCTCAGGGGGCTAAGGCTGTGCTGAGTGCGCTCAGGGGGCTAAGGCTGTGCTGAGTACGCTCAGGGGGCTAACGCTGTGCTGAGTGAGCTCAGGGGGCTAAGGCTGTGCTGAGTGAGCTCAGGGGGCTTAGGCTGTGCTGAGTGAGCTCAGGGGGCTAAGGCTGTGCTGAGTGAGCTCAGGGGGCTTAGGCTGTGCTGAGTGAGCTCAGGGGTGCTGGCAGTGGGCAGAGGGGGAGATCCACAGAGCCACAGCAGCGGCAGCAGTCATGGGAGACAGTGTGCATCTGGACAGGAGCCAGGCACCCAGGGGAATGATTCCCCAAAGGAGTTACACTCTCAGACTCACCTCCCCAATGGCTCGAGGGATGACTGCCAAATCACAAGATGTCAAATAAATGTGCAAGTGTTAGATAATGACACTTGTGTTTCATAATACGGATGTTTTTTTCAGATGAACCCAACTCGGGTTCAGATCCTTTGATTCTTTTTTTAATGTGGGATACAGTAAATGCTACCATGTTATTCTCTATAAAGGAAGCAGCACAGAGCGGTGTTAGATGGGTATATACAATGTGTCAGGGGAAAAGTGAGAGGGGAAAAGGTGAGGAAATTTGTGCAGGTTAAAGGTGGGCTCTGTTATGCAGGTAAAACCATTGACTGCAAATCCAACCACTACAGTGTAGTTCTTGGCTACCGCTCGATGATACCAAGTTCCATGTGTATGTACGTGAATGTTTGTATATATGTGTGTGCATGTGTGGCTGTGTGCATGCATGTTTATGTCTGTGTATGCATGTAAATGTGTCTCTAAATGTTCATGCATGAGTGTGACTGTATGTGCATGTTAATTGATTAATGTGTGTGTGTGAGCGTACTACTGTATGTGCATGTTAGCGTTTGTAAGTGAGTGTGTGCGTGTGTGAGCATGTGTGTGGGTGTTGCGCTGGTATACACACCTGGAGGGTTCTTGCCTGGCTCATTGTTACTGGGACTTCCTGACTGCTGGGAGTCTGAAAACAAATCAAGCAGAGAAGAGCAATTAGCACTGTGAAACTGAGACACCCAAACACACACCATATACTGTGCCCTGCCCTGTCCTACTCCTATATGAATGCTTCTCTTTCTGTATAAAACCTCCATAACTAGGTCAGCTTGAAGATATTTGTCATGTCACAGTGCACATCAGAAATCGAGATACATTCTGGACCTTGGGTATTGACCCAGGGAAAACCTCTTTGGCTTGGAGACACACTCCTTACCCAAAATTCAGATACAGTACAAAGCTGCCACTTTGGAAGCATTTGACTGGTTCAGTACTGAAGGTGTGTGTGTGTGAGTGTGAGAAAGCAATATCCATGGAAAAGCGGAAATGGCAGTCCAAACACAGGCCAGATGTGTGAGGTAACACACACTCAGAGAGGAGGAGAAATGTGGCGGGGCCAGACATATGCTAAACCGTTTTTCTCATCCACATAAAAGGAGGGAGGGAGGGAGGGAGGGAGAGAGAGAGGTATTGAAGCTCGGGGGGCAAAGGGACCATCCCTCTATCTCCCACGCTGCGGACAACGTGCACATGGGAAGACAGTCCTGGGAGGGCCCCCAGGGAATTTTTAAAGAAAAAACAGAGACAATGGTGTTTGAAAATATATATAACATGAAAAAAACTAATGGAATGTCTCCCTGACCTTAAATGGCATTTAGTTTTGATGTATGTTACCTTATTTCACCTCTCGGGAGGATTGCAGTGTCTTTCTGCAGTGCGTTAGTGTCTCTCATTAGTCATGTGGGTGTGCTTAATCTATCTGCTAACTGGTCAGACTGGATTGCTCATGCAAACAACTCTTCTCTTGTTTCTGTTTCCCCTCTCTTGTTCAGCTGAGTGCACTACCACACACGAAAAGCAGTATAAACCAGTTTATTAAGACTTCAATAAATCAATAAGTCTTTATTTTTGTATTATAATGAATTTGATCTACACAATGGACATTTTAAAGAGGGAAATGAAAATTGATCTAATCTGTGGGAAAAAAACACCCCTTAAAAGGCAATGAAGCCAAACTTGTGGAATTTAATAAATAAAGAGGCCAATAAAACAAATGTACTGAAAAAAAATAACAGCAGAGTTTACACTAAGATGTTCTTTGAATTATGAGTCACACGCAAACTTGTATCACCAACATTACTATTCTTAAAATGTGAAAGATCACGTTAGTAAAATTAGTGTTTTGAACCAGAGAAGCAAGAATATGTTTAAAAAAGTAGACTCAGAACTTTCCAAAAACACCCTTTTTATTTCTTATTGCAGCCTTTGCTAAGCTCTCATTCTAGAGGTAAAGAGAAAAGACAAAAAAGGAAAAAAGTGGTGGGATTTCTTTTTTCCCCTTAAAATTGACCATTAAACTGTGCTGCAAAAACGGAATGTCCTTGGCTGCCAGTCAACAATGACAAAGAAGGGAGGGAGCTGCACCATACGTTGAGGAAAGGAGAGAGAAAATCTCCACTCCTGTTTAACCCCTCTGTGTTACAATACACATTTCTTGTGGCTTTCTAAAATCCACTCATACACACTCAGACACACAGAGGCCATATCTGTAGCTGTATTCATTTGGTACTTTATCACCATAACCAGGACTAATAGGGACCTCCAAGGCCACAGGCTTATTCCGCCGTGCTTGAGGTTCAATCTTTGTGGTAACAAAAATCGTTGCCAAAAAATCCCACCGTGATGGAAATTGCATCGCCTTGAGAGAACTCTATTTTGACTTTGTGGAGTGATGAAAGAGGGAGAACGAAAGACAGAGAAAGAGAGAGAGAGTGCCGTACACACACAATGTAAGGACCATTCTTGCTGAGAGATGTAGATAGACAGCAGAGAGAAGAATGGTGCCCCAGCTCCAAACATACCCCCCACACACACACACACACACACACGCATATACACCTGCACCCACCCTTCAAGGCCATCCATCAGTCTGGTTAAACAGCTCCCACACTGTGGGCCTCCGACAGGAGAGGAGGGGAGGGAAAGCTCTGTATATCCACGGTCTGGAGGAGGGGGTTTCCCTCTACTCTCAATCAGCTCATGGCTTTATTGTGATTGAACAAGTAATGACAACAAAAGAGCAGCTGGCTGGGTGATTAAAGTGCCATGTTGCAGGCCCCATCTTGCGCTGCAGATTACTGTCACACTAAGGCCCAGGACAAGGAACCTGCAAAAGTGAGGGAGGGGGATGCAGAGATGGATGGGCAGTGGTTTTGGACTAAAGTGCTCATCGGTGGCTTTGACCTGGCCCTGGATGAGCATGTGGCTCAACCAATCCACAAGATGTTCTTTCCACATTGCTTGGGGAGTCAGTCAGCAAATATATATCCATTCACAAACGCATGCATGTACACATATGTGTAGGCTGGAAGAAGGTAGAAGGAACCAGGACGAACCAGGTAAACACAGTCCTCAAAGGAACCATATGAGTTACAGTGCATATGAACAACTGAACTTTCCTTTGTGTGAGGAAGTATCCAGGTGGAAAGAGGACCCTGGTATTCTGAAGGCCATGACTGTGCCAGGCTGGGAGTCTCTCTGTCATTATTTACCCAGCTGTCTGCCACTAACACTGCTCAGCTGATGGGGAGGGGGCATCCACAACATTTCAGCTTGATTTACAAATCAGCACCCCAGCAGCAGCAACTGATTCAATTTCCAACAATTCAATCCGGCGGGTGTTTTCTACTCATGGGTTTGATTTCCACTATCCCAGAGGACAGAGCCATGTAGCAAACACCGGCTGTTCACTCGTCACACCAAATCGTAGTCTCACAGCAAACACAGTGCAACTAGCTTACGTGCAAAGCCCAATTTTGCCTGTACATCGTGGCATTCTGTAGAGCTGACCTGCAAATGGAACACTAAATAAATTCTAGTTGACAAAACAAGTACATGTGATTTCCCCCCACTTTATAATTTAAACAAGGCTCAACATGTCCTGAAACAACCGGTTTCTTCACATTTACAGCAAGCAATGAAGTTCAGTCTGACCATGGCTTCACTGTTCCCAGGGCAGACATGACTCTACTGAGCGAAGCCACCAGGAGTTCACCACGGGACATGAAGGCACAATCGTGTGACCGCCACACCTGAGTTCACCTGGCACAACCTTTGTCTTGCAGCGTAGCAACTGTGAGAAACTGCGCAGCTGGCGAGAGACGCACATGTGTGCATTGGGTTTGCTGCACACCCGCTGGGAACATTCCTGACAAGCAGGCCCTAGGGCCATGCTGATTGGCACAGAACAAGCACAGCCTACAAAGCTTGATTCCACTGTACTAGCCAATCAAATGAGAATCCACTGCTTTCAGCCTATCACTCTAGACTCCATTGTACTTAGTCAGGCAGGCTTCACTGTACTTAGCCAATCAGGCTACTATATTTCCACTGCAGTTGGCTAATACACTTAGCCAGTCAGGCTAGATTCCACTGCAATGGGTACATACAATGTCACAGAGCCTGAGAGGGCATATACTGCATGCCAACATAATCACACTCTCCTCTGCAGTAAAAAGGAAAGCATGAACCTTTTGCTCAACATTTTCTCTGTTCTTCACTCAATGAAAGCCATTAATATACTGCCGAGATACAAAAGCCAAACGGTCTTTCCTCTGATCTCACTGGTTTAGTTTCCAGAGATTTACAAGCCAGCATGTCACTGGAAAACAGGTCAGTCACCATTATAGGAGGTCAAAGTGCTGAATCCTGAGATCCCAACAGACTAATTGGCATGTAAGCTAGGTCAAAAGGGCATGCTTAGGGCCATATTTTACCATTCTAAGAAATGCCACCAAGAATTCTGCCATCATTAAAATGTAAGCAGGGATGGGCCACTTACTGAAGATGCTGGAGGAAGGACACTGTTCAAAAAATAACAGGTCTAGAGTAACAATGTCTAACCCAACCCCCCCCCCCCCCCACCCAACACAACCAGCATACACTGACATACATGTGCACTCATTGTGTCACTCACATTTCATATAATAATAATAATAGCTAACACAGAGAAAGAGACAAATGGAAAACATGACAAACAGCTTTATGGGAGGTATGAAGAGTGTTATTAGCACTTTGACATATGTCTGGTGTCTGGTGTCCGGTGTTAAGTGACAGGGAATGTGCCTGATGTGTGACTGACTGAGAGAAGCATGCACATTTCAACAGCCATAATCACTAGTAAGTGGTCAGCGTTGCACTGATATCCAAAGCTATTACAACGCTCTTTAATTACCACAGCTTTCATGTGGAGACCAAGCTAAGTAAAAAAAAAAAAATCTTTTTTGCAAATAAATAAGATCAAGCTGCCAACACTGCTAATAACATGTGTGCCACACTGCTGGAGATTCAATATGTTCTTTAAGCACACAGTACTTTGCTGCTGAAAAAACACCCAGGGGGTTGACTTCACCAAATATCTGTTTTGAGGATATTAAATTGAATCTCCCAGTATGCTGAAATAAAAATAAAACATCCTCAAGAGTGGGCTCCCCTTTCTTTTGAAAAATACTTTGGACAAATCTTCTTGACAGGTCTGGAACATATTGAGGACATGATCCTGAGAAGTGTACCTTTAGTGACATTACTGTTGGTATCATTCCCACATTCCCTACAAGAAAACCCACTGGGACAAAAAACCACAATGCATATGGATTTTTTGGGCATTATATTTCTGCGCTGCAAATGTTTTAGGAGATATCTGCAGCATACATGCTCAAACATGTCTGTTCTTTTATCTGCAGAGCTGTCATAAGTCTGAAATGGGTAAATCACTCGCAGTACCAATTCTGACCACAGAAAATCACTGTGCCGTATTTGGGCAGTGAACAGAATACAAAAAAATTCACAGAATATAAGCACAGAAGTGGCACATGACCCATTTGTCACAACAGTGCCTTTACTTCTTTGCTCCAGGAGAGCCTCAAACAGCTCTTCTGATCATTAAAACTATGAAACATCCAGTGCTATCACCTGCCTTGACTTAGAACGCAGGGTATTTTTTTAGGAAACACGCAAGGGTGACCTCATCTGACAGAGCAGAGTCCTGGTGAAGGTTAATGCAGCTCATAGATTAAGTTAAATACGGGGACTCTTAATCCAATCTCTGCTTTGCAACATAACTCCTACCGCATCTCTAATTGGATTGGTGCTAACTGCTCCGGCATGCCAGCATACTTTTCAGCCTTAATTGGGACTAATACCCCCTTTGCCACTGTGGATGTGAATGCAGGCTGGCTACTTATACCCTATACTCATTGTAGAGCTGGAACCAGGCTGGCTCATTTTGCTTAGCACCCACTATAGAGCTGGACCTAGACTGGTTAATTATGTCCCTTTAAATCTGAAGGCTTCAACTGAAGGCTTTTTTAAATTATCATATAGGACATGCCAAACCAATGTCAGCTAACCCAGTTTGCCTTTATGGTGATATAGTATGATGATATGAGTGTTTATGACAACACAGTCCAATCTCTCCTTTACCAAAAAGTCTAAAAATAAACTCAGTAAGATTATTAATATTTCTAATAAACTGGCATCTTCTAAATCCAAATTCATGTGCATCTCTGCTCTCAGTGACAGATTACCTTAAATCTGGCACAACGCATTGCTTATGACCCCACCCACATCCTTCACAGCCAGTTCACTCTACTGTCTTCTGGTCCATGATCCTCAATGCCCAAACTTAGAACCAATAGAGCACTGAAGTCATTCACCCCAAGGAGCATCTGGCTCCCTAACAAGACACTACAGGATTCTCTTAGCCCTTTAACCACAGAAATGCACAGTGTCCTGTACCATGGAATCCAGCACTTACAATCTTTGTCTGATGGTCCCATTTATGGTATGCATGTTTAGTATATTGTGTACATTGTATGATTGGTATATTGCTGCAACTTGTATGTCCTATTTATGTATGTATTATGCATGTAGCAATATATGTATTTTATAAGAGCTCTGGCACTTGTGTGCAAGAAAAAAATCCCTGGTAAGGGCTAATAAATGAAATAGAAAAGAAATGAAATGTTGGCCTGCTTTAGAATGACCATATCTCATTGGAGATAATAGATTGAGGAAAGCAGAAGAGCATGCTCCCATTGATGGCCACAACAAACAATCAGAGCAGGATATAACAGATGGATTTTTCCCCCCTGGGATAAAAATGTCTTGGACTGTTTAGGCAGTCTGTTGAGACTTGGTTGTTCAGCGTGATATCGTTCTCCACAGCTCTGGTTTGCAGCTAAATGCAATGGAAAATCGATCATGCTGTGCCCAGCCGGCCAGCTAGCCCTAGCTAGCCTGGTTCCAACTCCACAGTGGGGGAAAGCGAATGAGTGATGTAATGTGGAACGGGGATTACGACTGAAAAAAGGGCAAAAGAGAGAGAGAAATGAGAGGAGAGGCCAAGCAGGGATAAGAAGAGAAAGAAAAAAAGATTGCAAGGGACAGAGAGACATGCTGATGACCAAAAGCATAGCAGTGGCACTGCAAGCATTTGGCATCTGGGATTTCAAGGCAGCACTTTCCCTTCTGCAAATAATTACCCAGCTGGTAGGGCTTGGGGAGCCACGGCCGACTTGGGCTGGCATGCTTATCTACAGCCACCCACTACAGCACAGCTCTCATCAAACCACTGAAGGAGAGAGGGAAGGACTGAGAACAGAGATAGTGTGACAGGGAGGGGAAGAGATGCATTATCTCTACATCTCTACAAATCAGAACATTCAAACTTAAAACAGATAGCATCTCGTAAACACAAATGTAGCTAAAAATAAACAATACAGAGTAAAGTTATGTCTTGCTGACTGCATTTATAATGATATTTAATTAGATTTTTTCACATACATAACTGTTTCTTCCACAGTTATGTTTGTGCTACTTAACCTAGCACCTACTTAATAAAAAATGTTTTTTTTTATTGAGTCCAACAATGCTGACTGTCCTTCTCTTCTGATCGTTTCTCATTTAAAAAGTAATTCCAGTGCTTTTTAAGCACAATTATTGTAATTAAAGTTGAATCACTCCAGAATTCCTTCAGCGCACTGCCCCTCTTTTGCCCGGGCCAAGCCTTCTCCATGTGCTGGCTGTTTCTGCTGCCTTATCGCTGCCCGCGATTATATAATCACTACAAAACACCTCGCCTCTCTGCCAGCTCAGGGCCTCGTGCGATCACCTCTCAGCTCCATCCTGCTCTGCCCCTGCCACTCGCCCCATTCCAAGTAATCACCTACTTCGGAAACTTTCTTTTTTAGGCCTGTGCACAGTCTCTCACACACAAACACACGCGCGCGCTCACATACACGCACGCACACTGCAGGCGCATACCGTCGACATTTCAGGAGGAGCAGTTTGGCAGCCATTTTAGACGCAGTCTGGGCTGTATGGAGACCGCTGCCAGCGAGGGCTGAGAGTGTGCGCGTGTAGGGTTTTTCAGCCAAAACCATGTCTTAGCATTTGGAAGCAACTTTACGGAGGAACAAGAGCTACAGAAATATCTCCTAATTACAAGGCACTGCTGTTGTAATTTTTAACAATACAGCTGTGCTAATGTAAATATTTTATTTGGCACCACTCCCCACCCACTCCTATGCTTTGCCTGTGTTTATGGCATGAGGGGGGGCTCCCCTCCCAAACCACAGGGCCACTGGGGGCTTCTGCCTCACTCCTGGCTGTTATCAACACCACACAGGCCAGAATGACCTAACTTTGATACTAACAACCCGGCAGGCTCTCAAAGTACTGCAAAGTTCTTTCTCTCCCTCTCTTACTCACACATGCACACACATTCATTTTTTTGCACTTTGCTCTTTCTGTCTGTCTTCTTCAATCTCTTACTTTCACTCACTCATTACAGCCATTTATAGCCACTCACTCTTTCAGTTTTTTTGCTTTTTTCACTCCCTGCTTCTCTCTCCATCTGTGTTGACAAAACACAGCAGTCTTTATCTTTATCAGAGATATAACCCAAACAACACTAGGCAGGGAGACCTGCTTAGAGAGAAGAGTGGATGTCATTGTGCCAGCCTGGCACTCAGAGGCCATGTGCACCAGCTTGATGGCGCGCGACGCCCAGACTAACCCCTGCCTGGCATCCTCACCAGGGACCGCGTGTAACCTTCAGCCTTAAAAGAGAAAGACGTCGGCTGCCAAAGAAACGCCCGCTACTCAAAGGGCATCTATCACCGCTGCCGCTCGCTGGTGTGAATAAAGGCCGGCTGACAGCGTCTCCAGACATTGCTTTTTGGCTGCGTTATGACACATCGCTCTCTGTCACAACCAGAACAATGGCGTCTCAACACAGGGTTTCCTACACACTACTGTATCTCCCCGTTTCAATAATGTGCTACAACTGCACTCTAGATCTAAGAAAGAAATGGGTTTTTTTTTCTACAATTTGAACATCACAGCAAAAAACATTGACTTTACAGTTATTACATGAAGAAAGATTCTATGTACAATAGCAACTGTGAATAATTAAATCTTAACATTTCACATATGGATCAGTTGTGACTCTAGTTTCTGAATTCCTCAGATGTACACACATCTGACGGCTGAAATTAGAGCAATACTTATTAAGTCTTATTTTTGATCTATATAAATCAGTAAAGCTCAGCACATGAACTGGTGATTGTTGTAGATAGAGATAGTTATCCAAAGCAACCCGAGGACTCTGTCCATTAGGGGAGGTTTAGGGAGGGGCCTAGGGAGGGGGAGGAGTCAGCTTCAACCCTCTTGTCAGCTTGATTAACGTGGCGTGCTCTCTGGTGCCATGGTTAAGGTGTGAGGCATGCAGGTAAGAGTCGTCCAGTAGCAGCTGGGCGGTTTCTGCTTGGGGCAGGGGGAGCAGCACTGACCATCTGGATGAGCAGGACTCTCATTCATCAGCCCCTGAAACAGCCGCCCACCCCACCCCATACACTGCCCGTACAGCGCCCTCGCAACCCCACCCAAACAGATCCACCCACCACCCCATTACTCATCCTCTGCCATCCTGCGCAACAACTTTTATTAATAAACCCTAATTGGGACAAGATGGGATTTATTAAGGGCTTAAATATGACTGGGTCTGAGTTGAATAAACAATCTACAAGAGTGGGCACTAATTCACAAATATATACATGAATTTGAAGTATGTGTTTGTTTAAATTTCAAGTGTGATTTTGGTTGCTCACCTCTTTTTTATGAGGTCATACCCTTGTACCACCTGAAAAGCAACCAATGTCTCGAATATTTTAATCACCATTTAAAGATACCTTTATATGGAAAGCATTCAGTTTAATTTTTTCCCATATTCCTAACTAAAATTGTGAAGGTCAATTCAGGGGAGCAGAGACAAGTGCCCATTCTCCTCTGAAACGTGTGATGTCAGCGTCTACTTATTTCCAAAGCTGAGCTTGCACAGACATGAGTTTGAGGAAGGAACTTAATATGCAGAGAGACTGTGGGTGCTCAACTGACCAGAGATGGACATCCCCGTTGATTGTATCCCTCCAGTGAAGTGGGACAGTCCAGACTGGTACTAGACCATGAGGCCAATTCACACACTGGAACAGAATGAACCACCCCGGCCTGGCCGTCTGATCTCAGCACACACAAGCATCAGACATTAATGGAATTCAAGTTCCCAGGAATTAAATACGAACTGAGAGCTATCTCTAAAAACTGGCTGACTTTTTTCAGGGGACACAGAGCAGCAGTTCGTTAACGGTGGAGGAGCAGAGACAGGGCAGAGAAACCACACAGAGAGCAACTGCAATCCCTGCAGCACAGACGGGACGGTCCAGACTAAAACAATGCCGGGGCATGGAAATGCAAAACAGTGTTTGTGAGTGAGTGTGTGTGTGTGTGTCCGTGTATGGGGGGGTTGTTCTCTTTTCTTTCGCGCTACTTTAGCAGTGATGCAGGAGAATTCACAGGCAGTCCCAGTCTGCGCGTATTCCCCACAGAGTGATGTGCATACTAATGCCACTAGCTCTCTTTATACAGTGAGGACTTTTCTTTTTGTTGTGTTTTTTTTTTCTTCTCTAAACAATGCTGTCTCCTCTGCGATTCCCCCACAGGGGTGAAAAGGGAACTGTTTTATGGCGCGAAGGGAAACAGACTTGCCATTCAGAGCAACAAACATGTTACTAGAGTCGTACGACCCACCCCCCACCCTCCCCGCCCACATCACACAATGCAACCTCTGCAGAAACATGGGACAGGCTGACTACTCATTAGTGAGACAGGCACTATCACTACAGTGTACCAACACACAAACACACACACACACACACACACAGGGACTGGCAGTGCCCACCCCCCCCCCGGGGTGCGATACATGCACTCGCTCAACATGGAACATGGAGAGCTCATTTGTCACACGAAAAAATGGACCTGTCGCACAACGCTGGCAACAGAACACCATGTTTCCACACAAATTCTTCCAGCCGTTATGTGATGTGTTTAAGTGGCTAAACGACCATTTACGCAATAAAACTAGGTTCCAGTTGCCCGCACTGAACGGTTGACATTTATACTAAATTAAGTAATGCGTGTGCTTAAATGTGCTATTAAGCCATTTGCGTGCTTAAATGTGTCACAGCAGTCACAAAACTGTTTGAGCTGTGGGAAAATAAACCCAGCCCAGTAAACCGATGACAACATTTCACTTCTATACATCATACCAAACATGATTTATCATAATGTCCATATAACATTTCCTTGTAAAACATATGCCTGCCAACTTTGACGTGAAGTGTCGTAATAGCACAAAATTGTAGTGAAAAGTTGAAAAAAATCGGCACATTTTATCGTCACTTAATTTACTGATTGAACCCATCATTTGCATTTTCTCTGGCCACTCCGCATTCTCGGCGCGTCTGGCAAAATCGCGGGACACAGGGAGATTCCGCATTCTTTCGGCCATGGCAAACTTCCAAGCTGCCCAGCTTTTGCATAGGGAAAGAGAGTGAGAATATAGGCTTAATTATGCATGCATATTCCTATTCATCGCATGAGGACAACCAATAAAATCCCACCGTACCGCCCCCACTGCCACCCCCCCACATCCCCAAACCTCCCACCCCAGCAGAACGCTAATGAGGTGACACTCAGATCCTGGATCCCAGCCAAAACAGTCCATTAACTCCTCACTAGTTGTTAAGAGGAGGGGGGCATGAAAGAGAAAGGATAGTAGCAGAGGATGAAGAAAAAGAAGCACCCCAGGTCTGACCAAAAGCATTTTATTTTGAAAGAAAGTACGGGACAGCTGGTGAGGAATCATTTTTGTGGTGAGCACTGTGTGGCTATGAATGAGTTATGGCTGGAGCAGTGTGTAAGGGGGGTTTGTGTTAGCATAGCGTGACACAAACAGACCAGACAGACAGACCTCTGGCAGGAGGGCTCTGTGTTTCTGCTCTTTCATGTACCCCCATCCCCCCTGGTTAATTATGAGACAAAAGTATTCTCCCCCTTCTAACTTGAATAAGTTTCTGGACACCACCGTGGTTAACCCTTTCTCCCAGAGCGAGAGGAGACCTGAGCCAGAGGCAACATACGTCCACGTGCTCAAAGCGCTTCAATGTTGGAATGCTGACGTAGCTTCAGGTTTCCCCTGTTCATATTATAACCTTGTCCATTATGAGAAAGGGTCGTTCATGACTCACTGGATGCATCCGCAGCTATGCAAGCTACCTTCCATCTCTAAGGACACTGGTGGACACACACTGAAGCAGGCTAAATACCAAAAATACCTCTGTTCATTTTATCCACTGTGTGTTTATTTTTGTCAACTGAGCCCACAATGCTAAGCCAAAGCTAAACTGCTGAACCATGCACTGCTAAACGCTAGCCTTGCCTCACTTGTTAGGCTCCTCATAACAGTACGGTAGAACTACAGCTGCAGAAAAAGGCAAAACTGAAAAAAAACAACTAGCTCACTAGGTGTAAATCTAAACCCTGCAAAGAAGGAAATTTAGGGATTGCAAAAATGCTTATCTTTTCATTTACAAATTGGTTTTCAGTATGTGATAGAGCATGCTACAACAATAATGCTTGATGTTTAAGCCAAAGCTTTTGTGGAAGAATCTATAGGATCAACCAGTGAATGTCTGCCACAGACAGCAATGTCACCCCTGAAGCTGGATATGCATATGATCACCTGAAGGTTTTAAAGCTAATCATACAGCCACTGTTCAAAACTCCTATCACAGTTAAAGTGCTGCTGACACTCTTATTGATGCCATCTTTCCTTACGAGAATCTTGCTCCAGTAAGAGAAATGCATATCTGTTTGCATGCTTGTTTTCTGTAAACTTAAGTGGATCCATTTTCGCTACTCTGGTTGCTTCTGTCCTGTCAGGACTTGCTGAAATGGAATCTATGCCTTACACATACCACAGAAATATGCATAGTAAAATCACCGTTACCCACTTCCATTGTGCCTCATGACAATAAAAACTCAATGAAATAGTTCTGTAAATGGAAAAATGACAGTTCTACTTATCCAAGTAGTGACCACAGAGAATGAAATTGTATTAGTATCTACAGCAATATCTCTGTGAAAAGCATGAAGCCTTTTAGTCAGGTCTGAGCTAGGAAAATGTGATTAGCAACTCAGTGATTTGGGCCAATCATTCTGTTTTGATGTCAAGTGCAAAACCTTTCGACTGGCTGACACAATCCAGTGATTGACAGCTATATGTAGCACCAACCACATTTGGTGTGATGCTTAACCATAAAAATACTCCACCACAACTGAGGTAAAAGTATTCTGGTGCAAAATGGAATCTGGAACATGTTTAGCAAAAATATCACTGGTTGGCCTTTGGCTGTCCCTATAAAATGCACACCAATTATTTTTCTGGCTAAAGTGTTCATCCTCCACGTTGTTTTAGATGGAAAAGGTACCAGGCCAATAAAAGAAACCACCCGAGAGAAAATAAAAAGCTGGTTTTAAAGAAACATAGCCGCAAGACAAATCAACATGCACTGGATACACCAGCCACACACAGTGGATCCTGCTCTTTAGCACGTACACAATTAAGAGGTTTTGTTTAAAGGTCATCCCTTATGTTTCCAATTGTTGTGGTATGACAAAACATTTACCCAAGAGCCTGTGCCCGACAGCAAGCCAATGGAATCCCAGCATGGGAGAGAAGAAGGCGGGGCAAACCGCCAGCAGACAAGTGCCTTTTGCTCCATGCGTGGCCCTTCTCCAGCTGGGCAAAAGGTAAAAGAGGCGCTGCCCGAGACATTGTTTACACTCTCTCCAGCATCTCCCAAAAAAGGGCCCTAATTAGTACGTTGAAGGAATTATTGGATCATATAATGCCACATCTAAGGAGAAGTCTTGGCCCAAAAGACAGACGATGACACGAAGCATGCACTGATTTAGACAGCTTTACTGGCATCCACACACTTGGACTGCAACCGAGGAAAAGGGAGGGGGGAAGGGAAGAAACGGAGCCGCTAGTTTAATGTGTCACTATAAAAATACAGACTTCCAAACCCAAGCTCTAGTCCCATGCCAAAATCATTCTTTTTAAAGAGCTGTTTTTTTATTATCATGACTCCGCTAATATCGTCATTTTTTTAAAAAAGGCCACGTTTGGCTGCCAGCAGAAGCCGCGACCGCCCATTGTGCAATTCTTCTGCCTCAACATTTGATAATCTGCACACTCATGTCTGCGCACTGAGAGAGAAAGCTGGATAGTGGAGGCGTATGTATGAAAGGCTTGATTCCTCTCATTCTGGCTCAAATCTTCCATTCATAAAAAAACACTAAACTGCCACAATATATTGGAGAGCTAGTCCCCCAGACAGCTGCATTTAACATTCAAATCCTCCAAGGACATGAGGGTGGCTGTACCATGTGTGTGAGTAGATGGGACTTAGATTCAGAGCACACCTGTCAAGAGGTCATGTGACATAACCGAGCTAGGTCTCAGCAAGTTTGAGAAACCTACAGGAAATTTGTCTGTCCAAACTGCTTTAAGATGAAATGCGGGAAACCAGTAATCCATCACACAAATTTACGACAAAGCGAGTCAAAAAGGGTTTTTACCGGTATTTCATCGTGACGTTTAATTCTACGACCCTTAACGAAAAAATGTAAAGTAATAATAAAAAGAATATACGCATGCAATAAAACCAAAGCAAGTGCAATAATTTTGAGAGGCACAGGCCCATCCTGACGCATGGAGGATGATATATGCGCCCCCATCTCTCTGCAGAGCTCTTATGCAGATGTCAGCCCTTACCTCCGACACCCCTGCTGGTAAGCTCCTCAAACCCTCACCCAGACCCCCCAAAATCTACAGCATTCATCCCCTCACTGCTTCACCGTATGGAGCAGAGAAAACACACAGCAGACCGGGTCCCTTTTTCGTGAGCATCTCAGAGCAGTAAAATGCAAAACGGACCCTAAATCAGCTCTTGTACTATGAGATGTTTTATGAATATGTGACCTGAAGTCACTAGTCAGACGGGCCAAAAAACACATGGTGTGCATTGCATACCCAAACTGGCTCAAACCACAGGATCACATGTGTCTTTAACACTAATCAGCAAATACACCTGCGACTGCCTCCATCCAATGCCCTGATATTTCCTCTATCACTTTTTATACTTCTGGAGTTCTTCTAGAGAGGATGTTCTTTCATATGTCTGTTATATGTTACTTTGTCATTAGAGGATAAATGGTGATAGTGGAACAGTGTGACCCGGAAAATCCCACTTCAGACAGGAATGAGTACATCTCTTTGAGCTGAGCATCAGACCAGTGCTAAGTTAAAGCAGGTTCTGATTACAGCACATTGCCAAGGACCTCAAAACTGCTGGACAGGCACCAGTTTTAACCAGCCCTACTGGCAGTAGGATAAAAAGGAAGCTCAGTGAAAACTAAGGGTCACAAGTGCTCTCTGCAGTTTTTACATAATGGAAGCAAGATGGAGTCCAGAGTGCAGGGATCGTGTTTGTCTGTGTGTGTATGTGCATGAGGGAATGTGTGTGTGTGTGTGTATGAGAGACAGAGTGTGTATGTGTGTCTGTATATATGGGGGATTGGAGCTCAGGGCTAGAATAGAGACATATACAGTAATCAAAGGTTTTTATGCTGAATCTGCTACATTGGGCCTCCTGATGATCGAGGCATTATGGGTAATAGTCATTAAAATTATTTTTTGAGGAGGGGAAATAAACTCTTCTTGGCTGCAATACTCTCAGTGCAGATCCAGAGAGAAAATAGATGCCCATACGATTCCAATTTTAGGACAGCATCTAACATCAGCCAAAATAATGAAAAAATAAATCCTCAAATCTTAAAAGGAAAAGGCATAATTTCATGTGCTGCCATCCAATACAGTTTCCTTCCTCATCCATTTCAGCCAGAGCCAAAGCTCCTTCCTCTCAAACATTCTCATATCTCAGCCAAAAACACACTGCTGGGGAATGCAGTGTGCCTATTCCTACTACAGCTCTGGTTTTCAGTGTTATGAAATTGATACACTGTCTGGGATCAAATCCTACATGGACCAGAGGTGATGGCTTGATAAACAATGTATGTTAGTCAAAAACAATCATTACATCCCATGTCTCAAAATTCAGCTTTTGTTATTTTTTGGGTATTTATTGTGTACCCTGTACCATAAGTCACCCTGGATGAGAGCAAATCGTACACTAAATATTCATAAATGTAAAATGTAATGAAAAGATGGTCTGCCCTCAGAGAAAGACCATCTTTACAGTATGCAGTTATTGCAGAGTTTTTTCTTTCTTTTTTCAAACTCCAGTCATCCTGAATTGACCTTGCTAAGAACCACTCCTTATCAAACACACCCAAAGGGCTGTAACACAGTACCTATATCACATACACTGGTACTTAGAAGCATGTCTAAACCATGATGTCATTGTATGATGGATTACTGTTAGACATGAAAAGATTTAGTATAACGCAAATATTTAAGAATTACAAAGACCTAACATAAACCATTGATGTGTAAACCAGAGCATGTTTATTTTACAGTATATTAAGGTGTAAAAATAAATATGAAAATATACACAACATATTTTTAAAAAGGGAACATATTTACCACCTTTTCTCACCATTTTTTTTCGAATTTTTCAGATTTTTTGCTCAGTACTCAAATGACCCCACTCCTCAATTAGGAAGGCCCTGAGGAACACTTGATATTGTTACCGTATTCTCATAGCCCTGCTCTGCTTTGTGCCGTCTGGCTCAGGATGTGGGTCCTTCTCGCTGCTCCAGTCCCCAGCAGACTAGCTGCTGCTGCTACTGCAGTAACGACTTGTGGTTTGGCTTCAGGAGCTGTGTTTATGTGGGCAAGGGCTGAAGAGGACTGGAACCACTAAAATTTCAGATTGTCTTTTTGAAACCCATAAACAATGTTTACACAAAGCCTGGCATTAGGAGCTGGGGTTGGAGGAAGAGAAGGGAAGGGGGGAGGGGTGGCTTTGACACAAACGGACTCCTTTCTTTGGGGAGACGCGTCTCATAAATCCAGCCTCCGCTCAGTCCCAACGGAAAGATTAAAAAGCCACCCAATTAAAATTAATCTCTGTGACATCTGAAACCACACTTTTTTCTTCTGGTTTCTTACTGTCCTAACCCCTCAAGTGCTTCCTCGAAAGGGTCTGAGCCAGACAGAAACCTATCAATGTGACTCCGGCAGCGTTGCTAACACTAAAACATCAGTCTTGTCTTGTCCTGTTCAATAAATGTGACAAATAGCTTTAAAGCTCTGTGAGCTTTAGCTGTCTACATTCTTTGCGTTAGTTCTTTGAAGTTACCCTGTAAAAGGAGTCTTTTTGTAAATGATTTCCCTGGCTTCTGAGCGCTGTATCTGTTCCTCTTTATAACAGCTTAGCTGAAGTGTGTCAAATACTGCTTTTTTGTGGTAAATTCAGTCTCAGCAGGCGACAAGGAAGAAAAAACATTGAAAACCATCCTGTAGTCTTCAACGAGGTGTACATTTTGATGGTAGGCTGATACAAGGTGGGAGGATGTGCGCAGGTTGACAAGAAAATTTGTCACCAGCTGCCTGTGCTTTGTGAAACGGGGCCACTTTCCTCACTGGAGAGACAGGAAGGTGAGGGAGGGAACCATGTGAAAAAGCATAGCTGGGTGAAGGAAACCCTGCTCATGACACACGACAGGATTTACGTCGGGAGGAAGAGAAGGAGGGCTTGACGAAAGGCTGAGGGTGACACTGCAGTGAGGCCTTACCCTCTGCTGAGATAGCTGCTGTGTCTGCATGTCTGCAAACTGATCCAGTCTCCAGTCCAAAACCCACAAACAGGTACACTGGCAAAATGCAAGAGTTGTGCCAAGAGACTAGGCCCTGGATACTGGAACTGCACTGCTCCCCACACAAAATTCAGCTTGGTCTTTCAGTTCAGCATGTTGCCTTTTTAACAGATGGTCTTCCTCAATGAGCTGTTCTGACAGGTTTAGGGTGCATGGCAGTGAATAGGAGCAGAGGCATAACTAAGAGCCATCACTTCATTCCATGCTTCTGACAATCAATTATTCCATGGCTTCTGATCAGTCGATCCTCACTACAACACCAGGGCAGAAGATTTCAGCCATTTTCCCCTTACTGGGCAAGGCCAGGTTGTAATAGTGTGAGGAGAGCCAACCAGTCGATGGGTGTTTTTTCAACCATGACACGCAATGCTAATGCCCCCCCAACCCCACACATGCCCCTGGACTCCCCCGCTCTGTATTGCAGTATTAATCTCAGTCACTGTCTAGCTTCCCCTTCAGCAGGATTTTGGAAATTCCCGATTTTCTCTCCGCCACTACTTCCCTACCCCTCCCCCGCCACCACCCCCCCCTTTACTTTCCGCCACTTCCTCTGTTCCTTGGGACACTCCACGCAACTTGACTGTGGGGGTCTTTTACACTTTATTCACAGCCAAGCTCATAGGCCTCTCATTCCTCCAGTCATCCAAGCATGTCTTTTTCACTTTATCAGTAATGCTGAAAGACAGCAGAGGAGAGGAGGGGAGGGGAGGGGAGGGGCGAGGGGACCACGGGAACAATTCTCCAGCCCCGCTCAGGAAAGTAAACACCGGAGGGCAACTCTGGGCTTTCTTGTTTATTTTTCATAGCTGTTTTTTTTTTTCTTTCTCACAGATCAGCTACTCAGACAGAGCTCGGGTGGAGGCGGAGAAGTTGGGGGGAGGTGGGGTGGGGCCATTAAACATTGCTTTTGCTGCTTTCTTTACACACTGTATTTTTTGGGGTGTTATTTTATTTTATTTTGTAACACCACCACCTCCAAAAAAAAAATAAAACACATTTTTTCCTGCACCCCACCCTCTTGAAGACACAATCTGTTTTCTGCATTCATGTTTTCAGGGCTCTCTTTCAGTCCTTTGCTGTGAATCCATCACAAGAGAAACATGGAAACCTTCAATTCTTTTATGTCTTGTTTTTACTACCCAGGTACGTTACAATCAAATGCATTAATTATGACAGCCTCCAGCTATTTTCCATCGCTGAGAACAAAATAAAAAACCCCACAATCCCACTATATTTTACAAGCTACTCTTTTCATGACCTCTGCATTGAACTGCTTATAACATACTTAAAAAGTATACATGAGCCAGTATATTGCCTTTGTGTTTGTGTTTTTTTGATTTAGTATAAAGTGTACAAATGGTTGCGGGTGTGAGTGAATTCAGCATGTGGCTCAACTCTGCTCCAGCAGTGTGTATCCACAGCAGTGTCCAGCACTCAGTCATCTGCACTGCATTACAGTAACCACTGTACCCAACACACTGACAGAAACAATATACCCTGCAAAGCCCTACTCACGGAAAACAAGAGAAACTACCTAACAAGTACAGGCAAGACAATACTAGAGCAAAATGTTCACACAAAAAAATGAAGTGGAGAGGTAAAGGACACAGCAACCTTTAGGAATTTATAGACAGACAGGTCTTACAAATTTTAAATAAATTTAAATAAACAAACAAGAGATATCATATATGTAATATATACTGTATATTCCTGTGTCATACATACATGTATTATATTCTTCAAAAATTACATACATTTGCCTTATTTTGCCATATATTCTATTCCTATAATATCCTGCAACAATTATGGATTATGGCCTATTTCCTCACCAGGACCTTGAAAGCTCACTGCCCTCAGCATTTTGCAATTCAAGCACCTGTGAGCAGCCATCGTCTTCCTTCTCAGACGGAAGCCAGAGGCAAAACACAAACACCCGGTGAACACATCAAGAGCTTTCAGCTGCTACAGTCCAATCAAGTGCAATTTCCACGAATTAACGATCGTATGACAATGCCATCCCACGCCAGTGTCGACACGAGAGGAATGCTTCATGCCCTCCACTCCCCCTTGTCACAGACACCTCTGTAACACAGTCTGCCAGCTAACGCAACACTCTGTAATACGGCCTGGGAGTTAACGCAATACTCCCCCGGCGGGTCAAGAAGTTTCCCTGCCACCGCTTCATGGGCTGCTCTTTCCCTTCCCCAAGAACTGGGAGGGATATCAAAGAAACGCTGTCGGATCAAATACCGCAATCTTGGCTCTTGGCAATCATTTACGCAAACCTCACCACCATCTTCCACCACCCCCGCCAACCCCCCAACACTCACCCCCTCCTTCACCTCCAGAGTAGGGATCCTAAGAGACGCTTCTCTTAAGCCCGTTTGGAAGTCCAGTCATAACACGATACCCTGCCCTGAAACTGATGGAAAGACCCCTTGAGGTGTGTTTCTATAATCCCCCCCTCTGGCAGCCGTGTTGTGGCACTTCCCTTTCCGTGGCACAACATAGTGCATGCCTGGCCCAAACCACTGCTGCTTGGCACCACTCACCCGCTACACACCACTACTGCTTCTGTAGGCAACCACCATGTCCAACATCAGAGCACTCAAGCACACACACACACCCTAACTATTCAGATTCTGCAGGTATGAGCTAATGCAACCCAAAATAAGAGGGGGAGAAAAAGTTTTAAAAAAGAAATCAGAAACTTCTCTCAAGCTTTCCAGAAGGAACCATGCAATACAACCAAGAGAGAGGAAAAATGGGAGTGAGAAAGAGAGATAATGAGAAGATGGTGCAAGTAAGAGAAAGAAAAAAAACCTAAGCTTTTCAAAAAGCAGACCAGTGCATGCAAGGTTGTCTTTTTTTATCAAGCAAGAGGGATTATACAGATCAGGTGTCACCATATGGAATTGCTTTACACATAATGTATTTCCTGTGTGGAGACAGTCTTCACAGGTCCAGCCAACACGTCTACATGAGGGTATTCTTTGGGACAAGGAAAAGCAATCTGTACGGCTCAGTAGCAGGTACAGCAAAGGTGGGCAGAAATAATCCTCCTACTTCAAGATGTGTACATCTGAGACTGTGAAGTTCCCTTTACTAATCAGAGGTGGTCATAGAAAGGGGCACAAGTACAACACAGGCCAGGAGTGGCCTCACAGTGAAGACATGGTCCACAAGCACAGGCTTCCAGGTGTTGGATTGAGCCTCAGCTGCAGCTGGGTCATCAGCAGACTGTGGAAGTCCATAGCAGGAGAGGGATGCAGGGGGCCTAGTCTTGCCAGGAATAGGGTGAGTTCCAAGACCCATTCCTTTTGTCTAGGAGTAAAATAGGCACTAGCTCACCTGTAGTCCTGTGTAGCCAATAGGACATAAAATAGTCACAGGCCGTCCTGCAACACTGTGGACTGTAAGGTAAAAAATAGTCTCTGGCACCCCTGTAGTACATTATGGACTGTAGGGTATAAATAGTCACACGCTCTCAAGAAAAATATGTGCGCATTCACTTAAGCCACAGCATCCCTAGTATATATATAGGTGGCAAAATAACTAGGACATTGTCTATGTCTCTACATCAGGTTGGCTTTTTGATATAAAAACGTCTTCTTACCCGTCAAGGCAAACAACCCTAAAAGAACAGAGCAGCTGTTTATCTCGCAGTTGCAATGGAGCTTGTGTTAAAAATACATTTTACTTAGTCACATCTTTCCTTCCCAAGGCATTACATTAGAGGAATGGATGCACAGATGATCCAGCTCCTAAAAGTAGCTGGGGGAATTTAACAGCATGATAAACACCAACTTCTAAAGGCCCGCAACAGCCCTCTGACTTCAAAGGCCTTGAAACATCACCAACACCGTTGCCATTGACGTGCACATAACGAACATGGAACGGAAAGGAGCGTGCGGCGGAAAAAAGATCCCCCACGCCCTGGATCACTGCGGCCCGCCAGTCTCTCTCCATGGTGACGGCGGGGGGTGCTCCGATAAGTCTGAGAGACAGAGATGTGGCCCTCCCTGAGGCGTTAGTGACACCTTCCGGAGTGTCTCTCTACCCCCTCCTCCCCCCTCTGTGGACTGACTGCTTCTCGTCAAGATAACTGAAGGTCCCAGCCTCTTGACACAGCACTTCCTTTTCTCGCTGCGGCCTGTGGGGCAGGGCAGGAGGCCCCAGGGGCAGGCCTGGCGGGGCCCCGAAGAGCCACATCCGGAGCCTCGCCCCAGGCCCTTGCTCGCACACAAAGGTAGGAAACGACTGGGAACCTGTCGGGCGCGTTGCGAGGGCGGACGTCCCCTGTAAATCACCGCACTGCTCCTTTCATCTCCCGCTTCTTTCTGCGCTGGCTTTCTTAGCGAAGAGGAAGCCATAAACATAACAACCAGCCCCGTAAACAACGTCTCCAGGGACAAACCGGGTGCACAACGCCTGGAAGGCAAGACTTTGGGCTTGAATGAGGCCCATTGAGATGCAGAAAATGAAACGTGCTCCAAGCTAAGTTGCATGAACTGTTTTTGCTATCTTCAGATGTATACTGAACACTAGCATTGCCCTATGAGAAGAGCATAAAGGGAAACAATGCTACTGACTACACACTGTAGACCTACAAGGTTATTGTAGTCTTAGTTTTCAGGGTCATAATTATGACTGTAACTTCAACGTAGAACTCGCTTCATTGTGGAATAACTCCACCCAGCTTTTAAGGATTGCTAATGGCCAATCCACCTTCACAAATCTGCTGGCACCAATCATACTGCAGGAATAATACTGCATTTAATATACACCAAGCTTTTTTGTATTCATAAATGCGATTGCCGTACTGTTGCTATTAAAACGTACACCCTTTTAGTTAGTCAATCAGGCACATACAAGTAGTGTGGAAAAGACAAACACAGAAGTCCCATAAAAGAGAACTGGATTCTGTACACTGAACAATTCCACTGTGAGATGTATTAGAATGTGGGCACTAAAACTGAATTCAAATCTGCATAAGTTGGGAGAGTTTAGCCCAGCGCTCTAACCCTGTGCTTGGTCAGACCTGAAGGAGCGTCCATCCACCACCCACCACAAGTAAACAACCAGTCCCGGCAAATGGAGAAAAGGCTACTTTGCAATTCCAGCAACATTAACGGTTCATTATCACCTCATAAAAAGGAGTGTTTTTTCTGGTTTACAGCTAATTAACCCTGACCTCCAATAAAGCTACTTGTCGGGAATGGCAGGTGTCCCACACGCCCACTCCACCTCCATCATCACTGCTCTTACCTCTAACCTTTAGGCTACAAACGTTTGGGAGCCTCTGACTTGGAGCCCAGATTCCCATACATGGGACCCACTGGGATCAATTTTCACTGTCAACCTTTATATTAAATAAATTTGTCTGGTTTGCATAACCTTGATGTATATTTTGTTAAATATCGGCGTGTTTTACACTGATTTTTCATCACGGTTCTGACATGTTTCCATGCATTTTTGTGTTAAATATACACTGTCTGGAAGCTAATATGACAAACAGGCCAAAAAATAATTATATAGTGGCAGGTATTTTAGGGCAACTTGAGACTAAGTTGGGAACCCTTGAGTTATACTAAGGCACCCTTTTTCTCCTCCATCCAGTTCAGCTGCATTTGTGGTCACTTCATTGGTAGTGTTGGATACAGTATTTCACAGTTCAAAGAAAGATGAGAGGAATACAAAAGACAAAAACAGGCCCACTTATTAGTGGTGGTGAGAAGCAGACAGCTGAAGTGGTAGGGCTAAATCAAGAGTCTTATAGAGAGCTATTTAATGGAGGATAAACTGGGGGTAATAAACGAGCCCCAGAAACGCGGGCCATCACGAGCCCACAGAGGAGCATCAGCAGCTAAAAGAACCAGACGCCGCAGATTAAATGTCACTTGGGGTTGTTGACTCTGAAGCTTAGACGTCACTTGAGAATCTCCACACAGGAGAGAAAAAGGCGGCAAACAAATTGCAAGGGATGAGTACCAACTTGCTGGATTAACTTATGTTCCTTGGTGAGGGCCGCAGGCTGTTTAGCGACTACACTGGAGAGCAGAGGCAAAGTCAGCTTAACATCAAAAGGTCTTCACTGTAATTGAAGTGGAGGGGGTTGGGGTTGAGAAAAAAAGCTAAAAAACAAAAGCAATAATTACATTTTAAAAAACAAGCAACCGCACCATTTGAAGGACTGATAGTGAATTGCTAATAAAAGTTAACACAAGGCCTCCCCAGTGGCATTGGGGAAGCTCAAAGCTTTAATGAGAAATCAGCCAAACTGGATGGAGCATTTCAACTTAGTAAACAATTTGCCATCACCTTACTTAACCTTTGCAGCTGCCTCTTAATCTCTCCAGCAGATGTCTTCACTGTTTAACCCTCGGCATGCCAGACTTCTCAACATCATTTCACAGAGGCAGGGTATTAAAACAAGAGAACATTCTGGACCCTCTGAGAGAAATTAGCATGCTAGCTAGCCCCCCCAACCCCCTTACCAACAGTGTGAGAGTGACCGTGAGCTCCTTCCAGCTTGATGGTCGGCTCTGAGGCCTTACGAAAACACAGCTGAGGGGAGTCTGGCAAAACATTCATAAACCTCAGTCCCCAACCCCCATCCCTCCCTCACTAATAAACCCACGGACAGGCCCTCTACTCCACAATCTGGCCAATAAGATAGACATGGTAGCCAAACAAAACATCTGAAGAGTTTTTTCAAGTTTTTTATTGTTCTGTAATTTTTTTAATGGTTTGTGTTTCCTCAGACAAAGTCACCACCATTTTCAATGATTTTAAATACCAGGAGTGCATACAGTCCAGGATCTGTATTCACAAAGCATCTCAGCACAAGAGAGTGCTGCAGATCTATGATCACTTTTGCCTTCAAGGCTCATGGTGACTGAGGTTAGGATATGTACAGAGCACTCCTCCACTGAGCCATCTTTAATACAGACCCTGGCTCCAGACATCAGCCTGCAGGACGCTTATATTTTTAGTGCAGTGATATTTCAGCGAGATGCAGTAACAGTGGTTATGCAAGGAAGTGACAATACGTACGCACTCTGCGTACCCAGGGAAGGGGGCTGAATTTAGCTCACTGAGCACCCTAGTTTAGGCCTCTTGCAGTCAACACAGGAGCTGCCTCCCACTTTATTGACTTTGACTAAGAGAAAGGGGTTGGGGGTTCAAGATTGTGTACTAGCCTTCTGTAGTGGTGACATAAAAATGTAGACGTTCTCCTTACTTTAAAAGCATTATTTATCCTATGCAGATCATAACTGCATGGAGAACCCTTGTTCTTCTGAAAAACCTTTGGCTCTTCATTACCTGTAAGGTGTGAGGTTGGGGGAACACAAGGTGTATAAACCATGGAATCTGTGATTTACTGGCTTTAAGAGCAGCCTGGTCCAGACGCATATGGCGGAGAGTGGAACAGCTACATGGCAGGCAGCGTCTATCCCTCACCAGCACAGACCTGCTGCAAGCTCTTCTCACCATTACAGAAACTGAATTTACTGCAATATATTGCAGACATACAACATTCTCTAAAACTGCAATGATAAATACTTCATTTCCAAATCTTGTGATTGTTTTTAGTTTCATTTATGTGAAGTTAAAAGCAAATATCCCCATGTAAAAAATTTCTATGTCAATTCAAGTTACATGTTTTTGTCATAGGTTGTGATTTCAGTTTAAGGAGAGTTATTGCACTGTGTCATCTTTTTCATTATATTTAACAGTAATGTATTGCAGTATCATATCACAGTACTGACAGAATTATGCTTTTGTCTTGTGATAACATTATATATGAAATAATTTCAAAGTCCTTGAAAATTCCAACCTCACCACTAAATGCGTTCCCATGCGAAAGCCCCACTAACGTGCTTCACTCTCAAATCACCAGAACAAGCACTTAAGACATGAAAGGACAGCCATAAAGCTGGGTTTATGTTATATTTTAGTGGTTTCCACAGCAAGGCCGGCGGGGATAAGAATCAGCAAGGTTTATCTATTCAGTAGTGCTCTTTGGAGATATGTAAACATTGCCATAATCAGCACCATGGCTATGAAAAGAGGGATGGGGGACACAGGGGAAAGTGGAAGATAATTCACCCCATCAAACCCCCACACTTTTTTGTGAGGGAATATATCAGTTGAGGTCTGAGGTTGCCAGATTTGTTTTTTTTTTCTAAAATGAGAACCAAACACAAAGATATCTCTTGCTGGGACTAGGGGAGAAGATTGTGTTGAGTTAAAAAAAGTTAAACCCTTTTTAAAAATATCCTTTCACACAAAATGCCGATGGGAAAACTTGAGCGAGTGTTCAGAAATTTCCTCCGTGCTCTATATAGTTTTTTGTAATTAAAGGAATTTAACATAAGAGGATTAAACAGCAATGCTGATCTCTCTATGCAGCAAGAAAAAAAACTCAAGATTTGAATCACTGGCAACTTTTATAAAACAATGTAAAAAGTGACCACATATTTTTGAAAACATAAAACGAATTATTCATGGTATCTTTATTATCAATATCATCATCACTTTCATCCTGTAAGTGACAAGATCACAAAGACAAAAGCCAAAGCATCACAGCCAATCACATCTTTGTCTCCAGCTCTATTCAGTAATCCCTAACAGGCGATTGGCTAAACTGGGAGCGAGGTCCTGGTTCACGCCCCTGACCTCACGGTAAACTCGCTTGTCTGTGACACTTTCTCAGCCTCATTAGGAAAAGAAAGGCGCACTCTCAAACTTCACAGTCACCAGGAACTGTGTCAGAAAGCCCCCCGAAAACTTACAAAAGTGACTCCCTCCCCTCAAACACGTGGCAGAAAGCACTTTCTTACACCTTCGTTACTGCTAGCAGCCTTTCAAATTTCTTAAAAAACAAAAGAAAGAAAAAAAAATCTCAAAACTCCTTGTTGACTGTACCCAGTCAGCTTCACATTGGTTTTCCTTCCCTCCCTCCCTCACCCCTGGGTCTTCCAAAAGACTATGTTGTGAACGCCAACCACATTCCCTTTCACCCCCTTTCCCCACAAACCGAATATTTCCGAGACCCCCACAGCCCTCCTACAAACCCTCGCCCGGCCCCCCAACCTCCCCACCATGAAAACTAAGCACTTAGTCATAAAGTTTTCCCACCGAGACCCAGTTTTAATATGGTGTCTAATCAAACTTGATTAAGCATCACAGAGCACAAACAATGACGTCCCATGAATCCCTCTGCCCTCTTTTCAGCATCAGGGAAGAAAGAGGACTCTGTCCCTCCACAGCCGATGACAGCATCCTGCACTAGATTACTGTTATTTATGCTATTTTTTCTTCTCATTTCATTCCTTCCTTATCTGAAATCAAGGATGTATTATTAACAAATGCATGGACAAAACTGTGTAAAGTATACTGTGTGTGTGTGTGTGTGTGTGTGTGTGTGTGTGTGTGTGTGTGTGTGTGTGTGTGTGTGTGTGTGTGTGTGGATAGCCCCTCAGGGGAGACACCCCCTGCACCCCCTCCCTCTTTGTATCTTTCGTTCAGTCACTGACGTCATGGGGAGGAGAGCAGGGGCATTTTCAGAAGCCATGAGGCAACCAAGGGCCAGAGGAATTGCGTGTTTGCCCTATAGTGTGCTCAACCGCCACGTACATGCCCTGGGGTGCTTTGCCATATTGTCCCTTATGGAAAATAAATAGATTGAAATGTACTGAAATTAAACAAATTACCCAGAACAGAGCACATATAATAACGATCCACAATACACGGTTAAATATATAAATAACAGCAGTGTTCAGATATCCCAGAGGGCAAATGGAACCAAACTGATGAGCACACATTTGGTAGTTTACATCTGTTTTCTGAACATGAGGTGTATTTTTTTACTGGTCAATGGATTATGACTGTGCCTCTATCCAAAGCTAAACAGTGAAATAAACGGACCGAAACAGTCTGCACTTACAGTAAGAAATATGGGGGATGATCTGCTAAAAGCTTGTGTGTACAAAAACACATATGAAACTGTTACCACATGCAAAAACCCTCCACGGTGGTCAACTAATAAAGGAGTAAAGAGGACTTCATATGTCCTACATCCTTCACTGACAAGCACTAACTTAACAATGTATATAGCAAAGTAGAATACCCCTGGCCAAGGTGTGGTCTACTATGAACCCTGACTGTGCTTGTTGTTTTACTGGAAACAGGTGAGGTATCCATAAGAAGGTTCCCATAAGGCAGAACCTTTACAAAGATTCAACCTATACACACAAGGACACACACACACACACACACAGGGCAGACAGTGGGCTCCCTTTAATACAGGCTCTATCTTGCATTTCAAATCCCTAATCCCTGTAGGGGGGATGGCTGATGTCATAGCATGACACCCAGTCACCCAAAACCCCAATGCTTGAATTACTGCCCTGTAAAACAGCCTGCACACCAGATTCTACACTTTATATGATGGCAAATATGCACTGAGTCAGTCTGAGCACCAACCCTCCTGCTCTGTTTCACACACACACACACACACACACACACACACACACACACACACACACACACACACACACACACACACACACACACGTTCACATACCATACACACAAGCTCTCTCTCTCACACACACACACACTTGTGCTTTATTTTACTGTCAAAGCGTCTGTCAATGTCTCTCTGCATGATATCAAGAACAATGTTACACAGCTTGAAGAGGGTAATGCTCAATTGTGTGCTTGTCTAAGTCACTTCAAGTTGCCTGGAAACAGCCTGCAATCACAATACATGCATTCTGGTACATGTAATGCAATAACCTGAAGCAATGGAGGTTCTCAAGAGTTATTCATTTCTCACAGTTCTCTCCTAGTAAGCGAAAAAGAAACAATATACCAGACTGCTACAGTGTATTTTGTCATTCTTTACTAGCCTTTTGTTTTTGCCAGCAAAGTAAAACAAGCTGAGCCACAGAATGGAAGATTCTGAGGACAGAGTAGAATAGCCCTGATGACCCTGAAAGTGAGGAAGAGCACCACTATAGTGTTAAAAAGAATAAAACCTCCCAAATGCCACTTTTAGGATGCATAGCTTTCAAGATGCTTCACGTTTCTCTTAATGCATTCCTGTGCAGCACTTGATTGTATCTATCCCAACTGAAGCAAGCATCTACCACAGAGTTTTACAACCCAGAAAAAAAGAGGAATCAATAAAAAGAGTGCATGATGAGCAGACAGCCAGTCACTCAGTGGTTTGTTACAGGGTTTTTGTTTTTGGGTTTTTCTAATGGTATCACTCCCCCCTGAGATTTCTGGATGAAGACATGGGTTGAACAGTACAAACAGAGTGTACAGACTTGCCGAAAACCGCAGATGGGATTGAGACATCAGCGCAAAGATAAAATGGAGACTGTAACAGCACATGCTTAAAGAAATGCATGTGAGCAGACCAGAATCTGCCATCCGCATTCTTTTCTCACTTACATTTAAGGGTAGAATAATATGTCATCATTGTGAAATGCTATCCACTGTTCCCAAATTGTTTTCTCCTCAAAATAAACAGATTCTTCAGTGTTTCTGCCTTGCTATGTTCTTATTTTTAAGATTTTTAAATGCTTATATAACATATATCACAGATACAGAGCCTAATTTCTTCACTGATGATTTTGGGTTTTTGTGCCAGTGTCTGAAACTCATTTGCACAGTGAAACTAACTAGCTCAAAGAACTACCTGAGTTTCCAGAACAGGAAGAATTGGGTCTGTGAGCTCTGTGAAGCTCTGGTGACATTTACAGTACATGCAGTCCCAGCAATTCATCATCTCAGTTCTACTGTAATTCCTGGTTTGTGGGATCACTTCCTGGTTGGAGGCGCATGCCAGTAAACTAGCTTAGTAATAACAGTTTGAGGTATTACACCTGTCATTCTGACATGCAGGAAGTCAAAAAGCTATCCATTTCATCCGTTTTCAACCTTTGACAGAAAGGATGGTTTTCTTGGGCTGCAGATGTCCATCAACATTGAATTGGCCATAGAAATGAAAACACAAGCCAGTCGCGTAATCCATGGACCAGGGTAAAGGTGGTGACAAGGCATGCAGAACTGCGAGCGGCCCTAGCCCAGACCACACGCTGTCAAACCCAACTACAGTGACCCTGTTACACAGAGTCCATTCAAAACCCACAGATGCTGGAGAGCACAGTTTGGCTGTCTACTCCAGCCCCAACGTTGGCCGTTCTCAGAGCCAGCTTCAGTCACAGATGCTGTTATCTGGTGAGAGGCCATTTCTACGACAGCTGAATAAAATGTCCATGAGTCCTCGCCAAACTAATCCAGGCAACCTTTTTCTGGCACTGTAGAGAAAATGTTCCAAGGCAAGGTTTCATCAATGGACAAGTTGGAGAGAGGGACAGAATTTAATTCATTACAAATGGATATGATCACATTTTGAATATATTCCTAGACAGCAAACCAAATATGGAATTATGTGACATTATATGAGCAAAGTAAGAACTTTTAATGGAGTGGAATACATTTCCATGGCATATTATTTTAGATTCCATTACATTCTCAAAATTGGGAACTGTGGGAATTGTGAGTGGGGTGTTGGGGAGGGGGTGTTGGTTGTGTGGCATCCTACCTTCATCAAGCTTTTGAAAAGAAAACCAGGCCAGTGGTTTTGTGGTGTGCTGATTGCAGATGAACTTAAAGGGGCTGTGAGCCAGGTCCTCCTCCCTGCCCCACCCTCTCCCAACCAAACCCCAACTGTCCCACGCCCACTAGACAGTCACATGAGTCTTGGAGTGTTTCATCCAGACATGTACAGACACATAGACACACACATACACACACACACCAAGAGACAGTAGGGAACCAGTCCAGCAGGCTCATGGAAAGTGTTGTGGGGGGGTTTCCTCTTCTCTTAAACTGGACGGATATTTGTGTGTCAGTCTCCTCTGAACTTGTCTGAACATAGACAGAGAGGGGGAGGAGGGAGAGAGAGGAAGGAGGGAGGAAAAACCACTGGGAAAAAGAGACAGCAGTTCTGTGGCTGAAACAGACCGTCCCTTTCACGCCCAGAGAGCAAGCACTTGTACGTCCCACAAAAAATGCAAAACTGCGCTGTGCCCGCTGCCACCACAACCCCCAGCCACACACTTCACTCACCAGGCCGGTCAGATCCACAGCTACCATTGAGGATGGGGGGTGGACTTTTAATCCTAAACAAGCAACCAGTAACTGGTTCCAATTTCGCTCACCCCCCCTTCCCCCGCGCCCCTTTTGACGAGTTGCGGTGGATAGCTACATATGGTGCATGTAGGCCCTCTGGTTTCATGTTCTATGTGAAAGGAAATGGTTTCTGGTGACACGGACAGCATGCTGTCAACCGTTGTGATGACAGATATAAACAAGGATGTGTTTTTAATTTCAGCAGAACACCAAGGCCAACCCCCCTCCCCACACCATTGTCCCAAGCCCACTCAGCACCCCCTCCCTCAAACCCCTCGCACCACCCTCTCCCTGCAGAAAGCAAAACTCCCAGCTGGACTGCATGAGATGTGTAGTTCTTTCCGGAAGTGCATATTCTTTTCTTGTAACAACTGTTTAATGTCTCAGAGCATGTGGATAAGTTTTTAAAAAGATATGGATAGTTTTTTTTTTGTATTGGGATTCCTACAACCTGATTGGTGCTAGCAGATTTCTGATGGTGAATTTGATAGGTTGGGATTGTTATTATTAAGCAAACGCTATACTTTGGGATTCATTGGAAGTAGTAAATGACTATTGGATTATTAGTAGAGAAAATTCTTGGTAGTCATTAGAGTCATAGTTAAGAGCCCAAAAAGTGAGACTAGCTTTTTTATGAACCCATGTGTGCGTACCCCTGAATTTTTGGGTATCATAACCCCACATTCCTCCTCCCCTGCGGATTGTGGCGGGTGGGGGCAAACTTAAGTTTCGCTTTTGTTTGGTTTTCTTATCAGGGCTTTCAGGAGTAAATCTTGGGGACACAATGCGCCCATTTTACGGCCCTCTATGGAGATACTGTTACAGATTCCCAGACGCCGCTCCTCAGAGCGCGGCGCGATTATGGGCTTCCTTAAGTTCTGCATATGATGCACACGCACACACTACCTCACTGAGGCCCCTTTGTGCTCCGCCAGGAAACCACAGGAGCAGATTATGTCATTGGAAAAAAGATCAAATATATTAAAATATATTTGCCAGGCAATGTTTATAATTAAGCCAAGACAGCTGTGGCAATGTACAGTGTAACTAAAACTGATGACATTTTAAATAGCATGTTTTCCAATCTCGTTATTTATTTATTTGAATTGATTTTATGATATAATATTATATATATGTATTTTTATTAATGTTCTGCTTTAAATTCCATTATCATGTGAAACTTAAACAGCGAGTGTTATACTTTTCTATTTACTGTATACAGCTGTACATTTTATCCTGAAGAAATGTAGGTTCAGTACCTGCCACAAGGTTACAAAAATGTCATGCTTGCAATCTAATTTAAATTGCACAATCTGCACATAAATGTACATGAGGTGTCCTCCACCTCATTTCGGTGCAGGCTCAAATTATGAACCATGGTTTGAAAAGAAGTGGCAGCTAACATCAGGTGTCTCAGAGAATACTTGGTTCTCTGACCCCTTGCATGTTACTACAAGAAGGCATCCCAAAACTGGGAAAGGAAAATAAAGAGGAAAATCAGACTAAATCTTCTTAGATACAGTAATATAAATTAAGAGATAGAAATCCACACCATTTTCCTCTCAAAAACAGCTTTACCAGGCCTGAGTGGACAGAGGCCACTGAGGTCACCCCATCCATCACCTCCCATCGCCTCCGGCTTCACAATTTGGGTTGGGAGGTTATGCTTCAACAGGCCCTGTCAGAAACTCCCGTCATCGGCACACAACCCACACACCACCAGCTCTAATTTACACAAGGCCCAGAGCAGGTAATGGTGAGGCTAGCCATGTGTGCCAGGCTAATACTCCACTACCAGCCTGGGGAAAGCAACTTAATACTCCACTATAAGCCCCCCCTCCCAACTTAATCATAATCAATATTTTCTAACCAATTGCATCCAACTCAGTGGATTTGCATCTAAGGGTAAAGACAAAGATTCAAACAGTCAGAACAAAAATAAACCATGAGACACAGTTGGTTGAGAAGCAAGAGGAGTCATGTGTCAAATATTCTGAGTCAGGTCATAAAGTAGCATGCTTTTTCCAGGCCTATAGTTATGTGACCAGCAGACAGAGACCGTTTTCTGTGTGACTTGTGTGTGCTCTCAGCGCATCTCATCCCTAAATTTCAGGGGACATATTTCAACTTTTGACAAATGAGGCAAGTCATTTGCTGTAGGACAGGCATGCTGACACACACAAACGATCCTCCTACTGTGTTAGTTCAGCACACGTCTTTATTGTTCTCATGCAGAGAGAAAAAAGGAGAGGGACTTTTCCTAGGAACAGGAAGGGGAGGGCCTGTTAGTCTGGACTGACCTCATTTCGACAACAAACCAAACCAGCTTCTTTCCTTGGAAAGATAGGCAGTATTTACACAGGTGGTTTATGGTAGAGATCTGATAAGAAGTGTGTTTTGCAACACCCACACCATAAATATTCGGGGACGTACGTACTTGCACACTGCTCTGGGCCTCAGGACTTAAGGGCTCCTTACAGAAAGCAGGCCCGGCATCGTACACAAGGGTTTTGTGCAGCATGCAGAGTGAGTATTCTGCAGTGATAGTCTTTAATCCTTTTTATTTTGTACCTACACCTAGTGAAAGACAGTTATGTAGGTGCTTGGCCTGTTGTGTTCATTTACATGCAGGTGTGATTGCATGCATCTGTGTATATATGTGCAACTACTTTGATTATGATTTATGTGTGTGTGCGTGTGTGTGCTCGCTAACTTATCACACATCTTACTAGCCTAACACTAACCACGCTGCACCTCGGCTGAACTTTAACCCTACAGGATCTTCTTGCCTTCCATCTAAAAAAAAAATGGTTACATCAAATTCATTCAGGGAAGCTCATGCCACACTGGAGAGGGCCAGTCTGGTCAATGGTAGCCCTGCTTAATGTATCCATGGAAGTAGAGTGTGTGTGAGGGGGAACTAAGGTCTGCAGGAAGGGAGTCAAGCTGTTAATCATTATTTAGTTTCCTAAACATACTTATGTTGCACATTTCATACATGAATGTACTCCATTTTTCTTCACTGAAAAAACAATTGCCAAAAGAAAAAGATGATAAAACAAGACAACCTGGACTAATTTCAAGGCATATGATAAAAAAAACAGACTCCAAACTAGAAAAATAAATGAAAAGGTTTCCCCTGCTCTGCTGCAGTTGCTTGGTGTATTCAGCCAGACAATTGGCTGCTAACCTTCTCCTCTCTGGACAGCATCTGCCCGCCCTGGTCACGCCCCAGAGCCCACTCCAGCAACAGCATGTGCTCCTGGCCATGGTTCAAGCCCATGGCCTGTTATCTAACACAGGCCCCAGAGCTCCAACACTCACCTCACTCAGTCAAACAACCCCAGCAGCCCCTGCAGCTATGCAGATCATCTCCAATAGAGACGGAGATGAAGGAAAAATCATGGGCAAAGGGCTACACACCATCTTGACTTTCCTACCCATGCTTACTCGTTTACTCACTTATTCTCCAGGTTCTCGCAGTAAATGAGACTCAGTTGAACCCCCTCGCTACATGAGCCAGCTCAGAAAGACTCAGTCCAGAGGATTTACAGGTGAAATGGGAGATTCCCCAGCTTCAGCAATCGAGACCAGGAGTAAGAGGCCCATGACCAAACCCACATCACAGAGCTCCTTCCAAGCTTTACCCATGGAGGAAAGAAAGTTTTAAAAAGGGCCTTTTGGGGGTTAAAAGGCACAGAGTCCTTTTTATGAGTTGGTACCCATGGAAGAGCTGGGGACTGCCTGCAGAAAGAGAGGGAGAGAGCGGCAGCAACACAATTCAATAAATCTCCTCTAAACTAGTTCAAACCCAGCCATCCAGAACTGAATTCATTAGGCCTGAACTATGCAGGGCAGTGACACTCGACATGTTAAACAGAGCAGCTGGCCTAGAGTAACGGCATGGCCTTTCTCTTTCTCTCACCCTTCCACTCTCTTTCTCCTTTTTTCCTTCCTTCTCCAATCTCCTTCTCTCTCTCTCTCTAGCTCTCAATGGCACCCAGGGGACTCCAAACTGATGCCTCCATCGACTCTCACACTCTCTCTCCCTCTTATATTCTTTTTTCCCCACCCTTCTTCTCTCTGTCTCTTTCTCTATCAATCCATCTGGTGACTGCACAGACGTTCTGTGGGCCCACCATCTTCTCAATGTTTTTCATCCTTGGAGTTCAGGGTATCCCTTGATGCAACAGTATGACACCAACTAGTGTGGGGGTGGTTCTGAATTGTGTAAAATCACAGAACAGATGGACCATCACAGCACAAGATTAGTGGGTGTACTGGAAACACTGCCTCCAATGTTCAGCACATCGGCAACCCGGCAATCAACACAGACAAAAACCTGCATGGTATTGTTTTTTTTTTTGCTTAAGCAATGTTAACTGAACATCATCATCCCATCATCCATATGCACTCTGTGCAGAAGGGACCCTTGTCTTAAATTTGAATTATTGGGAAATATGACTGACAACAAAATAGAAATACAAACCAGCTCTTGCTTCAACTGTAGGTTAAGAACCTCATTCATCTGCAGGGCAATGCAACATTTTGTGAGTATGATAGAGGACTACCTTCTATCTCCATTTCTGCCATTTCTGAATTTGACACATGAATACAAAGCTTGTTTCATCAGTTTGGTACTATCTATGCTTTATGGCTCAGTGACAAACAAAATGCTTCCAAAACACCATGTGACTAACACTTTCCTAATCAAATGTAATGTAATAATAAAAAAATGTTTTCTCACTTTCTGAAAAGTTGTCTTTTTGAGAGTGGCAATAAACACAGTGTTTACTTGCCTTTCCCTTGGTGAAAAGGCCAGTGTCTGAGTAAGAGCTGCAGGCATTCCCCACTGTCCAAGGAGAAGCGGGGAGAAGACCTCAGCAAAGGAGGCCGCAAACACAGCTGTTTGTAAACTCACCGAGGTAATTGTTTTACATCGTTTTGAGTTTTTTTTCCTTTTTTGACACAGATCGAGGGCAGAATAACAACCATGCGCCAATGACAACAAATCGGTCAGCTTTCTCTCTCTCTCCCTCTTTTTCTCTCTCAGATTTCCGTCCTTGCATAAAAAAAACAACACTTGCAGCTCACCTATTATTGCAGGGAGCAGGGACCTGGGTGAACAACCTTTTTCATGCAGTTTCCTTATGTAGGGGAAGGAAGTTTAATATACAAACAGAACATACATAACTTGTTAGCCAAATGATACGAAGGGAAGGGGTGGAGACTGGGCTGTGCTGTAGCTGTAGCTGGGGTCCTCTGAGGTGAATTAAAAGAATTTAGGTCACAACAACTGAGACTTTTACCCAGCTCAGGCCGCCGAGTGGTGGAAATAGCTGCTGAGAGGCCAGAGAGAGGGGCGGCCAAGCACGTCAGCGACGGCCTGCCCCCAGCTCCCTGCCCCGCGGTCACAAACACGGCCGTAACACCCCTAACATCGATCTCTCAGCTGCGGCGCACTGATCAAATGCACTCTTCAAATACACAGCTTTCCAGCGCCCCTCTCACTGTCTATTTCTCTGTACTTGTTTCACTCCCTCTGGCTCTGTGTCGCTCTAGTTCACTCACTTTCCCTGTAGTCTCATTGTCTCTCACCTCTCTCTCTCCCTGTCCTTTTCTCTCTTTCTTATTGTCTGTCTGTTGTTCTGTCTGTATAGCCCCCTCTATATCTCTGTGTCTCTCTAGTTCCCTCCCTCTCCGTGTAGCTCTCTCTCATTGTCTCTCTCTCACTCTCTCATTCTCTCTCTCAGACACTTTAGCTGGCGTCTAACACCACCATGACGCCTATATCACCGATTTCCATTCTCAGCCGCGCCACAATCCCTGGAATATAAATCCCAGCAGGGCCTGATTGGCCTTACAGTCAGTGTGTATTATCTTATCAGGAACACATCAGCTCTTTTTTATTGGATTTCTTTACATAAAAAGCCACCCCCCTGACCCCACTGTCTCGCAAGCAGGTCTTCCAGAGCACCCCCAAAATCCCCAACAAAAGGGGGAACAACGCTCACACACACATACACACACACACACACATACACATGCACAATATAAACACTCTTATTAAGTCATGACTCATTATATAAACACGGAGGGGAGACAGATTCTATTGAGGTTCCCAGACCAGGCTGAACAAAAAAGCCAAAGTTCCTCAGGCGTCCCTCACAGACGGTGTGTGTAAAATCCAATTATCAGCGCCGGGGCATTAACATTCCTGCAGTCTGGCAGGTGACGGCGCTCGTCTTTTCAGGCGCACGCCGCGTGCTAGCATGAGACACAGAGTCAGTGCAAGGGCCCCTTGACAACCGCCAGCACCCCCCCAAACTCGACATGGCCCCCACCGGCCCTCCTAACCCCATAGAGGCCCAGCAACCAGGACACAAAGAGATGGAGATCTGCAGGGAGTGAGATACAACATTTCCCCACTATAGGCAAAAAAAGTTCAAGGACCAAACCGGTGCATTTTAAAAAGTTCTCTTGGATAATATTTTCTAAAAGACGTATCTATATACATAGGTGACAGATCCAGATATATCTCTCTATTTTAGGTTAGTGTTAAGTTGATTTGTAATTTCTTTCAATGGTCCTATCCACTTAAACATTAATTTTAAATATGTCATACGGATCGGTGTGACTGTATGAAGTAACTTGAATAAAATCTGTTCCAAGCATGTAAAATGATTATGGGCTGGATAATCAGTCAGGCAATCCTAGATGTCTCCAGACCTTCTCAAAGGAATGTGACCTGTGGCAGATTGGCAGGTGGGCTGACTGTAATTCAAGGAGTCACTTTGTTTTGTTAAATGTGAATGTGAGGCTTCACAGGAGCTTCAAAGTAGCTGCTTGCTGCTATTCTACATTTTTTGTTCGGTGGCAAGGAACGTTTTATCACAGTAAGAACAAATCCGTCACACCACACAACAAAGTGTGGGGAAAGAGCAATTTGTACCTCATCAATCAAGAACAGTGAATTTGTCACGGTGAATTTGACACCATTTTGTATGACAACAAATCCAGCAAAGCATTTGAGGAATTAAAGTTAATTCCTCGGGAACATTTTTTAATCACTCAGAGAATACATGACCACAAGACCTATGAGGTATGGAGGAAAAATGTGTCTAACCTGCCTGCACCAACTTGACTTTTAAGTGAAGTGGATACAGACAAGGAGAAATGATGAAATGTGTTTTGACAGAGAAACATCTGATGTTTCAGGGAGAAAGATGGTTCCCCCCACATGTGCCAGCCTCCCCCAATCCCTCCAGCCCCCTGCATTCTGTACAGATACACAGATAACTGTACTAGCTAACACCAGATTTATGGTTTACACAGACTGCTTGTGTAAAGAACGAAGTGCTTCGTATTCAGCATATACCATACAGCCACTACCTCGCTTTCTCTTGGAGACTTTTATTCATTGTTTATTTATTCATTGTTGAAGGGCTTTGATATAAATGCATTATCCCAATTGTAGATGTCTGGTCTGCAGGTAGTTATGCATGATGTAAATTTCCCATTACGACAATAAACAAATATTAAATCTGATGAAAAACTGTCAAGAAAATAAAAGAGAAATAAAACAGAAAAGGCTGGACCAAACAGAAAAAATCAGAGGAGCACATTATGGCGCCGTGCATAATGTCTTTTCAAGGCTGGTGGGTTTTTATGCTGAGCCAGAGGCCTCATGAGTACCGCTGGGTCTTGATCTAGGAGAACTCCTTCAGAGGTGATGGCTATCTGTGTCAATACGTGTCAGACTACATAAGACACACCACAGTACAGGATTAGGGAGGTATGAATTTGGGTTCACATAGAGGACCCCCACTCCAAGGTGAGGACTCCTACCCTCCACCTTCCACCCCCCATCTTCATATAACGCCCTCCTTCCCCCACATCATTAACCGAGCTGAGCAGGGTTGTTCTCATCAGAGAACAGCAATAGCAGCCAAGTAGGTTAGAGAATCTAGGGACACTGCTGGCCTGCACATATCAAATACTTGGACGACGATCAATCAGAATAAAATACACAAAGTACCAAACACAAAAAATGAGGCCCTCGCTTATTACTAAAAAGAAACATGTAGTTTGTTTGCAGTTTGCTATTCAACTTTCACTAAATAGCAAACAACAGCAAGATCATGTTGGGGTTATTATAGTACAGCAATGTTGGTTCTGAAAGTATTAACAGTAGCTTTATATTCCTTTTCCATGCACAAGGTCAATTTCAGTCTCTAATAAGAAATATGCTTTAAAGTGGACTAAACTGCAAAAGTGCCTCAGCTTTTGGATTTCAAAGAGGAAGCTTCAATGTGCAACAAAGTGAATTATTAATGTTGAAGTGAGTGGGCTGGTCCCCTTGTCCATAATGGGTTCTGTATGTGGACTGACAAAAAAAATAATGAAGGAAGCCTGTTTTCTCTCCATCGTCACCATGCAAGTGGAAAAGGAATCAACTGCACAAGTCAGGTTTTTGGTATCATTTAAAAAAAAATCTGTCATAAACACTGCCGTTAGGCTAAACAGCCCCAAGGGCAAGATGAATCAAATAATGTCTAATGTACACAGCGTATGAAAAATGTTTATGTATAATCCAAACTGGAGAAATGGGGAGTGTTCATGAGAAGGACCATGTAACCGAGCACATGTCAGCCAGTGTCCTGCGCTGAACTCGCGTTCAGGGCTATATATAACAGACTGGGCCTCTTTTTCCATGGAGTCACACACTCCTGGAATGCCATGAGGGCTATACGATGCTATGAGCCTCATTACTCCGTCCCACCCCCTATCCACCCTAAAAAATAAAAATAAAAAATAAAGTTAAAAAAGAGAAAAGTGTATAACCAGCTTCCAGACCCTCACCCTCACAGACACCTCACATTCACACTGCCTCGTCCAGAATACACAGAAAGAGAACAAGTTTTCTGACTTGCTCTTTTCTCTTTTTTTATTCCCTCTCTCTCACTTCTTTTTGGGAAAAGGAATCTGTCCTGGGGGCCACTTGCAGGGCCTGTCCCCTCGACGCCTGCCAAAAAAGGCACTGCTTGAAATATTAAAACTCTGCTGTGATTATTTTGATACGGAGGGCCCCCCTCGTTCTGATTGACCCCCATGAGTGAGAAAGCGTCTGGGAGGTTTTTGGCAGCCTGGAGGGACCCTCGGCTCGGCTGAGCGCTCAGTTCAGCGGCCAGTATAAATCAACATAGGGGGGTGGTGGTTGTGTCGGGGAGGGGGGGCTCCCACAGAATTCAGGACGAGATGTAAGTTGGCTTTCTTCCTTTCTCTGAGCTGGTTTCAGTTTAACAGAGGAACACAGTCAATCAGAGATTTACATTAACTTTAACACACACAGGCTTTCAGCAGACACTCTTGAAGTAGAAGAGATGCATGCTCTGCAATGAGAGAGGGACCATATGTCCCTTACTGCTCCCAATTCCCTTTAGTCCTGTTCTATTATGACACTACAAACCAACTGCTCAACTAAGCCAGTGTGTATAAATCAAACAAGCCACCTTATATTACCATTGTTTCCTATTTTTTTCTTTTATTACAGTTATTAATTTTTCTTTCATCCGGTTTTAGCTTCAAGTTTGTGTTCTTTGATCTGAAAGTGCTTTTAAAAGTACTTCACAAACAAAAGCAAAATGTATTACTTGTATTAGTAGGAGTTAATGATATGTGTATAGGAATACATATATGCTTTTAAGTCATGATTCCTTAAGTTTCACTGCAGAAACAGCAAAATATTTTATATTCACTTTGGTAATGTGGTTATCTACAGTATAACATTTTTATTTGGAAAAAAGCTTGCACATGTGGTTTTTGTGCAAGTGTGGTCTGCAGTATGCATGCTTATTGTCATCGTTTAATGGCATAATAATGGTGCTTCTGAGAGACATAGGCCACACCAGTCCACCCCCGAACCCAGAGCTCCACTTCCACAGCACCCAGAGACAGAGAGAGCCATTCTCTTCCATAACTATCTTTTTCCATTCTCTGCTGAGTTTACCCGTTTTAATTTTCTGCACATGTCTGAAACGGTTGTGGTTTTTTTCTCCTTGCCAAAAAAACACACTTGAAAAAAAAGGCTTGCACCGATGCCAAAAAACGCTTCATTGCGGCCACTGTATCTTCACATTACATAAACTTTCTTTAGGGCACAGGGGATTAGTTTACACCAAAACTCTGAGATTCACAGAGATTGATTTTCATGATTTGATTAATCCTGCAAGTAGAGAGAGAGAGAGAGAGAGAGAGAGCGAGAGAGAGGGAAAGAGAGAAAAACACACAGATAATCTCCTCTCCTTCAGTGCTGCAGACATCGTGCTTCTCGGGTTCAAGGGCTTGCAGGAACAAGCATGCGACCATGCAGCAAAATACCCAGGTTACCCACTCCAGGGCCACCAGACTGCTGGGAAAGGGCAAACGCTGGTATCTCTCCAGCCACCCCATAATAGGTAGCTCATACGTGTAAAGACTGATAACTTAACTGAGATTCACTCTCCCTGATATTTACATGACATTACACTTAGGAATTTAGCCTTGTCTCTTATTCACAGTCATTTGCAGAGCTTAAACTTGATTTCTTACATTATAAGACAGGATGTACACTGGTATATACTGAATGGCACTGGCAGTTACAAGCCCAATTCCCTAACCATCATACCACACAGCCACCCCATGTGAAAGCTGTTTATGGTTAAAACACGTTATTGTGGCAGAATGGACGGAACCTAGACCAGAAGTGTATTTCTCCAACCCCACAAACTTTCGTTTGAGGGGAGTGTTTTTATATTTATCTCAGCCTCATTGGCACCACAGTCACAAAGCAAGAAGTTAAACCACGTGCGGAAAAAGGCTCTAAGGAGCGGTTGCTGTTTCTTTTTAAGGACATGGGTTTTTTAAAAATAAAAAAGCCCAGTTTTGGCCTCCAAGCACGTGCGAAACAGATCTGGGAGGCACTGCTGTGCCGCGGTTGAGAGAGAAGCCAGTTTTTGGGGCCTGGAGCACTGAGCCCAGGCTGTTTGTCATTATGCAGTCAGGCAGCGCTGGGGACACCCATCGCGACGGGAGACGAACGCTCAACACTGAGCGTGGTGTGAGTGAAAAACTATTAAATCATTATCATCACTGCTATGCTTCTATGTCAAAAATATAGCATTGTTAAAAATGAAAAACTGTCATAATATTCAAGATTTGTGTTTACTCTTGGGATATACCACTGCAGCTGCCCTGCTAGTAAAGTATCACTGACTTGAATTTAAGTGAAATTGCATAAACTGATGATCAGTGGCTAACCTGCAGTGAAACCACCACTAACCACGCGTAACTCAGGCATTCGGCTCACCCCGCTCTGGGGTGAAAGACATGTGTTGTTCTGTGTGCCTCTGCAGCCTGTGTGAGGCTGTGCCATGGATCGCTGTGTGAAGCCTGTGCGGTAATGTCCTGCTAACATCCCAAATCCACTTCAAGTAGTCACAGGACAAGCAGGCCAAATCTGACCATAACAGGAAGGAAAGGCCTCTGACAGGAAGCGCTGCCTTCCACCGTGAAGTTCTGGAAAACTCTCTCCGGTCTCTGTCTGCTCTTCCTTTTTGGCTTTGTCCATTTCTGTGTTATTATCCTTCTCCTATCCTATCTCTCTCTCTCTATAGATATATATATATATACACACACACACACACACACACACACACACACACACATGCACACCCACACACCAGGGGAGCTGAGCATGGCTACTTCTGGGCTCTGGGGCTGGAGGTATGTGCGGTCGTCCACTGACATTTGCGCTAGTTGGCACCTCCCTTGAGACCTCTGCCAGGTACTCAAAGGCAAACAAAATATTTTTTTTCTGAATCAATAAGTTGTGTAATGGAGGTGCAGAAACGTGTGAAAGGATGTTTAGACATGTTTCTGGGACCCCTCCAAATTATGAGCCTCTGCTTGTGGCTTCCCAGGATTAGGCAGATGCACAGAAAGCACTCTCTTTCTGGCAGGCAAGAAGGCGTGGACTCCAGTGTTTCGAGGGTAAAAAGTTAGCCCAAATAAACTGCTGCAGTAGTAAAAAGCTACAAAACAAAACGATCCTCTACAGAGAGTGGGGGTGAAGGGGGTGGGGGCATCATCGCCAGCATCCTTAGGCAGGGACCAAACTCTGCTTAATTAGGAGCTGTCAAACAGCCGCCATGTCTGGTGTGTGAAAGAGAGTGAGAGACAGAGAGACAGATTCTGAACCTGGTGGACTATGTAAATAAACACATCATCAGACCTGACAGCCCCTGCTCTCCACACTTTCAACACACAGGACTTGAACAGTACCGTCAAACATGCTGCCCCGGCCTCCGCCTCAACCCAATGCTGGACCAGGACAGATTTAGCCTTTCCATTCTGTGTGGCTTAGCCTTACAGCCTGTGATGGAGTTTGGAGGCACACATCTCTGCATGTGTCCGTTTGGGTGGCCTCCCACAGGAGTGAGGTAAGTTTCTTTTTTTTCACCATAATTTGGTTTGTATCACTAGCTGTGCCTTTTCCCTTTGCACCATGCAGATGGAATAGGAGCAGTAGGCAGGGTTGTCTGACTGTCTACACACACATGCAGAACAGGTGAACAAACAACATTTGCATAATCAACTGTTCAACCCATACCCCAACCCAAGAAAAGAAATATGCAAAACAAGAGCACGACAAACCATAAATACCATAATTTGTTTTGAGGGATTGCTGTAAATCACACATACCAGGAAATAGCTCTTGATTCAAATGTATATTTTGTGAAGACAAATATGGCCGTCTCACTGCTTTTGAATTATGACTTCCAGTGAACAGATACAATATGTAAATTACATTTCAGGCATTCACCAGACGCACTTATACAATGACATTTCTAACATAATATCCATTTACATGACAAGTACTTTACTCGAGGGTACAAATGCAACCTCCCACCTGAGAATGGAACCTGCAACCTCTGCCTTAAAAGCCCAGTTCTCTGAGCGTTGTAAAGCACTGCCTTATGTAAGAATAAAGGGGAGATCAGGTAGGACACTTCCCTAGACTACAATGTTTGCCAAATCTATTTGATTTGAAAGCTATATGTGTGAATGACTGTCTGCTTTTAAGCATGCAAAGTAAAGTATTCGTTGTTAATTTACCTGTTAAGGCTCTATTTAAATATCCAAGCCTGAGGCGCAGCAGTAAAAATGGCGTATATTACCTTGAATGACCGCTTCTTGTGTTTATTTCAAAACTATGTGGCATAAACTTCACATTAAATGGAGTCTGACAGTAATGTGGCTGCAACAGTAAATACACCGAAGTCTGATTAGGTGCCCTAACAGAGGTTATACAAGTCTAAGAGAAATCAAATATAAATGTATTCTTCATACTCAGAGTAAAATGTCCTCCATCACAGTTGATTGAACACTGGGCACTTTACATGTATCTGCATGTCTGCCTGAGTTTTTGAGCACGTGCATGTGAGCTTCTGTGCCTGCGTGTGTTCTACAATCTGAAGTTCCTGGATTCAAACAGACTGTACTTAAAAATGTTTTTTAAGGAACTAAAACACACAGGGTCTTGTGAGACACACAGGCTACAGCTGGTTCTCCATTACTCAAGTATGCAGTATTTTCACATGGCAGATGTTACAGACAGTGCCACCAGCGCAGCCTGCTCCTCCTGTCCCCCTCCTCGCCCACAGGCCTCTGCGGTGGGAGAGAGTGAGCAGGCTAGTGCTGGATTAGGCCCTGACAGTGGCCCATTGTTAATTGGGCGCCATGTGTGAAAGCTACAGAGAGATTAGTTTGTACAGCTGCTGCCATTTGTCATAACTGCCCTTAACAAGACACACATGGCAACCCCAAAGTTTTCGCCAAAAAAAGGCAATTTTAATAGCTCTTCTGATTCAGACATGGTCCAAGAAGCAGGCTTTATGTAAGCAGATAAAGATGTTTTTGAAACACATTACGAGACTCTACTACTTTAAAGCAAATAATTCAGTGAGAGTACTCATGTTTTTTTTAGAGGGGGAGGTTGGCTTTTTGTTTTTCTTATGCCTCGGTCCGAGGTAGCTAGCGGGGATGGGTCCGGGCTTGTGCCTGGACTCACTCAAAAACAGGTTGAGTTTCTTTGCTGGAGTCCAACAGCCGATACGCTCTAACTTGGATCAGCCAGTAAAAGGGGACCTGAAAACTATTCAGAGGTCTGTTGTTGATCTGGACACACAGGGGGACTCCGAGCCCCTGAGAAAGTGAAGACATACAGTACTGATCTGTTGCTTTACATTATCCAAAAGAATACAACCACTCTGTGCTTATTAACGGATATATGCACATTGCCACATTGGCCAACTGTGTTTAACGGGTTTTATTTTTGACAGGACTCTCTGATGACAAAGGGTAATGTGAAACAACTTTCCAGAGTGACTTCAACAATGTTCAAGGTTCATTAAAAAATTTTAAAATATAGTAAGCAATAGAGAACTTGAACCTAAGTGGCTACAAGCACCTTCAATGTTCTTTCATTCTATTTTTTATATTTATCTGTGCAAAAATACATAAATGTATGTCCATTTAAAACAGCATATTTATTATGGTTTATTTTTTTTCATGTTTTTATATTTTACTTAAATGTATTTATTTTCAAAATATATCTATGAATAAATGATGAATGTAAAAATTAATAGACACATTTAAACTTTGACAGTGACTGCACTGCAGCTAAGACAAGGATTCAGACTAACATACTGAAGCTATGCCATTCACTGAACTGCAAATAATTACATTCTCATCAGCGAGCATCTGAGGTTACTTTGCTGATAACAGCTCTGTACCCTCAGCTTGTCCCATCTCAGTCAGCATTTTCAAGCAGTATCCCCCCAATTACTGCTAAATGCATTAATATGCGGCAGTAGTTCAGCTTGATAAAGGCTAATCTGCTTGACTTTTCCGCCCAGGCCTGATCCCAATCTGCAGAAATGCTTTCCACTATCTTCAGGGCAGAAAGACAAGGAGATAGATCACACACACACACACACACACACACACACACACATGCAGAACAAGATCGAGTTAAGTTAAACAGGGTTTGGCTGTGCAGAGTTTGCAGGACAGTCCCCAAAGACAAATCCCTCATCATTTCAAAATGAATGGATCTGCAGTTTTAACGGTAAAGTAAGTCCATGTGTTGAAACTAGGGGGAAAGAGCAAATGACATTTTTCCAAATGAGGCAACACTGAACGTCCCTCTCTCTTCTCTGCCATGGACCAAAATGCTGTGGAATGAAGTTACAATAGCAATTCCAAATAAGGTTATTCTTCAAATTTGGTAGATGTATTCTTAAGACATTTTTCAATTGTTTATAAATAAGTAGAAATGTGGGTAAATAATATTCTGTTGGCAGAGGTCTGAATCATAGTTGATGCTGTTGGTGGCAAACTATGTTGTAATGAGGCAAAATTCCCATCCAAGCCCTCTGTTGTCCGACTTTCCATCATCACAAGGAAAAGCCCCGTCGCATTCCAAGCAACATTTCCCCCTCTGAAGTTAGAATCAAATTTCAACCTGCACATGTGTGTATGTGTGTGTGTGTGTGCCTGTATGTGTAGCTACTGTATGTTTCTTCCTAAAGTAAGACAATCCACAGATTTCTTTCTCATCAGTGTGAATCAAGTGGCTCTATTCGCGGACAGATTTGAAAGAGTATTTTCCCCAGTCAGAAATGAGGATGTGCATGTGGAGAAGAGTGAAGGATGGAGGAGGAGAGAGGCAGAGGAAAAGAGAGGGTAAAGAGATAGGCAGGGCATTATCATAGCTGGGGATCGTTATCATGTACTGAGAGTGAGTCTGGGACACAATCAATGTTAAATTCTGAGGAATGTGTAGCCATTTGAGAATTCTGCCTGTAACATAGTGGCCTATTGCCTCCAAACCTAAACCCAGTCTATTTAGCAGGCTGCTGCCTACTGCACACAATCACAGGTCAACTGCCTCCACACTAACATACAGTACAGCTTCCAGGCTTGTGCCCAGTAAAATTCACAGGGGAGACAAGCACCAGGAAAGCGAGAGAAACTTAACTCAACTCACAAACTATGAAAATATCAAAGAGGACCTGGGGTAGTCAAATACAAAACAAAAACATGCACATACTATGAATATATAGTATACATTTCAAAGAATTAAATTATTTTGGAAAACTGCCTCTTTTTCAAGGTGTTAAGAATGCATAGTGCTTCACAATGCCTTCTGAACAGCAGGCCTCTGTAATAGACACTAGTTTGGTTGCTTCTGTAAAGGCACACTGACTGATTTAATTTCTCTAAAAGCAATGTCCTCAGGAAGACAAAGGCATTTCAAAATTTGTAAAAAAAAAAAAAAAAAAAACTGCAGAAATGTAAAATTCCGGTCCCCATAGTGTTCCGAAACGGATCCCATACTCGCCAGGTTGCTCCATTCTGCTGACCCCTCTGACCAGACGACTCTGAACAAGAGATTAAGATAAAAAATGTTTTTTTTTTTGGGAAGAACAACAAGTCCTTTTAGAATGCCAGAAAAATTACTCTTGAAGCATTTTGCAAGAAGGTTTGCTGCACCTGCAGTCACAACATAGTGTTCCTAACGAAAGCACATTATGTAATTGCGGGTTGTAGATCCGTATACATGTAAACTGCCCTAATTACAGTCTTGAATTGGCAGACTGAGAATCCAGGCTCTCACCATCCTCTGCTTAAAAATAAATAGGCCTCCTGACTGATGTGGCCATGGTGTGGTTTACAGAGGCCAAACAGCCAGTCGCATCGGCAAGGGTGGGAGCCGGGCACAAGGGCCAGCAGGGGAAGTGAATGATGGAACAGAGAAACAGGCACGTTTTTCTGTGCCAGGCAGAAAATGTGCGGCACAGGGCTCAGGGGCAGGCAATTTGAAAAGAATGCAAGTCATCCGGCGCCAGCGTGTTGGTCCTTTCAGCGCCAGGCCCGACACTCACTAACAAGCGCGAGGCTTTCGTTAGCGGCGGCGGCGCAGGGCCCTGGTTACTGAGGTGGCGGCGCTGCCTTTAATCACCTCTTCATTATTCCAAATGAGCTTTCCTCGCTTTTCTTTAGTACATCCCCTGAATCAAAATACACCTTGAAGACGGATATGTTTCAGACAGCCATGAAACACCTGTAAAGGAGCAAGATTCCTCCCAAAAACAGGGAAAGACACAGTGAGGGAGACAGAGAGAGAGAGCGCATGTGTCTATTAGCAAAGGTACTGAAGCAGGTTTGTGCCCACCACATTAAAGACACCAGTCACAGCTATAGTCAGCAGCAGGGATGGGCAGCTCCATTCCTGAAGGCCAAGTGTGATTGCAGGTTTTTTGCTTCCTCCAACTACCCCTGGCTTATTGAGCTGTATTTGACAACATCAATTCTCCTGTATAACAGATCACAAACATTTCATACGAGACATACAAGATCAGCCTTCATGTGTAATTCACTGGATTATCAGTACATGTAACCACAATGTCAGAGCACATATATGACTGAGCTAACTACATAATTAAGAGGGAAAGTTGGCTTGAAATCCAGACACAAGCCTCCTTGTCTGCCCCTGATCTACACTACCTTGTTATGTAGGATTCTTCAACTGAGAGCAGAAAAAAATGATAAACATATATTTATGTGTGCCTGGTAAAATTTCAAGCCCCCCAGCCAACAAAAATAAGCCCTACAGATGTTCCACACAGGCCTAAAAGACAAATAAGTGTTTTCACATGCCGAGAATAGTTTTACACAGCACAGAAACAAACAAACAAAAAAAGCAAACCCTAACGTGTAGACAACAATATAAAAGATGTCAACATGTGGTTTTGGGGGCTGGGCCGCTAAGTGTCAGGAAGCAGCGGCCTTTTGTTTCTGATTACAGGGCAGAGTGAGAGGCTCCTCACAGAGGATTCTGGGAGAGCTGACGGTCACATTAGACTCCTGTCACTGCAGGAATGTGCTTTGTTTGAGCACCCACAACCTCATGGAGCTTCCCTCCCACTCAACCCCTTATAATCGTACCCAAGACCAAGGGTCCCTCCTGGGTCCCAAAGAGCACACTACAATGGCAGACTTGGTGGGCAAGGAGGGCCGTATCTGTCTGTGTGTTTCACTCCAGCATCTGCTCTTATTTATTAAACTGTGCAGTCATTCGCGTGATGTCACACTTCAGCTGGATTAGCTACCTGGTAAGTTGGTGAATAACCACTGAAGACTGGCAGCACAATGACTCTCCACCTGTGATGAGGGAGTGTCTAACACAGCAGAGATTCCAATTTCCACCTACCCATGTGATAACTCCAAAGAGATTAATTGAGGTATGGGAAAAATGACTTAAGATACTTAAGTGCTAAGGCATACAATAAACCAAAATATACAAACCAATACAGCCAAAATCTTCAAACCAATTATGTCAACTCAGAGAAGGCCGGCATGAGCAGAACAACAGTTAAAGCTAGCAACTGGTCCAAGACAGTAAGGCAAAAGCAGTCTCAAGATTGCTCAAGATCTGACTGCCTGGACTCTGTGACTACCCCTGCACCACAGCCTGCTGGGGGTTAGGGGGCTGAGGGAGGACAGTGCTACGCACACACACTCACAGCTCCCCCTGCCTTTTTCTGCCCCACTGGCTCCAAGCCAACCCATCAACATTAGGGAAGCGGTACTGTATGTCGGAACAAAAGAGGAGACGGCCATCACTCTACTCCACTGACTGTGCCCTGCCGAGAGTGAAAGGCCTTCTGGGATGAGACAGGAGGGGGTGTGAAGAAGTCACCGTCTCCGTGGCAACAATGCCATTTGTCTAAGACCCCGCCCCCCAACTAAGCACACCCACCCCATTCATGATGCCGGCCCGGTGAAGGATGCCCATCGGGTCTTGCACCCTCACGCCACCCCACCGTCCCATGTGGACCATCCCAGACAGAGGAATCCGGCACTTTCTGCCATGGCCCCTCCCAGCCCAGCTGTCTGGGGAGGGAGCTCTAGCTGGGACGAGCCCAGCCAGAAGAGCAGATCTAGTGGGGCAGAAGAACCGGGTTCTGCTCCGGTCACCCAGACAACTTTTCACCATCACTATGTTTATTGTTTACTTTAAGGATCCTCATGAGCTGATGCAATAGCAGTCAGCTCATCTTCCTGGGGTACACGTCTTCATCGAAGTGTGTCCTACAATCCTCCAACAGTATTGCTGTGCTCCCACACTACTTCACTATGCTACACAGGTGCATAGAAAATAGGAGCAGGAACTGGGTTAAAATAATTCTAACCACACTGGGCATAAAAAACAAGTTATGCAATCATAAGTTACAGAATGGGCAATGTCTGTAAGGCTGTCTGCTTCAGTGCATGCAGTTTCTCATAAATCAAACTCTCTCTTGTCCACATAGGCCTCTTCTTGACCAAAGTTTTTAGCCTATATTTTGAACTTAGCAGAATTGTCTGCACTGGTTGGAGGGAGGGTTACAAGGGTGTAGGGAAAGTGGGGAAAAGTTAAAAATCTCTAACATGAACACAGTGAAATCTTCTGAAACAGTAAATTGTATATTAAACATTTTTATGATGATCACTTTGTCTTTTTTGCCCACTGCCCACCAGACATTAGTACTACACATTACAGATTCACCATAGTAATTTATCCTAAAATTATTATCCGCCTCATATTTTATAATTGTGACAGCACGATTAAAGTTTTTCCTTGGTAACATACATTTTTTAATCTACAAGTTTCCAAATGTCAGAGAGCACCTGTTATCCTGCTGTGAGGATCTCAGAGTCTCTCCCTGATTAGAATCACTTAAGCTCAAATTAGCAGAGGGGAGCCAGCGCTAATGTCACAGCCAGCAGTAAAGATAAGCCTCGCACAAATAAACAAAATTATGAATTATGAAATACATTCAGTTTCAAAAGAGAGACTACAAGCATCTGCATGGTACACCATTATATTTAGTTCTATGCTTAATGTAATATTAATGGCTACAGAACACATCTCAAGAATCAAAGCACATCCATGTCTATACTTTAAAAAACACCATAGCAAAAAGAACGAAAAAATATAAAGTAGCTGAAAGCAAGCCCCTCTGAGTTCTCTCTGGCCTCCACTTCAGGCCCTGACACAGAGTTTCCATGGAGACTAATGTACATATAGAGACAAAAAAACAGCGTAGCGGGGTTACCAGCCTGGTTAAGCCTTAAGGTATTTGCTTTTGCAAAAAAAAAAAAAAAAAAACCCACTGCTAATGACACACGGGTCAAATTCGGCCGCAATCGTGGGCTGCAAAACTCCAGAGGTCCAAGTTAATAGGCAGGGGAGTCCTTTATGTACAGTGTGGAGCGTAGAAAAACTGCAGCAGGAAGGGGGAGGTGAGATCAATAAAATAGGCAAAAAGAACTGGGAGGGAGCTGCCCTAAATGGAATAAACCGGGAGAAGTGTTCGATAGGTTACGACCTTGCGCAAGGCATTCACTCACTGTCAGGGATAAGCGTACCCATCTTAAAAAACCTAAAATAGTGCTCACTGGCTCAGAGGCTAATGCTAACCCCTGGGCCTTGCAAGCGTTGAAAAAGCATGCAGGATCTTAAGGTTGGATCCGCTCCCTGCAAACAGCAGTGATCTTAGCAGTGTGTAATTCACATTGCCTTTGGATTGCGCTTTCTGCCCAACACACCAAACAAAAACCGAGCAACACAAAAATGTTACGTTGAAGAGAGAGCTGGTGGAGACAGTAGCCCCATTGTGCTATGAAAGAAAGCAGAGTTTGGGTTCTAGATGAGTTAACCGAAACACTTTCATGGCCAATATAATGCTTCCCCACTCTCCTATTCAAAACAAATGTCCGGCCACAGCACAGAAACAGTAAGGAAATGTGAAGTCGTACATAAAAATCGCAGTTTATAATAACAGTCGGGGAGCTGGCCTGCAGTTCCCAGATAGGGCACTGCTTTGTACCCTTGAGCAAGGTACTTCACCTGAATTGCTTCAACAAATATCTAGCCGTATAAATGAGTAGTGTAAAAATGAAAGTCACTCTGAATAAGGGCACCCAATAAATGCCTGAACATAATGTTAAACAAAAACATCAAAATAAAACAGCTAACAAACAAATCTTTACACAGGTGAACATTTACTTAAAATAAATATATAAGCTACATATTTGACAACCATCTGCAGCAGTTACACAAAATCACAGAGGACAACTGTCACCCATCTTTCCTTTCCCAGCAAAAATGTGGGAGGAAAAACAAACAAACAAAGCAAAACACAAACAGAAAGAAAATCTGCAGCCCGCCTGGAACCCTCCCCAGACTCTGGCTGCACTTGCTGTACATTCCGGTTCCTTCCAAGAGTCACTGTTGGGCCAAGGGCCGCCAGTGTGGGGGTGCTGCTAGCACATCTTAGCGGAGGCCAGGCTGGAGTCTGTGCTTAGTCACCAGGTCTCAATCACAAACCTGGCGTTCAGGCTGCCTCCACTCAGACTGTCTTATGGGCTGCCAGATGGAGAGTGTGGACAAGCATGTGTACACACAAATACACACACCAATATTTCCCATACAATTGTATTAGCAGGATGTGAACATGAACATATAAAAGGCCAAAGATGTAAAACACTGCATCCCTTCATATATATTTTTTAGTTACTAAGTGTAAATTGAGATACAATAAAAGCAAACATTTATCATTGTGATGTTTTTAACCACATTCACACATAGACACACACACACCAGAATCTTTTCAATAATAACAAACTGTTATTTATCATTTTTGCATGTTATTATTGATTTATTAATGTGATATTCTTTTGTTTTCCAGTGTTCTTTTTTTTCCACTGGATGGCACCACAGCAGAAACAGGAAAATGATAACTAACACATAGCCTTTAAGCTTCAAACCTCCTGAGCCTTTAAAAGGTGAAGAGCAATACACAATGTGAATAACTACAATGAGTTAGGAAGGCAAGCAACCAGGCCACTTTCACTGTCAGAGCATCGGAGGGGGGAGAAAAGTAATAAAGTTAACGACTCCATGAGCCATATCCACCACGATTGAGCCGGGGTCATTCTCCTGCCCTTGGGGGGCGGGTCAGGTCAACGCCTACCGTCACTGAAGAACAGGGAGGGTGAACAAGTGAGAGAAAAATCAGACAATGAAAAAGGTCATGGAGTCAAGTGGCTTGCAGCCTTTGCAGTGACCCTGACAGGCAGGGGTCAGCAAGCAGGGTGTATGAGTCTAAGGTAGTCACAACCGGGGCCTGGGGCCCAGGGCCAAAGCCTCCCACGTGCCAAGGGGACCAACCACCGATTTGTGTTCACAGATCTTTTTTTTGGTCAATTAAACCCCCCACAACAGACCAACGCATGCACGCACGAACACACTCACATACACACACACACACACACACACACACAAGCGTGTGACCACAACCACATTACTTTACTGGAGGTCTAGTGGGTCCGATGCTTAAATCTGTACCCTCGTAAAACAAGACTCTTAACATGGCAGAACAAATTAGGAGTAATCCATCCCAGGTCAGGAGATGTCAGGACCGTAAAATGCTGCTCATGACTTAAGGAAAATGGGAGGAAGGGCAGTAAAAGGCAGTGTCTGTCGCTGGTCCATTCTTAGCTGATTATAGGTGATGGTGTGAAAAAACCTGAGAAAAAGAGTTGTTTCTCCCACCAACCCTTAATGCAGCTGTCACAGACCAAATTCACCCTCAAAGTAAATCTGAATGAAGAGGACATATAAATTAAAACAAGCAGCAGAATGCAAAAGGAAAATTTTGCACTGGAATTCTGTTCATGTGCATCTTTCATCACTCAAAGAATTCTATGTTTTCATCTTTTAAAAGTAAATGCAAGACTGGTCAGAAATGAAAATAAACAATAAAATGCCAAACTGATACTAACTGGCACTGTCACAAGTCTTAATTCATAAGATTAACATTTCTGCTAGAGAGCCAACTACAAGAAACACATTCCAGATTGAAACAAGGAAAAATACACAAATGAAAGGACAAACAGGGAATTTCAGAGACAAAAAAGAATGAGGGAAGTTTTATAGTTTTGACAGCTATTTCAGCTTTGTCATTCCAGCCCTTTCCAACTCAGGCAAATATATAAAAATGTAAAAGAACATAAGGAAAAAAGAATATAAAATAATATATGATATAAAATAAAAGAGAGAAAAATAAACATAAAAAATGAAGAAACTGTTCTGCCATGCACCTTTTTCTAAGGAGAGAAATGCTTGCAGCCAAATGGCCCAGAGTCACTACGGCTCATTTTCTGGAGTCTACACCCAGTGGGTACTGTACCTGTGAAATACCTTTATGAGTTATGAAATGAAACCGCAGCTCTCTGATGGTTTTCCAGCAGGTTCTGACTTGACTTGTGCCACAATAAGAAAAGACGGAATTTTGGGAAGACAGGTACACTGTTAATGAGAAGTTTAACTGTGGCGGTAAATTTGGAAAATCAATACTAATCATCAATTTAAATTTAAAAATTATTACACATATATTAATTCATGCATACACATTACATTTCTGTTATATGGAGAAAAAATATTTCAGGTGCCCTAAAACTGCATAAAATATCAGTGTATTAAATCACTGATGTCCTCAGGTTTGCTGAAGAGTCCAATAATACATGTCCAATGTTCTCAGTGTCAAAGGAATGATAGATAACCAAGGACAGCAGGAATATAGGCCATTTTAATTTTACTACAGCAGTTGCTGTTTAAATGCTATTGTGAATAGGAGAGGAGGGCTGTTTAGCCGCTACCTCTAATGCCTTGGCACTGCCAGCCAAGCACTAAGGGCCGCCATGAGCTCAGGAGGTGGGGGGCTGAGAGAACGCCCCTCCTCGCTGACCCTGGTGCTCCAACAGGCATTCATCGAGACATGCAGATGGGCATCATGGCTCTGCCAGGAAATGGGGGATTGGGGGGTGGTTACATCCCTCCCACTGTCCCCCAAACACCCCCCTTAAACAACAAGCTTCACCCGGACACTGTGGGGTAAGAAAATGATTCAGTGGTATCCTCTAAAAAGTAACATTAAAAAAACGTAAAAAAAAAAAAAAAAAAAAGACTGTTAAAAAATCAGGGATGTAGCATCTCATGTACTTTGAAAATTTCAAAACCAAAACATGGCAAGGACTTAAGCCCAAAACGAGAGACAAACATTGTACTAGTTTGTAAGGACAGAATGATACTTGGACACGCAATAGAAAATCCGATGGTGGCTCTACTGACAGGAATGGAATTTACACATGGCTAAATTCACAATTGACCAAAGATTCAGTTATCCTTTGGGTAACTGTCGCTGCTTAGAGCAAAAAGATTCTGATATTGCAAGCCAAACGCTGCATTTCTCAGACACACCCCAAGCTGGACAGTTAACATAATATACCTTCATCCATTTCAGAAGTAACATTTTCGGAAGTTTTTCTGCTACGTATGTTTGTTTTTTTTTTTTTTGCCTTCAGCCGATCGCTTGAGAAACAAAGCACGGCGGCAGCTTCCATTCTGCTCGCGACTGTCAGAAAACTTTCCAGTGTGCCCACTGCATTGCGGATGCCAACCAACGAATCAAAGGCACGCTGCGAAAGGACAAAGAAGGTTTGATGCCAACCTCGGTACCACTAACAACCATTACTGGCATCAAGCGCTTTCTCTGCCTCTCTCCTGGCGCTACACAAACAAAATGGCGCCACTCTGCAAGCTAGCACAATGTGGCTGCATTGTTTGGAGATGGGCACTGGCAACTGAATGCAAAATGCACCCCCCACCACCACCCATCCCCCACAATCATCCAGCACCCCCTCAACTCTTGCTTGTTGGTTTCCTAATTTTGATCCCCCATTTTAACACAGTGCTTTCCATCTCAGTTGTACTTGTACCCTTTTATATAACAACCACAACCAGCTAGCCCATCCATAATACAAAATCAGAGACTTCTCTGCTCTTATCTTCTGCAGGGCAACAGCACAAAACAGCGGGTCGAAATGCAAAAGCTTTATTCTACTTTTTCTAAGGGGTTACGTTCATGACAGCGAATAATCCAATAAGAGGATTTGCCAGTTTGACGAGTAGCTGCACAAACACAGAGATGAGTTAGCTGAGCAAAAAACTTCTGTTGTAAAATTAGAGAAATGCATGACCAACTCAGTCTCCTTTCCCTCCCCCTACTGTGGTATCCACAGAGAAAGACAATCCATTGGCTATTTTATGCCACTGTCTTTTCTTATTTCTTGAACATATTACTTCACTGCTTCTGTTATGATTGTTTTATTTTTTTCCAAAAAAAAACTTCACATTCTGTACAAACAAAGCATTTCAATGACTATCGAAAGTTTACACAGAACCTTACGCCATCTGTTTAAAGGGCATGCAGCTTTGTAAGGAAAAATTAGCTAAGCTTTCTTCTTTTTTAGATATTTCCTGATTTTACAACCCAACCTTTATGTTATTTTATTTATTTAATTCTGTTTTATTGCATTTCACAGACAGACATGGGACAATGGGCTACCTTTATAATACAATGTTGTAAGACAGTATTCGGGAGCAATTTGGGGGTGACACAGACGGCAACAAACGAATCAGCGGCATACTAAAGCAGAGACAATGGGGGTCTGATGCCAGCCTTGGTGCCAGTGGCAACCACTATTGTGGTGTTGCGGTGCTTTCGGCTTTCCCTGGCACTTGACTAACACAAAATGGAGGTTCACAGTTTAGCGATCACAGGCTTTCTAGGGTCCCATTCCCCTGTCCTGTGAACGCTTGCTCAATCGTCCAGCCAGCATTTCACAAAGAAGTTGTTATGTTTGTCTTTGTTATTATTTACGCACATATTTATTCTACATTATTTCTGCAATATACGGATAGAAGTCAATATTTTTGGACAAAAACTCAAAATAAGGCAAAGGCTTTGAACGGAGGATAGATATGAACGAAAAGCTTGCTTTCAAATTGATTTCCGTGACTGGAGTATCAGCAAGCAGCCATTTTAATTCAGTTTGAATCATTGAATCATATGAGTTTTACGCACAGAAAAAATCCAATATTTTGATGTATAAATTCCTGAATTACAATTGTATAAAATTAATGTGAATTAAAGGGTACCACAAATTCACAGATGTAACAGTGATCAAAGGCTCGGCCTTTTCTTTTGAACTAATAATTCTAGATTATTTTCTATAAAATAAAACATGCTACACTGTGCATTGTGTGTTATAGTAAAATGCAGAACTGTTTCATACGAGAAACAGCATAGACCCCATTTCTTTTATAAATATTGCTTGTGCTTTTGCTTCAATTCATGAATGAATTTTTTTCTGGAAATCTCTTTTTGACAACATACAAATATTAATAACAGCAAAGGCTTGCTTTTCTCTCCAGAATAAGAACCATTCAGTTAGTGTACATGAAATAATAATATAAATTCTTCATAACCAATGATATTTAACATTAGTGACTGCATGCATGTTTTTTTTAATTTGGTTCTACTTAATTCTACAACCTCCTCTGAAAAGCGAAACATGCTTTTTTTTAAAACAGTGGAAACATTAAGATGGTGTATTGCTGTAGACAGGCCTCATTTTTACCCATACTGCCGGCTAGAATACTCATTCCCACCAAAGCCAGAATTGACACGGTGCAGCTTTCTGGATCCAAAGTTTTCTGATGGCATCAGAAATAATACCAACCTCAGCATGGGGTCACAGACACTTCTGCTGAGGCCATTCAACAACACAACCTGCAACGCAGGTCCAAGAGCTGCCATGACCATGTACAATTTCAATGACCTTTAAGAGCATCAGCAGGAACCGAAAACAAAAACAGCCCTTTAAGATAGTCATCTAAGGACAGCCTGAATTATATGCTATGAATAAAAGTATAGACTCATGTTGTCTTCAATATGCGCATTTTGCAGCCAACAATTTCCAACAAACATTCGCATACAGTTCGCAGACACTTGGAAACAAAGGAAAAATGTATCCATCTAGTGCATGATATGAGTGTTCATACATAATGTGCGTTCCTTTTGTTTTTAAGTAATTAAGTATATCTAGTAATTTACAAAATTCTCTTGTTCTAAAATAAGAAAAAGTCACATATAAATTCCTAAAAAATAAATGTACATTATTACATATTTAAGTGATCCTGAGGAGTTATACGGTGCTGATTAGTGTTGGAGACCATGAAGAGCTGTCCTCCAAAACCCCCCCCACATCTCTTCCCCTCTCTCCTGACCCCTCACACAGCCATGTCTCACTCCACGCTGAGCACACCTACCTTGGTCCTGGACATAGTATGCGAGAAACAGGTCCAGCTCCTTGACCGATACCGTAATGTGGTGAGGCTGGACGCAAAGTGCCGGGTTTGTGCAGTGTGGGGACTTGACCAGTCGCTCCCCATCCGTACTTTCCAAAGGGATGCCCTTAAAAAGGATCACCATCACCAGGTCCAGCCGCCAGACCTTGTCGGCCTGCCGCAGGCAGTCGATGCGCCGGATCTTGCCCTTCTGATCGGGGTTGGAAAGCACGCAGCATGGGTGCTTTTTGCCGGTTACGCTGAGCACAAAGTCCTCACGGTACTCCTGTCGGATGTCCTTGCGCAGTTTGGCCAGGAGCCTGGAGGCCCACTTCTGCTTGATCTCGGGTTTCTCAGCCAGCAGCTCATCTTTGACTGCACGCTCCTCATCCTTGGACATCCGTTTCTCATGTTTTTTGAAGTACTTGCGTTTCCGTGCCTGCAGGTTGAACCAGGTGTAGGCGATTGCACGGACATGAGGGAGGAGTGCCTCGATGAAAGGATGGAACTCATCCTGTGTATTCCCCAAAAAGCAAGGGAAAAAGGGATAGATAAAGAGAGGGAGAGAAACGGAGAGAGAGAGGGAGAGAGAGAGGGGAAGAAAAAAAAGTTAACAGGAGCAGCCATGTACCAGAAGTGACCCTTTTGGCAATGGTTTCCGTCCAATTAGCCCCATTGCCATCTAAGCCAAATGGAAACAAACAGTACTTTATACCATGGAAAAAAGAGAAGTTAAACCAGCCAAAAAAAGCTAAAGAGTTTGTGCAACAAATACCACACAAACAACAGCAGTTGCATGGCTACAATACATTTAAACAACAAATATCATTAGCCACCACAATGGCCCATAAACAACTGACCATCATGTGATCAAGCAATGACCCACAACATGGACCAAAGCTTTGGCGTGCTGATCCTTTAAAATTAGCTTTATTATACACCACCTAAGGAGACCACCATAGAGAATAAAAATGAAATACACAGTCAATTTGTCTCAAAGTTGAGGTTTTGGTGCCAATGTTTATATACCATCTCATAGACCACTGCAGGTATGATCATTAGTGTAGCTGCTCACACAGAAAACAAAAGGCATGGTTTGTTTCTTCTTCAGAACCCACACTACAACACCAGCAACAAAGAATACGTATTCAGAAACAGCGCGCCTTTCTTGTTTTTGGGGGGATTTTTTTTCCCACCTAACGCCAAGCATGCTCCAAGCTAACGCCTGCAGCTGGAACACAGAGCATGCGCCCTCATGATTAAACCCTTTTTTTTTGTTTTTTTTTAATCGTCAAGCCACCCAAACATTCCTTCACAGGCGGCACTGCCGTTCGGTCTCCATAAGGCCAAACAAGGGTCCCAAGCAAAAAGACGGCAAAAAAAAAAACCCTGCCCCAGTGTGGCACATACACGGTAACCTTCCCACCCACAGACACTAGACACAAGGCCTCGAAAATGCCAGACAAGAGGGGCAAGGGCTCAACACATTCAGATATACAGCAAAATGCTCAACACTTGATCTACTCTGAAAAGAAATCCTTTTACTCAGAGTATATATGATCCTCATAGGACTCATTAACTATGTTAGAGTAAAATTAACTCAGAAAATTTCAAAGAAGTAAATTCAGGTCTGAGACCTGGTTACATGTGTTAACCAGTCACAAGAGTCGGGCACTTACTGCCCTTTTAAAACTAATCCAGAGCTCATGGCCAAAAAGACAACCTGGCACAGTTGGCAGCATTCTTTTGTGCTGCTGCGAACTTTGACGAGGGTGGCATTTAAAAGGCATGCCGACGAACAGGTATTCAAACACCTCATCAGAGCGCAAGTTGGCTTGTTTTTGAAAAGTGGTGCATATCATTTCAGTGCAGACATACAACTGATGCATTATCATAGTCATAATGCATCCACTCAAGATTGGACCACGATCAGTCGCCAAATTTACACAAAACAAAAATCCTTTATTTTCATATGATACGGATATGCCATTCTCTGAAAAGCAGCAGCTCTAATAAAACATTGAGTTTGTCATGGCCATGGGAATAGGAGGGGGAATTCAAATGCAAAATATCTACTTTGTAATTTTATTTTTAACAGATTAAAATTCATCTTTAAATACATTTTGGGAGTGAAATTTTTACTAAGATACAGTATTTTGCATAAAACAATTATAAAATTGAATGTAACCAAATTTCTACAAAAGTTCTAAGCATGTCCAGATGGAAAATGGAAAGGCTAGAAAAAACAACATATATCATAGCATAAATTGCCACTGTCACAGGGCTGGAAAAAGCAAAAATATTTTGTTAAAAAAACAGCATAGCAAAAAATATCTCAGCTAACAACAGATTTTTCTCTTTACAGCTTCTTTACACCAAAGTATCAAGAAATCAGGGTCTCAGTCCTTCACTCAAAACCCGGGTTAGGTAACTGATGAGCAATCGTAACATTTTTATTTATACATTGTTTTTTCCACTACTGTTAAGCAAACTGTGGTAAATACACGTTTTTTAAACAAGCCACTGCAGGGTTAAACCACTTATTATGTTTTGTGCGGGCAGTGGGCCTTTTGGTAAGAGGGGAAACCACAGTCAGTGATATTCTTCCTATCTGCATTCGCCTGACAGCCAAGTCAAAGAGTTCACTGTGCCGCGAAAGCACAAGGTTTAATTGAGAATCCTGCACACAGTGCTCATGTTGTGACACATAAAAACCAAGATAATGACAGAAAAATAATAGCAATAGTAACCATAAATGTTAAAAAAGAAAGCAAAAAAAAATCCACACATTGTTGCAAAAATGTTCACATTTCACTTCATAAATTTCTCATGTATTTATAGGATGTGATTAAGATGCACGATTTACAGCAAAAAATGGCCAACTATATCAATATTGACAAACTGTACACCAAAATATTAACGAAATATACAAATATGATATTCCATTGTAGTTTTTTCAGATAATAAAATAAAATAAGCTGCCCTAATATTTGTAGTGAAGTGTGGTAGTTAGTATGTAGCCACTGTGTTAGAAAAGACTTTCCTTGATAAAGCGTATTACTTGTTGGATGAAACCAGTCCAACTTGTCAGCAGTCTTAATTACAATTAATATCTCAATTGACCTCAATCTCATTTATCAATTTTAATTTAAGTTTTGGTGACAGAAACTAAAAACAAAGTGCAAGTATATAGCTTATAACATGTATCTGCAAAAACATAATGTACATGTTACAAATAATTTCGCTTATGAAAAAGCACTACATTGGACTTGCATTGAAAAAAACACTATAACACAAAACTAATACTCATATATATAGTTGTTTTTCATGTTCTTGCATGTGCGTATTACACCTCAAAAATTCACTTGCTGAACCTGCTCTTGAGGCGTAGAAAAGGTGTCCGCTTCCTGTGCCCAAACTAAACCATATCGCAGTCAATCACCTTCTCATGCCAAACAAAATATAAACAGTAAAATTGTGTCAGCCAAAAAGCTAAAGGACTGTGTCCAACCACTGAATCAGCCTTATCGTTGCTTTCATCTTCATTCACAACAAACGAGTGCCTCCCTTTTAGCGCTTACTTCAGTATTTCCACAAAAAGCAATTCTTAAAAGTGAATTTCACAAATATTTAGCTGCAACGTTAAGTGATATTTAAATGGACTATTCTATTTTATATTTTTAGAAGGCGAATAAGGTGAAAATAGCACACCTTCAACAGACTTGCAAAATTTGGAATAAACAAAATTACCGGCTTTTTCATAACGCTGGCTTCAGGTATCTGACAGACCTGACAGAGCAATATATATAACACATAAAGTTTGGATCTGTAGATTCAAAAAAGTATAACCGATATTTTGAGACATGCTAATGTAAAGAACAATAAATCCCTCCCTGTACATTAGGCTGTATAAAAATAGGACTAGGCTTACAAGTGGCAATGTCTAAAAAATCTATACATCTTGACGGATGCTTATCTTCCACCCGATCTTTATATTAATTGTATTCTAGTCAATTTATGCCAAAAAGATTATTTGAGGTCAAAGCAAAATTACAATATTTAGTACAATCAGTTACGTAACTTATCTCTTCCGATCGATTTCTTGCATCGAAGCACGCCTGTTCATTCTGGCATTTACAAAAATGCCGTATAGGACCAAGTTCAACCAAAATTTTCATTGAGATCTGCAAAGCAAACCCTAAACAGAGTATCTTTCAAGTGGCATGAAACGATTAAATTGTATGGTCGTGTAATTAATTAAAGCAGCACTAAATAATGCAAAACATAAAAAATATATACCTGTGTCAGACAAATTGGAGAATACATCACCGTGTTTAACCGAAAGTTACTTCACTCTGCTACAAACTCTACCATGTGGATTGGTTTTATCGATTCATTCTTCCTTGTTCACGCAGCATGCACGGAGATGCAGAAGTTGGTCTCATTAAAAAACAGATTTAAGTCTTATCCAAGGACGTCAAACAACTTTGCTGATCCAAGTCTCTTCATTAAACTATGCATACGACAGATCTGATTTTAATTTAAATAACGTCATTAAGTCCGGTTATATCCACAGCGATTCTCCTGCTTCTCTTGAGCTGAAGAAAGAGCAAAAATATCGGAATCTAAGATGAAGCCAGTCTCCAGACGCAAGGAAATCGTTCAAAAGTATATTATAAAAAGTTGAAGGCGCCAAATTTCTGATCCCGTGTTTGCTTTTCAAACTTGATATAATATCGACCGGTAACACCCTCCTGGCTGCTCGATCCTAACAAATCAGTCTCAAGTTTTTTTTTATTTAATTACACAGTCATACTCCTCCTCTTCCAGCAAACGCATTCCATGTCCACCAGCCCACTTTCCCTGCTCTTTCAGTAACCACAGCAGAAGAAAAAAATCTTTCCCTTTTCTTTTGGAGTTATGATTTTATAAGCGGAAGACTTTGGAGCAGCGCCCCGTTCGTATAGGAACGAAATGGAAAATTCCCTTATGCTGCGTTGAGCTCAAGGGCCTTATTCGAACTTGAACTTGAACTCGCCGCACTGTTGTACGTAGCTGCATCGAGATATCCCATTACAGTATGCAACACGACAGTTAACATAACAGAATTTTGTATAAAATTGTGTTTTTTTAAACGATAAACAACCACAATAAGGGGCTTATCAGTGTTTTGTTCATGTTTCTTGACAAATCATAGGAGATGAAGGTGGCGCACAGCAGATTAAACGTGCAGCGCTAAAGCAATCCAGCGTAAACCACAACAGGAATTTCTTCAGTTCACTCATACATGCATAGGACTAAGCAAACTCACGCATTCAATATATGCTAAACTTGGAGCAGCACTTTTCAGTAAAGATATATACGCGCAATAAGATAATGTTTACGCTATCTTAATATGATAATTGCTCATTGTACACGATGGAAATCAACAGCCTATTTGAATGATGGGGTGGTTCACACGCTTCAGTGCTTACTGTCAGAATTGAACAAGACCTTGTGATTGCATTGTTAGCGCATTGGTCTGTATTTTGACCGAGTCGTTACATTTAGGGTTCAGCCAAAGGAACCGTCCTCGCTAGATGTCAAGCACAGATCCACTACAGCAATTGCAAGTATCACTGCGATTCAAGCATCTAGATATAGTATACCGTGAGGTAAGAATAAAACAGATATGATCATTGTGCTCTTGTGAAAGCAAAAGCATTCATATCAAATCCTGCAGATAACTTGATTTCACAAAATACACTCAAACTAGAGGGAATAGCTAAAACCATGTTCCAAAAAGACTTTACCTCAAATATCAAATCAAATTAAACTAAATTACTGTCAAGTCACGCTTCAGCGCTGACATATAATTGAAGATCACACGAATAATGCAGCAAATCTCAGTACTTACACTGGATTTGTTTTTTTTAGATGCAGGTTAAACCAAAACAAAAACATAGCACACGAGTGCTGTTAAACACCCTGGAATTGCTCCTGTTTACAACTTTGTCACCAGCTAAAGATCTGATTGTATTCCAGCACCTCTGCTTGTAATCGAGGACATGGGCCTACAGCCTCCATGAAACGCGTGTTAAATGTGGCACATCATTGAGTGTTCAGTTTTAGCGTTCATACACTAACAGCAAAATTAAATATTTATATTGACAGTAAAATATTGAAAACCTTCCATAACATACATTCAATCTGACTTTAAACAACTAAAAATTATAATATTCGAGATGCACCCAAAACATTGTAAACTCCATCAACTTTTGGCGCTTTTTTACACCAGTACTGTACAACTTAGTGATTTCTCCGTCCCATCTTAAATTCAGCTGCGGTCCTGAAAGTAGGAGGAGAAGACAGTCTGTTCGTGGGACTAATAATAATTCACATCACGCCAAATCGGCGTCTTGTGTCAAAGTCGAATCTGGCTTCCCCACCCCCCTGACCGCGAGTTGCCAAGTGTTCACATACTGCGCTACTACAACTTTATGGAAATGATAGAGCGATGCTGGGAGAGGGGTAGAACGGAAACAACGGCGTGCAATGATATTTGAAAGACGCTGAGGGAGAGCTATGAAGACTGCTCACTATCTTATAAATTAGCTAGATACCAAATACCTCTGCACTATGCATGCTGATGTAAGATATGCACTATACCACTAAGCGCTCTAAAGAAAATACACCCTGCAGTTGCACTGTTATCTGGTAGCCACAGAAACAAAGGCGATGTAGAAAAATATTCCAAAGCACATAACACACTCCGATGCGAGGCTATATTAATGGACCAGCTAACAATGGTAAAAGCAGACACAATTTAAAAGACAAGCCATATCAAAAAAGCACAATAAATAAGGAACACGTCTGCTAACATGTCACTGAAAATCGACAGCGAAAAATCCAGTGCATTCACAGCATTGCTTCAGAATCTCACTGAAGTTCATTGCCAGAAAAGGAAAAAAAAAAGTTAGCTAACGCAGGAAATGTGCCAAGTGCAGCACTTTTTTGGCGCTAGCTCCACCGCCGACTTCTGACATATTACTGTGACCCACATACAAAAGCTGCCAATACAAAACATAAACAATCGAATCGCCTGCCGTTTTCTTACGGTCGGCACATGTGCAGCTCTGCTCCTATTTACGTCAAACCCATAGGTGAGGAGGAACATTTTCAGGAGGAACATTGAAACGTGGATGCAATACAGTAACAGTTGCATAATATTTGCAAATTACAATATATTCCATGTTCACGTACCATTGCACTGTATTGCATGAATTTATACGGGGATCCTGGAATCTGAGTAAAACAGAAGCCGATACCTTCACATTTCTCAAGTTCAAATTTGTGCTTTCTTAGTTTTTTTTCTTTTCTTTTTTTCCTCCTAGAAGTGCTTTAAAAAATAACACCGGAAGAGAATTCTTGGCAGAAAGGCGGCAAAGTCAAGGCAAAGAGCACCTCGGATTTTTTTTTTATCTTCCTTCCTCTTTTAGTCAGAGTTTTGGAGAGGTTTTTGGTTGTTGAGTTGAACGCGATCCAGAAGAGGCAGAGTTTTTGGAACTGGGCAGGTCTGCGCCTTTTCTTTCACTGTCTGGCTGTCGTTGCTGCTGCTTGCAGGAGACAGAGGGAGCTGCGCACTTGGACTCAATTCCTCGCGTCCCATTGGTCGAGGCGACGGCGGCCCTCGGCGCTCAGAGCTTTAAGCCCCTCACTTCCGCTCGGCAGGCACAGTTTCTTGATTTGCATATTAACAGAGCCCTAGCCTATCAAACGCAAGGCTAGCCATAGCTAAAACGTGCAGAGCATGATAGGTCAAAGACCCGAAAGCACCTTTTTAACCTAGGAATTAAGAGATTTACCAAGATAAAAAGGAAAATAAATCAATAAGGGCACATGTAAAGATAATGTAATTGTATACTGCTTTTGCGCACAAATATTTGTGAAGCTGACCAGAGCACCAATGACTCATTCATATTTAAGTACCATTCTGCGCTATAATTTTCATTTCTGCGAAATCAGTGGCGATTAATCGGCCGGCGCTGCTAATATAGAGGGCATAAAGTAATGAAAGTAGTCAGCAAAATATGTATGCATGAACCAATAATGATGTCGGACTGCATGCGATACATATTTTAGGTGAATGTATTATAGCCTGAATGTATTACACTTGTCTCTGAATTACACTGTTACATGTAGCCAAGCAGTGTACTCAGACTCATTATAGATTCCCCACCATACCAATTTGACTGTATATCAGAATATTACAGACTAGGAAGGACTAAACCATATTGCCTAACCCTTGGCTAAAACTCAAATTTTTAATCTCTTTTAATATGAGTTCTCTTCTACACGCAGTGGCTATGGTGCTGTGCGTCAGCCTACCTGATGTTGGCTCTTCAGCCAGCTGGCAGCGCAAGAGATACGCCAAAGACCTGAAGCTTAGGGACTGCGGTGTTAACACGACAAATGACCATCTCCTAACTAATGGAGCCGGATTCTGTTTAAATTCTGCTTTTGCTTGTATCTCTTAAAGAGATTACTTTAACTTTAGAGTTGACTTTAGCTAACTCGATATGTATGTATAATATATGTTTTATTTATTTTCTACAGTGTGTGTGTATGTGTGTGTGTGCTTGTTCAGGTTAATGCTCCTTTAATATACAAATATCAATATTTCAACAATGACCTTACTTGCACATACAGTATATGAAGGCTTTCCATTATATTAAATAATGTACAGGGCCAGGAAATATTTTCCCGGATCTTTTTGGCAGAATTATTATTACTTCAAAAAATCTACTTTAAGTTATTTCATTCCATGTTCCATATCGTTCCATCATTATGTTTCCGAAGCACGTACGATGACTGTTAGGACATCCCTGAAGAGTGAATATTTAGTTTTTCTTTGCAGCAGGCATTACCATTTTGGTAATTATTTGATCTCCAAATATCGTGAAATATTGACCTGTGAGTGAGTTTGTCATATGTCATGACACCCATATCTAAGGATAGGGATGTGAATACAGAAGTAAAACTGCAAAGTTTTAGTTTGTATTTTATTAGGAAATAATCTTAATCTATTTTTTCTCTCTTTCTAAAACACATATACACATGGGTATACTTCAGTGTATAGGCTACATACAATTAAACGAAATGTTTCATCCACGTTGATATAATCAAATTAATATTTAGGTTTTTTTAGGTTAATATCAAAAAAGCAGGTTAATTTAGAGGAAAACTATTATTTAGATGAGGTAATGAAAACATTTTATGTAAAAACCGAATAAATATGTTAATACAATTTTATGAGCAGTGCTGCAGGTTATTTAAGTAGGAGTGCTAGTAGACCGAGGACAGGTGTGTGATGTCTCTTTCGGCTTGTGTCGACTTCAATGATGCAAGAAACTTTCCAACAGAACAGGGTATTACCACATAATAGCCACCAAAAAATGTAAATATACAGACCCCCTTACATTTTTATTGTTGCATACTTTACTTTTTATATCATACGCGCACAGCAAACCACAGCCCCTCCAAGCTGTTGAACGAAACAGGGTAGACGGACGCTTGTAAGCTGAAACGTGCAAGTTGGGAGGTGGAGTGCAAACCGAAATGAGAGAAACGAGAAAGAAAACCAAATCCTGAAGGTTGATCTTCGGAGAGCTCTGAGAGTAAAAAAAGATCCCAAAACGCTGATATTTGAATATTTCAGGTAACATACGTTGTGTGCGACTACTTTGTACGTGTTAATGTGCATAGCTAAGCCATAGTTCAGTGAAAGTACCGACAGTTTTTGCTGCTGAATTTCCCCGTACCTTTGAAATGTGTGGAGTGCACTTTTTTCTTAAGGAACTACGTGTGTTATGCAACAGTCACGATCGTGAGTTATGTTCCCCTTTTCACAAATTCGTTTTTAAAGTTCTGTTTGCAATTTAATTAACATTTACTGTTTCATATAATAATTTTGACAACGGCAAAATGTGATATTTGTAGGTAATTTTCGGTTCGTTTCAGCGTTTTTCATAAGCCAAGAAATGAGGTCAAGGTCCGTAGTCTGACGATGTCTTGTTCAAAATTAAGCTTTCAAATTCCATTTTTATTTGTGTTCCGATTCCTATATAGTTATGCATTTTAAAATATCGATAATATTAAGATTATCGAATTCATCTCATTTATTAAAACAGCGTTGTGTGACAGCAGGTGGAGGCAAATTAATTACATGGATAAACACGTTTTTGGCAAGATTTTGATTTATAGTAAATATTTCTAAAATCAAGATATATGTATAGTGAATGTCATGATTTATATTTCTATGGATTTATCTACTGTATAGCGCCTACCAGTCCTGTCACAACGTGACTGTAGAATAGCTTACAAGCATTGGTGTCGCAGTCGTACACATTTTAACTAAATCTAACTTTACTTTCAGTGACTGAACGTGTGTATTTTCTGTGTCTCTTAAATGACGTTTTATATTTAAGCATCACCTGCTTAATCTTTTCGATTTATGGTCAGAATGCGTGTGGTTGTTGCGTATAAAATGTAAACTTTCTTATCGGTCTGCATCGCAATCGTTGAACGTTGAATAATACTATCCATTTTGTCTTTCGGTAAATATTTGAATCACTAATTTTTGATGCTTTGTACTGTAACGTTGTAATTTTTCGATTAATGTACCTATATACAAATAGAAAAAAAAAATAATTCAACAGTTCCACACTGATTAAAAATAACACGCGGTGCGAACAAACTTTAATATATAGCCTACTAATTCATACATGAATATAATCCAAGAGGAAATGCTATTTTCAGTTGACACCTTATAGTTTTGTCCTGGACTTAGCAGAGGGCACAGAAGTACGGCACAACTTGCTTCAATAAGATCGTATCGAGAAAACATAGCTCCGGGGAGAGATCAGATGCATCTCACGGTAAGGTTTAATTGGAAGGACAATATTTAGAGGGGAGAGATGAAACCATTAAAATATTGTACCAATGACACCTTTGCCGGCCAGTGGGTAAATAATATATTAAATGCACAGGTGGAACCTTGTTCGTGCGGTCTGCATTGACCCAGGAGAAATTAGGTTTAATACCGCAAATTGGTGTTAGTTTAAAATTTCTCAGCACCTTTAATTCTGACCCATTAATTAAATAAATCCTGATTTATTTAATTAATCATGGGCTCGTTCCCAATAAAATAGTTTTATTTGTATATTGTGAAAAATGATTTTCTGTTAATTAAAATACATTTTCTCTAGCCTACCATTATATGTGTGTGTGTGTGTGTGTGTGTGTGTGTGTGTGTGTGTGTGTGTAATTTTATAACAGAATATTTATATAATATTTGAAATGTTTTAGGCAATTGTTAAAATAATGTAATAAATCAGTGACTGGAATACACATGCACATATTAATTCGCTGGATTGATCTAATTTATATTCAACTTTGCACGAGGAAGAAATGGCAATTCACAGTGCACAAGGTGCCATAGGTATTATTTTTTGTAAAATTCATCTGTATTTAACATACATACATACATATGCACATACAGATATGCACTCATATACACTGTCATTTTTTCATTATTTACCCCTGCCACCCCCCCATAGCCCATACATAAACTAGACTACATGTAACCCTGTCATAGCTATGATATATATAGCTAAATTACATACCACTCTAACTGTAGTATATGTATTTCTAAAGAGGTGACTTAACTATCATTGATTTATTAGTCTTCCTTTTCTGTATCCTTGCCCTTAACTGGATGTGATCTTATAATATACACTTAAGTTCACTGCGTATGTTGTTGTTGAGGGAGCTCAGGGTAAAAGGGTGTGCTAGAAGCAAACAGACAATAATCACCACTCATTTTCATCTGTTCTTTACTTTGTCACAGCTTTGGAGATGCACATCCAGGCAAATGAAAAAAAATCTTACTATAGATTAACATAAACACAGGATTACCCAAATGAAAAGTTAACCCAGTTTCAGTTCTTACACGCGCCTGAGCGTGCAAACATACAGTACATGCATGCATGAACATCCACACACACATCTACACACATGTACATAGCATATACTGTACAGCAATGCACTGCAGATGAGTGTGAGATCTGAGACAATGGCATGAGCTGAGTGAGCAGTGTGAGTCTGAGGACCGGGGGGGAGGGGGTGGGCACAGAAAAGAGGCTTGGTTAATACAATGATCGCCCCAACTTCACCCCTCTCTATGTCCAGGTTGTGTAGGTCACACAATACATTTAATTAGTTTTTAATTCAGTGGAGTCAGAAAGGTATCAAATGCAGTCTTTCAGAATAAAGTAATCTCAGAGTTAGATTTATATTGCACAGTGATATAGCACAGAGTTAGATTTATATTGCACAGTGATTTTCCTGCTTTTCCACACTACCCTGGCCTGCAAGACGAGGCCCCCGTTCCTATGGATGGGGGTGCTTTAGCTGGGGGGTGTTACTTTTGTGAACTCGTGACCCTCCTTTTGCCCATATTGTCCCCCGCCCCCACCACTCTAACCTGGGCTAGGTCTTGTCCTGTGCCCACAGCCCCTGTGTTTCTGGGGGTGGTTTGCCATCTGTGATGTCACACGACTGCCAATTGTGGCCCTCCTAGGACCCCCTGCCCCCCCAAGAATGTGAGAGAGCCAGAAGCTGAGGCCACCCCCCTGGCAGAATGGTATCAGAGCCCAAACACAGCAAAGGGATGGACAACTAACCATCTGATGGTACAGATGAAACCAGGCTGCTTGTTTTTTAAAAACACAAGTGTGCAGCAACAATGCTGAATATTAAATGAACTGTGATTGAATGCATTTTAATCCTTTATGGTCTATAAAATTATCAGTGTTAATTTAACACTAACAGAGTTGATATGACAACAGTATGGATCAAATATACATTATAGGACTGAAAGTGCTGTGTCAGAGATCATTTAAGTTTTAAAATGTTACCGAGTTCTGTGTAAACTGCTAAAGCTGAATTTACACTGATAATTTTACTGTATCATGTCTGGTGTGCATGACAACATATGAATATTAAACCCATATATACTGGTTAAGTGTTGTCCTCTGTTGTCATGCTGTAACAGAGTAGATCTCCATGAACAATTAAAATTCATTAGATTTTATTCTTTTATCGTGGCATTCTATTTGTCATAATGATCAAAATAAAATTCATCAGCACCCCACGATTAAATATCACTTATGTAATTTCTCATTTTATCTCATGCGTTGAACACATGCATTGTTTTTCACCAAATAAAATCTAAGCTTGCAACTGCTTTCAGATGTTGTGAAATAAAGGCAATGTCAGAGCTGTGTGCAGTGCCACTCAAAGCCAAGTGATGTGGGATAAGGAGTTAAATATTCTGCTGCTGATCTGCGGTCTCTCCCGCCACAGTTTGGGTGTCTGGAGGGGTTTTCAGGTGTGGGGGTGGGTGCGTGGAGGTAGAGTGCATGCTATCCTGCTGACCTGGGCCCAAAACTGGAGCAACAGCTTCTGTTCTGTTCAGCCACTGTACAGTATGCATAACACACAAACACACACAACTACACAAGCATCCACATACACACAATAAACACACATGTAAATACTGACTACACACTGTGTACAAAGAAACAGACGCACACACTGTACATGCATCATGCTCATGAACACAAAGACACACACCTAGTAAATGTGTATGCACACTGGCCACACTGAGGCACACATACATGATATGCAGTTGACCTACTAAACACTGCCCACTAGCTTCCAACCTACAAATCATTTCCCACATATTCATCTACAGCACACTCTACAACTTCACAGTTGCTTTCATTTATGTTGTTCTTTATTATTGTTGTTATTACTACTACTAGTAGTAGTAGCAGTAGTGGTATTAGATGCTTAATTAATATATACTAGTTCTGCAGATACATACATGACAATGAGCAGCCTTTTTATATTACTGCCAGTTAATGATGATGCATCTGTGAAAGGAACATTACCAGCCAAGGATATAGAACACAATGAAAATGTTAAACTCATTCCAGAAACAAAAAGAGTGCCCACACACTGCCAATAATTCTGCCAAATGCCTTTTTTTAAGCCGCACAATGCGTCAGCTAACCTGAGTGTTCCTCAGGTATGTCTAAGTCCCATGCGACCAGTCAAATGAGAGAATGCACTGGTAATGAAACATGATTGGGAGCATTATTTACAATGTGCTGCTAATCTGTTGTGTTGTATTGTCCTAGCTCTTTCATCAAGCACCTGCTCCAAGCTATTTGGATGTGTCTACCCATTCTAGGCCACCAACAGGTCTGGTAGAGCTACAGATTCCTGAAGTGGTTTCTTAAGTGGTTTTGTACAAATGTAACCTGCACAGGCAGAGTGTTTCTGCATAAGGTGTAAGGGTGTCTTCCAGATAAAAAGATGAATAAATAAACAAGGAGTCACAATGCAGTCTAGTCTACACTTACGTCACTGAACCTGTGTTTCATGTGTCACCAATCAGCCACTACATGACAGGAATTTGTGTCCCATCCGGAGAGGGACACCTGAGAGCGAGTGTCTTTGTGCTGCACTTTGAGTATCAGATGAACCGTATTACTGATTGGTCTCAATGGGCCACAAACCTCATTCACTTACACCATTAAACCTCTTTAACTTTCAGATGCTTCTACTGATAAATATTGTGTCTATTATCTGAAAAGGATTTTGCTTGTATATTTATTGAGATGTAAATGACCATGTTTTTAATTCTTTAAGTTCTGTAAACCAGAAGGTTTTAAAAAATATTTTTAATACTTTATGTGCAATACCAGAAACAGGGTGTGACACAGTGGCGACACCAAACCAACATATCTAACTCACTGTCCTAAGGCTGCAGGTTCTGCAGGTCTTTGCTTCAGCCATGAACGACACCTCCTGATTTTATTCATTAGCTCACCTTTCAATCAGAGGAAACACACTAATCAGTGAAATCTTTAAGTCTCCACAAGAGGGCGCTCCTTATTTGTGTATTATTGTCTGTGCAGGACGCATTAGATTTTCAGACTTCAGACTTTCAACTAATTTATAATCTACTGCAGTTGTTATTCAGATATCAAATCAATCAAATTGTGATTCAATATTATCTTGTGTTGCAAACTAGGATATATAAATGCATTTAAAATGGTAATAAAATACACATTCAACAAATATACTCATTGCAATACTATTAAAATAAAATAGCCAAAGACAGGGAAGGCTAACAACAATTATTGAAACACACTTGTTATTTGTTTTGAAAAATGTATTTTCCTGCCTATCATCACATAATTATGGAAGTTACTCATGCGTAAGGACTTTTTTACGTTGCAGGATGATCGTACACTTTTTTAAATGAAGCATTCATCGGGAAGAGGACGCAGAGACATACTGTTCTTTACAAGGAGAGAGAGGAAAGAGGGAGATAGTGAGAGAGCGGGAACAAGTGAGAGGGATCGATTTCAGGTTTGGCATTTCAGGAATCCAGATGCCAGAAAAATAGTGGAGCCGCACTTAAGCTGCAATTGCGAAACTGGCTCACTAGAGGGAGCGTTGGAGATAGCATTGCTCCAGAAACCTCTGAAATGCACGTACTTGACAAAGAAAATACATTAAAATACATCAACAAGTTAAAAATTGAAGAACACTTATGACCACTGACTAAGTAGGAAAACTGGGGCTATGACAGTTCACCATGAACTTTGATGCTATTCCCATGTCCAAGGGAAAAAGAACCTTCAGTGGCACACATTCCAAGACACCTTTATAAAAAGTATATGGACACATACTAAGTGCATGTGAGCTTGGCATTAGTTTGCTGATTGCTTTACACAGTGGTCTCAGCAATCAAAATGGCACATCTAGAGAAATTTTAAGTTTACCAAGCTGAAGACAGAGGATCCCTAACTATTAATCAGATTTGGATCAGCTATGTGAGGGAACAGATTTCAGCATGCAAAGGAGGCAAAGAAAGCACCATATTTAGGCACCACACTGGTGCTAGCGGGTGAAGTTACCTTTTTCCAGCAAATGTTCACATGCTCTCTCTCTCGCTTCTGATATCCCGCACGGTCAAAAACAAGTGCATTAGTGGCAACACTGTGCCATGAACAAACACATTAGTCATGGCTCGGTCTGATCTCCACAGGGGCTGCCTCTCCATTGTTTTGTCCCTCAGTTACACCGCAGGGTCTCTCTGAAAGCATCCCTAGCATCATTGACCTATGTTACTCCACTGATTTTTTAAAACAAGGGAACGCATTTTTTCACCTGTCACAGATGCAATCAGCCCAGCCCAGCAGTGCGCCCATCGGTGGCCTCGTCCACATGATACTACCCCAGAGCCATGGGAAGGCCTGAGCCGTGCAGTCACATCAGTGACAGGATCAAAGCCACACACACAAGGTGTTCCTCAGTCACATGAAACACCAGGAAACTAAATAGCCCACAGCACAAACAGCATGACTGTGAGAAGAATCAATCCAGTCAAAAAAACAGCAGGCTGGATTGTCATTGCATTTGGTGTTACTAAATAAAATTATCAAAACATGGTTTGTCTTAAAATGGAGGACCAGGGTTTGAAAAACAATACCAGGAGGCTATAATATAGAACACATATGTAAAGAATACCAAATGATAACTATTCAGGATACAGAGAAAATGAAGGCTATCCAAGAAGATCCAAGAAGAATCTTTCAAAAACAACTGAAGGCATTATGAATAGTGGCAGTGTACCTGAAGGCTGGTATGAATGGCCAGCAAAACCTGGTGTAGCAGGCTTATACCTGTCTGTCATGTAAGCCCTGGACCCCACCACTGTCAAGAACCATACAACCAAGATTTACCAACTAATCATCCTCAGTTCAATGAAGGCGAGTTTAAGATTTGAGCTGTATGGGTGAGGGCGCATTTCACTCTGGTGAACCACTGTCTGAGAATCTGGCCAGTGTTTAAGCTGCCGTATCTTTGGCATGGCAGTAACTGCTACAATAAGTGCAATTCTTAAACAATAATACAAGTGTCTCCACATTCAACATGACTGCAAGACTATTCTTAGGGCTCTTCTAAAGGTGATCAGTGCAGCTCACTAAAATATGGAGAAACAGTGTAAGAGCAACCTTAATGATCTGTAGATCCTGACCATCTTCACCATGATTTAGTCATAGAAAAGACAACACTACACCATGGGCTGTAATGCTTTTCAAATCATATCCTATGTTGTAACCCCTCCCCCCTCCCCAACCCCAACACCCCAACAATATGTAGGATTAGCTCAACAAGCACACAAGCAGATGATTGTGCCCAGAGCAGCTGGCACAATGGGCATCTTGTCAGCCCCTTTCACACTGGTAACCTTTGATAGGCCTGTGAGGAGTGTTCCGTGGGGCGGATGTGGCCGGGCGGGGTCTCCTCTCTGTAAGTGACCAGACACACTGGTGACTCTATACGAGTAAGGAGTAAATACCCAGATGTTCTGTATTGAACCCTTTAGTCTCTGAACCATGATATTACAATCTCAGGAGATCATGAGCGACTCTAACCTTTGTTTTTGGGAACAGTAGCTGTGCCGGGGTGTGATAGCTTAGACACTGGTCTGATTCTCAAACAGTGGTTAGCGGATGCATGATGCATTTGACAAGCACTACTTCATTTGACAAAAACTATTAGCCTTTAGTATAACATATATGATGATTTATATTTGAATCACCAGTTTGATATTCTCCTCAGATCAACCACCACAAGTGGGCAGGTTTTAAGCTCTGAAGCTTACTCCTTTCACCACACACAGCAGAGAGATATAAGCCTTGAAAACAAGGTGGTGTATATCCAGACCCATCACAACAGGTTATCAATGCACAAAAATTTGAACTTGTTTCCTTGTTCAGAGCTATTCATTGATTATCAAACGTCAGGCACATGACATGACTTAACTGGCTTTGGATATATGATTATAAGATTCTCTTTGGAATCTATGTGACATAATGGCACAGAATCAAATACACACATGACTGCTGCACGGACATGTTATATAGCACTTCCTGTGCCTCATACCAGTTTGTGTTATTTTTAATGTAAGTGACTTCACTGTAGTCATTTCTAAATACAAAATAAATTTCCCATTCAAGGAAGCTCCTCAGAACATTTTACAGAAATAGTGAATTATCACTCTTTAAATATGGCAACAAATCTGAAACATATGACAACACTCATAAAAAACATTATTTTTTTATTATTGATCTTTAATTAGTTTTGTGATCAATGTTAAAACCTGTGCTTTTTCTGCCAGTTAATTGCCCAATTTAAAACACACACAAACACACGCATGCACGCACACACACACTTTTTTTGCTCTGAGAGCTTAGTGAAAATATACACCCCTCCTAGCTACAATAATTGAATGGGCTATTTCAGCTCACACTTGGTTCACCTGATACATGAAATGTCTGTAAACATTGCCTAACAGTTTTTGTTTTCAGACTTTTTTTTACATCAGAAAGGTCAAAGTCTGGTTGCATCCCAGCCACAGTCATGTAACGTTTTCTCACTCAATAGCCCTTTGGTGGTCTCCGCACCCCCTCCATTGTGTGAAGAACGGGGACGTGCAGACAGCCCACCCCTCCCCTTCGAATCGCAGTGCCCATGCCCATGTGTGCCAACACCCCTACCAACATGAAACACAACATGGCCCCTGCCGCCTCGCCATCCCAGTCACTGCCCATGGAGCCAGCTGTGCAGCCCACAACAATGCAGACAAAGAACAAGTAAAAATCACGTTGGTAAATGCTATGCACTGTACATTCGGTCCTGTCCAACCTGGAGGCCATGGGCTCTGTTTTGATTGACCATATTATTTGGAATGTTGATTCTTCTTGAATTTGAAAATAGTAGTTTGTCAGGTGACCATTACAGTCATTCAATTGTCGCATTTTACTTGCATGAAATTGATGCCATATACTTTTGAAATAAACAGGGCAGCAATTACTCAGGGTAATATGATCTATTTTACCACTGAAGTAGACCCCCTTGCATCTTAGTGTAAGGGCTGATCAGTGAGATGAAGGTAATTGAATTTGTTTGATTGGAAAGATCATATCCTGATAGATTGGGTGTTTAAAGTTAATTTCCTGAAATACTTCATTGATGGTTAAATATTGTTTGGCTTTTCTCATAAATACAAATAACAATTATATTTTAAATAGGTATTACATATTCAATAAATAATAATTCCTCATATTAGTATTATGATTAGTGCATTTTACATTTTGCATAAATCCAAAGCTACAGACATATATTAGTATCTGCAGATCAAAGTCACCAAAGCATAAAATCTGACAGTACAGGTAAGCTATTTTCAAAATAAAATCTCTTCAGAACAATAAAACAGTGTTGATTTGAAGAAGCAAAAGAGAGTTTGACAACATTATTATGCATTATTGCACATTAATTAAAATGGTAAACAGTATGGGATAACAGATACATGTTTATGTATTCTGTCTGAAGCAAGACTTGATTTATTTCCAAAAAAATGTAAATGAGTTGCAGTGCCACTGCTGAGCTGTACTATACAGACAGAAAGCAAGAAAGCCCTGCTCTCCACACCAAGTTTAATATGCCAGCTCTCCATAATACGCAATATGTTTAATTGCTTGATGAGGAGACGAGCAGCTGCTGATGAGCACTGTTCCCTCGTTTCACATCTTCTCTGGGACAGAACGTCCTTTGGCAGACACCACACCGAGCGCTGTCCCTCCAGTCTAGACTGCTCCCTCAAGACGGCAGCGAACCCTCAGAAAACAAAGCCAGTCTTTGTACGCCAATCACCAACAGCCAATATGTGTAATAGCAGTACAAAATGCAGAATAGCGTCAGGCTGCTCCTGTCCTGGCAAGGCTAGCTACTCTGTGTCTTTCCAAATCATTTCATTCATTTATTTTTATTTTAAATGCATATTTTATGCATATATTTGTTTGGTTATTATTTTAACAGTTAATATGGATGCACTACTGAATTGAAGCCCTGATACACATTGCCTGGGGTTTATGAGCACCAATATTGGACTCACATTTTCATTACTTTTTGAATAAAGTATGATTATTCTCTTAGATTATGGTTTTGCATTCCTTAGCCTTTGCCGAAACAGAGCATGAGCAATCTTCTTAGATAGTTCTCATTAACAGCATCAAAAAGAGCAGAAATCAGCCCAGCTTTTAGAGGGGTGGGAGGAAGGTGGCATTGTGGAATAGTGGCATTGTGCGAGTGAAACTGAGGGTATCTGTCAGTCATAAGAATACCTTTCCACCTCTTTAGTTAGCAAAAAGAGGAAGTAGAATTATAACTTCAGTGCAGACCAGAAACCAGACAACATTCTTTCATCCTTTCTCAGGTTCAGCAGGCAGAATAATTTAGACGGTGATCAGGTGGAATTCAGTATCACTCAGATAACAGAAGCTGGTAGCTGTGCTGACTTTGGCAGTATGCACCCTATTGCAAAGGACCATGGATACCAACGAGCTACTCAAAATCAACAGTTAAGAATGCATGGGAAAACATACCTGGAAATGTAAATTTAAGTATGGCTAATTGGATCCTGCAAATTTACAGTATACTGTATAGATAGATTGCACTCTGTTTGTGAAATTAAATACAGATATTTTTTTATTTTATGTGATAACAATTAACTACTGGCAAGGGGATTCATTTAACAATGAGAGGTTATTTTGATCTTTCAGTATGTAACAATGCTACAGCCAGTCAGCTACGCTAGCAGCACCAGTGCAATATTTTGGTACAGTTCGGTATATGAAAATGTGATTCTGAGTTTTTATGCACTGTCACAAAGCCAAGCCATTATCAAAAAGAAATCATGCATCTGCTTAAGCTGAATACACAGTTTTAAATAAAACATATTTTTAACATCTCACAAGCTTCACCACACTTTCAATAATGTGTTAAGTTAAAAAATTGGAGTTTGGAAGAACACATTTTTTCTTAAAAAAAAAATAAATAAATAAATAAATAAAGCGCATGTCTTATTTTAATGCTTAGCTTTGCCCGCTGAGGTATCACTGCCTTACTGAACCAGAGAGACTTAAACCTTAAGTGTATCATCTGAGTACCATTACTGATTTGTACAATTTGTAAAACAAAAAGTGGTTTTTGATTATTATTAATTACTAATCAATATCACGTCACTGTCCGTGGCTTCGTTCCATCACTAATTGGAAGCTGGTTACACTCTAGTGGCGATGCCATCGTGCTCAGCTAATATGAAAAGAAACATTCGCGCTCTGATTTTTCCATGACTGTCATTCGGGCATGTCATAAACACAGCCGGACCCGATGTCTTCAATTTTTTAAAACCATTAATCCCTTCAATTACTGCCATGCTTAATGCTAATGTTATTCACGATTAGTTGGCATTATGCTAATCTACGACCCAAATTTACTGAGATCTGCGCGGTACTGTCTGAGGAGCAGATTGCTGGGGGTTTGCACACAAACTGACATTAGCTCTTCGGCTCTGCTCAGAGACTGAGACGAAGGGAAAAAACCCCGGCAAAACAACAAAGGTTGCATTAGTTGTGTATCTTAATGAACAACTGTTGGCGGCAGGGATTAGAGACAAATGATGGTTTCCTCTCCTCGCCTGGGCAGTGCAGCATCTGCTGAGTGGGTTTCGGTTTTCCCCCTCTAATACGCGGTGGACGGCTGGCTGTGCGAGCGGGAGGGTAATGTTTCAGCTAATTGAATACGCTCCCTCGTTTTATTTAACCCTTCTGAGAGCTTCGGAAAGGCTCAAGGTCACACAGACCCAGACCCAAACAGCCTCTCCTCGCGTGACCCCCGCCGCCACCAGCTAACGAGCTGCTCATAACTCAGCCTACCTCCGCCCTACAAAACAATGGGTCACTGTCACAGCCGCGACACCGGGTCTTCACAGACCGTAAGCATCGATGTGGGGGTCGGCTGAGTGCAAATTCTGGCTCGACGCAGGCGTTCTGTGACATTGACCACCACGATTACAGGATAGTTAAAAACAAGCGAATTTATAGAAAAAATCTTCTCAAAAGATGTACTTCGAAACCAACATATTAATCAAAGTCTTCTTCCTCCTCTTCTTCTCAGTAGCTGTTAAAGTTACACTTCTTCTACCTCCTTATCCAACTGCTTTCCATGTTACAATATAAAATGGCATCATAATGACAGTTTCATGTCAAGATTAGTATTTTAATGACTATCTACTTTTTTGTCAAGACATAATTTTGGTTAGTGATCGGGTAGATAGGTAATGTATAAAATATGTGATGGTATTCAAATTCAAAAGCAAAATATAAAACTATATAAATATAAAACTAATAAATCAAGCATACATTTCAAGGTGTTTTGAATAGTGTGTTTTGTCAGCATGCTTTGTACAAGATAACACATTTCTTTACACTATCATAAACCCAGAGGTTTGATTCATGTAATTGCATATCCCTTCATATGTTTCTTCCTAAGAGATCCACCTAAATATTGTATTTTAACATTGTGTTCTACAAATCCTCATGTGACAGAAAATTCATATTTTGTTAATTATTAATACCTTGTAAGTCATTGGATATGTGCATCTGTAAATGAGCTGAAATTGCATGAATCAAGCCTCTCTGGTGTCATTTTATCTTTTAAATGTTCTTTTGTTCTATTTTTAAATTTCCCTTTGATGTCACAATTTAGTTTTGAATAGAAGAGAATCAGTTATCTCACTAGCAGAGGGGGATTTTAAGAAACACTAGTCAGTTGTTGTTGTATTGTTTGAATTGGACTGATATTAAAACGTCTGATGAAATGGCAGCGTGGTTTGTTAGTACACATTCCTCATGCATTACCTGCATTTTAAAATTCATTAATTTGAGAAGAACATGTAATAACTTCATTGACCTGTATGTTAAAGGGGTATAAGGTTGAGATGATTTAGTGTTGATGTAGCATGCTGTGGTATTCAGCAGTAAGGCCTTGGCCACAAATCATAAAATTATGACACTATAAAAATGTCTAAATAATTCTGATTTAGAATTATTCCGCATTTTCACATTTTCAAAGCACCAAAACTACATATTCTTGAACTATATGTCTGATATTTTTTCGAAGTAATGTTTGGCCTCACAGTGGTTTTTCTAATGAGTTTAATATTTAAAATATTTCTAACACTGAACTGACAAGCCCTGTACTTTTTTGGTCCCCGCTTCAAATAATATTATTGAAATAAAAATATTTTGGGACTAAAACTCCTCTCCATTGTTCTCAGACTGTTCTCTACTGCACTGTTCTGAACCAAACTAATCTCTGTTGTGTGACCCTTGCATTTTACTGACCTGTTCCCAGCTGTAGTTCAGATCTGTGCAGTAGGAAACAGTTTTCAAACACTCCTTTTCCACTGAAAAGTTGAAAACTCTTACCTAGCACAGTGTTTTGAAGCTCTATGTAATGTATTATTCTTAATGTAACTGCACATATATGCACTATTTTGTACTTTACTGCTCTCTGCTGGACTGTCCTGAACTTGTTTAGCAATGGGAAACATTTAAGATTGGTCTTTCGGTCGGTGTATGTGTATCGAGTTATTTAAAAGTGCAACCATTTTTGCGCATTATTGAAGGGCCAATATTATACATTATAATATAACATAAATTCTAGAGAAGAAGCTTTAGTTTATCGACCTACAGAACAAATAAAATTATAAAATACAAAGCTTACTTTTCCCATAATTTTCACAAATATTTCACATAATTCCTGGCTCCTAAAAATGTAAAACCTACGTTGAATATTGATGAACATCAGCATCTTTGTGTCAAATATTTCAGACATCTTACTATATAGAGAGATTTTCTGTCCAGCTTTGAGATAATTGACAAGTTATAGAGTCACACTGCATATGCCTGTGCAGCTGCAGGTAAAACAAAAACAATGGGGGTGGATATTTTAGCCATAAAATATTTTTTTCTTCCAAATTTTACTTAATCGGAAAAATACATTTGGTAGTTGTGCTGAACAGCAGCATCAGTTTCTGTGTTAGTTGCATGTCAATGTCTGCATTTAAAGGTTTGTGTTTCAATATTTTAATTTTATAGCTAAATATTATTATACTCATAATAAAGTTGTTCTCATAGGAATCATGAATAATTATGTTTACTTTTTTTTATTTAAATATATCATTTATGTCATTCAGAGTTGTTTTTGTAAAAAAAAAAAAAAAGAAGAAGAATTTTTTTTTCTGGGCATTATGCCTGAAAACCATGATTGATTCCAATCCAATCCACACACTTCTACACATTTACATAAATCAAGTAGATGGTTTGAAAGGTGTAACAAATATACTTATTTTAAATAACTACTTTCCTCCTTTGCATTGTACAGATTTGATTTGACCAGTGTCCCCCATTTAAGAGCCATCCTTTTAAATGATGTCTGCTACCCCAGCATTCACAAAAATAATGTCACTTGAAAAACAAGCCTCACACCCATGAATAAATCCATGTTTTATTAATATTACTTCTTAACATGAAAAGGAAAACTCCAGCTCTTGAAAAACCATTTCTTAATATAGATATACATTTTATTCTCCAAAATTAATTGTTAGAATGACTTCCCTCCAAAATAATTTTGGTTTAAATGCTAACTATCCTGTTGCCTGGTAACAATATGGAGTAGACAACTTCAAAATAAGCCCTGGTTCTTGGTGTTGTGGTGAAACATTTTGTCTGTTATATTTACAGAGGAAAAACAACAGCAGAAGTACCCAGAGGCAGAATTCAGGGGATCAATAGTTTTCATTTTATGTGCACCGACACATTTTTACTTTCAGTTTAAAGATTAAGATGGACACTAAACTCTTCTGGCTAGAAAATTGATCTTTTGACACTGATATTGCCAGACTGTCTGGGGCCCTGGAAGAAGCTCTAAGAACGCATTTCTTTGGGAAAATGCAAAATCCACTCCGACCTCTCACTGGGTGCAGCATCTGCCACGGTACAGCCCACCACACTGTGCAGAATGGCTGCACCAGCACAGCTGAGAGAACCATTTCTTACCACAAACTGAGGAGATAATCACATTAAAATGACTTTTTAAACAGTCATTAGCCAAAATATTGTATGCCACCACCATCCAAACAAACTACACAATTATTGAAAATATGATACTATGTAACTGTCTTATCCAAGAGAATGAAAATAAAATAATTACAAACTATATTTTGCAAAAAGTTCCCATCACACAGTAACAATTAAAATGTGAATGCTTGAAATCTTGTAGTCTCCAAAAGCTGAAATGCCTTTCATGTAGTTATTCAACTGAAAAATAGTTACAGCAATGCTTACCTGCTCAGGGTCCAAAATGCATATAATGCCTCAAACATAATGCATCAACCATGCATCAAAAAATTCATCAAACATTAATGCATCAAACATAATGTTCAAGGGAACTTTTTTCATACACCTGCATGAAAAAGTGACAAAGCTAAGCTTTTTATCCCACCAACACAACACACATAAAAAACACATGATCAGACTCATTAAATGCAACTATATTCAGATATAAAGAATCTCCAGCTTTGCTATATCTTGCTATATTCCTGCCAGCAAAGTTGCTTCTTTCAGAGTCAGATTGGGGATGTTCACTGGGGGGCTATTCTGGATGGACTTGAAACAGAGTTTTCTTCTAAAATACAGCATCGGGAAAGCAGCTTGCCGTCCAGTTACCCTTACCCTAGGAATAAAGCAGCTATTGTCTAAGGCCTGGTCTGGACGTGCAGCGAAAACAGTCCTCTCAGAAAGGAAAACAATCATCCGGAGCAAAGGACAGAAGACAGGGCTGCGGGTCACCCAAACCCCAATCAACACAGGCGGAATTAATATTCATAACGAGCAACGTCAGCCGGACGGACGGATCCCCTCACTGAAGAGAAGGCTGGACAGATGCCGCAGAGAGGAGTCTGTCTGGGTCTCCCAAAATCATCACTGTGTCTTTTCCAGCAGCTGGTGTAGAAGGAGCTGCAGTAGCCTTGCTTCTCTATGTCTGAGAGCTGGGTTAGCACAGAGGACAGGCAGTGGAGTGCCGGGGCTACCATGCTCCTGCACTGAAAATCTATTTTTTTATCACAACTGTAGCAGCAAAGGCTTTTTGGGGTGGGGGTGGAGGGATAAATTCAGGAGAGTGGGGGTCAAAGCCAGCCTTAAGCATCAAAACAAAGTAGTTAAATTGCATATAGCCTCATTAAGTGTTGCGCAGCACATACGCATACTATCAGCGACTGCTTGACTTGCCGTATTCACAGATATCCAGGGGGAGCTGGGGGGGGGGGGTGTGCAGAAATGAAAAGCCGGGTGGCGGGATCAGTGCGCTCTGATTAAGAAGCGCTAACTCATCTGTCACGACAGAGACAGACCACGCTCAAGACTCACAGCTCCCATCTCTCCTGCACCAAGTATCCTGGGCAGTCGTAAAAGGGGCATTGCCGGGTCGCTTAGGCTCAGACTGGCTGCTGATTACTGATTAGCCAAAAGCACAGTGACACGACCACCCCCACCCCCACAAACACCCCCTCCCATCCTGTGCCCCCCTCCCACCCCCTCACCCCACAAAAAAGAAGCCCTCATGCCTAGACTTACGCTATTTAGCAATAGAGTCTCTGAATAAGCAGACACATGCCAAGCCTTGGCTTTGGGGGGGTGGTTGGTGGGGCAGTTGGGTTTGGGTGGGGGGAAGGCGGAGGACACTGTAAAATTAGCATTTTGTTGATCAAAATGAAGTGACACCGTACACTGCCAGTTCACAGTGCCGAGGGTCCCTGTCCCATCGCCTTAGAAACAAAAGCCCATTCTGATGCCAGACAGGGAGAAAAGACCCCCTTTTTCTCAGCTTTCTTCTTTTTTAAAAAACAAAACTAAACTAAACAAATGCACACAACAACTGAACCTGAGAGCATTGAGGGAGAAGTTTCTCACAAAAACACAAAACTCTCAAAAAAAAACCCAAACAAACCACTGTGCTTGAACTTTCTAACACATGTATTAGAAAGTGGCGACAAAGGAGGAGTTAGTTTTAAAAAAACCCAACAACTGCCCAACCAAAAAAAGAGAGAAAATGAAAGAAAGAAAGAATGAAAGAAAAAAAACACGCCAACTTACCATCCACCAGGTCCTGGCTGACATGTCATAGCATAGCTGCCATTTTATGGAGCCGTCTGCTGCTTTGCTTGCCATCACTCTGTCAGCAGCCCTCATCAGACGCAGCTCAATGGAAGATAAGACACCTAATCAGGGAAACATCGGCCCGCCACAGCATGCTGGGCTACATGTAGGCCAATCCTTATCACACTGCATCATGGGAAAAAAAGCCTCTCGCGCTACCAATGACTCTAGCCTCGCTGGTGTAATGACAAGGATCAGCATCTTACACACCCCCAACACACACACACACACACACACTCACACAGACTCCCCCCAATTCCTATCCCACACCGGTCCTATCCCCCTCCTCCCCCCTTTCTTTTTCAATCTAGCTTTATTTTTAAGAAACAGTAGAAAACAGCAACAGAAAAACATCATTTCTTTTGTGAAGCCAAAGGAGTTTAGAAAAAGTCCCCACGCACAAGTGGGCGGGTTGAACTGCCTTGTGAGGCAAGCAATGCTGGCAAAAGTTTATTTGCATTCTTGTCTGTTGTATATTGTTCCACTCAATTCATGCATCCCCCTTAACCCACCCACCCCTCCCCCTCAATCCCCCCAAAAAAAAAAACTCCATGTAGATGAGGGGAGGCCCAAATAGCAAGGAATTAATATCTCCAAACAAAAGACATTAGAGTTCCATGGGCATCAGCAGGACTGGTTCAGATGTCAGTGAGAGCACATGAAGGGGAGGAACACACAGGTAGCCGAGGCAGCTGGGCTCCTGCATGACCGTCGCCGGGGGCAACCTCCAGCGCTCATATGGAATGAGTTTAACTAACCATCAACAAGGGTTTTTTTAAAACAATGCAGAGATTTATTTTCTCTTTCATTTTTTAAAGTAAATAAATGATAGTAATTAAATATTTTAAAAAATAATCAGAATGAATGAATGCTAAATCTCCAGGGAGTGCGAGGTGGAGGAGCAGAAGAAGGGGGACCTGAAGTGTGTTTCTCAACCACGCCGACAAAGTTAAGGTGCCTCTTATGCTATGCATTGTAAAACCTGTGCTGTATGTGTATATCACTGCTCTGTCACTGAAACAGCCATGCTGAACAATTTAAATTCCTGTGTCATTTGCATGCCAATTTCTGCACTCAAAGGTAGGGAATCCTCTCTGTTTCTATATTTTTTATTATTTTACAGATATATATTATTATACTCATAATAAAGTAGCTATTCTCAAAAGAAGATATCATGAATAATCATGTTTACTTTTTCTCTTTTAATTGTATCATCTATACCATTCAGAGTTGTTTTTGAAAAAATAAAACCTTGTGAATTTAATAAAATTATTTTAACTTGTTATGGTTTCAGTGAATATGCTTTACAAGATATTGGTCTGTATATTTTAATAGCATTTTATGTGAATGTATAAAGTATGTAATTACCTGCAAGGTATCTGGTCATAAAGATATTAACGGGCATATTTTTGTAAAAGCATGTGAAGTACACATTACATAATAAACTGGAGGTACTGTTGGAGGAGCATTTTATAAATGACCCAGGTGATTTTATGGGCCATATCACTGAGCACAAAAGGTGTAAACTTCAATAAATTACTGAAAACGTACTAAAGAAGTTTATTTTTAAAAAATGCAATTCTGAGCAGCTAAAACTTCAATAATATTAGAGTAAGAGTAAGTCACAGTAGTAAACCCCATAATTAGATAAAGCTATGAGACAGCTTCTGTCCTCTGAAAAAAGGCTGAAAAGACTTTGGGTCATGCCACAGCCAGGGAACCCTAAGATAGTCCCTAATATACACTATGCTTTATTTTGAGCTCCATGGAAACTCTGGCCCTTAATTAAGTCTGAGCACAAGGAGTGTGTGAGACCTCTCCTCTACATATGGACCACACAGACAATGCTGTGTTTGTTCGTCAGTCTGCAGATGAGTATGTGAGGACAAACTAATATGAACGAGGCCAAGGGGATTTGGGCAAGAGTGATTTTCTTCTGGAATGAACTCTTTAAAAATGTAACCAAATTAAGCACACATTTTAGGTTTTTTAACCTATACAAAACTACGCATTGGCTTGAAAATATATATTCAAAATGCAATATCTACAATGCCAAATCTGAAAAGATGTCAATGTAAATATACTATAAATTATGCGTTGTATACATTCTCATACTATTTCAGTTTCATATTTTAGTCTTGTAAGTTTTAGTTTTGTGACTAATCATATTTCAAGTCATAGTCTTCTGAACTAATTGGTTTCTTTGTTGCACAAAAGAAAGTGGTGATTCAAACATAAAGTGAAGGTGTGCGTGGGTGAGAGGCACCTGTTTTTTGGCCAGTGCACTGGCCAGAGCTTGACACACCACAGTCATAACCCAGACACATAGCTGATTATGAAGGGTGAGGGCAGTTCTGTTTTACTCCTACCATTCAAAGATCATTCTAGAACCTGGCAGTGACCTTCCATTTTTCTTGAATTATTTCACTCAAGACATTCAACTAAATAATAATTTCTAATAAAACAGAATTACAACAGAATGAAAGATCCATGTCGCTTTTCCCAATCACAGCCAGGTTACACCACCAAAACAGCATGCAAAACAGAGGGGAGGTAAGGGGCTAGGTTCAATCAATCACACTCTGTCTCTTTGAGGGCAAAAGTAATTTAATCAATGTAGGCTTTAGGGTTTTTAAGGGTGTTTACTATTCTATTTTAAAAATGCACACAGCACATTTAAACATACATGTTTTCTTGTCCCCAATTAATGATAACGTACTATATCAGTTCCTTTCAATTCCTGTTTTGATTGAATTGCAAACGTCTGCAAAGAGACTAAGAGCATTTGAATGAATCTAGCCCATGGTCAGCTGAATGCGTGAGTGAGAGACCTCCAGAGAAGGGGCTGAGATGAAAACAACATGGGAAAAGGAATCTCTGTGGAAATATCATATTTGCTCTTTTCCACTCCTGAATGATACAATATGAGTGCCTGATCAAAGGAAAAAACTATAATCCTGAAATCTCCAAAAACATTAGGAATAATGCTAAAAATATTTATCAGATGCTCTCTCATTTTAACAATTTACATATTTGCAGTGCATTAAACCAGAACACACACTTGAGACACTAATGGAAATATAAATGAAAAAAGTCGCAGGCTGGACACACAGCATGGTCTGCCTGCACTGCCGTTTGCCAAGATCAGCAGTGCAGCAAAACTGTAAAACACAAAAAAGCAAAAAAAAAAAAACTATTTAACTATAAAATAGCAATTTAATAGAAATATATTTTTATAAAAAGACAGTAAGATCCAAAAACACATCTATATAATCTGATTATCATGTCAATCATGTCACCAAAAACAGTTATACAGAGCACGTCTCTCTCTGCTATGTAAACCCAACACTCTACATTAAAAACAGACCCATTTTTCTTTAAAAGTTCTCTTGAAATACAGTATCTGACAAATGTGTTTGCCTTTTCAGCAGAGTCAGTGTATCCTAGCTTTAGCCTTTAATAAGCATGCTTATCCTCTTATTGTAAACACACATACACCAATGGTGAAACACTTGATATACATCTGCAAAAATGTGTGAGGAATTCAACCAGATAAAAAATGTGTAAATATCTCCTAAATCCTCCACAATAACCCACTCAAAATGTCTGCTTAAAAATGAAAATTAAAATGGTCTTCTGAAACTGTGTTTCCACCTTGAATAAATTCAGAATATGTTAAAATGCAATGTTTGTGTAACTGGTTCTGAGCCTCTGAAAATAAATAAACATGAAAATGTTTGCTGGTTAGCTTATTTCACGCTTCAAAGGGTCTGCAAACAAAGGCTCAGTTAAACCGCAATTCATCTCAGGCAATGCGCTAATTACCAGAGCAGCAAACTGAGCAGCTGAAGTTGGACTAATATTTTAATGTTTAGTACACCATATGAGGGCACAGATTGTCCTTGGGTGGTAATGTTACACACTCATGGTCAAGCCTTTCCAGGAAACAGAGCTTCTGTCCAACTGTTCTTAGGCACCCACATTAACAGCCTAGCAATAATAGTATTAGAGTAGAAGCCGCTTTAAAAGGTTCAACCAACAAAAGTAAAACAGCCTTTGTGTGTGTGTGTCTCTATGGGTTGTGATTTTTTTTGTGTGTGTATTTTAGATAAATGTGAATAGGAAACAACAGCTCTGCTTCTTTTTGAATAATAATCAGTTTGAATCCAAGGGGGTCAAGGGCTAAAACATTTTTTATATGCTGGATGAGCAGCCCCTGTTTTACTGTGGAGGCAGTTATACTATGCTGTCTGTAAATAAGTGAGAAGGTGTTGTTTTCAGCACTGTAACAGACAGCCTGGGCAGTAGACCCCTAATCATCTGTTCATATGTGTGAAAAGATAAAGGGCCTGGTATAAGCTGATCACTTTTCCCCTTATAGACCAGAATGCATTTCAGCATGCTAATCCTAGCGATGGGACAGAGCACCAAAGTTAGATGATCGCAGTACAAATGCTGTTGTACATCACCAAAGGCTGTTGGTGAAAAGACTCTCCACTGGGTAGCAAATAGAACACCCTCAAAAATAGAATGCACCATGAAAGTGTGCAGAATTTGAGTTTCTGTGAGATCAGTCACTACAGTCAGGATGAGGGTATGACTGGTTCCTTTGTCTGGGGACCTAAATGTAAGCTGCCTTTGGCTGCCCTGTGTCAATTTTATATAGAAGAGGAACACAGCAACTTCAAGTGCTGGTGACATGAGGGATGGTGTGACCATCTTTCATCATGTTCATCTTTCTCTAGTGAACCAGTCATGGGTTATCATTACATTCCTCTGATGACAGTCAACAATATATGATTAGTGCCTGACCTGCAATGTGAAACATAGTGAAAGCTAGTAGACACATGCGTCAAAGAAGAGGTGTCCAGAAGTTTTCACCTGAGTCTATGGGGAGGTTTGCTGTGGGTGGGGCTGACAAGTTTTCTGTCAATGGGGAAAAAGGAAGGAAAAGTAGCAGTGGGTTTGAATTGTTAGCAACCTTCTCCTCACCTGTGAACTTACTTTAAACCTTGGACCTGAAGGACAATTCAGACAGAACAAGAGGGACCAGAACATGGGAAATCCTGGTGCCAGGATACGAGGGGTTGTGCCATTGACAGCAGAAGGGAAGGACAGACCCCTCTGACACCCAGAGTATTCAAATGATTACCCAGCATATGTCAGATCGCAAGCCGCCTCCGCCGTTGTCCAAATCTCCATCATGCCTGGCCAGACGAGGACGTGACGACAGGCTCCCTCTTCTCTCTGGAGCGTGAGCATGCTAGCGGCAGACTGCTAAACTGTTCTATCTACCATTTCCAGGGCCTTCCTTCTGCCAACAGGAAGGCAAAGCGTGATGACTGGTGTTGCCATATGCATGTTCATCTGGGAGGGTGATACCATGGAAGACCAGAGCCATCACTCATACATTCTCAACCTCATACTGTCATTTTTCTGAGTCTGCTCAGAGCTACAGAAACCACATGTCAGACTATAAAAATACAGGTATCTTTAAAACTGAGACATTCTTAACATACTTTGTATTTTTCATCAATATGTGTGTATTTGTATGTCAGGATAAAAATAGTGGCATTTTAATCTTTTAATTTTGGACATCCAAAGTAACAAACATTTTTTAAAATAAAAGTTCAAATAAAGTTGAAGTATTTAGCAGCCATAAAGCACAGAATATGGGTACAGATTACTATTTTTTTGTTTGTTTCTTTGGAAAACCAAGTCATGCATTTTTCCATTGATGAGTTTACAGACAAACTCAGCTCCTGACATGAATGTTGAATCTGTGAGAGAAGGCAGCTTTGTCAGTTGTTTTGTGCTTTCAGAACAAGAGGATACTTTTTGTGCAACCTATTATTTAAAAAAGCGACAGAAAAGACCTTTTTTCTGCAATTCCTCATTCCAGACCTCCACCTCCTCAGATTACGTCTGTACAGGCAGCTGGCTCTCTTTTTTTTCTTTCGTTCCCTCTCCCATGAATTGTGGGATTGTGTGAGAACCTTCTGCGGTAAATATGAACAGGCCAGCGAGGCTCTGTGACATTGGCATTCTCCAGGCATGGCATTTTCACTGAAGGGTGCTGAATAATGCCTCCAGTGTTTTCACCATTTGCTCAGTCCATTCATTTTCTCCATCTTTTACAGTCATTTACTCAACTGAACACACTGTGGGTAACACAGTGATATGTGACATAACACATTAACACCAACATTGATTTGGTTTCCCAGTGTTTAGTTACTCATATTTTTCCCCGTGTTTCATTGACAGCTATGATGTCTCACCCTAATATCAGCCAATATTGAGCATTTGTTCAATAGCCTTGTGCAAACTTTTGACTTTATCTCCTGTCCGAGACAATCGAATGGCTGATTGTCCGCTTACTGTTTCAAATCTGTCCAAAAATGTTTTCCTCAACATGTGTTACAGTCAGGGTTTAGGTCCATTTCAGTTCATTCGGTTCAGAAGATTAATTTGATTAATTAATTTGATTCATTTAAAATTATATCACACTGAGGATTTCTTTAGGTTGTGAATTTAATGTCATGATATTTCTGGCCTGAAACAAGAGAATTAATATTAATTGCAGAGATGTGGTGTTTTTGTGTTACTTCCTCACTCTTCAGATTACTTTCTGAACCAGCACCACTGATCTGAGATCAGCACAGGAGCTGGAGGGACCCCACTCAGCAGTCTTACATGAGTGCTAAGGAGCTTCTCACTGCGGCGCCATGGCACTAGAGGCTCTGCGCAGACCTTTATTGATTTTGAACCCCAAAAATCGGAAGTTTTTCTTGATCGGATTAGGATTAACGTCTCCCTTCCTTTTTTTTGGTATCCAGTTTTAATAGGATTTATTCTTTTCTTCTATTCAGTTTCAGTGAAGTGGTTAGAGAAAAAATCAATAAGACAATCGATATTGCAGTGACCAGGAAAGTTGTGAATTACAGGAGCCCAGCTGGATGGGAGGATGGGAGAGGATCCAGCTGACGGAGGCAGACACCTGCCACAGACTCCAGGGGCAGGAGCGCGACACCTCGCTCTTTTAACGAGTCTGACAGAAACAACAGCTTCCTACCACCGTCTTCTGCACCTCCAGCTTGAACACATGTCAGCCATCAGACTGTGCAAAGCACCTCATGTTTAAATGAATTAAAAATGAACAGGTCTGCTTGCATTACATCCATGTCATGTCTGTAAAAGTCACAAATGAGCATGTTTTCTTTTTCTCTAATATTGTAATTGTCTTTACTTCATAAAAAATTATTTCAAAACTCTATTGATGTGATATTGTAGCATTGCTTGTCCCTCAACAATTAGGATAATGCCTCTATCAGTAACATTTTTGCATCATTAACAAATAATATATCATGCTATTTACATTATACCATATTATACATGTATGCACTATAATTACATATATTATAGTTATATTATATTTTGGTTACATATTTCTCTGAAAAAAATCATTCCCTCAGACTTGTTTTTGTTTGTAGGGCCCCACACATGGCACACTAATACACTAAGAACGCTAAATAGGCTGGGATCACATTAGACCCATATGGATAGAATCAAAGGCCTACTGACAATTAAATAAGAATCATTAGTAATGTCTCATTTATGATTAAAAGTTTGAGGAAACAACATGAGGTCAAAGATTTAGTGCCAGGCTAGGTGAGCTCTGAATCGGATTTGGACTGTACTTTAATATAATACCTAATGTCTAAAATCGTAATTGAAATAGGCATGTATAAGACATAATTAATGATATAATTACAGATATTGTCAGGTGTTTTTCAATTGCTGTTATGCCAGTCCTTTTTTCATTGCCATCCTTTGTTCAGCCAGATGTCATTTTAAATGGAGGGGAACAAGTGGACATGTGTTAACCTAATAATCTATATTACAAAGTATGATCAGATATTTTTCAATGTATTTTGTTAATAGACATTACAACTTACCAAGTCATATTCAATTCATGAATACATAAAAAGATTTGCAGCTGTGAAGTATTTCTGATATCAAATATTAAAATACCATAACAGTCTACCATGAAAGTACATGAGTGCTTCACATTAAATATTTGTTTCTCTTTTTTTCTATGATTCTTTTAGTTCAGATAAATTGGCAGGCTATAAAATCTACAGCCATGATTTGTGAGAGAGACTAATTTGCACACAAATGGCCACCTGTTACTGAGTGGTTCAGATGGACATCTGCTTATGAACAATGGGGAGAATAATAGGGATTAATTAATTCCAGTCATATTATGCTGATCAGTGTATTAAAAATCATTAGCATTACAGTACTTTATGGTTCATTACACAGAGATATGTACCGTATGTTGAAATTTCAACATATTGTTCTCAATAGGCTATAGGCGCAACAATTAATGAACGGATGGATAAAAATGGGTATAACTCAGTAATATTCTCTTTTACATAAATGGTACAGTACCGATTGTGACTCAGAGCACAGTCCCTCTGTCCTTATGACTATAGCTATTCTACAGATAATCAACAGTAGGAGTTGTTTGATTACGGAATTTGTTTCATCAGTGCTACTGCTAGTATTTTTGAATCACTTTTATTTGTCTTCATTGCTTTCTTGAAAAAGTCACCAGCAGCAAATTCAGATAAGTTACATTTTGAATTGGTTTTGTGACCACTGTACAAGTTCCAGTTGAATGGAACTCATAGCTCTTGATCAGCATTCAAGAAAAAATACATGATTATGATTCTACAACAATTAGGACTGGAACTTACCAGGTTTTTTTAACCTTAATTAGCAATATAATTGCAATATTCATCCCTGAAGGTACCACAAAGCATATAATTAGCTCTTCTCATTGGAGTCTGTATGTTTAACCATCAAGAGGAAGGACATATTTCAGATGAGAAGTATTCCTCAAAACCTTCCTGAGAGGCAACAAAGTGTGTTTGAGTTTTCTAACAGGAGCCACAGTTATACAGTGGAAAGGGTGGGACCAAACCCTTGGGAGCAAATGGATGGTCAGTGTTTTGACATGGTAGGAGGGCAAGGGTGTCTGGACCAAAGCCACTGTGCATGAGACACGCCATCTCAGTGTCACCATGGCAACCACAGCCAGTCCATTCATGTGCCCCTTGTTCTGTAACAAGTTTGCCATTTTGTATTTGCCCTAGAGACATGTCTTTGTTATTGCAACAACTTATTGTTTGCTTGAAATATAAATGTGTATGACCCCTTTTAACCCATATCAGTCATGGATTAGAAAACTGGCAACACTTCATATTAGACAGTCCCCCACCCTCAAAGATTATGCAGAATGCATAAAAGAAATGGAAGGCCAGAGAGTCCATTTAACTTTCCCAGTATTAGCTTTTCCAGGAGAGAGCAGGTGAGCTTGAGTACCAGTAAGTGTACTGTTTAGGGAGCGGTACTTGTAACACAGAGGTTGTTACAGGTTTAAATCCTGGAAAGGGCACTGTCAATATGGACTAGGGTAGCAAGGTTTTTAACCTGCTTCAGTAAACTTTTAAGTTGTATAAAAAGACAGAATGAAATTATCTAGAATTCACTTTGTTGGTTGCTCTGGAAAAGGACAGCTGCAAGGCAAATAAAAAAAGTTCATGGTAGCAGAAATGTTTTTAGATTTAGAGGCTCTGCCAGCTGTTGGAGAGGCAAACTGTCACTCAGTGGAATAATGTTAACACCAGGACTTTGCCTCCAAAGTTTAGGCCATCTATATATGTAAGATTGTGATAAAACACAAGTAGTAACTGACCCTTGGTTTGTTACCAAAGAACATCCTGAGGTCAGGTGGGGCACAGCAGTGACAGCAGTTTGTGGGCTCAGCTTTGTCAAGTTATAAACCTGACAAGTGGAGCTATAGCCACTCCTGCCAGTCTGAGTTTCAGTGAGTCACAGTCAGCCAAAGAATTGTTCTTTATCCCCCCCAACCCACCACTGCCCCCTACCCCACTCACAAAGACGTTTCCCTGCCACCACCACCGGAGCCCCTGTATCAGGCTCTCTGGCAGAGGGACTGTGCATAAGGGCCCCTTTGTTGCACTGACTGGAGGGACATTGTCTAAAAAACACTGCCTGCTCAGGAGATGAAAGGCTAGCCTTTCCTCTCATCTAAGCTAAGTTTATCCTGCCTGAACTCTCCCTTTTATACTCACCCAACAAAGGGATGGCTTTAAGATATAAATCGCATATACTTATCAAAATGTCCATCACTGCAAAGGGATTTAGATCCCTCTGATGTGAAAAGTCAGTTAACCCATAAGATTCCCAGGCCAGTCTGAGATTTGTGTTGAGGGCCATGTCTTTGTGGTGTCTTCCACTTTCTCCTGACTTGAAAAGATGAACCTGCAGAACTGTGACTGTGATAATAATTGAAGACAGGGTAAACAACACACCGTTCTTAGTTTAAATTCTCAGTGTGCAGATCTCAGGGTATTGACTGTAAGGTTTACAAAACAATAATGATTATGAAAAACAGTTAAGCCTCATCACTGCTATACACATACACCCATGTGTATGTTCATAAATGAGTGTGTGTCTTTGAGAGCTGGTAGGACACGGTGAGTAGGGACCAGTGCTGGTATGTGTGATTATATTTGAAGTCTGCTGCAGTTTTGCCATTGTCAATGTGCCCATGGCTCCTGAAGCTTTAATAAAAAATAAATAATTTAACTATCAAATTCAATAATGCCATGTACAGCAAGCACTACATCTGATAAATAAGCCTTGGGGGGAGAGGGTGATGACAAAGTTGTTGGACAGGGGAAAATGAAAAAGACATGTTTTTACATATTGCTGAAAATATCAGACATTTGACCTGTTTTCCCAACAAAGGGGCTGACATAGAGGACTGTACCAGGAAAAATCAGCAAGTTATAAGAAGTCTGACGGAACTTATACACTGTCTCTCTTTCTCTTTCTCTCTTTCCCTCTCCCTCTCACTCACGGGTCAGCAGGTTCATGTCTAACAGGAACTTGCAGGGTGGCTTGCAATCTGATTCAAAACTGTGGGAGGCTATCAGGTGGTCTACTCAGAACCCAGAGCTCCATAAAGGGCCAGCAGAACACTGAGCTGCTGAGGACTCGGGTGACACAGTTCCAGGTGTAACAGAACAGTACAGAGACTGACGGAGTGGAACAGCAGCAGGCAGCGACCGTGCACCTGCATCACAGAGGAGGAACTGATGAGTCTGAGCTGAGTATGTACCAACAACTGTGACTCAGCGTAATGCACTGGATTTCTCATCCTTTCATCCATAAGGAGGGTGACTGCAGCAGAGGAATGTGCGTTTCCATGTGTGGAGTTTAAGGGCCAGCTTAACTCATCCTGACATTTTTCACTTAGATCACATCCTAAAGTTTGAATACAGTGTTATATAATGATCTGAGAACTGGTGGTGATAGATAGTATTTTGGCCAATTTTCTGCCTTCCTCCTATAAATGATCTAGTTCCAATAACTCGTAGGGCTACATCACCACTCTCTGCTTCTGTTCTGAGTACTAGGCCCATATTCATAAAATATCTGACTAGTGTTGCTGATCCATGACCATTTTGAACTTAGACTCATAATGAATAAGTATGGGATATGGCTAGGGGAACCTTTCAGCACAAAGATAAAATATAGAATAATTTGTGCATTATTTTTAAACAAAAGATTTTTAACTATTTATGTTAGAAAAAAAATAATTTGAGTTTGGACATTTAATATAAATTCCGCTTTGTGAATATGGGCCCCTGAGAGGTGGGTGAACAAACCAAGTGAACCCAAGGTTTGGAGTTATGAGGGTGGGTGCAGTGGATTTGCAGGGGATATTGGTGTGTGGTAGTCATGTAAAAGTGATAGAAATAAGTTATATCCAACAATTATTTTAGTGTTGAAAGGTAAGCTACAATATGTATTCAGTTTTTTTTTAATCACTGACATTGTCAATAAAACTCTCCTGAAAAACTCTTCACAAAGCCCCATAAATAAATCCATCTCTCTAATCCCATCATATCATTCTGGACAACTGCTTTCTGTCTCAACATCATTCTGGCAGTAAATTTATAATATCTATAATACCTATTTGCAAAATATCAAATAATGTGTTGACCTGTCTGTTGTGTTTGTACATATTGTTCATTTGTAATCCTGTTGAATAATATCGCATGACAAAACCTGGCATGCATAATTATTCAGATTAGTGCTTAGCATGCAGAAATTGATGGGATGTGCATTTACACATTATAATGTTTAAAAAATATAAAGTAATGTATGTACACTGAAAGCTAAAAGTCTGTCTGACTGAATTTTGCCTTCAAATTTTTGAAAATTGTCAGTTTAATTGTCTTACTTACACATGATTCTCAATACATACAGCGTAAAAGTGAAGTGCAGGGAGACACCACAGCTCTGGTGTCATGCTCATTTTACATTTCATTCATTCATTCATTAGACCCCCTTATTCTTTGCTATTTACAGCATCATACTTATGCTCACGTTGGGTGAATGAACACATGTAAATACAAAAAATGTTGTTGCTATGATCTAAACAAAATACAGTTGCAGAACAAATAAAGATTCTCCAATTACCCAATTTTTCTGCATAAGCTACATACTAAAGATGAAATGTTAGTACACACAATGAGCAAAAGAGCAAGACATTGATCAGGAACAGCTAGAAATGTATGAAAAAGACCATCGATGGCTCCCTGTCCTGGAGCAGCTGGCCGACGGGGAGCTCTCTCCTCCTCTCCCCGTCCCTACTGTTTACTCAGCTGGATGGCCGCAGGGCCCGACATACTCCTTGCTGGCCCCAGCAGGCTCGCGTAATTGCTTTACCCTGGGATAACTGAACAGCCCAAGGCAATCTCTGCTACACATCCTCCTCCCTCTTGCGCTCTCCCTCTCTTTCTCTCCCCTAGAAGGAAAGGATGAATGAACTCAGCACGTTACTTACGTTCCAGGCGCTGTTTGCGATGTCACGATCACAACTCGCCCGACCACGAGCCGGTGGAGCTTAATGAAGAACGAAAACTGCAAGAAGAGGTCTTTTTCTCTGATACTCGGTCACAGTGTATGCCCTACATCCTGCAACATTCCTTCATGCTTAAAATATCACCCTTATGAAAGGCTATGTTAGTGTATGAAATACAAAGTAAGAAAGAAAAATAAGATATGAAATGGCTCTGAACAAGGGCCATTGCTAATTACATGAAATGCAACAAATTTGAGAGTAGAGTGGAGAGTTACAAACAGGGAGCATGAAAATGGCTCAAGCAATGGACTGTAACCCGGATTTTGAGGTGAACATGTCGTGAACACCCTCAACACATACAAAATATTCCCTTCTGCTGTATTACATGTTTTGTAATACTGAAAAGCTTTAGTAAATTTTTTACAGTCTTAGTTCAGATTTACATGACTGGACATTTTTTTTGAACCAGATTAAGTGTAGGTAAAAGGTACAATTGGAAAAATATGGTATTCAGTGCAACCATTGAACATATGGCCTCTAGTTATATTGTCTGTTGTGTCAATTGCCTCAATGTTTGGCAAAAATAATTGGTCTATGGATAGCTGTACTTTTGCCAAATGTGAAAGGTGTAACAGAGAAAGGAACATGTCAAGGTTATGGCAACAATTAATGTTAGCGCTCCAGCACTCCAGAGACTACTAGTCTAATCTGAGCTCATCATGCGTATCTTTTTGGATGTGGTTAAATAGACTTTTCGCATTATTAGTGTTCTGTGTGTCCTGAAATCCAAGGTTGGCGGTGTTGGCCAGACAAACAGCACTGTGGCCTCAATGTTGTTGTGGAAACACGCTTGGGATAATCCCCATCCATGAAACCTGCTAGAGGAGCACTCCACACACGAGTGCGTAGCAAACACACCTGGGTACACACTGAGCACGCCACCGACCGGGCACCCATCAGCGCCAAACTGCTAACCTGCCACCCTCAAGCCTGGTGCTCTCACAGTGCCATAATCCCTACTGACCCCCAAGGTGACATACACACGCTCAATGTAAGAGGGCCAACACACACGCTCACACGGAAACGAGCCTGGCAGGGGTTTCTGCCAATGACAGCCAAGGAGATGGAGACACACCAGAGTGGCCCTCCTCCAATCCTGTGTCTCCTGACACTCACACTCAAGGAGAGGTGTCAGTGTTAGTGAGGGGATGGTTAAATGTTTCCCAGCACGGGAGCTGAAAAAATTCAACACTGGGGTTGGGGTTGAAGAGATACCACCACCCATTGGGCACTGGGGAACGAGGCCCTGCCAGACCCCATCACTGAGGACGCAGCTCGTTTCACACCCCACTCTCTCACCCCAGTTACGCTGCCCAGGGGGACTGTCCCCTCCCCCTTAACTCCTTCCCGTTACCCCCTCCTGCAATTTGGTGGAATCTGGGCCAGACGGTGACCCAATCTGGAGATCTGGTCACCTGGGCCTGATGCTCTGTCCGTCTGGTCCCATAGCAGTAGTGCTGATCTAGAATCAGGATTCCCCTCGTCCATATCCAAACTTTATCCATTATGCGCTAAAGGGAAACGCTGGTCCTAGATCAGCGCTCCGACTCTGAGCTTTCAGCCAGGCCCTGGCCTAGCACGTGTGGTGGCAATGTTCCATTGTGTGACACCTTGCTTGGGGGACACTCAGTCACTTTCTCGCCTGCCTTCGAAGAGGGATGACAGCAGGCCCCCTCAGGCCGTGCTGATCCCCCACAATGCTGAGCGGGAGATAGCAGCAACGCATTAGGAGTGAGTGGAGCGTGAAGGGCTGGCCGGAGGGAGGCAGACGGAGCAGAACGGGCAGATGAGGCCGTGAGCGCCACTGCAAAGATGAGGGTTGTTCTGGAGCTTCCCCCCCCTTCCTTTAAGAGGATAAACGTGCAACTCGGCCTCATCTTCAGTGAGTACATCTGCATGAAGCGGGGGCGCCACACTGCAAGGCACACACTTAATTAGCTGAGCTTAGAGCTGGGGGTTAGGGGGTCTCTTAATTGAACATCCACAGTCTGATTTTCAGCCTCTGTGCCTTGCACTATGAAAGTCCCCCTTCATGAAGGCCTCAGAGGTACACAGTGTGCAGATGGAGGAACCTAAACCATAGGGACAGCGGTGGGGGGAGATATACCAACAGCAGGGTCAGAAGGCGGAAGCTCCAGGGGGCAAGGAGCTTGATGGAAGTAAAATTTTTTTAAAATATAAGACAAAATGTGATTTCCCATTTGAGATTTGTACAATTATGGGAGGAACAAAAACAGGACAGAAAGAACCAGAGCAGATTTGTTTGCACAGAGCTCTTGTGCAAACAAAACCTTGGTGGATTGATTGACTGGGCCGATTTCTTCACATGTGGGGCTGATTTTAGGCCCACGAGGACAAAGAACCATCCGTTATTTAAGAGAAATAAATGAAAAGAAGCGCTTAGAGCCTGACGGTTGTGAGAGTCAGATGTTAGACAGGCCCTGTGCTCAAGCACCCATGTCAGCAGAGCACTGAGAAACAAGCAATTTGCTCTTAACCAAAATCCTGCAATACCAAAATCCTGTTCTTCCTTCTTTGGACAACCAAGCTCCAGGTAGCCACATCATCAACTCCTACCTGACAAGACCTCAAATGTGTAAAGATTATCAACCAAGGACAAAAAGAACTGAGCTCGAAAGAGACACAAACAAACACATGCTAACAAACAGTTTATTTGAAAAATAAAAGCATAATAAATTACAGTGTTTAATATATAATCCCAAAAATCACAATAAAAGAAATATGATTTAAACAGAAACCTTTTGCAAAAAAATAAACTTGGAAGAAGAAAATGAAGGCAACACATCCAAATCAATACAAAATGTATTTTAAACAGCATTCACACGTTACACCTGAATAATAACAGTTCTTTATGCAGTGCACAGATGGTGATAAAACATTAACACATAGTGGTATCTTCTATTCCAGTAAGTAAAAAGCAACCTGAAGTCTTTCAACAGCAGCCTTAGGGTCTTCTATCAAAGTTAATCTCTGCCGAACTGTATAAATCTTGTTATTTGCTGCTTTGTATCTCCTATGTCTCACAGAGAGAGTGATAGCAAGAGCACTAAGAGTTCACTTTCATATACAAACTGATTTGCTTTTTGCATATACTGAGAATACATTATTTGCCAGGTTATTTTGCAGTGCACATCGGTTATAATAAACTTTGTTACGCACGAAGACGGCAGGAAACTCACCTCACCAGGAGGTATGCCAAAACAGAGCCAACAGCCGCCATCTTTATTGCTTTCTGACAGACATGACTGTGGGACAACCCTCAATATACCTTTACATGAACATCATCATCTGTTTTATGCAAGTTTTATTTTTTGTAGAAATGATCCGACACATTGGCCCACAGGTCTCTACATTTAACATTCAATCGATACCACAACCTTCTGTCCATGATAACAATGATAGGGGCACTAGCAGCTCTTCGGCAGGACTTGGTAAACTGTAGTGCTGTTGGCCACGCCAAGCGTGCCAGTAAAATGTGCCACTTGGCGAATTATTAGCAGCTATTATGTAAATGATAAGCATCATCCAACGATCGGTGATATCTGGATGTGAATGTTGGTTCAAAAATGGAGCATTTCGACACAACTCAGCACTGCTCAGACAACCCGTCCAACTCACATCACCATAGATATTAGATATTAATAACTTAAGGGAGATAAATCACTAACAGGAAGTAACATAGCAGTGAGATAAATAAAAGACTATACACCGGTATACCAATCATAAAAAACGTGAAAAAATACCAAGCAGAAATACAACCACAAGGGACTTCAAAATGAGATTTAGAAGAGCACGCCATCACCTAATCTGTACATTTAATTAAAACATCAGGAGAGACAGCATTTAAACATACGCAGAAGTAAACATTTAAAAGAAAAATCAAATTCATTTGTTATGGTGGGTCCTAATTATTGATACACAAACCACAAATAGGGAAAGTGATGATTTTACAGTACATTTATATTACAAATACATGTAAGATAAAATCAGCACTTTCTATTTCATATATATTCTATATTATATATAGTATATCCCTGCTAATTGCAAAACACATGCTTACGACAAAACGTTATGAAACTTTATAAATATCAAACTCCCAAAGAAAACAATCCAGCCAATACTTATCTCTGAAAACACTAACACACAAGAAAAAAGCTACATCTGATACCTATTGATAACTTCCTTTGTGTTAGCATATAACATAGAGACATTTGGAGTGTTAGGTTCATTTAGTCAAAAGACAAGAACCAGTTTTTTGTAAAGTGCCATTGTTTCATACCTATCTTTGCAAACTGTAGTGGGGAAAAATTGGTTATTATCACTACAGGTGGCATTAATGCTCTAGCATTTCAGAAAGAACAAATCTGCAACTTAGTGAAGACAACATGGAACAGTAAAATACAGTGTAAAATATAACAGGGTACAGTACTGCAGCGGCAGCTGAATGACTGTCTGTCCCAAGAGACATTCAACCTGACAGATCTTAGCCATCTAGAGATACACAGAGCGTTGCCATAATGCTGCTCAGGCATTATAGAGATGTGGCAAATAATGTCACACCAGTGTTAGGAAAACATTATGCATTGCGTTTTAATGGCATGAAGTGGTAGAAGTAGAGTAAATTAGAATCCCGGTGTGGATCTGATGCACTTGTGACATCACGCCACCTGCTGTAGTTCTATATGCCAGCTCTCCTTACTCAATGCAATGCAGTCTTTGGTTTGAGTGATGGATGGTTTGATATGCTCTTACAATAAAATGATTTCTAAAGAGGCACTTAATAGACTACTTAGTGATTAGATCAATATTGAGCAATTAGTAAGTAAGCAGGTATGCATGACCCTAAAAGATTGGCTTTCACTTTACACTTATGTTTTAAGTCAGTAATACATGTCTCTTTGAGGCAATCTGGATTTCAGTTTCAGGATGGGTAGTGTATTGTGCTTAAACTGACCATAACATTTGGCTTTTGAAGTTCTATTCAAAACAATTTAAACTCATGGTAGTATTTTTGACCTACGTTACATTTGGCTGGGAAGGATGGAACCTGGAAACTATATCCCTCTCTCCCTCCATCACAGACTGACTGACTCCCCTAATGTCATGACAGTGCCTGTTTCACCATTATATGGCAAAAACCTAATAAGGGGACACACCACATCATCCACGCCACAGTCTTTGCACAGTGTCTACAGGTGAAGGCCTCGTCAGTGCCTCATCAACCAACAAGCCCTGGAGCTAGGGGTAAGGTCTACATACAAATGTATATTTCATAACTGTTAATCGTTAAAAATGAAGGCAATTGTTATAAACATTAAAAAGCAAGTGCTGCTAAACCCTGTTGAGATAAACCATTCCCCTGCCGCACTGGTGTCATAAACTACACATGCCAGCATCATGAGCTTTTCCACAAGTAATGTGCATTACACATGGCCTAAAACACACACCCTGAAAATCTGTGCTTTTCTCCTCTACAGCTTTCTAGCACATGTAAGCATTTACCAACAAACATAGTAATGCACACCTGAATCTCCTGACAATCTATACCTGATTCTCCAGCGTTTTAACATGAGAAAAAACATTATCTGATAGGGGGATCAAGTTGTCTTAGGCCATTTTTGGATTCCAGTGTAAACATACAAAATAATACAAATAATAAATAAAATCCTTGGCCTGAATTGGCACATTTACAAAAGCCACAGGGTTGAATTTGACACACAGTTTAAGAACTTCAAATATACATTTTTTTAAAGGCAACCAAAAAATATTTAAGAGCAAATCATGATATTCAACTAGGTAATAACTTCAGCTACCCATGAAATGTGTTAATTAGTATAATGCAGAACTATGCAGCGTGATGTCATAATGAGTATTTGGGAGTGTTCTAAGTAGGTAGGAAGTGCTAATCTCTTACATTAGAGAGGAGATATATTGGCCTTGCTGGGGAGGGAGACTTTGGGGGGGGGGGGATATTTGGAAATGAGCTGTGTTTGGCGAGAGCTCCCGTCTCCCCTGCGCTTGCCAAGGGTCACGGCTGAACTTCAGAGCTGTCTGTCAGTCTGCGGCCTGGAGAGAAGCAGACAAAGAGGGCTGTCCATATTGACAGCTGCCCCCCCCCCCAGCCCCTCCAATCCTGGGTCACATGGTACAACCCTGCAGAGATCTGAACAAATGAGGGTTACCCAGGAAACACTGAGACACAAACGCACAGCTCACACATTGCTCCATTTGACTTTGACTGGGCCCATATACACAAAAAACTAGGACATGGATTTTAAAATGTGACAATTCATCGGAACTTCTCAATCCATACGGTGCAGCTGCCCTTCCTGTGCGTGGTCGCCCAGGACAACACCTTCAGCAAGGTTGCACACCTGTCCGGATGAGGGCTTCATTCTCAGGTCTTTAAAAACACAGCATGGGAGGCGGGTGGTGGGGGGTGGGGGTTGGGACGGACGGGAAGGAGGGAGAGGGGTTAGCAGTAACAGTGGCAGTGACGGGCGCGAGAGTGTCGGCCCGCCCCTGAAACCCTGTGAAGATGGCGGCCTGCCCGCGAGCCTCCATCTGTCTACACCCGGCTGGGGAAGAGGTGGGGGCTGCGCAGTGCCTGCCTCTTCCTCAAAGGAAGGAACCACAGGATCTTCCAGTGGGTGCCAAAAACCTCAGCAAACGTCTGCTGCCAGGGCTTCCTAGGCGGGTTTCTGGGAGGGAGAGCGGGAGGAAGAGAGGTGAGTTTAAGACACAGAGGGGAGAGAGGGGATAAAAGGAGAGAGAAACATATACACACTTGTGCACATTCCCATTTTCACAAATATAAATATAACACACACACACGGGGGCATGCAGATGCAAGCTGCTTTTGGGATCCAGCACAGAGGAGGGTCACACAGATTTCATCAGACTCAATCTGATGAACCTCACCAAAAGGCAAGAATGCACTTGTAATACAGCATATATATAGTCTATAATAAAGCCTATCTATACTACTGTACATTATTACATATGGTCAGTAATCTATCAATTTATGTATGCATAACACTTTTCATGACTGCAACACGCCACTCAACACTACTGTGCATTAAAGTATGATCACTTAGCCACCTCACAGTTCAGTACAGGAAATTTCTGAGGAGTGGCAAATGCAATCATATACAGGCACACACAAATGCAGCACTACAGGGAGATAATAATGATGGCTGAATGATGTACAGAGACATAAAAAATGGGTGGAGTTACAATTACCAGTCAGTCACTGATTTGGTTCAGCCAACCAAAAGGCTTTGCACTTGACAGCAAAACACACCGATTGGTTAAAATCATTTTTTTACTGACAACATGTTATCAGTTATTTACTGGTAACATATGTATCTCATTCCCCCATCACTAGGAGACAGATGCAAATGTAGGAGAGACACATAAAACTCACATTTCATCCAGGAAGTGAGACATTTTCTCAATGGTGGTTGTATCCTAAGAGAGAAAACAGTAAGAATTAAAAGAGCCATTTTCCTTTTTCTCAATGAAACCCAGCTAATGTTAATGTAGTGTAATGTAATGTAGCACATTTTTGGCTATAACATTTTTGAACTGTAGATCCTTTCAGTTCCCCTTGTGTCCATTTTAGTATTTATCTTTTAAATATCCTTTATATGCATTAATTTTAATTTTATTTTACTTCATATTTGACTGTCATTCAGATCACATGAACATAAAATGTGTTTCTGCATGTGTATTTATATGCATACACCTCAACAGCTATGCGGACACTTTAACAGTACACCTCGGGATGTGGGGAAAAAAAGAGGTACAGCACAGAGACAGAGACCTAAAGCTGCTTACTGTCTCAATCAGATGCTTAGATGTGAGAATCTATCTTTGAACTTATCCACAATGACAGCAATGTCCAAATCCTCATCAGCTATGATTTAAACAATGAGGATACAGCAGCTGACACCAGCGACAATCCTTCACTGCTTTTACTGTGCGCCAGCTTGGCACCCTGATAAGACAGCTGCTTACAAACAATTGGATGCGCATTTAGGGACGTAAATCCCTCCCCACGTGAAAAGAAGAAGAGAAGGGCTCTAAAACAGAAACACGCAGTATGTAAATGACACAGGATTAACGCAGATGGCTAAAGGACACATAAGATGTTAAAACACATCCCTGATTGATAGCATAGCTGTTCACACGGTAGAAGTGACTAGAGGGGATGGAATGCTTATAAGGGATTGGACGAGGCTCAACCAATGACTTGGCAATGCACAACGTCTCAGACAGGCCTCGAAAATCTCCGACACCCAAGCTGTATTCAGCCTGAAACAAGTGGGACAAACTACAGAGGCCTTATTCGGTATAAGCAAGAAGCACCTGCTATTTGTGTGTGCCTATAGCCCTTTACATGCAGTCTTAAGTATTGTGTGTATGTGTATGTCCATGGTTGAATATGCATACATGCAAATGTGCATGTACACGTGTGAAGGTGGATACCTATGACTGGCTATAGTATGTGTGTATGGATGTGAAATGTGTTTTAAGCAATGCATATGTGTGCATCTTTGCACACAGTGTATGGCCATAGGTAACATGCATGTAGTGTTTGTCTCACTGTGAATGCCCACATGCATACATCAGACATGCACATTTTCATGTGCTCATCCTCAGCTTCCCTCAGACAGCCTTCAGTACAGCGGTGTTGAAGTCTGGCCCAAGAGAGTGCATTCACAAACCAATAAGAATCCATTAGAGTCACACATGTCAAGCAAAGAGAGGCCTTTATGCTTCCCTGACAGGTACACAACACTGTTGAACTCTGGGAAAAGGGATTAATCAGCTGAGCGATGAACGTTTTATGAAGCCAGGCAGCTTAATTGAGGGGTTGTATGAAGATCACAGACTAAAGCACAGTCGGGTGCGAGGGCTCAGGCAAAACCTAAACTGTGAATCCGATCAAGTGCACTCAGAAAGATGGATCAGGATCAGGTCAGATTGAATACACTGACCTGGCACATGGTGAAGGAGTGGGCCCCCCTGCTGAGTTTGGTAGTTATCATGCAAGTGGCTAAATAAAAAGCCTCAGCCCTGCTTAAAATAAAGAAAAAAAATACATGCTAATACATACATGATAAATTGAATTTCAACCTGTTATAATTCAAATTATTTATATCAGGAATTCAGTTCCAAGTAGTTAAAATAGAATTATTCTATTATTCTATTCTGCATTCTGTCCCACCTCATTAAATGTGTGCATACACACACACACACACACACACACACACACACACACACACACACACACACACACACACAACATATATGATTTGGACCAATGCCTATATTCGCTATGAAGCCAAAATTTGTTTTCATAGGTTATTCGTGACTGACAACTGAAGTTCCATCCTCACATGGTTCATGACCCTCATTTCAACAATCACGACCATGTAAACATGGTCAGAATAATACATATAGTAAAAAACACTTTAACAAGATTCAGCAACATTCAATACATCAATCAGCCAGCTGTAGGGAGAGCTGCGCTGTGAAAAACCAGCCTGAGGCATACTATGGAAAATAAGGGTTTGCGAGCCATAGGGTTTACACATGCTTTTGCCCTGATATCTGTGCGGACATGTACTCAGCATGGCTCTCAAGAGCTGAAAGATGTTACCCCAGCACCATTCAATATTATTCTCCTCTCTCTCTTTCACTCTCACTACCTCTACCCCACTCTGGGATGACAAACTGCAGAGCATGTCTCTGCTGAGCAGCTGCTGCAGACTGTGGTATTGCACCCCTCAGGGACATTGGAAGAGGGGAATATTCTGGAAGGGGTGGGAGGTGAGCTTACCCACCACCAAAAATTAGGCTGCCTATGTCAGTAAGACTGACAGACAAGGGATGAGTGCTAACATTAACAGTATTTCATTTAAAGCCTGTGCAGCTGTTAAAACTAAAAACATATCATACATAAGGTTCAACACCAAACTCCAACTGGCATAATTGGAATTTTGCATTATCAATGTAAATGAAGGCTTGATCTACCTGGACAAACAATAAAAGTCCCAAAATGAGCAGACATTCACTATTGTGTTTTAAATAATGCTATAATTAATACAATGGTGAGGAACATATCCATGATGCTGCTGTCTTCAGCAGTGCCCTGAAAACAGTAAAACAACAAAGGGAGAGCAGGGCTGGGATTTCTCACTGGTTTGGTTCCCCTGGGGGAAGAAGAGGCGACCAACATGTGTGCAGGAGAACATCTGGAACAACCCTGGTGCATTGTTCACAGAATCTTCTCTTTAAATAAGGAATGCGACCCACCCCCCTAATTAACCCCCAAACCATCATTGTGAGCAGGATAGGCACTGCTCTGCCGAAACATCTGGCAGAGCCGGGGCCCCTGGCGGGCTCCGGAGTCAGCTCGGTGGTGGAAAATAAGATTAGGGTATCTGTTCTTTTTAAAGGGTATGAGCAATTTCTAATTATTTTAACTGGGTCAGAGATAATCCTCTTTTTTCGCCAGCCCTCACACGATGTCATCAATTAAGGGATCACAGTCAAAAGTGATTATCCCCCATTGCCTCCCGGGTCCGGGTCCGCGATAAGATTTCGGTCTGGGGTTTTGCGTTGTGGAGAAGCAATGCAAAGCGTTGGAGGGCGAGCATTCGAGCAGGGATGGAGGTGATGAATTTGAGCCTTGCGTTGGCTCAGCAGGAGACCACTGACAGAGGCTCGCACAGCTTTGGCTGCACGGGGGTCTCTGCAGGTGATTCATCCTCCAATGAATTAATTGACAGACAACTGTCAAATAGCAAGTTGTTTCACCAGCTGAACAATGCATTTGAGTAAGAACAAGTGAAACAGGTCAGCTCTGAGACCTCTCAGTTACATTAATTATTACATTATTTACATACATATTTCCCAAACTGATGCAGTTTGTCTTTACGAGGCCTTTTGACTGAGCGTGTGCTTTTCTTTCTTACTGCGTGATTCCTTATCAAGATTCAGCACCAAACATAACACAAACAAACAAAACACTCAAAACACAACGCCAATGCAGGGTAAAATCAGGGGTGGTCTATTTTTGCTTTGCTCGCTACCTTTGTGGTGGGATCTGTTTTGTGGCTGTAGGAATCAGTGTTCTATTCTTTTGCAGATGCAGAAATGAGCGTGTTCAGAAGTTCTACGGCTGTAGCAACTGGTGTGTTCAGTTCCATTGAGACTGCAGAAATCAGTTATTTCACAGCTGTATAAATCAGCGTGTTCAGCAATTTTTCAGCAGTATACATCAGTGCTCGGTTCACTTACACCAGGGGTTCCTAACCTAGGGTGCGAGATGGAATTTCAAGGGGTGTGACAAAGAGTGGCTTGTGTCCTTGAGTGACAAGTCCTGAGTCATCACTCAGACAACTGCCAGAGTGCCTTGAGAAGTGGTAGTAGGTGAATGTGTTGCATAGATGGTAGTATTGTCTATTTAATCAAAAGGAGAGAATAACAGAATTAACATACAAGTACCTGATTGTCAGAGTATTGTTTTTAAAATCATAACATAACATGTGACATAATCATTGTATATTGTTTCACTCATAAATTCACGATCGCAAGAGTTTGTACAGTATTTCACCCCTCATGGCCACTCGCCTGTCGCCTCTGCTCACATGCACTGACCTGATCATCTTCAAATGTGATATTACTTTCTGTAGGGGGTGCAAACATTAATCAAAAATTTCTTAGGGGTGTGGGGCATAGAAAAGGTTGGTAACCGATGACTTACACTGATCAGGATCCTCAATGCTGAGTATACAGACTGAAGCAGTATATGGTTTATTGTTTAGTTTATTTATAATTCTGGGGTTCAGTGCATCTTTTCTCACAGAAATGTTTGCTAGAACAATCCTCCACTGAACCTTCTTCATGGTCTCTGAGCAATGCACGAGTCCACCAATGCTGGGACAGATGGGACATCAAACCCTTGTGGACAGTATGTGGCCACTTCTTGTTTATGGCATGTTTCCTGTGTTCGGTGAGAGCATTTCCTGTTCACAGTGCGTGGTAACGGGGAATGGGATTAGTGGGCCTGTGATAATACCGCTTTGCCTGGGTCTTTGTGCAGGGCTGAAGCTGGGCAGGAGCAGGCTGAAGTCCAGCTTTGTGCAGATTTGGTCTGGGATTAGGATGTGTGAGCGGCTGGCAGATTAGCCCCATCGGAGCCCTGAGCTCATCCAGGGCCAGCATGGGGAATCAAATCATTAGCCTTGGCTAAGGGCAGGGATGTTCGATCTTACCTGAGAGGTGCCAGTGGGTTCAGGCTTTTGTTCTGAAAACACATGGTTCCAGCACTATAACACCTGATTCAACTAACAACAATCTGCAATCAATGCCTCAATTAGCTGAATCGAGTGCTTATTAGCGCTGGGTTTGGAAAAAAAAAGCCTGTACTCACAATGACACTTTTTAGAGAGGAGACTGGAGACTCCTGCTCGTGAATGCAGGTAAATGATCCTAAACTGGCTGAATGGCCTATGGGCTGGTCCACACTCTGAAGTTTTCACTTTCCTAGAGCATAAGCCTGCACAGTGGAGAGTCCTGGCCCAGGAAGAATAGTGAAAGCACACTATAATGGTCAGGTGACTTGTTGTTCGAGCTAGCAGGTTCAATCCACATGCAAGGCATTTAACCCAAACAACCTTATTTACCTTAGTAAATGTCCAGCTGTATAAATACCACATAACCACATAATCCAGAACATTCCACATGCATGTCACACATTCATGTCAGCATATTATTTTAAAACAGCCACATAGTGTAAATGGCACGGAATAACAGCGCCAACTAACTGTAAAAGACCTACATTTAAAAGTAGCGCAAATGTCATTAGTGACTTACTTTCCCTCTTATTGGGGCTAAAGTCGATCATCTTTAGGGACCTCTGTTACATCTGAGGAACATGTAACATGGATCGCATTATGGAACCAGATGTTGCTGTGGATTACAGCGATTACAGCTGCTCAGACAGACCCGCGGACAGACTTTAAGTACATATGATTTATCTTGGAGCCATTCCTACATTGGCAGCACAGCTGCACTGCATCCTCATTGGTCCAGTCACGTTCATCCGGTGGCCATCTGAGTCATGCAAAAGGTTGTTTGACTAGTAACCACAGCTCCTTGGCAAGTCCTGGAAACGGCTACAACTCCACTGTAAGACACTGTGGAGTCTCATAATGTAGTAGGAATGATGAGTGAGCCACAGTGGCAGAATATAAATACAACGCGTACAACTTGTCCGTGGAGGATTTGAATTTGAAGCAAATACTGTATACATTTTTGTCTTACAGATGTATCTCCAAATTTTTGTAAAATCAAGATGAATGTCAGATGGACGTAAATCTTACATAGAGAGGCTGTGAGACTCTCATACAGCTCAGTGATGTTTCAGTAATGCAGTAGTGTGGGGAAGTAGGGCGTTGATTGGTCTGATATTACATCACAGTTTGGCTGTGCATAAATTGGACTCAGAGCATTCTGTAAGTGCTGCCCTGCTTGCTTGGGTAAGTGGCTTAGCACCTTCCATCAGGGTTCTCCCTAAAGAATGCGATAGTGGTGCTGTGCCAACTATATTCTCTTTCCAGTGCCATGATGCGAAATTAACCATGTCAACTGATTTAGCAACGATCATATAGAAAGATGTGAAAACAAAAGTAAAAACACAATTGTGAATTTTTGAGTTACATTAGGGGGTTTTAATGTATAATTAACATAATGTAACTGACACTGGTAATGGGTCTGCTGTACTGCAAATCCTCTTACAGGTTTGGAGGATGTGATGCACCACCTTGTAAAAACATTCTGGGAGAACCCTGTCTGCCATGAACAGGCATAACACCCTGCATGCTTTTTTAGGACCATAAGAACATAAGAATAAGATTAACATGAGGATTCACAATGGGCCATTAGACCCAAACAGACTTGTCATTTTCTTACAGAGTCCAGCACTGTGTTAAGCCTGAACTTGAATACCCAAAGGGTCTCTCCCTCTACCATATGATCTATCAAGCTGTTTAAAATATTCAAATCTCTGTATGTAAAAATACTTCTAGGTACCTTCAAAGGCCCTGCTGCTTCCTGTGCTGTGGCTTGCCTTCACAACAGATATGGGGTGGTTGAGCTGTGGTTTGGTGATAAGATGTTTGAGGAAGCTCATATTTGTAGCTGGCTGACCTTACCCTGGGAAGGCTTAGGGCAAGCCAGCATAAACCACACTAACATTCCAGCAACCAACACAATTATCTCTGTGCAGTCCATATTTTAACAAATAGTGTCACTGAAAGTGCCAGACTGAGTTTAGCCAATCATCAAGTTGTAGAATAAAACCTTTTGATTGGTCTATGCCAAATACCTCAGTGACTGACAGCCATTGTAGGTACACCTATAACCTCCATTTCATTCAACCATCAGTAGCTACCAAAATTCATGCCCCAGCGAAGGTTATCACCTTGATGGTAGCACAAAACATGTCCTAACGGTAACCTCCATTTCATTTTGAATTCAACCATTGCAGTCGAGCGGCCAACTGGCGGGCCGAGAAGAAGTTGAAATCAGTGAACTTTGACCCGCCGCTTGAAAACATCACCAAGCAGCAACCAATCGGATGTCACAACATCGGTTATGGGTACACAAATGCTGAAATGATGTTGTAAGCACCTGCTCTGCCGTTATACAGCTATAGTGACAGAATAAACATTACCTTTAAAAAGGCAGAAATAATGCTCTTGTACAAATAAAATCTAAACAGATCTCAGAAAGATTATCTGTATGGTACATTGATAAGATACAATAACAAGGTTTTCAATGGATGTTTGACCTATCTGGTTTAGCTAATTGTTCCCCCAACATCATATAGCTAACTTGTAATTAGCCCACAAGATTAATCAGAAAACAAACCAATGAATAAAATCCCAAAATAAGGCGTATCTCTCGAAAGATGCCTGGGAGAATTAACAGAAACAGATGCACTAACGTTCCATCAATTAACGTGATCACAAGAAAAACACCTTAAATTAGTTAAAACAGGACAATGAATGATTGTTTGGTGCTATTTACTTGTTTCTGGTTATCCGTGACAGTGAATAAAAATGAAGACTCCTGAGTGACAACTTGCCCACACGTCGGGCAGTGGCAGGCAGCAGCGGCGCAAGGTCTTCACTGTAAGGCTGCTCTTGGATAAAATCTATCATTCCCAAAGATCCAAAACAGAAAAACACGACAACCCAGTTAACACCCCTGGCCTCTCAGAGAGACAGGATGAGAGAGACCAGTTAGGACAGATTGTTTGGTTGGTTGCTTCATGCCTCAGCAAGGACATCTGAGTGTAGAACAGGTTGCTTATGCCTCCAAACATCAGAAGGTGAAAGTGGAGACACGCAACAGAGCCAGCTCATGACGCCACACAAACTGCTCCTGAAAGACAGAGAGATACAGAGGAGAGGGGAAAGAGAGAGAGAAAGAGAAGTGAACAAGGAATGAAGCAAGAGAGAGAAGTGAAAGGAGATGAGTGAGAGAATGAGAGTGGGGGAGACAAGAATGAAATTGAGAAAGAGTCGAGAGTTATTAAGCAGTTGTCAAAGAAGATTATAACAGAGTAATGTTAAAAGCAGGTGTATCTCACATTAGCAAAGTTAGCTGTTGTACACTTGTGCAATGTCTACAAATGTATGCCCTGCTGATAAAACATTTTGAATTTGAGAGAAACACAGAGTGAGAGACAGAAAAAGGGAAAGTGAGAGAATGAGAATGAGAAGGAAAGATGTGGAAGAGAGAGACAAGAGGTCAGTGGCAAACAACCCCTCCAACAGCCATCATCCTAATCTCAGTTCGGACATATTAATCCTCAGAGCGTGTGGCTGCCAGTGGATTTGGAGGCACATTGTTTCAGCGGTGCGTTTCATTTCTGGTTCCACACTGCAGGCAAAGCCAGCTCTTGCCTCCCGTGCTGGGGGCCCATTCACACAGTATCACAGTCCCACAGACTCTCAGAGCCACCGCCCGCCATTTGCTGGGATCCAGGACACTACACCCAGCTCCAGGAAGCTAAGCTTGTTCCCGCGCTGCTCCCGCAGCAGCGAGATAAAGGCATTATCTCACCCAAACAGCCGTCACCCAAACCATTCGCTCACATGGTTTTCACATTATTAGTATTTATTTATTTTTTAAATCATATCTGCCCATGTTAATTTGTGAAGGGGGAGAAAGGGTGGAGAAGGAGGAGGTAGTTGTGTAAACAACAAAACAACATAAAACAAAATGTACATTGGCCGGTATTATTGACAGGCTGTCATAAATTGAGTTTGGTATTGGTGAAATCAAACATGAATTGATTTTACATTAATAGTTTATGTAATACACACTTCACATTCACAACAAACAACAAATACCAAGGGGTAAAAGGGAATAATAGCAACAATCAATTTGGAGAGTTTATCTGCAGCAAATTACTTTGGATCTTACTATACTCTCTTACTGCAGAACAACTGCAGCCCCACAAAACTACCTTGAGTCATGTAAGCGCATCTAGGTATCCTGGGTCTCCAATTATATACATATATATCCAAATCAAATAGCAACTACAACTCCTTTATTTGTGAGGGAAAAAAATTTAAGTAGTTTTTCATTGTTGAAATGTTCAAATCTGAATATGTTTTAAACCTATTCACTTTGTAATATTATGCACAAGATGAGCTATATCCAAAATGGCTGACATTCAGCTAAAATTAATACTCTAAAGGTAAGAAAGGAAATTCAGAGGTTAAATTTTGGGCTGAATTATCCCCTTGAGATGAGGAATGCTTTTGGTGATGCATGAGGTGATGAATGGAGGTCTTGGTGCTCACCCTGTTTGGAGTAGAGAGGGGCTGGAAGTAGTAGTACTGGCAGAAGTTCAGGGCCAGAGTGAACAGACTCAGCACCTGGGTGTACAAGCACAGCTGAAGGAAGAGCCAGTGGTTGTCCTCTCCGACACAGTTATTGATCCTGCAGTGAAGGAGGGAGAAAGTCACAGGCCTGCTCCACATGCTATACATACAAACACACAAATGTTCTCAGATACATATGCTCATGGACACACTATGGTTGTGTGTGCACAACCAGCTTTTAATCAAATCAAATCTACAAAGTGTCTAAAGTACATTGCCAACAAGGCCAAAGTAAGATGAATCACATATTGTACATATTAGTTGGAAACAAGGCTCATTCTATGTGCTTACACTGTTCAGCCCCAGCACCTTTATAATGGCCAGATTTCTGACAGGACAGCAGAGGGGTGAACAGAGAGGTGTAATAACTCATTACAGAAAAATGACTGCATTGAGAGCCCAGAAAGACATCATTTGGCTTCCCCTTGCTGTCCTGTGCATCTGGAAAGTAACTTAGTTACACAAGTCGAGATATTAGAAGAGACATATTTCCCATGATTCCCTGCAGCACAGGGTTAACGGAGACGTAGTCAAAGTTCAGGGTATGGTATGTTTCTACTCTTAGTCCAAACAAACGGCTGTCAGTCCGGAGCCCCTTTTCCAGGGGGTTTATTTTGACAGAGATCACTTCCCTCCTGCCGGGGCAGTCCGTGGGGAGCCTCAATGTGCCCGTCACTCCCAACCATGTCAGAGAGTGCTGTCTGTCACCACTCTCACTGAGACAGAGCTGCCTTTCACCAGGACAGGCACGCAACAAAAACACATATGCAAGGCTCCACACACACACACACACACACGTGTGCACACACACACACACGGGTGCACACACAGAAAGACCCAGCAGAAGTGCAGTGCTATGGCCTTTGACCTCACCAGGGGCAGTGGTGGTCCATCCTTCGAACGCAGTGCCCACAGCGACTGCAGTGGTGGGACCTCTTGGGCCTCATCAGGTTGCACTTATTGCACAGCTCCCACTGCTCTCGTTCTGAAACAGAGAGGACACACATTCTACATTAGATCCTTGTCTCTGTCTGAAACAGAGTGAGGATCACCCATTCAATATTTTAAATATATTTTCATTTTAGAGCAGAGTGGTGGATCATGCAATCAACAGTAGATCCCCCTGTCACATACTGGAACAGAGCAAGGGATCACACAGTCAACAGCACATCCCCCCTCCCGTGTTCAAAAGGGATCCTGAAACAGAGTGAGGCTCTCAAAGTTAACAGTGGTTTACGAAGTCCTTTTCTTTCTGGTCTATCCCCTCCACTGCTTTCAGAGGTCCCAGTCAGGACCATTTTGGGATCTTCACTAACCTAGCCATTGGCATGCTCTAACAGGACTTGACTGAATGTTGATCAGCCAAGAATAACGAACAGTGAGATACCTTCACTCATGCTTCACAATGGATTGCAATTATGGTAATGGACTGCATGACTCCAAAAATTTAGACTACTCAAACGGCTTGACAGTACAAAGAGGGGCACCTTGGCTCAATGTGTAGCACCCATCTGGGTGATACACAGCAGATATTTTTTGTGCCATAATCCTCACCACTTATCAGCTGAGTGGGAGAATTATCATGACTGCACTCTTGCATCTTACAGATGTCAAGAGGTCATCATAAAACTCTCACCTTAATATCCAAGAACAGCAGTTACTGTAACAGCAACCTCCTCGACAGGGACAGGCAAGTCAAAGCATTGGTCAGAATCTCAAAAGGTGGTCTGAGGAAGTGTGACATGTTAAACAGGAGGTTCTGATACCCACCTGTACCTTAGCCACACCTCATGTGATTGGTGGGCAAAAATGGATTAAATCCCCAAAAATGGGAGGGTTTATCATTCTGAACTCCACTTCTAGCTCCAGGCTTACAGTGGAGATGTATAACCTTGGCATGGAAGGCTAATGTGGCTTGGACATCACTGTTCATCAGTGTTGAGCTGAGGGGGTGCAGCCTGTTAAAGTCTGCAGGCCCTCTGTGGCAGTATCACCTTACAGTGCTGCCCTCTGAAAGGCATTTCATATCCGCCCCTCCAACTACAAGGGCTGCATTCAAAGCTGCTTTAAGTGCTTAATTATGTTATCCTGTTACTCCTGTTTCCTGGGAAACCTGGGTGATTACCCACTGTCTCAAAGGTAGCAGCCTCTCTCTCCCATGGCTAAGCTAATATGGCGCTAATAGCAGACCAGGTGGTACGTTTGCACAGGGCAGGAGCCCAGCGCTGAAGATTTGCGACAATTGTTTATTAATGTTTGCTGGGGAGTGGATCAGCGATAAGGGGTTTACGTCCAACGCTGATGGCGATGATCGGATGTTCATCCTAGCAGCTTAGCACTGCACCACTTCTTTCCACGTAGAAGGTGGTGGGGATTTGTGGTAATCCGTTCGGAGAATCGCTCTTCAGGGTGAAAGGTTGATCCTGTCACAGCCTCATCACAGTCTGGTTATCAGAAGGAAAGCCAGGTCTTCAGCCCCAGAGAGCATAGCACATCCACTCCAACTACCAACAGTCCTGGCTCATTGTGGTCACTGAAGATCCCGTGGCACTTTTCCAAACAGTAAGGGTGTTAACCCTGGTGTCCTGGTCGAATTCACACAAAACTGCCTCTCTAAATATATATATGGCCAGATACTCATGCCACCCTACATCTGGTAGCGCACATGATCCTCTCCATTCCATACCCGCATTCATGAGTTCATGAGTTCATCACTGCAAATGAGAATTTACTGCTCAGTTGACCAACTTGGTTAAACAGTAAATAAGTAATTTGCCTTAGATAGCCAGGGAGGTTCTGCAGTGTTGAAGGACTGGCTCTGGTAGTATAGGATTCAGCGTAGTGATCGGCAAGTAGAGACACAGAGGGTGGTTATTATGTTCACTCCAGCACTTTTTTGCATATTGTGCAGGGTTCCAACACATTCTCCCATTTGGAATCGCCAAGCATCCTCTGCTTTTGAATCAGCTCTGTGCCACTTGTAGTAAAGCACAGAGCACTCCCACTGAAGTATGTGCACTCTAGTGAAACACTGACTCACTCTTGACTATGTTATACACACTATATGCTACACAAAAATACTATAAGAAATACAACGCTGACAGGAACAGAGCTGAATCTTTCACTTATGGCTACTGGTACCTTGTAGATCCCTGACTATCTAGTGAGCCATGTTATGCTGCTCTTTTGTCTCCTGCAGTTGTAGACTCCTAGTCATAGCTGGCTAGTGGCCCTCATTAGACCCAGAAATGCCAAGACTCGTGCTCCAGCTGACTGAGCCACTCAAGAGCCTGCATCACACTGTTATCAAAATACACAAAATGATTCTTCAATCTCTGTGCCTGACCCTTTCAAATCAGTGACGGTCATGCCTTATAAAACTGTAACTGAAGCACGACAGTGCCATGCCGGGAAGATTTTACGGAAAGCTCAGCGGCCTGGCGCCAATCCCGCAGGGTTGGACTGATCTCGGAGCAGCACCAGTGAGAGGCTGAATTTCCCTCGCACGTCTGTTATTCTGAAGGACCATGACACTGTAAGGAGATAGTGCTTCATGTGGCCTGCAGAAGAAGTCCCTCTATATCCAAGAGCAGAAAGCAACTCTCTTTTACTTACTGAACCACATATGAGGGTTCATCAATCTAGCCTCACCTGAAAAAGAACCACTAATGGACAGTAATCCATTCTGTATTTTGCCTTGCTTGCAATTGTTCTATTATGCGTTTCTAGCTCCCATTTCTTGTTTAAATGAAAATCATGAGCAGCCATGATTATTAAAGCTGACAAATTCAGACAGGGAGTGAAGCAAGTTATGCTACACCACTTCATAGAGACAGATAATCATACGGGCAATCACACTGCCTGCAATGTTTTAAAACCAAGGAAATATGTGCAATTTCCCCACTTACTTGAACAACTATATCGGTTTCTCTGTCTCTCCTTCAGCCTCTCTAAAACACCTGCATGCCAGAAAACTGTCAGGGTACATTGCACCATACTTGCTAAAATAAAGGTAAAATATCATTGATTTCAAAATAAAATTTAAAGCATTTACTTGTGTGGAATTTTGTGAATGACTGCTCATACTACTGACTATGAGTAAATAATGGAGATTTGAAATGCTACTGACACTAAATAAATACATGTTAATCTTGCACCCCCTAGTGACCGAAACTGTATTGCATGTCAGAGAATGGATCATATTTTTATATCACCTTTGACAATCTCATAGGGTTTTACAGTTAAGGGGTGAAGCTAGTCTCAATCAATTTGTGTAGCACCTACCTTGGTGATGCACGGCAGTAATTTAGAGTCAGAATACCAGCGATGCAGAAAATTAAGCTTGACTGGTGATCTGATTGCCAGACTGAGAGTACTGGGATGGGAATTTAGCTGGGTGATCAAGAACCTGAGTAACCACAGAAAATGTGGACCTCAGTTTCCTGCTCCATTTTGAGATAGATGAGACCTTGACAACACTGCAGGGTCAGGAAATGTTCTCAAACGATTAAGATGATAGTCAATTTAGCATTTAAAATATGAAAAAATTCCTTACAGGGGTAATTTAGTCTAAATTGAAGAAAGAGGAGAGCTGGAGCACTCAGGGCTTTAAAGTTACATATAGCTAATCATTGAAGGACAATGCAGATCTTTCACAACACTGCCATGACATTAAAACAATGTGAAATTGTGAGCAAGAATATGCAAGAGTCACAAAGAAAAGAAAGTGCCATGGGTTGGACAAACAGGTGTCTGTCAGAATGACAAGGATCAGCATGAGAGAGCTTTTCACTGGCCTAAGACTCTTCCTTCATCAGCACAAGGAGTAGTTTAAACTGCCTCTATAACATTGTTTACAGGAAACACTTTAACAGCCAAGTGATGTCAGTGGTACCAGAAAACCACATGACTGCATTAATGTTTTAATGACACCAGCTCTGCTAGGATCCATTATTACCATTCTGTAGTGACATTCTCAGACAATCTATAATTTATGACCAACTGAACACAGCAGGAGTGATATCAGTAACTGTCTGAATCAGAGATGTACACCTGCAACAATGACAAATCATTCGGTGTCCCACCCCAGCTGACCAACAGCACCTTCCCCCAATTCAATCAGACAAATAAGAGAATTCAGTGTGTCTTGGCTCAACATCTGCATACAGTCTAGTAAAGAGGGGGTTAACCCTGCCTCTGGAGAGTTAAAGGATTATAACTCTCTACAACACTTTCACCTCCAGGTCAGCAACAGGCGATTCAGCTGTGAAAACTGATCAATTAAACCAGCATTACCTGCAGCTCTCTATGACCAGGGTTGATCACCACAAGAAGGCTTAGGGACCTAAAACCTTACCTGAGTGGGGAATATGGGGGTTCTGAGGGAGCCGACCCGGATCGGCAGTGGAAGCCCTGAACAGCGATGTGACACAGAGAAACGAGGCCAGGTAGTATGCTGGAAAGGAAGAGGAAGAGCACTGATTAAGACATGTGCAGAAAGTCTGTAGGACAGGCAGGAAAAAATGTACCAACTGAAAGTTATTTTTATGTGTTATGTGTGTGTGTGTATGTATGTTTGGAAATGAGTCTGTGTTCTCACAGGCGACCAGCGCTCCAGGTATGTGCCCTTCTTGGAAGTGTGGCAGCAGCACCAGCTGAAGGATGAAGTAGGAGTTGTACAGCCAGACGAAGAGGACCATGCTGATGCAGAACCAGCCCATAGGGTCCACCACAAAGTGCAGCCGCAGGGCCATGGTGCCCACTAGACAATCCTGCGGAGGCAGACACAGGCAGGGAGAGAGGGATCAACTATACCTGTGACAGAGCCCTCCACACAGCCAACACTACCTCACCTGTGAAATTCCTTAACCCCGAAATCCAGTCTCTAGTCACTACACCTGTGAAATAGTCAGTACTACTGTAGCAGAGCCCACGCTATGCCACCTGTAAAACAGACACTACACCTGTAACATTCAATAAACTTACCATAAAGTCACTACAACTGTAAAACAGTCAGCACACCTGTAACACTGCCCACACTACTACACATGTGAAACAGTAGCACAAAATGGCACTGCCATAATTTGGTGCATTGATCATTAATACAGGATGCTGACTGTTCTCACTTCTTGTGTTAAGTACCACCAATAAAGCTCTTGTACCAGCTATTTCCAATCTCTTACAATCATTAAGCTTTCAAACCCACTGGAATCTGTCAGCACATGTTTTCTGTCCTAATCTCTAAGCATTCATCAGAACCTTGCACCTCCTCCACACTTATTTTCTTAGTGTGGTTTGTGGGTGTGACACTCATATTAACAATGAGGGGAACATTCCATGCCACTTTTAACTACATTTTTCCTGTTGTGTGACAAATGACAGAATGAGCAAAGTCAACAATGTATCATGTTCTGCTCATATGTTTATTGTAGGAATGTCCTCTAACTCAGTGGTCATGTGTTTATGTTCTGCATATCTTTATTTTATGATTTTTAGTGCATCAAGTTTGACAAAAGCTCACGATAAGTCCTATTCATTATTGTTATGCTTATTATAGCAAATTGCAAATCTCAGCATTAGTCTACATCTAAAGGCACACAGACAAAATAAGCAAAGCTATTCAAGTCCACTCAAGGATCCAATGGTACAAGAGAATGATGGATATTGCCTACATGAAAATCAAACCCTCAGCAGTCTTGCTATATGCCTTGTTTTGTGGTCAAAAAAGCACACTGCCTCTGCAAATCTGTAATGACTAGTCTTTCTGTGCAGCATCCCAGATGTCCCCGTTTTTTTTTTTTTGCACACCTGTGACTTGGTTCCACCAGGGGCCTCTCCATGGTGCTGTTCTGCTCCAGTCTGGTAGTAAAAATACCCTACCAGACCCCCTTATGTGAGGCTTTTCTTGAGCGATAAGAGTTTGTAAATATATGAAAGTTTTTAAAACAGGATAACAATATTGACAGCGATTACACCATTGTAATTTAGTTCCCTAAAGACAGAGTGCCATCACTGTTATTTATATGAAAGCAAAAGGTACCAACTTAACACTGTAATCTCCTAGTTAATGGTGCACTCAGCTCTGACAAGCAATCTATGTGCCACTCAGCAGTAAAGATATTGTTCTCTAGGGCCTTCCTCTCAGCAAAATGTAACATTTATGGCTTAAATATCCATCAGTGCTACTGAATACAATGAGCAGCAATTTCTGAGTTTGTAAGTTCTCAATGTCATATATGAGACCAAGTACCCCTTCAAAACACCAGCCTTCACATGACCTCTGACAAAGTTCAAGAGGCCTTATGTATAACTCGTGTGTTTTTATACTCTTGTCTACGAAAGCAACTACTCACAGTATAGAGCAACTGGAGCAAGAACAGTCAGACTACAAACTCATTTGATGAGCCAAAGCCACAGACTCACAAATTTCCCTTTTCAGTCTTGGGTATGTTCTATTTCACCAGGACTTCAAAGACAACGCTGAAACTAAATGCTGTGTGCCTTGCAGAGGATCTACACTCTTCGTACATTGATCTGTGATGAAACCGGACAGAGCCATTGTTCTTTTGCGGAGCACTTCCAAACAGGTGGTGGGGTAAGGGGGTGTGTATTGAGTACTAATCATATCCCCTGGGTGGAGAAGTAAAAAAAATTATCTGCTTTTACTCTTTTAAAAAACCAGCCTGAATGTGTGACATGCTCTTCTGCAAAAAGGCTTAAGTGCACTCAACTCTCCAGTGGTAAAAATAGGCCACATCAAGGGTGTTTCGATTTGTATATTCATTATGCACTTTAGTGCCACATCAAATTATTTAATAAAAACACTTTCCCAGCTTTTAGAGCTGAAAGATAACACCTCTTTATTTGGCAGAAGTGCCAAAATAGCAACTCAGCTGCTCAATTGAGAGGGAGAGAGAGCCAAGAGAAAAGGTTCACAACAATGTACGTTCTTTGACGCAACCCCTTCACCTAAACAAACACTTAACCTTACCACTGTGTGTAAAATATTAAGTTACTTAACAAATCCACTCAGCAGTGAAAACAACACATTCAAGTCCTGTACTTTGAAACTTTCATTAATGACATGATGCAGCTCTAGGGGGTCAAATTCAACAATTTATCAAATCTTTCATAAGAGGCAGTGCTTTGGTGAACAAATCATCCATTATTTTGACAGGAATGTTTGATACAGAATCACTTCAGTTTTAAAACGGAACAATTTAAAGTTCTTGATATCTAGGTGTCCAGATACAATGTTCCCATTGAAATTCAGATGAAAATGATCTGACACACAATTTCCATTGCTTTTGGAAATCAGAAAACAATTTCATGGGTTCATGCTGAAACTATTTGGTATTTTCAAAAGTAAAGACATTCATTTATCATTTTAGATTCCATGTGGACACACAATTTCAATATTTATTCTAATAAAAGCTGTGGATTGTCTTACTGAAGACAGCCATATGTACTGTTAATCTGTTCATCCTCAGGAACTAAACATTACCCAACAGCAGATTCCCCGCTCATGAGTCAGCCCAAGCCTGAGGAGCTTATCTACTCATGTCCTCTGATGAATGGCGGAAACCCCACCTACATTCATACACCTACGTATTTCAGCTATGTCAGAATGTCACCAGAGTAAGCAAGGGGTTACACTTCAACTGCCTCTAACACTGGATCTTATCTGACCACATTTTGGAAAAGAAGATTTACCTTCCTCTGTGCCACAAACTTCAAGGAGTGCACTGTACGGGCATCTCAACCACCCATGCCACCAGCCCCTGTGAATCACATAATACAATTATTCACACATTTACACCATCTTCAATCCAGTCCGATCGTCAAAATCACTTATTTTTAACATCCGATCCCTTATAGACGTTGAACTTTTGTTCAACAAATCCATGGCAGTATTGTATTAATTTCTTCATAACTTTGGGCAAGTAAATTATTTGGTATCTGTACCCAAAAGCTGTTAAATGTCTTGGTATAAACAGATGAAAAATTACTGCCCTTTTAAAATCAGGTCAGTGTTGTCTTTAAGAGTCGTACAAATCATGTGCCGACTCAGTCACTTCATAATGTTAACAGCTAACTAGTAGAGTGTAGTTCATGACTTCACTCAAACACAGTTAGGTTTCCATGACATGATATTACAAGACAGCTGTGACATCTTTTTCAGCTACCATCAAATCAATTCAATATAGTTTGCGAGCAGCTGTGACTAACGGTACAATGTAGCAGTGTAACTTGGCCAGCCGCCAAACTAGCATGCCTGCATCCTGGTAGCACTGGTTCAGATTAATGCCATTCAAAGAAATATAACGTTAACTCTGACATTTATAAAGCGAACTAATCTAGTAATCAGTGCGTCTGTTTAGCTTGCCGTCAGAACGAGGATGTTAGCCATAGACAAATGTTCAAACTGGTACTTAAACTTGCCCGGTGAGTTTAACGTTACTAAGGAAACGCTACTGCACCCTTAGCGATCACAAGCACATTTCAAATAGTTTAATGGGTGGCTAGCCATTTATGACAGGGTAAGGAACGGCCATTGACCTTATCACTAAGATAATAAATAATTTAACGTCGATTAGATTAGTTACTGTCTAAATGACAGACCACGCCCACAGCATGCTCCAAATGGACCTAGTTAGTGATAGCCAACTATCCAGACAGCATTCGACAGTTTGCTAACTACCTAGTCTGCTAACGATAAGTAGCTGTATGGCTGGGGTGTCTTCCCTATCTGATGTTGGCTAACGTTAGGCTAGCTGGCTAAAAACTGAAAATAATTGTATAGTGTCAACATTAAAAAAAATAAACTATCCTAACTAGTTGTTAATTAGCGTTTTAGCATTAATGTCCAATATGGAGCCAAATAAAATTAATTAAATTTGTAATATCAGACCCACTTGCCTCTTCCTCCTTGCTGCTTTGAATAACGCAGGCTGACTGTAGTTCTTCCGTGTTCTGTAAATTCTATGGACGGAACTTGCTGCGGACAAAACACCTCCTCGGGCTGTCAGTTGTTCATTGCGTCCTTTAATTTAACCAGGTCCTAATTTAGCGATATGCCCATATTTATGGCCTGATTTATACAGCCATTCAGCTGTACATAGTGATTTTAGTTGTTTTTATTTCATTTGCTGGCCTTCCATAAAAAAATTTGGACACAAAATAAAATATAGGGGAACCCTCACAGGAGCATGATGATTTTAACTCTAGCGTAAGCTAAGGTTAATGCATAAATTATTGCAGTGCCTCCAAAATATTTGTTAATAATTGACAGTAAATGATAAACACCATTGTCTTAATTTAACAAACTTGAGGATGCCAGTTTGTTTGCACAGCCAACATTCTCCCTGCAGCATGTGGACAGCTCAAAATTTGCACGTTACCTTCCAAATATGGCTGAAGTCTTGAGACTGACTCAATGACGTCACTTTATGCCTATAAACGTCATTGGGCTGACTTAACGAAATTGTTTCAGTTTGTCAGTAAATTTCATTAGAATTAATCTATATATCAGTATAAAATAAGTATGGATCATATTAAACAAAAAAATACATTTTCTTTTATTTACTTTATTATTGTTTTATTAGCTGTTTACCCATCATGCATTACACCGGCATCGCAGCCCTTTCCGCCACCGTACTGTTGCTGTGTCAGTTCCTTGTTTGGTTGCTTTTGCTCTGAATATTTAGCTGTAAATTTTTGAACTGTGCTGTGGTATTTTAAGAATGGCGTCTCCTAATACCTATAGGCTAAGCTGCTCAATTCCCGGGCATGAAATGGATGTAAGGGGACTTGCAACTGGTTTTTTCCCCGACGGAGCCTTTGTGTCCGTATCTAGGGACAGAACGGGTAGGGTCTGGGTACCAATTTCAAGGTAAATTGACAGGTGGTGACTAAGGCTAACGTTGTTGTTGTTTGATTTTAAAAACTGTCTGGTCTGTTCATCTGATACTACGTTCTTTATATACAAATTTGAGAGCCAAAAGTTTGTGGCCTGGCTAAATTTGTCTAATGTTGGTAGCAAGTTATAACCTAGTCTTTATTGTGAAAGGCCAGCTTTATCGTGAAACATTCCGTTAGTTAGCAGGGCTCGCTTGTTATGCTAACAAGTCTATCGATTTATGTGAAACGAGCCACACTGTTGGAGTAACAATGGCAATGACCATTTGTAAATAAGTTTTTGGGAGTTTGTAGAACATAGGACCGATAAGGAGTGACTTGGCAATTAACTTTGACTTGATACTAGATTGTATGGGTATGGGTCTGTGGTGTTCGATAACTTTCTTTTGCTAATTGCCTGCTAAGTAATCATGATTTTCTCTGTGTGTGTGCTTAGTTCAAATAGGGGATTTACAGAGATGCACTGTATGAACGGCCACACAAATTTCGTGTCCTGCGTGTGCATCATAGCTCCAAACGACACCTACCCGCGGGGACTAATAGCCACGGGTGGAAATGACAACAACATCTGTGTGTTTTCACTGGATAGACCTGACCCCCTGTTCATTTTGAAGGGTCACAAAAACACAGGTACTGTTCCCCAGCATACAGCTTCTCTCTGTGTTAAACCTTCCCTGAATGTGCTGTAGCTTTGCATGGTAGGGTAGGATAGGATGGTACTGTGTTGCAGTTAAGGGTCTGAATTTGTCAACCCAAAGCTGCAGTTTTGATTCCCAGGCAGAGCAGTGAATTGCTGCCATACCCCTGGGCAGCAGTTTCTGACACAAACTGCGTCTTTAAATGTGGTCTGGAAATATAAGGAACATAAATTATAATTTTCCCTGGAGAGTTGCTGAGCAAATGGGGAGGGTAGACTAATGCCAGGGCAGCAGTGTAGCTAAATGGTTGAGGAGAGGGTCATGCAATCCCAGGGGTGGTGGGCTAGGTTCCCAGGGAGGGCACTGCTGTTATTTCCTTGAGCAAGGTACCCAACCCTGAATGCAATATAAATATCCAGCTGTATAAATGGGTAGTGGATAGAGGTGTGAAGTGTAAATCTCTGTTAGAGAAGTGTAAAAGAGTTTCTGCTAAATGTAATGTGTTTCAGACAAGTGGCTTCTGTCTCCTTTCAGAGAGGCAAACAATGGCACACTTAAGTGTCTGATTTTGGTTTGAATTTTAGTGGTATTGCTTATCTACAGCAGTTCATTCATCTATGTCCTGAAAAGCAGTATTCACTTGTCTTTTCATTGCAAGCTCCTCTGGATAACAATATCAGTTAGATGTTTTTTTTTTTTTTTGATGTCAGTTAAATAACACCATGATGCTTGATAATTCCTCTAGTATTGTAACACATTTGCCCAAGCTTAATACCCGATTTTATTTAGTAAAAAGTGCAGCTAGACTTTCATGTGCTCTAAATGTGATTTGCATTTGTTAATGTTAAAAGCAAAATGTCTTTGCATCAATATGACCTGTAATAAGGACTTAATTTGTGGAGCCCCACAAGTATATTAAAGATTAATAAGAAAATTAAAAAAAGATGCTAGCATATATACAATTGTGGGTTTTGCTCCCTGCTTATTTACTTGTTTTTAAAACCTGGAATAAGAACTCATTATAAATAACTATGTACACTATGTGTTGATCTTTAGACCGCCTGGTGCAATCTTAACACCACTGTTGTCCCATTTCTATAGTTTGTACTCTCTCTGCTGGAAAATTTGGGACTTTACTGAGTGGATCATGGGACACTACAGCAAAAGTGTGGCTCAATGACAAGTGCATGATGACACTACAGGTATGTAATTGCATGTGTGTAAACCAATCCCCTCCTGTAGGTTTTGCTTGTTTGCACAAACATCTGTAATCTCCTTTTGGAGTTAAAGTTTGTGTGGACCCTGTGTGATGACTTTGCCTCTTTCCGGAGCTTAGGGACATACAGCCGCTGTGTGGGCAGCAGTCATCCTGCCTGAACAGGGCCTTATGCTGACTGGGTCAGCCGACAAAACCATTAAACTATGGAAAGCAGGACGGTGTGAGAAGACATTCACTGGTCAGTTTGACTATTGAATTTAAACCATGGTGTGCTTTCCAGTTGACCGCTAGATGTCACTGTTGCTACACCTGATAATAGTTTGATTTGTTAGAACTGATGTAGAGATTTTATTCATTTACCACATATATTGTATTACTGAGAAAAGCAGAATTTAATTTCAGTGCACTTTGCAAAGTCATTTATGCATCAAACGATTGTGCTGACTTCACATGTCTTTAGCAAAATTCAAAATGAATACCAACAAATTTAGCACAATCATCTCACTGTTAGTCACTTATCTATGTGTTTTGGCAATACACAGCATGCTTTATAAAGAAGAGAATGAAGGTTGGTTGGAAGGAAGAAAAGCTATGTTTATTTTTAGTTATTTGTAACATGCATATGAATCGTCCTGTAAAGCGGTCCAGGGAACAGGATCTGTCAGTGTGAATGACTGACATGTTCATGTATGTGTGCACAGCACAGAACAGGCCTGTCTGTAGGGATGACTCTCTGATGTGGTCATGTATGTACAGCAGAGGACCAGTCTGTCTGTATTAATGACTCTCTGATGTGACAACATATCTGTAGGTCATGAGGACTGCGTTAGAGGCCTGGCAGTAATCAACGAATCAGAGTTCTTCTCCTGCAGCAATGACGCCAGCATCAGGAGGTGGCTGGTAACTGGAGAGTGTGTTCAGGTCTACTATGGCCACACCAACTACATCTACAGCCTGGCTGTGTTCCCTAATGGAGAAGGTACAACCCATCAATACATTGCATTGGATTACATTGCATGTATTTAGTAGATACTCTTACAAAAATATGAGCATGAATGCATTCAAATGGGCTAATATAACAGCAGCAGTGAAAACTGAAAAAAGCATTGTCAACCCCATAAGACTTAGTTACAATGTAGCAAGAAGTATCAGGAGAATCAGATACGCTCTTTGCTTTGTCAGCTTCCCACCCTTCTCTCATTTGCTATCACGACTATCTAGTGTTAAGGATACAAGTGAGTATCTGCTCATATTAAAGTCTCTCTGTGCAACTGTATTAATTGGTTACACATTAATTTTGTTTAATCTTTTAGACCACATAGCTTTGTTACAAAGCATTCTGTCTTGCTATCAGCTGCCAAGCTTGTCATATAAGCACTGATGACATACACAAGTCCTTTAACTCTGGTTTAGATGTTTCACTGCTCTATTTTAATGGTTTGAATTTGTGGAGAAACAATACAATCAGAGTGTATTATCCTGAGTAATTGTTGCCAAAAGCTATGTGGCTTCAGTTTTATGCCAGTAGAATATGACAGTTATATGGCTACAAAGACTAAACAGCTACAAAATGAACTTCGATCTGACAATGATGTAATGTGTGACCATGAATCTGTGAAATAAAGCCCCTATAGTTTGAAGATTAGGATTTCCTTTTTTCATCATGAAAAAACATTTCTTTGATGAGAACCATATGGGAAGTGACACAGTTAGGTAATAAAACTTTCCCTGGTACGATGTGAGAGCAGATTTTGTGAGCACGGGAGAGGACCGAACAGTGCGGATATGGAAGCGGGGGGAGTGTGCACAGACCATCCGTCTTCCTGCCCAGTCGGTGTGGTGCTGTTGTTTGCTGTCCAATGGGGACATTGTCGTTGGGGCAAGGTAACACCCACCTTCTTTGATACAATTGAATAAAGATGCTGTATAACTCTGGAGACTTTGATTCAAGTGTGCAAATATATTGTAAATCAGTTGAAGATGTACACTGCTGTCTTTATATGTGTACATGTGTCTGAGTATGTTGTATGAACATGTGTGATGTGTGCCTATGTACTTTGTATATTATGAATGAGTGAGAGTCGCCAGTGTCAGTGAGTGTTTGTAAAATGTGTGAGCGAACGAGCAAGCAAGCGAGTGAGTGTGTGAGTACAGCTATATATAATAGCAGTGCTATGTGTTGCACAGTGATGGGATAATCAGAGTGTTCACGGAGACAGACGAGCGTGTGGCCAGTGCTGAGGATCTGCAGGCCTTCGAGGATGAGCTCTCCAAGGCCACCATCGACCCCAAGACTGGAGACCTAGGGGACATCAAGATGGAGGACTTGCCAGGAAGGGAACATCTAGATGAGCCAGGTATGGTCCTTAATTCACTCCATAACACAAAGACAAGACAGGTACTGTTCCACTGTCTCCCACACCACCACATACAAACAACAGCCCTGCCCACCTCTGCCTGCTCTCGTATTGACCACTATTCCACCTGTAAAGGTTTTCTAAAGGTCACAGATGTCCCACCATTCAGTTGTGCTGTACTCACTGATGCATAAAGGATATCTTAGCATCCTGCACACTTCACCTGATAAAAGCTCTGTACTGTCAGTAGTACTCCTCTTAGTGACCAGGGCATGTGATTGACTCTTGGCCTTTGCACGGACAGGTACGCGTGACGGACAGACGCGGCTGATAAAAGACGGGCAGAAGGTGGAGGCATACCAGTGGAGCGTGAGCGAAGGACGTTGGATGAAGATTGGGGACGTGGTGGGGGGCTCGTCCAAGGCATCCTCTGGCAGAGTCATGTATGAAGGAAAGGTGAGCACCATGGCACCATACTCAACACTACGCTCACTGTATGCACACCAAAATACACACATGCAAAGTCTGACATGTTAAGCCTTATGCATAAAGACAAAAATTCAGTGCTGGAATACACATATAATAAACATTGTCTTGCAAAAGGGCCATATTGAAAAATATTACTACTTGCTCCAACATACACATATGTAGCTCAAGACCTAACATTTGCATGCTGGATCCCCTGCACAGGAGTACGACTTTGTCTTCACCATTGATGTGAATGAGGGGGGCCCCTCCATGAAACTACCTTACAACGTGACGGATGACCCCTGGTTGACCGCACACAATTTCCTTCAGAAGAACGACCTAAGCCCCATGTTCCTGGACCAGGTGGCCAACTTCATCATCGAAAACACCAAAGGCCACACCCTGGGCACCGCCCAGCCTATGGGAGTCGACCCCTTCACTGGTAGGAAGAGCTGAGGCCATTGCTGTGATGTTACTGAGCACTGATCAGTGTAGAACAAGGTGTCCGTCTTATCTGGGGATAGTCGATGTGGTGCTGGCTTTTGTTCAAGGTAATTGCTAAAACACCAGATTTAACTAATCAGGGACCTGCATCAAGCCTGAAATTGGTGTTTCAGTGCTGGGCTACAGCAATAGCCTACACCCACACCAGCCCTTCTTGGGTAAGATTGACAACCCCTGAGGCAGACCAGGGCACTTATTACTTCATTATCATTAATCAGTAGTCTGGTCACTGTATGCTGATCTGGAGCAGATCACCAATCACTGGATTAATTTTCAGTGAAATAATCAGCATGATTTAGTCAGCGCTGTCTCCAAAACCCCTGTTGTCGCTGTACTGTAGCTGTGCTCCATTTCTTACATCATCACCTCTCTCTAGGTTCTGGGCGGTACATTCCTGGCTCATCTGACAGTCTGACAGGTTTTGGGGCGGATCCCTTTACAGGTGCACAGTTAATTTATTTAAATACAGTACATTATCTGTAGCCATAACATCATAATAATCTATAAAAATGAACAGAAAGCTGCCATTAGGCCCTCCAAAGTAATGTGAAATTTACATAACATGATTGTTGAATGATGATGTGATTTTCTTTTTTCAGGATCTGGTCGTTACATTCCTGGATCTGGGCCCAGTGTTACTGGCCCAACAGGAGTAGCTGACCCTTTCACAGGTAAAACCCTCCCTGTCTGCTCTGACCACAAACCTGCAGCGTAGTGGTTAACTGTGTTAAAGCAAAAATTATACGAAGTGACTTATACAACAGTGGTTTAGACAACAAAAATGACTAATTTTACTTTATACACATTATGTGCAGATTTACTTATTTTAAAAAAATGGAACTAATTATCTAATCAAGAGCAGAGTGAAAACCAGCATACTCATGTCATTGAGTTTTAATTGAAACCGAGGCAGCCAGTCATTCTGTTTTGCTGTAGAGAGCAGAACCTTTTATTTGATTAAATAGGTTAGTGATTGACAGCTCCATATAGCTGCACTCATCCCAGGGTTAATGGAGCCTTGGTATCCCATCCCTAGTGATGAGAATGCAGGGTCAGGGCAGAGTGGTGTAGTCTGATACATAGGGACAGAGAGTTTTCATTGGCTTTTCTCCCCCCAGGTGGAAGTGCCTACTCCTCCGCAGCTTTGCAGCAGTCTTCCAGCAACATCTACTTCCCCAAAACAGATGCTGTCACTTTCGAGCAAGCCAACAGCACGCAGATATTAGGTAAAAAAGCCTCTTCCATTGATGGTTTTTCATGGTCTGTGGGTTGTTCATGTGGGAATACAGCAGCAACACGAACTGCTAATGTGAGCGCAAATTCTTCAGTGTTTCTCATAGCTGGCACAATTCAGCGTAATTCTCAAGGCAATTTGTGATTGCACTGAGACAGTGATAGGTGTATCTGCTGTCAGCTGCTTGTGTGACAGTGTGACTGTCTTTCCCTGGGCAGCCAAACTGAAGGAGCTCAACGGCGGTGCACCAGATGATAAAAAGCTTCCTGAGGATGCGGTGGGGAAGCTGGAGAAGCTCCTACTGAACGTGTGTGACCTCAAGTCCTCGGACACACCCACCCAGGACGAGATCTCCATCCTGTGGAAGACCTCCCACTGGCCTGAAGGTAGCACATTCTATTTACCTCTTTATTTTGTCACCCAACCCCATATCATTCAGAAACTATGTCACCCAAATTCTATATTACTCTCCCCCCATGTTACCATGCCTCATGTCATTCTGACCCTATTTCACCTTACCCCTAAATCACTGTGCTTCTGTGTCACCTTAATCCTGTGTTTCCCCCATCCCCCACTTAACACAGGGATGTGGCAGCAGTGGGATTATGTTTATTTTTTCCCCACTGGCCTACAGATTAAAATTTATCTTGGGCCAGAGTGGCAACTTGTCCACTCACAGTGCACACCTCTGCAATACAGTACCACTTAAACTAACAAATTTTCATGGCTCATGGCCTCATCTCTCCTTGGTGTTTTAGACATAGTATTCCCTGTGCTGGACATCCTGCGCTTGGCAGTGCGCCACCCAGTAGTAAACCAGAGCCTTTGCAGTGAGACGGAAGGGGTCCAGTTCTGCAACCACATGCTGAGTCTGATGGCACCGCAGGGCCGGCCAGCCAATCAGATGCTGGCCCTCAGGACTCTATGCAACTGCTTTTCCGGCCCCCTTGGGCGGAACCTACTGATGTCACAGAGGGAGACGGTAATGTCACGGGCAACAGAGCTAAAGGGTGTGTGCAACAAGAACATCCACATCGCTTTGGCGACCCTGGTCCTGAACTACGCAGGCGGGCTCCATGGCCAGGCAGACCTGGAGGGCAAGGCACAGTGCCTTTCCATGGTCAGCACCATCCTGGAGGGGGCACTAGACAAGGAGGCCGTCTTCCGTCTGCTGGTGGCACTGGGGACCACCGTCTCTGGGGACCCCACCGCCAAAGACCTGGCCCAGTCCCTCGGGGTCAAATCCCAAATCGCCAAGTACTCCTCAGTGTCAGACCCAGCGAAGGTGGGCGAGTGCTGTAGACTAGTGCTAAATGAACTGCAGTGATTTCATTTTATCCCCCTCACCCTCTCACCCATACACACACCGAAAACACATTTGTATATTTAACTGAATAAACTTTGATGATAATGATGATGATGACTGTTTCAAGCATGTACTGCAATAAAACTAAAATACAAAAATGAAACCAGTCATGCAGAGCCCTGGGTCATGTGTTCTTTCTGTAGCTTTTGAAGAAGTGTGAAATTTTTTACATTTAAATTTTTTTTAGATATGAATTTATAGCTTTTCTTCATCTGTGTTAGTTCAGGTACCTTTTTATTGTCCTTTTGCTCATTTAAAAATCCATGCTGATGTTTGTCAGTGTGCTGACTGTGTGATCTGTGTACATACAGAAAATGCAGTGCTTGTCGCAGAAGGAATCACATGGGTAATAAGAACGATGCACCAGGAAAGATTTGTCCATAAAATTGTCAGTTTTTTATTTTTGTGCAATCCCCTTAGTGAATGTAAATATTCTATGCCTGAACCAACTAATACAAGTAACTGAAATGTGTTCACTTCTGATCCCTGGAAATGGAAGTCTGTTGTAAAAGCAAAGGTTAAAAAACATGTAAACTGACAAAAACCACACTTTAACTGGTTGTAAAGCAAGGAAGCTCATGATTATATAAGAATTTCAATCAGAGTATCCTGGTCACTTGCATTAATTTTCATATTCAATGCCTGAAACAACTATTACATACATGTAAGAGGTATTAACTGTGATACACTTGAGACTGAAAGAGGCTCAGTCCTGTTCACACTTTTTTGTGCTTGAAAGGCAAGGACAAATACACTATTATTAACACTCTAAGCTATTCCATACAAGTTACATAATAGAAAAACAGTCATTACAAGTTTTTAAACATGTATGTGCAATAAACAGGTACTAATTGTAGCTTGTATTCCACTGGCACCTCCCTTACTCCCATCCCAAAGCACTCGGTCATTTACAAAATGAAGATTATAGTGTGTGCACATATGTGTTTACAATAACCTGAACAAAAATGCACATGCAATTCAAATACATATTGATATCTAGTTGCTTCAGCCTCAGGTTCAATGTTATTGTCTTTGGTTGTGTTTCCACTGCAAGAAGATTAGGAATTTGGCTGGGCTGGGTGAAGGTGATAGTAGAATGCCCACAGTTGGGGTACAAAGGTAGTGAAGTGGGAGTGTTCAGGGCTCCTTTCATTGGCAATTGAGGGGCTACATGCCCAACCAACACTTGGGGAGAATGGATCTGCCTTCATGCCTTGTCCTTTGCACTGTGGTCACAAAGAGCAGAAACATGCAGGTTAATCTCTCCTCTGAAAACACATATTTGCCTAGACACAGAGAAAGACACCTACATGCTTTTCACTACTTGCTCTGAGAATGTTCTTGCAAAGCTCACCTTTTTGCCTTGAAAATTAAGGCCAAAGGAATCCCTTTTTTCTTCTTCAGTTACACTCATACCATTGACATCATACAAGAAAGTAAGATGCTAAATGTGAAATATGACAGTAAATGTACCAAGTAAAAGGTATTATTCATGGCCACTGAGGCAGAGATGAGCTTTATGTGAGTTGACCCAGAGAGACCCTTGAAACTAAGAGCTACTCTGCTCCTTTGTGTGTGCAGCAGGGCTGATATGGACAGCGTATCCAAGAATATAATTACATAGTTTGCAGATTAGAGGCAGACAATTGATTTTCTTAAATTTCAACTGTTGCTTAGCATACTAGAATTCCATTCCTTACACGAAGAAATACATTCTCAAAATGATAGATAAATAGACAGACAGACAGACAGATAGCCACTAGGTTTAGTGGAATGTGTGTATACATAGAGATGGCAGAGGAGGAATTAGGCATCCCAGAGCTGGAGGTCTACAGGAGGGGCTGCTGGAGAGGACTGAGACAGAGTAGCACAGAGCTGGAATAGAGAGCTTATATGATCATTGACAGGAGACAGAGCTGAGCAGGCAGATGACAAAACAGATCTCTTTACTTAGCCTTGAACTTGAACTTTTTTTTAAATGCCTTCTCCAGCTCGGATACAGACAAGGTGAGGGTAACTGAACCGTCTGAATGTGAGCGAACCACCCGAGCTGCAACACAACAGGGGTACAGAACACACACACAAAAAAGATCAGTTAGAGAACAGCAGTGAGATTTACTTTCACCTCTGGCATTTCTGAAGCATTATCAACACAATCTTGAAAATATGAAGCAACTGTGGACCTACAACAGAAAAGTACAAATGACCCTGCTCTTAAACACTATTATAAATTTTCCCCCGGAATTTAGTTGCCCAGCCCTCCTGACCGCTGAAAGGGGAAACCCAATGTCAGGATTCGGTGGTGAAAGGGTCTCCCCTCAGATGACAGGGTACCCCATGTATAATGTCAGGATGACCTGCCTGCCTGATGGTGGAGTCTTTCACAGTCCATGAGCAGAGGGGTTAAGCCATCCACACCCCACAGGTCTGGCTGCACCTGCTGCTGCTATTTCTACAATGTTATGTGTAAGCAGGGATGTCCCAAGTGGCATTCCCCTCATGCTGTGGATGTTTTTATTTATGTGGATCTGGATCTTAGGATTTAGTGCTAGGATACAGACACACACCCACTGTACACACACACACACACACACAGACTCACACCACTGTCATTTGGACTCAAGGGCACTGGAGTCAAATGAGGAATGCTGAGTCTCGCTTGCTGATATAATCTTCCTGGGATGCTTCCGGGGACAACGGCTGGTATGTCACTGGCCACACTCCAAGGCTTTCCAATTAAGGTTGACTAGGCCGCTCACTATTGGTTTTGTGCATTAAATGTAATGAGCTCAAGCAACAGGGGGCGTACTCAGGTTACGACAGAAAGGCACAAGCTCTGGTCCTAGCAGTGATATGATGCGTCCATCCAGAACCTGAGCCTCAGAACTCACATCTCCCAGGAGACTCAGGACGCATGTGAAACTCTAGGATCTGAAATGGAATGAAAGGTTCTCAACCAACCTTGGCTGCTGCAAGGCGAAAGCCTGTATCCATAAAATATGTAAGAAAAAGGGTTCTGATCTCAGAATCAGATTTTGCCTGTCCACATCCTAGCCTCATCTATTATGAATCAAAACACAAAACTGACCCTTGATTAGGGCTTCATGATATACTGCATTTTTAAAAATATCGCAAATAAATTTATAGCGATAAGCATATTACAATGCGTTGCGATAATTCCCAAAAATGGTATGGAAATGTAGAGAGCAAAGAATAGTGGCGTGCACAATTGGCTCTAGATGCAGATGTGCACACACTGCTAACGTCATGCACAAGACGCGCAGGGAGCAGTGAATCCAGTGTGAAGCAAAGAACCGCTCAGCATGCATGTTGGCTTGTCATTGAGTCGGCAGCTGCAGAAGGTGATCTGATTCCTAAACGAAGAAGCACTTCAGTTGTGTGGCAGTGTTTCAGTTTTACACGTGACAACCACCATCAATCAGAAATGATATACAGTAAATATTTACTGATCATTGAGAAGTTTGGAGTGATATTTCTTTACTCAGGAAGAAAAGGAAACATGCATATTGGAATTTTGATTATTTCAGGTTTTAAATATACTTAAAAATGGTTTAAACTGATTGAATACATTAATGTTTGGTTTATTGCATATCACATTTTTCTCCATATCATGCAGCCCTACCCTAGATCAATACTGCTACTCTCATGCCCAGGCATAGAAATCATACCTTACTATGTTTGATCCTTGCATGTATGTCAGTGTTACACAGGTTAACTCTTGAAATAAGTGGAGTAAAAAATAGAACATGCTGTCTTTGTGGCCAAGTCATCATAAATACTTTTATGGCTAGGGTGAACAGACATCCCTACTGGCAGTAAAGCTAGGAGTCCCCGGCTTTTTTAATCAGTAGTTATTTTGACTGCTAAACCGTGGTATCCCATTGCTCAAAAGAGAAATTCATAAGGTAGCTTGTCTATACTAACCTTGTACCTAACACCTGGTCATCCATTTCATCGGTCTTTTCTTAGCACATCAGAGACACCTGGTTCTGTTATGTAATGAGCAGAGCTTGCTTGCATGTTTGTCCCAGTAAATAAAGTTTATCCCATCCTATTTTTTGTTCCTTGGGAAGACAGATGCCTTTTAAGGTGAAAAAAAATGTTTATAATGACAGCTCGTTGCAATCTCAGTGTTGTGCTCTGGGAACAAAACTAGAGGCATACTGTCATTGCATTAATCATTCACCCACAAAGAACAGAGCCCCGTTTCTGACTCAGCCTGTGACACAGGGAACAGTTAATCTAACAAAGCCCAATGGATCAAACATCCGAAAGCAGCTGAGCTTGAAATTAGATTGCCCTTTTCTTGTGGCGAATGAACGATTTGCCAGCGACGTGCTGCCTATAGGCCGTGTAATACCATCTTTCAGGAGAAAAAAGGTATCGGGCATTTCCCTCCTGCAATCTGTCACTTAGACACTTTGTTCTGCAGCTATGAGCCTTTTCTTATGTGGGTGTGAGCACTGCTCTGAGAGGAGCTGGAAATCCAAGCTCCATTGAGGCAGATTTTCAAAGATTTGTGGAAGCTGTTGACACTAAACTGGCACTAAATGCAGTGTAATGTGAGAAGATATTTATTAAGTACAGGCTGTTGAGCTTGCAGGCATGGCTCAGTGGCACAAGAGAGGCAGTGTTTCCAGAGGAACCACCCTGATGCCTGTGTGAAGCTCAATGCTTGCATTTGTACTCCTCATGAATCTTAAAATGGATAAACATGGGTATTTTAGTGGACTGCCAAGGTCCTTTATTAAAGGGATACTTTGATATTTTGCCAATTAATCCCTTTTGACTACTACCCAGGTTCAGATATGTATACTCCATGGAAATGGCTGCCTACCTTTCAAATTGAGGATCCTGCTAGACATCTGCTTAAGACTACTCACAGTCAAGTTGTACAAACATGAATCTCTTAAATAGTTCTCTTTCTATAGATGAGAAAAGACTACTCTGAGCAGAGTAAGAAAACTCCAAGCCCTTGCAGAGTAGAGACTACTTTAACCCCAGTGTGGTACAGACTACTCCGGCCCTCAGTGAGTCTCACCCAGCTCATTGTTGTTCATTACAGCATTAGATCCACGCAACCGTGGGCCTGGCTGAGTGAAGTGATAGCCAAACTTCAACAACGTAGAGTTCTGCTCCAGCATACGGGCCATCTCCATCTCCACACTGTTACCCAATGCCTGGCTCTACAGAGACAGAGAGAGAGATAAGCATATATACATATACATGCACATATACTTGCACGTTCTGTATGGCTACATAGATTTTAATCAACAACACATACACACCCCTACATACATGTACAATAACATACATACCCACACTCACATACGCATACATCAATGTGTGGAACAAAACATACACTCACGTGCATGCATGCACACACACATAAACATAAGCATACATAAATACATGTCCCACACAAAAGCCTACAAATATAAATTAAGAGGGCTCAGTGCTCTGCTGCAGGGCCAGCATCCACAGCCTGTTGTCTCCAGTGTTTCATCTAAAACTGGCTGACCCTCCCCATTCAAGGTCTGTATTTACATAACAGAGGAAGCTGCAAGAAAAAGTAGAAATATACACTACTAGACTTAAAATGTCTCTTATAAACTGTTCCTTATTTGCACATGCTCCTGTATTAAACTGGGAGGGCTGGGATATGGTTAACACAGATTGAAAATCTCAACTCCCTCTTACCCCTGGGCCCCAGTGTGCATGGACATGGAGACACACTTAATATATTTTTCATTCCTAGGACAGTATGTATCTAGTGCATTGTGAAGGTAATATACACCCTGTAAATTGTATATAAAGAGGACAGTATTCTCCTGCAACATCATACATTCCAAACACAGAATATAGATGGTACATAATACATTGCAAACACTGTATATACTCATTTCATTGTGTGTTGTGAGGACAGCATGTACCCACTGTACTGCAGCATTGAGATAGTGAGGTTTTTTCAGCCCTGTATTGGGTGACCAAGAAATGATTGATTATTATGAACAAACAGAGTGGTTTTGCTATCCAAATAAAGGCTAAATGATTGGTTCTAAAGAGCTGTGGACTATGATTTAATGAAACCTTCTTCTCCATCACTAGTGTCATGTGAGTTCTGAGGAACCAGTTATCCAGTTATATAATCCAAAATCTATGAGATAGGTGTTACCTGCTCGTACAAGTTTTCTGCTCAATATATTTCTCAAATTTCCCACTATATATACACCTGTCTATATAACATCAGTTGTAAAAGGGTCATTTTTAGCCTCACCTTTGTCTTAACATTCTGTTTCTGTTCAAATGTACAAATTGTCCTGCTCTGTGTAGATGTTACATATGCTCAGTTGTATGCAGGCTCTGTGTACCTGGTTGTTGATCTTGAGCTCCAGGAGGGTGGTGTTGAACTTCAGGGACTCCACCAGTGCAAGGATTCCTGACCCTGTGATGAAGTTGGACTCCACATTCAGACACTTGAGTGTGGTGTTCACTCTCAGCATGTCTGCCAGGGCCTGAGAACAGACCAGCATACCCCAGCGAGGGTCAAAGGTACAAGAGAAACACATCCATTGGCAGAGCACATCAGTGTTGTGCTATTTTTCAGGAGTCCAGTGTGTGCCACTGCCTTAAGATAGACAGATAGAAATTCTGTCCACAGCTGGCACTGGTAAATGTGAATTAACCAATATGGATTGACATTAAAAACAAAACTGAAATTGTGTCATTTCACAAGAAAGTACCTGCTGACAAATTTGGAGTTATATGAACAGATGGCTGATCCAAGAAAAAAGTAACAGTTTTACATTTCTGCTGTACTTAGATAAGTGATATCAGTAACATTTACTGTATGTAGTCTTCATCTCTTTTTTTTGCTTCTTTGCTTAAATTAAACAAATACTTGAAGATGGCAGTTTTTGAAGTGCAAACCACTTACAAAAGCCACTAGGTCATTGCTCCTGGTACCCACAATGCTCAGCTGCTGTACCACTGTGTTTCGTCTCAAGGCCTCTGCATACGCCCTCAGAGTGTGAGCAGGAATGTTCTGGAACAGAGAGGGCTCCTAGTGTCAATCAACCTCATGTGAAGACTAACATCTCTCTGGGAAAGTAGCATTACTGGTAATGATTGTAACTATGAAATCAGAACTATGAGCCCAACAAACTACAGTACTTTCTCCTGGAGATGAACCACTCAACCAAGGAGCAGTTCTTTGCTAATGGACCAGTGGTGAGTTATTACTCAGGACTAATCACAAGATCATGTATGTGGAACTCCAATTTGGAGAAGATATTTAGAGCTGGAAGATTCATTGGTGGTTCTTCTGTAATGAATGTGGAGATGGGAAAATATTTCTGGACCATTGAAATAATTTATCAATAATTGTAGGGTACCAACAAGCTCTCAAACAGTCTATGAAAAAACCATTACATTAGTAAAAGGAAAGACAGCAAAGGGAGCAGCGGTATAGCTTCATCACCCTTATGTTGTTGAGGTTAACATCTCTCAGGTCAGGATCATTTCTCCTGATCCTCTCCAGGGTGTCCTCCACATCCGTGGAATTGGGCAGTTCATCAGGGATTGGTTTATACTGGGTACACTGGATGACGCCTGGGACATGAGCAATATTCATAACCCACACAAACATTTACACATATTCTAATGCAGTGGTTCCCAGTGTTGGTCCTGGGGGCCCACTGTGTATGCTGTTTTTGTTCCAAGCACAACTGTAACCCCAGATCCTTAAAAAGTCATTACTTGTGCTTTTAATGATTAGAGATATTTGCATGTATTTGATTATAATTTGCATGTCATGAAGAAAAAGCTGTGTTTATGTGATTTTTCAAACGAATACACAAAAAGAGTACCTGATCAAATTATAGACCGGGGTGAATCAATAGGCTCCTTAAGTCACTGAGCACATGATTAAGCTCTTAATTATTTTCCTTATGCTTACTAACAATGTAGGTTTGGCTCATTATAATTAGCTTTGTCTTTGAATCCTTCACTGTCTACCAAATGGTTAGTTTTGTGCTGATGTGTCCACAATTTTTCCAATTAAGTGCCCAATGATTCACTCCAGTCTTTAATATGAGTTAAAACATTTTACTTGTCTTTTTATAATTCTTTGCACTGTGGCACACTGTGAATACAGGACATTTATTCTTTATAGCATGAACATATATTTCAGACATAACATAGCTTAGAATGGTAAATAATCCCATGTAACATTAATGTCACCTATTTAAGAAATTTACCAGCTTGTTTAGATTCTGGGGTTACAGTTGTGGTAGGAAAGAAAAACCAGCATACACCGTGGACCCCCAGGACCGACACTGGGAACCACTGCTCTAATGCATAATGACAAGCTTTAAAGCACTGCTAAAGTGCTGTATCTGTGGTGCTGATACAAGTGTATTTTAGCAGCTGGAAAAATGGTAACGTAAACATATGGTGCGGTGCAAAAGGTTCCTATGGAAATGCTATTGGTGATTGTTCACTTCATTGACACAGTTGTTTTATTTCTGTGATGTTTCTAAATTGTATGTGTTGAGCAGGGTTGTAAATGCCAATCTGCTAAGAGAGAGGTTAGCAAGAAGGGCTGTATCAGTTTGTGATTTCAAACAAGCCTCTAATCTTCATTATTTGAGCAGCCCAATTATTTACTTGATCTGGTATTCTGTATACTGTTATAGAGAAGTGCAAGAATAACAGCTGAAGACTGTTGTTGTGTCTCTATAAAATAGTGAACATGCATTAGTGTACAAATAATTAGCTGACTGTTCCAGAGGAATTAGTAGAGATAAAACCCTGCATGCACATTGTCCATTCTGGTGCCAAGAAAAGGCGTAAATAAAATGAGGAGACTCACTGTTCAGGCCTTGCCTGCTAACGATGGTGCTGCTGGCCAAGGCCTCATAGTACTGCTGGTTACTCATCAGAGTGTGCATTCCCAGGATAGCTGGAGGAAGGGAGGAGAGACAACATGTAGTGAGACAGAGGAGGAGAAGAGCAAGTAGCTGAGAAGAAATAAGAAAGAAGGACACAGATGGGAAAGAGAAAACAAAGAGCATGAAAGGAGAGAATAGCAGATGGAGAAGGAAAGGGGAGATGACAGAGAAGAGAGCACCAATTAGTTAGGAGAAAGAGGGGAGATGGGAGAGGAACAAAGAGAAAGAAACCAAGGGGTTAAGTGAGAGGGCAAAATGGGAAAGAAGGGGATGAGAAACAGGCGGTGACAAAAGACAACAGCAGAGTGGAGAGGGAGCAGAGTGAGAGAGAAAGAGGTGAGACTGATGAAAGACAGAGGATGAGACACAGAGGAAGGGTTAAGACAGTACAAGCAACAGTTGCAAAACACAAATCTGCACCAACTACATATGTGCAAGCCTACTGTAGAGATTCTATTTACAAACATACAGTCTCCCCTGGTAACCCATCTCAAAAGCATAGAAACTCAACACACACAAAACATAAACTGTAAATATTACATTATGAGAACAGTAGATCTTTCCTCTGTGGAGACTGCCTTCCAACAAGTCAGCAAGGCAGAGGAGAGATTAGTGTGTTTGTCCCAGCAGAGTACTATGTGCACTTTCATGACAGCCTAAAGGCTACAATTAATAGTGCACTCTGCAAGTCCACTATACAGAAATGGTTTGGAAGAAATCCAGAAGAGATAGTACTTCCCTCATCTTGCTGACAATTAACACAATCCAGCCATCCGCTGTTCTGTTAAACCCTCTCTGTTGGAGAATAAAAGGAATGTGTATACACAGATCTGATTGTCAGATGTAAAGCAAAATTAATTCAGTACAGAACTGGGGGATGAAGCCTGCATTTAACAAACCTTCAGACCAAAAGTGGAAATAATTTCCGGAATTCTTGGAAACTTCGGTTTCGACTAAGTTCCCTGCTCAATTCACTAATTTGGTGCATACACCAATGCTGATTAACTTGATTAAAAGATTAGACCACAGCAAAACTTCCAAAAGGGAATACAAGATCCTTCTTAAACTATCAATCATGAAGTGGTCAAAAACATAGCAACAAGGGCTTTCACCTAACGCAATAGCGAGACAATGATTATAGAGCAGCTGCGTTTGCTGCAGATGACAGATTGAATCCTGACACACACTCGCAGACACACACAAACGCTGAAAGATACTGTACTCACCTGTTTCTTGCTCATGTAGCTTTGAGTCAAAGGATGCTTATAAAATGCCATCATGTGGCCTCACAGACTGTCGTTGATCATAAAAGTAATGAGCTCTGGTACCAAGAAGATAACAATGTCTGACTTGTGATTTTCAATATCACAAATAAAGGGGTTCATTTTGCCCAACATAATGAAATGTTTTGATCCACAAATTAAGCCTGAAAGTGTATATGAGTCAATTGTGCATGTCTTTGAATGTCTGTACTTGTGGGTATAGGCATATGGGTTTGTGTCTGTTTATGCATGTCTGAATTTGTGCTTGTACATGAGTATACATGCATGCATGCATGTGTTGATGACAGTGGGTATGGGAAAGTGTGCTGTGTGTGTTTACGTGAGAACATGTGCATAAGTAATGTGTGCATGTTTGTCTATTCCCTCACCAGCGATATCACACAGCTCAGTGTCATCTGCGATGGCCAGAGCCTCCTCCAGCTCTGGCTCCAGAGTCACCTTCTCTCTGACAGACTCCATCCTCCTCTGGGGCACCCAGGCCTTTCCTGGAGGAACAGGATCCCTGCATCACATGCACACCTACCACTGCACCATACCATAGGCCCCAAGGACACCAGGTGCCACAGCACTTTATTATGATGGAAATACATTCAATGCAAATAACCTCACTCTGAGAGACACTAGGACACATGTATTCATTTACTAAATTAACATTCTGCTATTTCTCTGGAGAGGTCACCCTGCTATTAGGACAAACCAAAACAATCACATGCAAAATGGATAGTGTGCTGGGCTGCTAAGCAACATACAGACAAGAGTCTCTGCTTTGTGGAGCAGCAATTGGATATGTGCAAGGAAAAGATGCGCCAGGAAATTCATGTGATGTACACAAGACAAGATAGGGGCCCAGTGTGTTCGTCCCACCAGACGGTTCAGCGGTAAACAGGTGTCTGTTTTTATGTTTCTGACAGGGTTTCGCAGAGTGCAGAGGGTTCAGCAGGAGAGGAGGGGGCAGCAGGAGGGAGCAGTCTGTCACAGGCCCAGCTTCACATCTTAGAAATCAGCAGGGGGGCTCTGAGGCAGTGCAGGCGCATCCTTCAGCAGATTCAGCAGCAGAGTGCAGAGGGTGGGGCCATCTGTTAATCTCTGACACAATCTGCAGTTGTGACAAGAAGGGTTTCTCTGACACCATGCACAGGATACCTTTGCACAGGGATGGAGAAATGCAGACTTTGAGGGCTAGAATCTATGCTGCCTGCTATTCCAGTATTTTGGCTAAACTATACATGTTATATTATGTTCTAAATGTAGCTGCTAAATTAAAGCAAAACACACAAAAAGCAGCATGTACACAGGCCCTCAGGTTGGGAACCTCTGTTTTTTGTAAGAGTGACATACAAAGAGGGAAAGAGGTTAATGTCAGCGCTGGTGATCAGGGGAATACATGAAGGGAAAGGAGGGACGGTGAGATGGTGAGTAAAACCACAGGCCTCTCCATGACTTGACCTTCACACTCCCTGCTGCCTCCCCACTTAACATGAAATTAACTATCACAGGGGTGGTGAAAGGCATCAGACATCTGGGACAAGAGAGGTATGGCAACTGTTATTTAAAGGTTAGCGGGAGCACAATCAAGTGGCAGAGATGGAAACCCCCGGACAGAGTGAGATTACTGAGGTATGATAGTCACAGTCTATGTGAGTTCTTTGTTGAAGTTCATTTAATCTGAAACACATGCAGGCCAACTGTTGAAAATTTTAAACAACAACAATCCAACACCTGTTATTACTCCATAATATTTGTTCTAAATATCGAGGAAAAGACACATTTCTTCAGAGTGCATTATGGAACTATAAGCCTGACAGGGAAGTGTTATTTGCTAATAAACCAATGGTTAATCACTTTTTCTGAGAATCTTAATGAGTTGGGACTCCAACTGGAGGTGATGCCTCAAGCTAACTTGTCTATTGACATGTCACAAAATACTAGCCAATAGTTGGAATAACCAATTAGATTTCAGGATACTAATCTTACAAATTGTGCTTTTATTTCCTTGTCCAGAACAGCTTGCCCATCCCCTCTCCCCACCTCTCTTCTCCCCAGTGTAGGGAACAGGGTCCTGCTTGTCTGGGTGATCCTTGGCCTGCTTCTCCAGGTGGGCCAGTAGCTCATCCCTGTGGAATACTCCTGTGGGGGCCTTCTTGGTCTGGTCCTTCTGCCTTAGCCCTGCTGGCAGGTGAGTATCCTGTTCACAGAATAAAGAATAAAGATGAAGATGAAGAACAGAACTTGTAGCTCTAAAAAGTCATCCTCTGTAGGAATTGAGAAAAAAAATGTTGTTCTGAATAAACATTATGGTGCTCTGAATATATGTTATGAGTCATTAAGTGATTAAACATTGACAGAACATTGGTCATTGAAGCTTTAAATTTATATATCAAACTCAGAAACTGCAAAAATGGCAATATCAGTTTATGTAAAATATTCACAACATTGTTCTGCTCTGCTACTACAAATTGGTTAGGGTTAATATGCATCATTAAAACTAACAGATATGTGTTTGTCATCTGAATGCGAGTACTGCTACATACTGAATAACAGTCTGCAGCTTGTTCTGAAATGTTTTTGGAATTCCATCTTTTCAGAGTGGCCCTGCTTTCTATCACTGCATTAGTCCTCTCTGGAAGTCCTCTTTGTAAAGCAATGTTTTTATTCTTGTGTCTGAACTACATAAGCATGCTTTGTTTTTTCCAATCTGTTTTCCAATATGTGCCATGGTGCAAAGAGATACACTTTTAATACATTAATGTACAAAGGTGTTTATGATGTTTGCATGCATTTATTATGTACATAGATCCACCAAATCCATTCCTGGAGGATGAGTGAGCATGCATATCTTTTCCTCCACCAATAAGCCTTAGCACTTAGCTAACTAGCTGTATGCAACTACACCAGTTCACTGAGGTTAGACCATCATAATGTGCATCATACAGGGATAAAAGGACTATGTAGCTGAATGATCACAGGAATGACTGGCCTGAAATACAGCACCCTCAATAATGTTTGATAAAATGACATATTTTTTCATGTTTTCTTCAATAATATGTAAATTGTTGGACCACACATTTCAAATTGTGGCGTACAATCAAGAAAAAAAGGAGCCTATGTCCCAAACATTATGAAGGTCAGTGTATTTAATAATAGGGGCTACCATGAAATTGATGTATCCTTTCTGCCCATCCCTGACAGACAAATGTTCAATCAGGAGGATGGATGTATTTATCACATATCTATATGAATGCAGCCATACCAATTGTTATACTGTTTAAATAGCCTTTACTGGGATTTATAAAGCCCTCATGTTTGGTTAATATTGTCTTCACTATCTGAGTGTATGGGGTCTCACTTCTCCTGGATCCCACACTCCAAATGAATCAATCATTCAATCATCTGTCCAACTCCTCACCCGATCATTCTTTTGTTTATGCATTTATTCATTTTACTGATACCTAAAACAACAGAAACCCATAAAGTATGAGACCTTCTGAAAAGATTTAGATCCAATGTTTTAAGGCAAATCTGCAACTGAGAATGATAAGGATCTATCAGTCATGAACAAGATGCTAAATATAAAATGCCTTGTATAAAAAGAATAAATAAACTGTTGAGTCACTGCATGACTTAATGGGCAAACAGGGTTTGTAAAGAGGCCAAGCCAGACCAGATGAGGATACTTGTCCAGGAGTTGTGCCCAAGCTAAACAGATGTAATTTAGGTCATACTGTTTGAATGAAGGACCGTCATATGGTCTATGGGAAATCAATGCTAAAAGATGGTTTAGTCATATCTTCCAACAGTGACCATAATGAAATCACAGAAAAATCATTAATCATGTTCAATGTTGGAAGACAATGAAATGTCATACTCTTACATATCAAGCGGAAAATGTTTTTAGTTGCCATGGCTCAGTGCAGCACACAACTGCTACTCTCTGTATTTTCACTCAGATGCAGTAGAAATGATCCTTTGCTGAGTACCTTCATTGCATGGCCATTTTGAATGTATTGAGGCTGTGGAACAACGACTTTGCAAACTAAGGGTTAATTACTACTGATTTTGCCAAACCTTTGCTCTCTTGTTTGAATCCTAACTAACCACAAAGTTGTACAAATACATAGCTCAAAGTTTTACTAATGCTTAACTGTTTTATGTCAAAGCTTTTACAAGGATTCTGACAACATTCGTTCTTACATTTGACTCCCAATTAAAGGCAAGTGTTCATTTTCATCTTTACCGACAGTTTGGTGAGTTCGGAAATCATGAAAATTAACTCACTAAACTATTCTTGTAAAGAAAAGCGTAACACTCTTACTCAATTATCAGTAAAATTCAGGACAAATTTTGATTGAATCCTGGTCTTTGTCTTTCTTCCATAGCCCACCCAAAATTGAACATGCCCAAGACCTACATCCTGATCCAGCTCATTCTCCAGTTCCCGGAGCTCCTCGTCTGACAGCTTTCTCAGGATCTCATCTTCATCCACATCTCGGTACTTCTCAAGTTCCTTTTTAATAAAGGCCATGATAGAGGGCAGAAGGGAGGGGGAAACAGGCAATGATGCTCCTTCCCACAAATTCTGTGAAAATAGTACCTACAGATACAGGACAAAAGAGGTTTAAGTAACACTTCTACAGCATCTTCTTGGGTACAAAACGGGCAGAATTTTGTCTCCAGCACGTTTAAGCTTGTATCGTAGCCTCCCACAAAAGTGAATGGTGAACAAAAATCTGATTATCAGTTCTTTCATCTTCTTAAATGTATTTTAGTTGTTTAAGCAGTATGCGGATAAGATAAAGCACCGTGACTGGACCAAGATGTATTTGTCACAAGATTTCATGTATTCGTGCTCCGAAAACACCATGAAATTAGGTTCTTTCTGGAGTGACAAGGCGCGCACAAATGTAATTAAACCGACCAAATCGATTTGAGCATACTATGGCCGCCATGATTCAAAAGTAGACGTGTAGAGAGATGCGACATTTTTCCCTTTTTGCATCTGAGCTCCAAACTACAAAAGTGGAGGAAGTGTTACTGATATAACTGAAAGTAAATAAAACATCCCAAGTTCACCTGTACCTCAAGGCAGGGATTGCTTTCCGTAAACGTATTTCGCATTCAAATGGTCAAAACACGTCTACTTAAGTCACTGTTCCCTTAATCACCTACGGCTGCACATTTGCACAATTCAGGCGATTACAAAATACTGTATATTATTATCAGGATTGACAACGGTACTTTAAACATTGGATTACGTTTCTGCGCTACTGGTTCCTCGAGAGAATAACTATTTATAGAGAGCCGTCCCGCTTTGTGACATCCAGTTAAATACTTTGACCAGATATGGTTTCTTTTCGGCTCACTAGGAAAATCCATTCAGATGGAGAGTTCCATGCAGTGCGTAAAAAATCCTTACCTCGATGCAGGGTATAGTTAGGCACAGAAAACCTAAAGCAGTCCGTTCCGTAGAAAGTGGTTGCCTAAACCGAGAGAAACTTCTTACTCTCCCACACTGCAAAGAAGGTGGTTGACCGAATTTCTCATGCAGCTTTCGAAAACTCCTCCTCAACAGCGTGCCAGTCAACTGATGTCATTCTAGCTCACGCTTAGAAAGCGACCCAGCACTAATAATATCGTTGCCTAAATACACAAACACCTGACTACACTTAAACATTACGCAAACAGTAAACGGCTAACTGTACACCCCTCTCATGCTGTGGGAGGTGGAATAGAAATCTAGAACCGCTTTTCAATCAGTGTATCTACGTGTTATAAGTCATTGTCATTTTCCTCATGTCAGTCGACAAAAAATACGAACTTTAAGCATTTACTACACATTGCTTATTGCAAAGATCTACACAAATGTGTTTAAAGGGAGACGGTTGGCAAATGAGAATGCATTAAAAAAAAAAAAACAGAACAAACGCACAAAATATTTTAGGCAACTTTATTTCTATAGCATTCTACATAATGTATGCAGTAGCCCTAAAGTAAACCATGTATTTTACCAAAATGAAAAGAAAAAACTGATCCAGTCAAATTTGTACAGAATATTTCAGATTTAGATCAAAACTTTCTCATCAAAAGCTGCAATACAATGTGGCCATTTAGTCTCATCCCTTCTAAGAAACTATTTTAAGATAATACCACCATGAAGCATAAACTACGCACAAATGTCTTTAGATTAATTCCAAATACATCCAGGCGGTGATTGTGCAGAGAGTCAAACTTCAGGACACTAACAAACAAAAATAAATAATCAAAACCCAACCACTATGCATTGGAAAGGCAAATGGCTTCATTGTATTAAGCAAAGAAAAGGATGTTTAGCTAGTTTTATATACTTTCAAAACTTCATATTTAAACAAGCGAAACATCTGTAAACTACCTTCATTGCTGTTTTTCAGACAGCTTTAGTGGAGTTGACTTCTTTTTGTGAGAACATGTCTCTGTGCGTATTATCATACCATTTTATGAAGCTGTAAACTGACAGTTAAAAGCCTGAACTCCATGTGTGGTGTGGACCGAGTTCAGATTGTGCAGGTATTTTTCACGTTAATGCGTCAACAACCCAGGGGGATATGCTTTTGGGCAGGGCCTCAAAGTCACAACCCAACTTTTATTTATTCTGTGGTGTAGGAGGGGTGCAGGCCAGTGCTATGCAGCTTTGGTCAGCTCGTCCGTGAACTCGGACATGATATCATGCACCCAGACATCCTTCTCCTCCTGGGAGGTGTCCACCAGGTACACCACCAACTTCCTGTCCCAGGGGTGCTCCGCCTCCTGCACCGCCTCCACCTGGGCAACCAATGGCTTCTTCTCCACGTGGTTCCGGAACACAATGGAGGCCTCCTCCGACCACTGCCTGGGCTTCACTCCTGCAAGGAGGGAGGGAGAGAGAGGGGAAAGGGAGGAAAGGAGAGGAGGAGAGGGAGGAAGAGGTAGAGAGGAGGAAGAGCTGTCAGTCTCAGCCTAGAACATAACACAGAGCTGGAAAAGGCAGAGACCAGAGACTTCTGAAAACTTCCTTCCTTTTTTTGATGTGCACAGCATAAGGTGAAAGCAATAGGGCAGACACCTCACCTAGTAAAACCACTTTACCTCAGGTCAGTAGAATAATTCAAAGAGGAAGGAAGATGGAGGCTCACTCACATCATTTGTTTGCTTATGTTAAAATTTGGTTACCGTGGTCTCTTCATACAAGGCTGAACTATTTCAGAAGAGACTACGATAGCCAAGTTCGAAATAAGGAGACAGATTATTTGAGATAGCTGGTCCCTGATCAGCTAAATGCTGAGAAACAATGAGAACCAGTACACCTGGCTTCCAAAACTAGGGTGGGCCACTGCTAAGCTGCAAGGATGGGACAAGCACTCACTGTATCCAGCAGTATGAGCTAATCCGGGCTGTCCCAGACCACTGGTGGGCAAAAGGTCCTAAAGCTACATCTGTTTAAAGATTTATTTTTGTGCTTGGTTATGGATTTGATTGGTAAAATATTCTTCCATAAGTTAAAACCAAGTCACACAAGTAAGAACCAAGCCCTGCTCTCTTTTAGTGTAAATCAATTCAAAACAGAATGTCTAAGGTTGTCATGGCTGCTATCTATAACTGAATGACAACAGCATGAATGGCAATAAGATCATATAATTCAGTCAATCAAACAGGTGAATTGCATGTTAATATGTGCCTCAAACTCAGACATCATTCAGCTCCAGCAAACTTTATCATCATAAAAGTGTTGTACCACACACTGACCACAAGGGGGCACACACACACTGTATTTACATTTGCCCAGAACAGGTCATAGAAACAATTTTTATTTTTTTTCAATTATATAATTAAATCATTTTTTCAATTATTGCCACCAAAACTTAGGTTTCAGTATTAGGAAGTTAAACTCATTAATTAAACATCCTCATAGCACATAACTGCCACTTTTAGTCAGTAACAAAATTTCAGTTCCTGTCCTGAAGTAACTGAATTGAACTGTAATTGACCCCCCAGCCCTAAATGTGATATAACATCAGTAGAAGTGAAATAAATTTAGTCTTTACATATTTTTCACTGCTCTGTTTCTTCCATCAATGGTAATAAATGTTTCCATCTCTCTTTCTTCCCTCGCGTTTTTTTTGGTGTGAAATGGTTGATCAGATGTCCACACACCAGTGGCACACGGGGTGGCAGGTGAACAGCTCTCTGTCACAGCCACACTATCATTACACTGTAGTAAATGTGTATAAATATGCAAGTACCAGACCTGAGTAAAATATGTAAAAGTAAATATGTAGTAAACTGTGAATGCTAAATGCCTAAAATAAAATTAAACGAGAAGTTAAAAGCAGATGATTCTGGTAATCATGGGTGCAGATCTTTACCAGCAAGCTGGGCAGTAATGCCCTGGAATGGAAGCTGCCTGAACTCCTGGATGAGTGGCCGCAGTTGGGTGATGCTGACCAGCTCATGCTTCCCGTAGTCCAGCTCATACACCGACACCAGACCATTGGTCAGCACGCCTTTCACCAGCACCCGGTGCCAACTGGAAAAGAGATGGGGTGGGCAGTTTCGTCACAATTTCTTACATTATATTCACATGCAGCTCTTGAATGGATGAATGTGTAATTCTCATGTAGCTGCACAATTTCTGGCACTTGCTGCTTGCAATTCCATGGCACGGTCAAAGTAACCAACTATGAATGGACCTGCTATGAACAGTGATTCATACTTGTTTTTAAGTCAAACAGCATACATATCAACTGACGTACTACCCGATTTCCAGAGACCACTTTTATGTTCAAGGGCACCAAGATGTCAGATGGTGATGCAAGTTCCATTTGGTAACTAAGATGGCTATATAATGGATTGTGCTAAATGTATGCATGTAAATGAAAGTGCAGTGCAGTGTTGTTTTGTAGTTAGTGTTAAATCTGTAAATATCATGCCATCTGGCTTTGGCAGCCACACCCTCCTCCTGACTCACTTGTTCTCCACCTTGGCGGCATAGATCTGGTTTTTCTCCACACTGACGGGCTTCTCCTCCACCTTGTTGTAGTACAGGATCATCTCCCCCATCAGCACCACCAGCTTGTACAGGTCCTGCCAGGGCTGCAGCACGAAGTGGCCAGGGTGGCAGGCCACAGACACGTAGATGTCCATGTTCTGCCCCAGTGGGGGCAGCTCCAGGAGTGGGGGCAGCTGCAGGGAGGGGGGGCTGCTTGGCCGGGTGTCCCCACACCTGCAGGAGGTGGGGACTTCTTGGCCACCGGGCTGCCAGTGCCGTTGCTGGTGTTGGAGTTGGTGCTAGAGTTGATCGTCGTGTTGGAGTTATTGTTGATCTTGGCAGGGCTGCGGTTGCTAAGGAACACATCTTTCTGGTGCTTCCACAGGTCCGAGTCAGCCAGCTGGTTGTTGAGGCTGCGGTCTGTGTCGCAGAAGTTCTTGGAGGTGAACAGGTAGATATGGGCCATTCTTCTGATCTCATCCAGCTTGGCTATCTGTAGGGTGGAATCAAATTGGAGAGAAGGGGCACACAGTCAGCTGTGAGACAAAAACTCTTGACTCTTCCATGTGCTTTCAATGTGCTGACATGTGTGCTTGAAACACATTTTTAACATTCCACAAGTTAAGCTGTTTAAAACTAGTAAAGTTACGATACTGTATTTATTTTTTGACAAAATGTACATTTATACTGTCAGATACGTCAGCTAGAGAAGCTGTATCTTTATTAGATCCCTCTGGTACATTTTGTGTGATATGTGTGCAGTGACTGTACTGCCACGTGTGCAGCAGCAGCTCTCTCTACAGCACACATTCTCTACAGCATACCACAAGCTTTAGTGAGTGAGCCAAAGCTGACACAGAGAAATGTTACTGTCTTTATTGCAGTTGGACAAACTGACCCTCTGCTGTTCCAGATGAATTATAGCAGATAGATATTTTCCCTCACCTTCTCAATGAACTTTTCAGGTTCACAGTAAGGCAGGTATTTACCACTTTGATGGGTCAATGCATCAATCAGCACTGAAGATCAAATATTTTTTTTTCTTTTCTAAATATTTTTTAATTCTATTTCTTTTTCTAAATATTCTTCAGTGCTGGCAGATGAATTTCGTATGGAGAAGCACAAATCCTCAATAACTGTTTTGTAGTGGGGATAATTAACAAGACAGTGAGGCAGCCAATCAACTAAATTTAAGGGAGGATTTATTTGCTCTTTTCCTTTTTCTCTGAAGTTGGAATGCCCACTCAGCAGAGTCAGAGCTTCATGTGCAGCTTGTTGCAGGCTGACCGCAGGTGACTGACCATTGTCATTATTAGTAAACACTGAGACGTGGATATCATCAGTGACTCAGTCCCTCCCTCCCAGCTCAGGCTGAGTATGTGCTGGGCTAGAGCGCAGGGAATGCAGCCCTCCCCCTGGGTTAGCTGTACTGGCCTTTATGCTGCAGTCACTGGAGCTCAGCACTGCATCTCGCAGTCTCTGCACAGCGTCCGGCGTCCAGGACCCCACGTCCACAGACAGGTCTGCCAGACAGCATTTCACCGCCTGGTGGGAGGGAGGAGAGCGGCAAGAAACAGAGATACTTGTTTACTTTTTGATCGCTTGAACCCCACATATCACCAATCTCTCACCCAAATATCAACAACAACAAAAAAATGTGACCCACTCACTCACAACACAAAACAGAAGTAGAAAAACAGATAAAAATACAAGAATTTACACAAAGCAAGAACACGGAACAATACAGACAAACTGTTACAAAGACCACTTCATTTACTCCATCATGAAGAATGTGTTTCTAAGACAGTGAGAGCGAGGGAACAGGCTGACAGCAGAAGCCCTTCAACACCCCTGCAGCAAGCCTCCTACAGAAAATGAGAACTGATGGCTATCAATTATTCAGTATTAATTAAAAGAATAGATTGAACCACCAGAGAGTTTTAAATGTATGACCATTTGGTTGCAGTGAATTTCAGCTACATTTCTAAATCTATTACGACACATCAAAATGTGTGATGAAAAGAAGAGAGAGTCGCTCCATTATACCAGCTTTAATCAGTTATGTGCTGCATAAATGAAGGTAAGAATTCTGTAGTACAGATAAGAAATGTAAAAATGACAGAATGTATGCTGTATGAGGAATATAATTGCCCCCTCTGTTATGTGATTGACTGACCTGGGGTGGGATGGTGATGAGGTCACGCAGGAAGGTGGGCGGGATCTCTCTCAGTTCAATCACCTCCATGGAGGCAGGGACGCCCAGATCCAGGTACTGGATATCCAGAACGCGGCTGCCATGCAGGTTTGTGATCTGGGACAGGACAGCCAAGGGTTCAGTCAGACCAGCACTGTCTTTTTTTGTATAAATGATGCAGATCCTTTTACCTTTATCTACTGTATGTGAGGATTTAATTTCCATTTTAACAATAAATGTGGTACCCCACTTAGAGAACCAATTACATTACACTACATTGAAGGCATTTAGCAGCTGCTCTTATAATACACCTGTGTAAAAAATCAAGAAGCACAGAGACAGTGGTAATATAAATCTGTAACTTGTAGGTAAGTCCTCTGGAAGGTTGGGGGAACCCCTGTTTATGCTGTGGAAAGACCTCTCACCTCCACTCGGGACCATTTGCCTTTGTACCGGGCCAGGCAACACTTTCCACAAAAGGGTTTGGACACCAGGAACTCCGAGGTAACCTGTCGACAATGAAATGACATCACTACTTCCAATCGGACATCTCTCTAGCACCAGCAGTCCTAGTTATGGCAGCACTAGTCATGGCACAGTGCAGAATATTCAGATTTGTGTCAGACTTCAGATTTGGAGTATATATTGGGCTCTATACTGGTTTAAATTTCTGTGTGATTCTGTAGTCAGGGCTTTTATTGATTTATAGTGCTGTGTAATTCTACAGTAAGGGTCTAAGGGACTAGAAGTTCTTAGGCCCAGTCTTATACCATGGCCCTGCTCATGGAACCCATTAGCTCTTCAGCTGTTGATGACTATACAGACTTCCTGGCATTTATTTTAAAGGGTCTTTTATTTACCTATTTATCTTGACAACATATCTTACTATTAATGAGAAGAATAAGAATAAAATGTACTGCATTTGAAAGTAAACAGCTGAGATTGACTGCATACAGAGCTGAGTTGCAGTAATCCCTGAGTGAGATTATAAGAGGTGTGTCCTGACCCCTGATTACTCCCATTAATCCCCATCTGGTCACTGAGGGCAGGAAGACACAGTGTCCCAATGGCACAGTTCCCCAGCAACAGCACACTGATACACAAACACACCTGCTCCTGTACCACTCTTACATACTTACTGTATGGGTTAGGGGTTCACACTCACCACATCCAACACAGAGTGACACATGGTCCCAGCTTCCAATTCTGACACACCTCCCAAATCACCACACACTTGCACACTTGCATTTACTGCACGCTGACACAACTACCCAGTTATAGTTCACAGACACACTAACATGTCTGTCCAGCTTCAGCACATAGACACACCTTTCCAATTACAGCAAATAGACACAACTTTACAGTGATACAGCTGTCCAGTTTCAGCACAGACACACCCTGTAACTCACCACAGACTGACACAAGTCTACTGTCAGGTTACTACTAGTCAGGCATGTGTACTGTAAACAATTCCCCTGAACTCCCTCCAGACATACAGGTTCATTACATACGAAGGCTGGGCTATGATCGATAGGAATAACAGGAAGTCACCTGTGATTGGAAGTAGGTCTCTGTTTTCTCCAGTATCTCATTAAGCTTGGTCTGACCTCGTGAGGGCAGCTGGCAGTAGATGGTTCCATCTGAGCACACGTTGGTCACACAGACATTGGTGTAGGCGCTGTTAACCTGAGGGAATGAGGGAGGTACACACCACAAACTCATCTGAGAACAGACAATGCTGAACATACCAGAAATTCCCTCTGAAATTGAGCACACTAGGTGCAAGACCTTCAGTTCTGGAGTGTTTTCTTTCTCTACAATAACTATGTTTTAAGTAAAAAACCTGAAAGTTTAGGTTTCTCACACTATACTGACCTCGCACTGCACTTACATAACTGAGACACCACTTCCACTCAAAATAAAGATGGTGATGTGTGTGAAAGTAGAAACTGTGAACACTCAAACATTTACTGTTTTTGTTGAATCCTACAATAGAGTAGGTTGGTGAAATGCCTAAGCAAACCAAGAAATCTGCAGGTAGGTCACAGAAAGGTTTACCTGCAGAGAATTCTCCAGAGACTTGTCCTGCAGGGCCTTCATGCAGGCAGCATTGATGTTGACATCATCATCCTGCGACGTGTCATACAGCACCACCAGAGGTGTCTCATCCCTCTCTAGGATCTCAGCCAGAAGGATCTTCCCACAGGCAAGGGACTCAAACCTCTTCAGCACTGCTGTCTCCTGGCAGAAGGGCTCCAGTCCTGAAAACACATCCTCACTGAGTGGGAGGGAGGAGCAGTTCCAAAATTCCACAGTCTCTTAATTCATATCGTAAGAGCACAAGAGGATACTATGATGAAGAACAAGCCATTCTTGGCTTCATCTCCTGTGAGAACTCAACCTGAAAATGTTTTTGTAGTTCACCTCATTAAATCCTTTCCTGAATTTAACAGGAAATTCATAAGATTCTGCTCAGACCCACTGACACTTCTCGGAGACTACATACAGGGGAACTGCAGGTGCAGATCAGCTGAAACTTCAAAAAGAATACCTGTGCCATCACTTATGCCTTAGAAATTGTGACTTCAGAACTATAGAGAAAACACATCAGTCACCATTATTCTGTCTTCTATTCAAAAGACACTGCCATTCAGAAGAAAAATGCTAATTGTTTTTACTTAAAATGGTGTGTTGCAGTTTTGGCATGAAGAACAATAATGCCAATTATTTTGTGGGTAAGAAAGAAAACATCTAATGTTTTTGAGTGGAGTTTCTCTTCAAGAAGCTCTTCAGATGTTCAGGTTTCCTCACAATGTTAAAGAAACATCGGGCTACTCACCAGCTAGCTTGCACTTAGCAGCCTGGAAGGGCAGCTTGCAGAACTTCTCATTCAGCTCAAGGAGTTTTGCTTTACTGATGACCTCAGAAAAGCCATGATCCACATAGTGAACCTGGAGAACCATAAGGGGCAGAAATATGACTCAGCATTCAGCAAAGCAGGGTAAGGAGGGTGAGTGACAATGATGCTGGAGACTGGAAGTTTGTCCATTTATGTGATGGGGAAAATGAAGTACTGCAATAGCAAACTTTGAACTCAGTTAACCATTAGTTAACCACTCATGTTAACCAAGAACTCAGTGATTTGAACCATAGCAATTTTCATTTTTTGTGTTGACATCTCATTCGCTTAATCAACTATTCCTTATACTTCTGCTTTACATTATTCCCAGGTTGCTCTGATGGACTGACAAATTTTCAAAAACTTGTTTGCAGGTTTCACTTGGACAGCCTATTACTCAGGTAAAAAATTTAGAATTATTTTCAATTTGAGTGTAAATAGCTTCCTTCTCTTGTGCTTGACACCCACCTACCCACCCAGAGCTTACGTGACCCACCCACCCAGAGCTTAAGTGATACAAACATCAGAGGTAAAGTTGAGACCCTACCAAATAGGCTATGACAATGCACATCTATGCAATTTTAACTTTTCACACTCTTTAATATCACTGGTACAAAAAAGGGTGATTGTGAAAATGAGCATGTGGCCATGATTATTGGTCATTAGAATACTAGCTCTCCAAAACAACATGTAGCAGAAGCAACAAGTATTTGGTTCCAATCTGTAATGCATACACAAATTGGCATATTTTAACAAAACTTTCAAAGTTACACACATTTCAGAGATCTGAACTACTACAATTACAATTGTGTTTATAACTCAGAGGCTCTGCTGCAGAGAGACCCACTCTTACCTTAACCTTGTCAGCTGTGACCTCGCACACTTGGGCTCGCAGGATCTCCTCCTCTTCCTCAGCTCTGACAGCAGCCAACAGGCCAACGGCTGGAGAGGCCAGGACCTTCGGCGAGTCCACCTGGCTGTAGAACTCCCGCATCTGGTCCTCCAGAACCTCTTGGGCCTGGGAGTACCCTTCCCCGATGTACCTGTAGAGCAAAAACAATGGCGAGGTCAGTATCAAAGGATCAGTGCCTGACAACTTAACTACTAATCAGACAAGGAGGTCCAGTTCAGGGAAAACAAGCCAGATTAAGTTGCATGCAAATTTATTAACAATAATAACTAGTTTGTCAGTTCCATAATTGTTTTGAGAAGAACCTGTCTATTCTCTATATTTGTCTGTTTAAGTCCATTTTATCAAACACCTGACAAAGACTTATTCTGCATATTAAACCACTATTTGAGAGCAGTGTGTGGCCACCACTCTGTTTCTTAATACAAAAATAAAGCCACCCTGAAGAATACAAACTGTGAATGTGTAGAACAATAGTACTGAAGATGGGTTTGTGGGTAAAGTATTTAATTTGGCTCTTCTGCAGCAGTGTCAAATTCAGTGCCACAAAGGGTTGTACATGCACTGGCTTTCATTTAAGAAAATTAATACTGCCTTAATTGGTTCAATTACTTGTTCAGCTACATGTAAGCAACTCTGCTTTTGCACAGAATTAATGTTTACTATTTAGAAAACATAAAATCAGCAACCACTTGAAGTAAAAGAAACAAGGTAAGAGAACCATGTTTTTTCAGCCCAGCATGAAAACACCTGCCTCAGCTAATCACCATATAATCAACAGCCTACTGATTGAATCAGATGTTTGAATGCTTCAATAAAAGCCTACACCCTCCCTAGCCCTTCCTGTGTAAGACAAACTCTTTACAAAATTCTAAATATATTTAAATATATTTATATATAAAAATGTTATGTATAATTATATATATATATATATATATAAAAATGCATTTCTACCTGATTTTTTACTTCATTCCCAAAAAAAGACCAAAATATTGTTTGCTCTTTCATTTATTTTAATCAAAGAGAAAGAAAAATGTTCCAGAATTTTTTCATGGGTGCAACTATTATGCCCACCAAATTTAGCTTACATTTTCAGCTTTTTAATTTTTTGCAATGTGTGATCATGATGAAATATTAAGGATATGTTCAATATATTCACTGAGGTATTATGTGCAATACACAGACAGAGCCGACTGCATAATTAATCTTTATCATGTGTTCCAGATTAGGTTTATTGCTTACTTCTCTTTTATAATCTCAATCACACTTTTCGTCTTCCAGATTTATTGCAATTAATGAAATAATTGAATGTGAATAACATCCACCTACAAACATCTACAAAACCTTATCATGGAAAACTATTTTCTCCTGTAAGCACTGATCATTTGCAGTAAATGAATGGGTTAAGAGAATGTGAGGGATCATTTGAAAGAGTTGCAAATTCCTAAAATAATGAGGATTTAGGATGTGAATGATAGTGAAGCCCTAGATCCTCCTTCTTCATGTAGGGCTGGTAAACCATGCAATTTGCAGGATGTGTCATTGATAGACCATTTGGTGGCATACTTTTGTGACTCAAGAAGCATCCAGATCCCTAGTTTGGTGAGAGGGATACTGTGTAGAAGGAAGATGGGCAGGGCTTTAATCCAATTTCTACTTCCTGTTGTTAGTGCTAGGAGCCTCAATGCAATCTCCACATGTTATATGTGTATTATTGTTCAATTTTAATCAGCTGGCCTTAACAGGAATCCATTGATTAAATGCAGACCTAGCATCCAGCTGTATACACAGGTAATACTGCATTTAATATAAATATAAAATTGCAGTTTTAAAGTTTTGTCATGGACATTAATAGAATGATATAGAAATGGAAATATTACGTAATATCTACCTAACATGCAATGATTGTAATGGTGGTGGGCTTTAACTGGCATTAGAGTGTGCATACACTCTAAAATGAGAAAATATAAGTGACACAAACAGAAATTAGATTTTCCAGTTTTTAAGGAAATAAATGGCTATGGGCCCCTAGGTTTGGTCTTCATTGGAGTACTTGCTCTCCTATCAGGTATGAAGTAGTGCAAAAGCAGTTGGGTTTGTCATACAGAGTCTGCCTCTGGTTGATAATTATGAATCTGAAAATTCACCATTTCCTGATTAAATCTTAAGAGACAGACTTAAAACCCCTTCCCTGAAAATAGTTTGAGGCTCTACAAGATAACAGGATGAATGAGAGACTGCAGAGCACAGCAGTAATGCTGCTGGGATGGGATGAGCTGACAGGAGCAGGAAAGAGCCTAAATAAACTCAGGATTAGCCTCTCTCTCATTGCTGAGGTCTCCTGTCACACCAGGGGACCAAACAATGCCATTCATGCATTCTGTCCTGCAATATTCTGGTCATATTTTGGGAACATTTTTTTATAAAAAGTATAAAAAAATATGGACTTTATTTTTGTTACTGACATCATAAAAACAAGTTCACATTTTATACATTAATATAAAATTTGGAAAAAAAAAATTAATAACTCAGTCATGAGACTCAGTCAAGACATACAACAAACCAGCTACCATAGCAATTGCAGTCTGCTCTTCATAAAACAAATAATACCCAGGTATGACATCTAAAAGGACATCACTGTGGACTGAGCTATGGGCAATATCAGCAGTCCATTTCAGTCAGCACAGACCACACGGCTGCACAACAGATTCACAGTGTAAAACAGGCCAAAATAAAACCAAAAATGGCTTTAACCATTTCCTTTAAAACCCAGACACAGCACCTCCCTCCCCCAAATCTACTTCAGAAAAAAAGTGCTGAACACACAAACTACATTTCTTAAAGCAAGCAAAGGGATGTTAATCAGACAAACTCAACAAGCACTCAAAAGTGAGGCGACAGGTAAGAGAGCGGCAAAAGCGGTAGCTGTGGATAAGCCACAAAGAGCGGCAGGCCAAGGAGGGCAGGCTGGGCGTAGTAGCTGGGGATGGGGGTTGGTTTTGGGGCTTGCCTGAGTACAACGCTGCTGGTGCTTGAGGCCTCCACCACCAGCACGGATGGATACTCCTCCTTGGGGATGACCAGTGGAGGAGGGACCAGGGAAGAACTGGGCCTACGCCCCTGCCCAGTACCCTTTGGTGCCACCTGATCTGTCGGGTTCCGGTTCTCATCCTCACCAGCCCGTGCGTACAGGATGGCCTTCTTAGGGTTGTCGGGGATGGGGTAGTCGATGGTGCAAATGTCAGCCAGCAGGGTCAGGTCCCGGAGCACAAACTCGGGGAACTTGGTCTTGTAGGTATCCAGGAAGAGTTTGGGCAGGGCATGGGCCCACAAGCCGTTACTGTACTTCACCAGCAGCTCCCCCAGCTTCACCTTTATGTCAGGGGGCAGGGTCTGGCCTGAGCCAGAGCCACGCTGGGGTCTGGGGGAGGAGGAGGCTGGAGGGGGTGTGGGGGTGCGGGATTTCTGGCTGGGGGCAGAGGAGGGGCGGGGCAGGTCTTTGGAGGGGTACAGCAGAAGCTCTGTGGGGTTACTGCTGCAGGGCTTCTCCACCTGAAACAAAACAGAGTTTAATAAGCACTGCACCCAAACATATTCACAAGTTATGCTTATTGCTGCAGCTCCTCATTAAACTTCTCATTCAGCCATATGCTTGCAACTCTGTGTTCAAATCACAGAATATGAGCAACACTTGTTATTAACAGAACACAAATAACTCACTCATACTTTACATGGATTGTGGACTAATATAATGATAGCAATAATTATCTTATTAAGAATAGAGGCTAGAGTAAAAACCAGTATACAATGGCCCACCATGGCACTGAGATTGAAACCAGCTAATGAAACTGGAGGAATGCCACTGGAGGAAGACCCTGCTTCCCAACTTTGAGCAGGCAGACATAGGTGGTCACATGACCAGCAGGAGTCACTATTGAGCACTGAGACATGAGAATCCTCTCTCAGGCAGATGCGTCAAACAACTATGTCTCACCCTGTGGAGCTGCTGAACATAGTAAAACTGGCATTGTCCAAGTGAAAACAGACTATGGGGCTCATACACTGGAACACCTTAAAAGGATAAGCTGCTCAGAATCTCCTATGAATTGTTCTTTTCCTGGAATTGTCAAAGCTATGAAATAGCTGAGAAAGACGTACAGCCATATTTCACAAGCTATAAGACAAGTGGGAATTTTAACAGACATGCATCTGTATGTGTACTCCATGTCTGCTAATTTCCCACTTCTTTTGCAGCTTGTGAAATATTAGTATTACATTATTAAAAAAGTACAATCATAATAATATTTCCCATGACCCCTCCAGGGGAATACTCACTGTGCAGATGTGGGACCAGTTGTCCAGTTCTTTTAGGGCCTCTGTGGGAAATTCCTGTTTGTATAGCTCACGGTACAGCTGGGGCAGCTTGGATACCCAGAATCCATTGCTGTGCTTGTTCAAAACCTCTTTGATGCGAGACTGGACTACTTGCTTGTTGTAGCCACCACCAGATAGGGGCTGTTTGGCCTTTGCAGGGGGAACACTGTCGTTCAGGTTCGAGGAAGCTGGGGACACACAGCAGAGCATGAGGCTTTGGGAAAGGCTTTTGTGATTATACCAGTGAAGTGAAACTTTTGTGAAACTGATGCCACAGAGCTTTGAAATATACACTGCAGAAGTTACTCAAGGTACATTAACCTACACTCTGATTCACCCTATGCAACCACAGACATGAATGCATTAACGCATGCTTTAGGGGGGTAGAGCTGGTAATTACTATAGCACTTCCCTGCTGCTGTGGAGGTGGGGGTTGGGGTCTTTGTGATTGATTAGCAGTGAAGGACTGTTCTGGCTGGATCCCATTTGATGGCTTAAAAGGAATGTCAAATATCCACTGCCTGGACTGTGCAGGTCTGTCAGACCTTGCAACCCAAGCATCATAAATAATTTGGTTATCCCCTGGGATACTTTGGTTCACTAACCAGATATGCAAACCTTAGTTAGGCTACTCTCACATAGTGTTAAGTTTTGTACCCAGCGTATGGATCCTCAGTGTCACAGTGTCGTTTCTATTTGCTCTGTGATTGAATTTTTTTCAAAAATACTGCTTCAAAACAACATTTGTATTTAAGTATATGAACGAATCACTGTAAAAACAAACACTATTTCACATACATTCAATTATCAACTACCAATCACTATTAAAATTGTATCGTAAATACTTTTACATTTAAAATACAGTTTTGTTATACAGGAAAACAGATCTTGGGGGATCTTGTCATTGAGAGACAGATATTTTCACAACCCAGAGTAGAAGACCGTAGTTTGGTTGCTCCTGGGTAGCAGTTAGTTTCTGTGCCTAGAGTCTTTGTCCTCAAGAGGATGAGGAACAGATTATGCATATTTCCCACAATGTGCAGGAACACCTTTCTGCCTGATTTTCTCTGATCAATGACCACAGCTTGTTACCTGCTGTGTGCCAGTCAGCAGGGAGTCTGGAAATCAAATACCTGTCAAACACCCTGTCAGGTAATGGTCTAATTTCATCTAATACCTGCTTGTGAAATTGTACTGGTTGAGTGTGTCTGCACATGCGAGTGTGTGTCCGTGCGTGTGTGTGCACATGCGTGTCTGGGTCTGCATATGTGGGTGTGTGCATGCACATCTGTGTCTATGCACACACTGGGTTTGAGACAGGATTAAACAGAGACATCTCTGTCAATACTTGTTTGAGGAATACAGATGGAGACTTTGGGGAGGGTGTCTCCAATTATAACAGGAATTAGCCAAAAGGTATCTGCTGCGCATAGGTTGTGTTTCAAATAACAATGAAGGGCAGTATTTGGACACTGTTACAGGGCCGCCAGCCTCCAGTCCTAATGGACTGCTGTGGCTGCTGGTTGTTTGTTGTGTTTCAGCATTTAAGTCATTCATTTCAGTATCTGACTGGCAAAATCATTCATACAGCTTATTTCCACAACCTACCCTGGCTGCTGATTGAAAGGAAACTATAAAGACCTGCAAACACTGTATCTCTCCAGTGCTGGAGTTTGACAGCCCTGCAAGAAATCAGAGACTGTATTCATAAAGTGCTGAAAATTAGGAATGCTGATCTAGGATCACATTTCCCCTGTCCACATCTTAAGCTGCCCAATATGAACAGAGGCAAAGCTGATCCTAGATCGCCACTCCTATTCTGAGATGCTTTTTTCATACAAGCCCATTTCTAGTTTATGCAGGTACAAAACACCCTGAGTCCTGGAAAAGAACCCTTATCTCTATTATGTGACATGCAGCTGCCAGTTTTATGCCAAGTCACTCTCCTCTCTCAAAGGTAGCTATTAAGCTAGCACTGCTCTAGCCCTTAAGGACCTCGGCAGCAGACCTCTGCTGTGTAATTGCTGCTTGATGCCACATGTTTCCTGGTTACTCTGTCAGTGATGAGGGCTTGCAGTCTGGGGCCCTGACCCCAAAGGACTGAATGCTGCTGGCTCACTGCACTGCTATGCAAACTGCCACAAAGCACTCCACCCACCCCCCCATCCACAACACCCTCCCCACCACCCAGGAAGCCCTGTTTCAAGATAAGCACCCCCATGAGAGACACCCCACGTGCCCCACTCCAACAAACATCTCTCTGTCTCCCTGTCTCTCCCTCCTTCACACAACTCGCTCAATTGTTTTCAAATTTTCAATCTCAAGGTGCTTTATTGACATGACATATACTGTGTTGCCAAAGCAAATGTTACAAATAACAACACTAACATCAAACTCTCTCACTAGCTCTCGCTCTGTCTCACTTGATCTCTCTCTCTCTCTCTCACTCTAGGATGTTAGACTCCAGTCCTGGGAGAGCTGTATTGTCTGCAGGTCTGTGACTTCATTTGAAATAGCTGCCCATTGAAGCCACAGAAAGAGGGAATATGGACTCTTTAGCTAATCAGGTAGTACAAATAAATCACTTAAATTCCTAAACCTGAAAAAATTCTATATTTGGATCCCTGCTCCAGAATTTGCGGTACCTTGGCTTGAGGCCAAACTTACTGCTGGTCTGCTGAGGGTTCCGGGAGAGGTGAGCTTGCACTTCCTTCTGAAATCTAGACGGCAGAGTCATTCTCTTGTCTGACCTAGAAAATAAAAAGAGACATGGACGGGTGAGGGGCTGTTCAGGGATCAGTTTTTATTCATGGCCCAAATCATCATACCATTCAGTCCAGTCTGCCATTGTATGTCACTTCACAATACCCAGAGTGCACCTCTCATATTTCAGCACATGGAAGAACACCTCCTGGCTTAACCTGAGAGAACTGGTGAAACTAGGTATTTTATTTCAACATAGTTTAGTAGATGCTTTTATGTGAGCAATATGTGGAGATGGCAATAAATGAGTATATGATGTAGAGCATGTCATAAGAGGTTTTACACAAGTGCATGGATGCAGAACATAAAAATCAGACTGTGTAGGAAAACATATGCTTAAAAGTGGCAGAAGGTATAAATCACACGAGCATATCCTGTATACTGGAAAACAACTTTCCAATAATAAGTGGTAATTGAGTATGGTAGTTCTTTGATCCCTCTAATCCAGCTTTCCATTGTTTTCCTTTGCTCTGGTGGACCGACAAATAGAACATGTTCATAGGTTCTACTTGGACAGCCCATTATTCACGTGCAAGGGATTTGTTTTCTCTACTATACTCTGGATTACTGCATTTCAGTGAAAATAACCGATTCAGACCAAAGATAACCCATGAGCAGCACAAACTCACTGTGTAATTTACAGACACAAATAGAAAGCCCACATATAGACACAAACATATACATACATACATAGATGTGTGCACATAATTTCTTCTATAATCTGTGGATTTGAAGATTTGGCCATAGCGGGCATGTGTCTATGAGTCATTAGCACTTTTCAGTTTAGAAAATGCAAGGCTATGGGTCTGGACTCCACACTGCATTTGACTTCATACAAAAGGATTCAGAATATACACACTGCAAGACTTCCACTATGTGAGGGAGACACACACACCCCCCCCACACACACACACACAGCAGTGACTCTCTCATTGGCTATACACAAAAGAATTCAGGGCGCATGTTCTGCTGTTGAACCCAATCAATGCGCTCCGGACCCTGTTTACCCTTACCAACCCATTAGCACCAGCATCATGGTCACTGAACCGTATAACCATGCATTCCCTGACCTGAGGACCACATTCTGCAGAAAACAGCTCATCTCTGGGGCCCTGAACCAAAAGGCCTGCCTGTACAGCATGAGCCTGCAGGTCAACAATGGTGGGGCAACAATTAGCTCAGCCTTACCAGCGTAAATAGGGGATAAGCCAGTTAAACTCTGTCTCTCCCACTGGTAACCAGGCCTGGCCAGCTAGTTTCCTGCAGGTTTGTGAACGGAGTATATATAAAGGAGTTTGTCTTCCACAGTTATTAAATTCCACAGTTATTAAATAATTATTCATTATTGAAATTGAATTCTTTATCACCCATTAACATCAACTCTGATGATGGCTTAATACCTAAAATGCTTGCATCTTAACTGACACGAGACACTTCATTGCCTGCCTGATGCATCTTTGCTTTCAAAATTAGCAATGCATCATAACAGGACACTGATGCAAGGCTTACATATCTCTCTCCTAGAAGCCTGAAGCAGTGCCTTTAGAGCATTCATACAAACTGTAATGAAAGGGGGTGTGCTTTCTGCTCTGTTAAAATTGGAAAGTAATGTGTAAGCCGGCATGTGTCCGGTGTGGCCATCATGGATACAGTAGGGGCTGTTTCCAGGTGGTAAGGCAACAGTGACATGTGATCGCTCAAGATAGGACTGTCTTGGGATCCAAAATTGGACAGACATTGGCCATATTAGAAAGGGTTCAAACTGGCACTGAAACGCAAGCTATCCCTGACACTCAAGTTCATAAAGCTGATACTAAATACCGCCCCATCACAGACCCACCCAATCAGGGTGAGGAGGCATCGCTACAACAAAATGACACCCAATCAGAGTGAGAGGATGTACTGCACATCGGTACAATCTCTATGCCTGATACTATACCCATCAAGAGCTTACTTAACCCTACTAAGCAAAAATTTGGACTTGTAGATTAAGTCTGCAGTGTTGTGTTTGATCAAGGTGATAGTTTGCACCGAAAACGCTGCTGGCAATGACTGATGTGCTGATTCACTCTGGTAGCTAATCTACTGTACAAAGGAGGGATTACAGCTCTATTTCCCTGCTTTCAAACAGGCTTTCATTTATTCCAAGCCAGGGTTAGTTTACCTATTGTGTCCCCCCATTCCTCCCCCCTAGCTACTCTTTCATGGAGGGGAGGGGTCCAAACAGTACAGAAAACAGGCCGATGAGGTCAGTTGTTTTCTCTGGCCTGGGTGGTTGGCAGTTGGTGGGGGAAGGCTGCCCGCTCCCATTGGTGCTTGCGTTGTGTGCTGAATAAGCAGCAAGCTGGCCCTGCTATCTGCTCTGGACCCCATTCACTACAGCACAGCTGAACACACAGATAGACAGAACCAAGAGGAGCAAAGACATAAAGCAAAGAATGTGAGAGAGAGAGATGGAAAGACTGATGAGGGGTTTTTGGTAACTAACTTTTCCAGCCTAAGCTTTCTATATTCAGTGTGCTGGGAGGTTTCTTATGGTGGATTCACTTGGCTTGGATGGTTTACCATTGGACACATACAATCAGAAGCAACAGCTGGCTATTGGTTTATTTGACAAAGCACTTCTCCAGCAGGTGTGCAGAGTTGTCCCACATAAGAATTACTTCGGTTCAAGGTCAGATTAAAAAGTCCCCCTCTCATCTCTCAATCTCAAAACAGCCTGTGATGCTTTATGTATCACAATTGGTGTACTGTTCCACACCACACCTCTCAACACACCTACATTTGAAGTGTGGCCTAACTGGGTTTGGCCTGTAAAGCTCTCATTATCGATCCCTACTCTGGTTGAGTAAAAATCTCTCTAAGTGCTCACATGACAAGAGCATGGGGCACTCTCACAATCAAGAAATGCTATTCTAGATATTAATATTTTTATCTTAATTCACAGGGAAATCTGTAAACCGGTTAAGATTTGTCTGCAAGACCTTAAGTCTTGAACAAGTTATTGAACAAGACATATGTTAAAATGAACAACTTAAGTCTTAAACAAGCACTTATACAAAAACATTTAAAATACTCCTCAAAGCCAAAATGTGGAGCTATTTCTAGTGTCAGGCTCTATGATTTAATAGTATGATAAATTAAACTTTAAGATTACATTGGAATGTTTCCAACTTTCTTCATAACCAGCCCTTATACAGCTGTGATTAAATCAATGGCTGACTTCACATTCACTGTCATGAGGCTAGTTCTGCTGATGTTTTAAAAAAAATGATGAGCCATCCAAAGTGCACAGGAGGAAAGGGGTCAAAAAGTGTTCAAAGCTTCTTACTAATGATTCAGAACTCAGTGGAGCTTTGGAGCAAGAAGATGCCTGTGGCAGCCTCCTGTTTGAGAAACACTCAATTCCGTGTTGTTATAGGATATGGTAAAAAAAAAAAAAAATTCAGTGGATTTACTCTGACATCAAGCAGCAGAGATGACATCAGCAGCTAAACACTTCATTAGGATCTATTTGGCCTGCAGAACAGGATTACAGAGATGGTAAGGCTACTACAGGTTCCACTGAGGGAAGTGGTCAGCCAAAGGGGATTGTGGGTAATACAGTGATAAGGAGTCTGGTCTCACCATTCAAAGCAAGGCCTGAAAAGGAAGCCATTCAGCAAGGCTGCGGTTATATTATTTTATTTCACCCTAATTTATTTGACAGGTCAAATGAGAACTCCTTTCTCATTTTCAGTGGTGACCTTGGTGACCAAAGTGAGCAGGGAAAGTGGGAGATTTTGTAGCCAATCAGATTTAAGGAAAACGTTGGGTGGCCAGACACTTTGTCCAGGACACTGGGGTTAACACCCCTGCTTTTACATGGGATCTTCACATTAACACAATGAATTAGGACTTCTGTTTAATGACTCAGAGACAGCACTTCCTACAGCACTGTGTCCCCACCACCATGCAGGGGTTTGGTTTGCATATGGCAGCACTCACCTCTCAGAGGCTGTGGATGCTGGGGGTTTTCTGGGTTGTGTGGTGGGGGCCCTGTTCTGGGGGGACAAGTTGGCCCTCCCATCAGGCTGGATGTCCCTCATGGTCACCTGCCGGTGGTCCCCCAGGCCCCCAGAGCGCCCCCCAGTGGAAGTTTGTGTCCCACCGCGGCCGGAGCGGCCTGTGTGATCAGGCTGGCGCAGGGATGTTCTGGGTTTAGCTGCAAGGGGGAGGGGAACAAACAGATACAGCTGTACTTGCATAACATACAATATCAGTGTGCGTTTGTCATGTGGCAGTGAGGGATAGTGACAGAGAGAAATGGAGGTGCATATAAATATATATTGCATTATACAGTACCAGTCAAAAGTCTAGACACACTTTTCCATTTACTTGGATGAGAAAGTGTGTTCAAACTGTTGACTGGTACTGTACATAATAATCATTTCTTATGAATTAATACTCATTGTTTATACAAATGTTTTTTTTTGTAAACTTCAGCAAAACAATGCTATTCATCATGACAATAAACACTTCATTTGGATATGAATTTGAATCACAGTTTGGTATGTTTTGGTATTCTTTAAGGCCTGAGTTTGTACAGGAAAAAAGGAAGGCATCAAGTGAGGAGACATCAAGTGAGGAGCTCAATGCAGAACACACACATACTTAAGCTGACACTGGCAAACAGATGCACACTTAAACATCTACCCCTTAAATCTGGTAGAGCTGATGTAGAAACATGTTTCACAGATAGTAATCTAACTTCATCTGCTGAATATACTTTTATTTAAGGGATTTAGCCTAACTGCTGCAAAACTACAGATCATTTCCCCCATTTTAAACATTCTACAATATTCATCATCCTTCATTGATGCTGCATTCAAACTGGCCCAAAGTGCAAATGTGGCGAAAACAAATTATGGAAAACAAAAAGGGAGATAATCAGTAAAAGAAAAAGCAGCAGCTTGCCTGGTGAGCGAGGTCAACAAGTTGTCGACCAACAGGAGAGAAAGTGGGACAGGACGGACGGAGGCGGTTAAAATTAGCAACATGGGAACATTTTCCACAGGACCGATGTGCAGTGTGTGCGGGGCATACAGTACTGTGGTATTATTAATAACCAATAGGGCTTGAGTCTGCAGCACCTCTGTTCATTTGGGAGCACCTCTGAGGCCTGCAGGTGGGGGACTGTGGTCAGACCCCTGCTTTTCAGACAGGTACATACAGACACGGCTACGAGACATCGCATCAGCACTCTTTCAAGAGCAACTCCATCACCCCCGAGGGCTCGCCTCACAAACTGCAGGGATATGATTTTTCCTGATTAATCATCCAATTCTTATTTTAACACCAGAACTGTCACACCCAAATACAGACGACTTGAGTTGGCCACAAGTACATACATCTAAAAGCTTTTGAACTCTTTGATGGCTCAGCAGGAGAAAATTTGAGTGGCCCCTCTTGGGTCCTGAATATAATTAGTATTTCAAGGCTAATCATGAAACAAACCCACAAAAATTTGAACCAAATGCCATAAAACAAGAAGGGTTAAGGTTTCCACTTTTCTATCATTAATTTCAAAGCCAAAGCCCCTCTCCCTATCCCTATGTTAATACCAGAGTCTCAATTGCTAAATGATAATCAGAGACAGGATTTCCGTTTTCCTTTTTAAAGCAGCCTGCAAAATGCCCTGTCATATCAATAAGCCATTTCTTTTTACCACATAAGAGCCCATCTACAGGCAAGGTCCCCACAGTCACCCAGGGGCAAGTCAGGAGGATGCAAACACTTACATGACATCATACCTTTGAGCCAGTGCGTCACCCACACCCCTCTCCCCCTCTCGCTCTCCCTCTGCAGAAGCGGAACGGCAAAGCGATGGCTCCGTGCGCCAAACTCCCCCGTCTGATCGGAGAGAGGAGAGGGGAGCTCGCCTTCCTGCTGCCGCAATCCTAATGAACAGCAAACACCTGAGTGCGCCTCGCTCCCATCAGACTGCCGGAGGGAGAGACGACGGCTGGGTGACAGCCAACGCGCCGAGTCACTGTCTCGCTCAAAAGCAAATCAATACCCCTGATCACAGAGGTTCAGACACAGAGGAAGGGAGAGACAGATGGGAGTGAGAGAGAGAGAAAGAGAGAGAAATGGAGAGAAGGGGAATGAGAAAGAGGGAGGGAGAGAGGAACCGAGGGGGAAGAGACAGCAAGAGAGACTGAAAGACAGGGGGAAAGCGAGAAGAATCTAGAGGGACAGACTGACAGAGAGAGTGAGAAAAGGAAGAGGTGCAAAGCAGAGAAGGTGAAAGACACTGCAAGAGACTGAGACTGAAATACAGAGAAAGAGAGAACAGGCAGAAAGAGAGCAAGAGAGGGAGAGCGAGAGAGAGCAAGAGAGAGAGAGAGAGAGAGAGAGAGAGAGAGAGAGAGGCTTGCTGCTCCCCTTGGTGCTGAGGCAACAGAGTGAGGTACAGGCACGTCTTGCACAAACACCAAAGCGAATACAGATACTCTCCTTTTTTGCTGCATCATAATAATGGAAAGATGTTGTCACACCTTTGATGGATTACTTTTACCCTGCAGTGACATCAGCCAAAAGCAGCTTCACATGGAGCATCTGTCCTAATTGGGGTCTTGTGATGGGGAATTCTTCAGTTCCATGTACATTGTCAGATCCCTCAGAGAAATACTGAAATAGGCCAAATCCTCTACCTGCTTTATCACAACACATACACTTGCATGCACAAATATAGCACAAAGGCACATGTTGGTGTGCCAGATTGTGGACATAAAAGCAGTACTCTACTGTATCTGTGCTCTGTCGATTGACACACTCTTCCTGACATTCTTTCAAATTAAATGGTCTGAAGACTTTGTTTAGGTTACCATTTCAAACAGAATTGTATCTATATTATATTTATATTTATGAAATGGGTTGTTCCACACCACCACGGTCTCCCATAACTTCTATTTTAAGTTTCAATATTTGCCCCCCTTTCCCATCCAAATTGCAATTTCCTTTCATCAGGATGTTGCAGTCAGCTCAAACACTTTTACCAGAGAAAAGAAATTTGCACTGAAAATGTCAACATAAGACACCTAAGACATCTTAAGCCAGTAGTCGTGTGGCAGCTCCTGAATTGATGATCCCCCAGCCACATCTGGCACAAGCACTGAACCCATATCTCAGCCAGTAAATAATATCTTCCAGAATATTCCTGCTGCATGTACAGCCTCATAACCTCATAAGTTACTGAGTAAAATGTCAGGATCATGGACCTTCCAATACTTGAATCAAGGCACAGAAAAGAAACAGAATGTCTGCAAACTCCTGGCAACACTCCAGAGCGATGAGGGACAAGTTAACTGTGGTCTCTCAGCTCATCAGCATTCAGACAGTCTCCTCTCCAGACACACAGTGAAAAAGCAGCTGGATATCTCACTTATCTTTTCTGGCCTAGGCTTCCTGCAGCCTGATTGGTGCCAGCAGACTGATGATGGATCTGATTGGTGCCAGCAGACTGATGATGGATCTGATTGGCTGGGGGCACTTTATCTTTACATACATCCACCCTTGAGACTTCAGATTTGTCAGAAGTAGTAACTGACCAGTTGGTGCTTAGCAGAAGCTGGGCAAAGGCAGCACCCATTAAAGAGTCTGACTAGTCCCTCACTCCAAAGGACCACTCCAGCTGATCTTCTCTTCTAATTTCAATGAAAGCAATGCTCGTACAACTGAATCAGTGTGATGACACAGGGAGCTCATCTGTAATATATTCAAGGCACCACACATAGGAAAAGGAAACATATGTTTACCGCCAAAAAGCTATTTTCAACGATCAATTTTCTGACACGGGTCATTGAGCAACACCATTTTGAAACTACAGGATGTAATACATCGCTAAAAACATCAGGATTTCACGAAAGGGCATTTAAGACAAGCCTGATAAGTAATGCTTATATCCAGGTAACAGAATATCCACTTTTTATCACCACATCAATAGAAGATTCATCCTCAATGTTATTCAATAAAGATGGCACTAGAGACAATTGCATTTTCGCAATACTGCCTTGATCATGAAAGTGTTTGAATGTTTAGCCACACCTTATCAGAACAAATTGAATGCAGGTTTTTTTCTATAATGGAAGACTTTAGTGAAATTATTTTTTCATCAAATCTCCTCTGCTTTCAATGTACAGCCCAAAAATAAGAGTGCAATAAATCGACTTTTATTGAGACCGCTTCACAAACCAGGAAGCTCCATTATATTACACAAGATCACTGGAGAGTTACGACTGGCTTGAAAAAGAGCCGCTGCCAGTGATCATGGTGCCAGGGGCCTTATCATTAAGTATAATGAGCGTGAACAGACACTTGGAAGAAAAAAAGAGACAAGATTCCCACAGTGTTAGCCTCCCTCTATGTATTATACTCAGGGGTTTGCTAAAGTATGGCCCATTACTGCTAAATGGCCTCCATGAAGGAAGATGAATGAGAAGAAATCACACTGAAAAAAAATCTCAGCTATGTGAGGCTTTGGTTTAATCGGAACAGATACCTAATTTAACATCTTTAACAGATTCATTTATTCAATGGTCAACTTAGGTACAAATAGGGAGTACACACATATAGCATAACAATTAAAGACATCCCAAATATAAAATTGTGATATTTGCAATAAACACTTGATTTACACTGAATACTTTGTGCACTCAAAATGGACCACTCAATCTCAAAAATTGTGAAGTTTTCTCCTATTATAAATGGCCTGTGATGTGTTTGTTCCCAAGATGTAAATATTTTGCAGCTTTGTGTAGTCTTTACAACATTCTGAAACAGTCCTTCAGATGCATTGGGTCCTGTTTGTTGAATGTGCCATGTTAGATTAATAAATGTAACAGAACAGATGGCAGATGTGATTTAGATGTGGTACCACCTAGGACACAATTACCCTATCGGCTGCCATGGTTAAAATGCTGAGATGTTCATGATGCACTGATATCATACTTTGTGTATTAGTTTATATAATATATTCATAAATTGTAATATCTTGTTCATTAATATTTGTGCTTCCTCAAAATCATTTTTGGCCCAAGGGATTTTATCAATGCAAATGACATCATTATCATCCAGGTCAACCAATTACAGTTGACCAAACAGTTCCTCCTCCCCTCTCTAGCATAATGAACCAGGCTTTATCTCCAGAAAAACCAAGTTGACAACATTCCTAACATAGGTATCTCATTGTATTAGTAACAGAAACTTACATTGTCCATATCATCAATTCTCTTGTACCTCATTTGTGTCTGTGTTGTTATGGGCGTAACTGTGCAAGCTGTTCCTACCCAGGGGGCCCTGGCATACTCCTCCTGCAGCCCAAAGCAACCAGTCACACTTCACCTGCATCTCACAGTTGTTGGTTGGGCATCAAGCCGTTCATTTAAACCTCAACACAAGTGACAAACCCACAGGCTCCTGTGTTTTCTCAAGTGCAATCAACACCACCCAATTATATATGGCTGAGACATCATGCAATCACAGACTACCAAAGCATCCCACACATCCAATCATATTCCACCTACATTCCACACTATTCAATCATGTTCCAACTGCGTCTAATGCAATTTAGATAACTGGGTGAACTTAATTTATGTTGTTGTGTACCTCACTGATGTAGCAGGTTAGCAGCACTTAACTTGAATGGGCAGCCCCACATCACACTCTGTCCAATGTTTTGCCTGCATGTCACACAATATAGATCTGATGAGGCAGAAGACAATGCCAGCAGACAAGGGGGTGGGGATGGAGGTGGAGCTTATGCACACAGACCTACCATTGAGGATGAAGGGGGTGGCCAGCTTGACCCTCATTTGGCAGTTGACCAGCTGGGGGCGGCCAGTCTTCTTGGAGGAGCGCTGGCGGGCCACAAGCTGCGCAATGTGTGCTGTCTCCTTGCAGACTGTGGCAAAACAGACCACCTGCAACGAGGGCAAGAGGGCATCGTCAGGCCCCATTTCTCACACATTAGCCTGCATTCCAGACAGCCAATCTCTGACACAGTGTCTGGAAAACTTTGCTAACTTTTTGGGCCTGGGTTTCCGGCAACCTGATTAGTACAAGACAACTTCTGTCAATTGCCCTTGGTGGTATCCAATTTCAAGTGCCACTCTTCTGTGTGATTAATCTAAGGCAGTATATTGCCATTGCTTTAATTATAAAGTCTGGGAACCTAAGCACAGTACTACCACGTCGAAGAAAGAAAATAGGCAGCTTCATGAGTATAAACCTGATGAGTGACCTTAAATTTATACTAAGGTGTTTAGCAGAAACCTATCAAAGGGCTAGATTACTTAAAACACAGTCCATCAGTCCCTGCTGCTGAATCTTTCCTGGGGTAGCTGAATCATTACTGAGGTGACTTAGGAATGTAGGTATGTTGCTGAAGAGAGCAACAGCAGCTCCCAACTATGGAATTGAACCAAAAAGTTCAGCATTAAAAACTCAATTTCTTAACCAATCAGCAACAGTCACCTACCACTGCTCCACCACATCTACTGTTCTGGAGTTAATTCCATAACTTGGCAAAAGTACTTGTGAACACTGCCCACAATTCAATAAGCAGAACAGAGTTAAGGAGCAAATTGCAAAAAAATTAATAAATAAAACCCTTGAAATCTTCAGGATTAAAAAACACTATTCAATCTGATCTACATAAGTGACACCATTCATTGTTTGTGAATGTATTAGATATGCAGTCATGAGCCTGTGCATTTATATGTACTGTATATGTGAAATTAAAACACTTTCTGTGATATCTAGCTGCAGACATTATGAAGTATTATGACTCATGTTACAGTTCCTATTACCACAGGCGGGATGGGGGCTGGGGGAGAAACAGCAGGGCAGGCACTGGGGGCAGGGAGGTTGCAGGGGTAAAGCTCACCTCTCCCGTGCGGTTGCGCTCCATCTTGACAACAGAGGGAATGCTGTGCAGGAAGGCATCCAGGGAAGTGTAGCCCAGCTGCTTGTGAGGGATGAAGTCCCCAGTCAGAGCTTTGTAGTCAGCCTGCAGCCGGCTCAGGGACACCCCATTCTTATTGGACTGCAGCACTGCCCGCAGCATCTTCTTCACTAGCTCCACATCCGACATCCTGCAGAGCCATAGGGAGGAGGAGTGGTTAACAAAGCATGTTCACATACTGAATGCTCACATACTTACACTCTTTGGGTCCTGTTTAAATAGTCCAAACTCATAACAGAAAGGTAAAAATAGAACACAGTACCTTCCATAAGAGGTGCTGTGTTTACTTGACAAGAGGAAGTGGCTCCACACATGCAGGACGCAACAGGTAACACATATCACACAAATATATTCAATATAATACAGTCTTAACTCACCATGCCATGAATTTGGATGGGAAAAATCAAGTCTTTTCTCTGACTCCAACACACACACATACACACACACACATACACACACATACACACACACACACACACACACACACACATATGACATCATCGACTCAATACTAACAAAACCTCATACTGAAGCACTCAATGATGCAACTTAACAGTTATTTATACAAAACCCTACGGAGGCCACAGAAAAGTGATATCCGTCATATTACGCACAACCCCCCCACGCCCCCACAAAAAAACCTAGCAGCAAACACTTGAGACCTCGCCATCTAATGAGATGCGAAATACACGATTACTACTACAGTTCGCTGGCTAAATGTAAATACCTGCAGTAAGTAGCATCAACAATTCTATCTATATGAATACATAACAGGGTAGAGCTACGGCCATTTCATTCAAATAAGCAAAAAATATGTGTATTATGATCAAAACAACCTGTTCAGTCATATTTTGATTCCAATTAGCCATATTGTGCTGGAACGATTCCATTGTGAAAAGCGGAGAGAATAAATCAAAGAAATATGGATGGATACTTCAAGTTTATTGCGAGCTTCTTTGCTGTCCCACAAGGTGCGTGATTGAACGCAGTAAATGGTTCTCTTGGTTACACGTTGAAAATTTAGGATAAATATTTCTACTTCAAGGCATGTATGCACAATGCCCCTCTTGCATAAAACTGACACCCAAAATTAAAGTAAATAACCGTTTCAGAAACAGATCACCCATGTTTTCATTGTTGGCAAACCGTGATTACAACCCACCGGCTTGCTTTAGCTGTTTTAAAGGTGGTTGTTGCATAATGTTAATTGCCTCTATAACGACTGTACGTTTCCTTCTACTATAAGCAAATACAGTTTATAACAAACGCTGATTTCAGAATACCGCACGACTGGCTTAATAAATTACATTAAAAGTAATGTTTGAAATTTTTAAATGAATATTCATTCATTTAATGTGTCCTTCCAAGGCCAATTGTAAAATAACATTTGCCACGTAACGTCGCTGAAACTATAGTTTCCCTCCAGTCCAGATCACATGCCAGCTTTGGAATTCCTAACACGGATAGCATCAGGTTCCACGAAATGAACTCATTTTCGGTTTCGATTGCAGTAAACTGAAAGGTATTTCCTTTACAAATGCACATACTCAGGTGCACTGACTCCATGTAGTGCTCACCACGATACGTCTCGCTGAGTAGGTTAAGGATTAGTCATGTTGTTTTATGCAAGGGCGATAAATGTTTCAAAGTTAAGGGCGCAGTAAGAGCTTTTTGCTGACCAGTTGACACACCCTCTATTCAATTTTGCAAAGTACCCTTGTACAGGCATAAACACCGCCCGCTATTGAAGCAAGATAGCTGGATAGCAACTTTTCTCACTTACATCTTAATCTGTCTGATGACGATATACCAGCTAGCTAGTTCTCCAACTTGGCTAACTAGCGATACAATAGTTTGATGGGAAAATTCGTCTACCAAGCCAATGTGCCCGTCAACTATAGAACTATCCCGTGTCAACTTATTTATTTCACTGTACTAAAGCGATGAATTACAACTGATCGTTTTACAGTGAAGAAGCTAGGTAACCGGCGAGCAAACAACTGTTCAGAGGCATCAGAGCGATAGTGCTAGCTATGTCCGCCCGTGATCCGCTCAGGAGTCAGTAACTGCTGGTTATCTCTCTCTCTTGATAAAACAGCTAGTGGCGTCAGGTCACACCAGCAGAAGACACAAGACAATTCCAAAAGTTATGCCGATACGATGTTGTTTACACAATTGCCCAAAAAATAATTATCACCAGCATTAAAGTATTTTAGAATTAAATTAATGTTTACTTTGTATTCAGCTGTCAACAGCGCCGACGTTATAGACAGCGACCAACCTGACAGTAAGTGAAACAGCTCGCTAATGCAAACGATAGCCGCTGTGGCTCTCCCAGAGAGCAACGGCATGTAGCTAACTGCGACCTCATCGAGCCAAATTACAAGTACAGTATAGCAAAGAGGATAACGTGCAGTCATCCGGCTTTCTAGAATTATCATGTTTTATTACTTAGCCATTCTTACGTGTCTGGGATGTGGGATGCCAAACCCGGTTAACTTATTATTTGCGTTGCAATACTGTATTTACCTCCTGCTGGCTGTCGGTGTTTCTCTCTCCCGTTGTAGCGCGTTCTAACACTCCCCAAGCCTACTGCTTGCCTAAATCACCCGCGCAGCGATTGGCTGAATTGCACCAAGCCTTCTTAATTAGCTAACCACCAGACAACGCAGGCGCCACATCTCTCTGGGCACTGCGGCACTTACGACTCTTAACTGGCTAGCTAGTTGCTTAATGTTACAATGCGCAAGCGCATCATGCCAGTTGGTTTCACAAAGCAAGGGTTTCCCCAAATATTCCACTTTTCTGAGCATTTATAGGCGTGGTAGATACCCGATGTATATTAAGCAAGCATGATCCATTGCCGATTGTTCTATCATTTCATATGAAGAGTTAGGGGCAGGCTTGGGCCGGTCAGTACTTTGGGAGGTACCAGTTATATTATATATTAATCATCACAGATAAATCTATTATTTACACCAGAGGGCTCTACCAAACTTAGCAGTAGTGAGTGGGCCTACTACAGTGATAATAAAATTCCACATGCACCATTTTCTCACTGAATTTAATGGCATTGGCTTTAAAATGGGGATTATTGGGGGTGTGAACACAAAGCTCCCACACATCACATCATTCTCTGCATCTGACAGATGACACACAAAAATATTATGAGAATAATTTAGCATAAACTAATGCATATATGTTTAATCCTTCCAAACAATATAATTTGTATAAATATTAAATCAGCTGCAAATAAAATTAATTACTTGTTTATACAAACAACTGCATTGCATAGTTTAATCAGTTATATTTACTAATATTACATTTGCTGCATTTTTTCCAATTTCTAAAGGCCTTACACAGATGCTTCTATTTGTAATGCAAATAACAACCAGTGACAGGAACATTCATGCTCACAGCATATGGCCTCCCCTGGCTCTGAGGCTTCAGCGCCCATCCCCCCGCCCCTGTCGTTGCTGTAAGAGTTTCTGAGCCCATCTCAGTATATTTTTTATTGGTTGTTTCAACTCTAGCTTGTTTGAAAAACTTTCCAATTTTCATAATTTGTAACATGAATAGTTTTTATTTTATCCCAATTTAATTTCTATGATATGATGAACACGTACATTCTAAGCCTCAGTTATGTCAAAGCAATGAATAAAATAATATTATGATCATATCAACAACATGAACAACATCATTATCCCTGTCTTTATCATCATCATCATAAAGGAAATATATTTCTTAATTATTAAGCTTAGGCCTCAGTCTTAGGTCTGGAGTTTGTAATAAGTTATACATTCCATAAAAATATGTAATTGGTGGACTGCGATGTAAAATCAAGCGATATTATTTACATTTATTTGTTTATCAGAAGCCCGTATGCACAATAACACAGAAAGGATGTTTATACATAAAGTCCATTTATCCAGGTGAGTATCAACTGATGCAATTTAGGTTAAGTACCTTGCTCAATGACATTGCGTCACCTTTTTTTTTTGATTCAGCAACCTGGAAATTAGAAGCCCAGTTTGCCAAAAATACTACACTGCTATCAGTGTCATTAAGTTGGATGTTGTCCTGAGAACACAATGAAGTATGAAAAATATATGTAAGAAGATTATAAAAACAATGTGTTGATGAGGAGATTACAAAAAATGTCTTCAGAAACCATGAATATGCACATTACTTACTTATTGTGATGTTGTGTAATAGAGAATTTAGCTCTTTCTAGCTAATGCTTAGACAGTGACTGTATTCAACAGCATTTTTTTGTCTTTGACTGCAGCCTTCTCTTGCATCTTTTCAGCAGGAGCGCTAGACAGAATCATCTGGTTGCTTTGATCCAAGCTGTCAGACAGTTCTACCCTGCTGACCGCAGAGGAGAAACCCAGTTGGGCAGATGGAGGAATGGCTTGGTCGGTCAGACGGTACAAACCAGTTATACTGGGGGTATCAGTCGACCATTGGGTGTGTGCCAGGCAACCCAGTGAGTGTGGGTGGGTCCAGCTCCATTTGAGCTCCACCTATTTGTGTGGTCAGCACACAGGCCAGGGCAACGGTGTCCAAAGGGGTGTGGCCAAAGGTGGCGTGGCGTTTTCTCAGTAGGATCAGCTTGGGGTTTTTCATTAACGTGTAGAAAAGCAGCCAACGAAATCGTGCCCTGTTACCCACTTTTGGCACTGGGGTACAGGTAGGGGGAGGGAAAAAGAAAGAGGAGGAGAAAGAGGCAAACAGAAGAGAAAGAGAATACAAATATATCATCAGCATGATGAAAAACTTTGCATCTCCATTTTGTATTACTTTTTACTTTAGCATAGAAAGCTTGCACCACCAATTGTGTGCTATCAATGGATTTATAGCTAATAAGATTTATGTCAGACACCACTTGACTGAAGCTTGCTACAGGCAATGTAATATCTTAAACTAATTTCCTCAAAAGTTCTGTTTTTGGACATTCATTCATTTTTAACAATGTTGAAAATGTCAGGTTAATCAAAATGTTGTTTACAAGTTATTTTCAAAAACAATTGTCAAAAAAGTTGTCAATAGCATTTTCAGGTTATGAGTAGCTGTATTCATCGATCTCATCTGTCATGCCAATAAAGCAAATTGAAACTGAGTTACAATTTGGCAATCCTACATTTTTACAGATTACAACTTATTCAGAAATCATTTCATTACCTAGATGTAGGCTTTTAAGACTCCAATGTACATAATCAGACATTAACATTAACTCAGCTGTCAGCAAACAGCAAAGCACCTGAAGGACCTTGGTACTGACCAGCTGATATGTTGTTGAACTGAGAATACATCAGGGTTACTCTCTGTCTCTGAAGACTTTCCACCAAAAGGAGATGGCAGAAACATATCATGACAGGGTTGCCGTGGTAATGGTCAGCGAAGATCATTCCAATCCAGGTGCTATAGCCTAAAAGCCAGAAATTGGTTAGATTGCATCTTCTGGTATTATTAACAAAACAGCAGTACATTTTTTAAAATATTCCACTTATCTCTAATGCAATTGCCAGCAGTAATGCAGTTTGACAGTCAGATATCAACAATATTTAGAATCTTGTATGGGTCCCAGTGCATCAAATCTAATATATTAAAGAAAGCTTTGACCAATATTCTCTCTCAACGACCCATTATGAGTCAAATTTTTGTCTGTTTCTATATTACATGCACCACACTAGGAGTGCTCCATGTGTGGGATTTGATACATCCAGTTTTATAATGTAGCCAGTCTAGTCTGGGTACATATTTGGGCTTTCACCTGGGTCCAGGGACTCATAGCCCCTCTGCATGATGGTGCGGTCGATGCGTGACACCAGCCAGGTGCCCACCACGCAGCTGGTGAGGAGCCTCAGAATGCAGTTGCTCAGGCCCATGATCACATTGTAGAAGAAGAAAAAGTAGTTGAAGTTGTGAAAGGCCCTTCTGGAAATGAAAAAAGAGCAGCAATGTGATCAGGGCCAACTGCGTTGAGCCTCCCCCAAGTCCCATTATCAGTCTCAGTTGGTCAGTCAGTTCTTATGCAATGTCAAGACACAACGGACATTGCAGCTCACACATTGGGTAGATTCTGAGAGAGCAATTTGCGTTAGTGTGGCATTTTGACACTTGCCTCCTTTGGCCATTGAGGAGGCAAGTGCCATGTGCTTCCATCACAGAAGCTCCAACTACAATTTTTACACATGAGCAGTATTCACTGAAAGTATGAAAAAAAGTACTTCAGCTGGGAATTTCTTCATCCAAATCATCATCATCTACATAATCAGTCATTTTGGCCTTCTCTATATTTCTGCTATAGGAACACTGAGTTCTGGTTAACATTCTTTTTTAATTGTAATTATTTTCCAATAAAAGAAAACTTTAGAATAATCTTTATTTGTTCAATTCATCATGCTTTTCATCAAAGCAGTTGTGCAAACCTGTAAATCCCCTCATAAGAGCTTTGGCTGCCCCCACTCCATCCTTCACTATTGGATTTAAGCGTGTCTGAGGCTATTGCATTTAAGGATATCTCCATTAGACCTAGTTACCCAGTAATAAGAACAGGGTACAAAAACTGCCCTCAGCCAAGCGATTCAATGGTGTAAATCATTGGTACTGTGAGAAATGAAACTGCTGTCTCAAAGCAGCACAAGAATACCAACAGGCACTGTTAATGGAGATGATTGTTAACACTGTGGGCAAATAAACTCAAATCTGGCCACCAAATATCCCTCAACACACAAAGTCCAATCAACCCCAGTGCTTTGATCCACCCCAATCATCACAAAACCAGACCTGAATAAGTGTCAGGGGCTTTCACTGGGGCGATACCCAGCCAAGAGCCTGTCACGACCCACAACTTGCATTCAATTAAAGGGGAACATTTATATGTTGTAGACTTATATATTTTACATAGTTAGAAGTATCTAATGTTTTAATCCCATGTCTAATTTTTTTATTGTTTTATTTTTGCCTTCTTTGGAATAGAAAGTAGACACACACGTACGCACACATACACACACATGCACACACACACACACACACACACACACAAGCTCACACACAAACACATACATACACACACACACACTGTATATACTTTGGTTTTATTAAGACCCCCCTTTACAGAGTGACTTGGATCCACTCAGGGGTATAACAGTCTGCAGCCTTCTACAGCACAGCATAGTTCTGCTGTTATCCATAGCCAAGACTAAATACAGTGCATTCACAAGGTGTGAGAGGAAGCCCCCTTGTGGTTGTGTAATACTATACAGCTCAAAGTAAAAAAGTAACTACATCCAAAGACTGCTGCCACTTCAAGCTGTAATTTCAAGAAACAAATAATAAATAAACAAAGGCAATTCAAAATCATACAATAAAACAGAATTTCTACAAAATTATTTTTGGGGTCCGATTGTTACAAAAAATACACCAAAATTTTGTGGTGTATCCTTCTGTACAGATACAAAAACAAACTGGATCAGAGGGGGAGAGCAGGAGTCTTTACAGGGCAGAGTACATACCTGTTATTTAGAGCTAAAGGCTTATGTTTATCAGTAGGAGAAATCTTGTCCTGAAGAAAGAATGCTTGTACAAGAATTAGTTGGAGTGTGACCAGAGCCATCACCAGACCCAGTGTCAATCTGTGGGAAACATGAGCAAGGGAGAAAAAAACACAGGCCTTTCACTACAGTGTGCTACAGTTATATAACTCTGAATTACAGACTCTCTTAATCAGAATGACACACAAATTAGATTACATATATTTTACAATCAGGAGTGTGACAGGGAAAGACACAGTAGGCAAGTTAATAACCAATAGATTTGAAAAGTACCTGATCAAACTAATGATTAGCCTTGTCATCTAAAAATACCGGCCAGGATTCAGTCAACATTCATCCTTATGTTTGGCTTGTTTATGCAAGTGTTCATTTTTATCTTCACCAACACACTATTGTGAGATCAGTAATCATGAAAATGAACTCGCTAATCTATTCTTGTGAAGAAAAAGCATAACACTCATATTCAGATGTAAGTTAAAAGTTCAGCTCAAATGTTGCTCGAATCCTGGCCACTATCTTTAGTCTACTGTTCCTACAACAATTAATTAAAAAAGATGGTGATGAGTGTTAAGGAATTCAAAGGTTTTATTGATGACCATCTTACCTCTGATCTTTATTTTACACCAGTGTGTTTTAATATGTACAATATGATGTGTGTGTCTTTTGTATGTACATGTAATGCATACTATAAATAACGTTATCCTAATTAGACTAACCTGGATACATAAAGGCTTTTTTTTAAAAAATCATAGAATAATATATATGACTGAAAATATGACTCTAGGTCCAGGCCAAAGTTCCGTTTTGGCAACACTCACAAAATGAAGCCCAGGTTGCTCAGCAGGGCCAGCCCTTGGCCATGTTGTAGGGGGAGAACCAACAGGTATGCGATGAGCAGGGCAAACAGAAACTGGACGAAGTGAATGATCAGGTAGCCTGCAGTATTTCAATAACATGCATTTGAATGACAATTTTACCACCCATCTCTGTTTCCATTCAGTACTACCATACATAGTCTGTTAACCCACTGCAAACAGCTTGCGTATTCCCACAGCATCTGTTCAAATTTAATTATTTAATTCAGTGACAGGTCTGCTGTAGATGAGTGAGATTTATGCATTTGTGGTACTTACCCCACATAGTAAAGGCAATCTGCCATCCTGAGTACTTTGCAATGGCTGCCTATGAAAGACAGTGAACAGAAGCAGTAGCTTAATTATAAATATAATAATGATTGTGAGGCCGTCAGTTACATGAGGGATTTAGTGGGTATGGATGCCCATTCCTTATTGCTCAACAGTGACCGCTATGGGGTTCAGTTTGCATTATAACACGCATGTTACTGATTGATGGATGGGCTGCCACTCACCACACTGACAGCAGAGCTGGGGTTGTGGTACTTCTCCGGCAGGAAGTGCTTCTGTCCCGCCCATAATCTTTTCAGGTGCTTTCTGTGACATGAAATGACACGGGGCAACGGAAAAGTGATAACGGAGAGAGTGTTCTTGTTAAACGTTCATACGCCCATGCCTGCTAGAAAGCACTGTGTAATATTTTATCCTTTAATGTCTAAACTTTTATGCCTATAGGCATCTTCTGGATAACCACAAAAGCAATTTCTGTCCTATTTTTGAATAACAAATGATCATATCAATGGCATGCTAATTGAACAAATATGTAATACACTAAACAAAGATACTGGTGGCACACTAAATACATCTACCTGTACCACTAAAATATCTGTAATACGCTGAATGAACTTACCTGTAGCACACCAACACATGGAAAGTGTATGACACAGAGGTTAAGCTGGCAAAAATGGTTGTAGCGAGCCAAGCAACTGTCAAGAAACAAATATAAAAATAACTCAATTATCAAAAGCTTTTTCTATAATACATATTCAATAATTAATATCATCGAATAGACTATATTGACATTTTTCCCATTTTAAATATGGAGGTGTAAAGCACTTGCCATGGCTAAGTTTCTCTCAAAACACAAATGCTGCATATCATCTTTCATCACACATATTATATAGTAATAGTACATACAATGATATATTTCAGGTGGGGAGTTCCAACCTTTCACCACAAGAGAGCTCTATCTTCCAAAGTATAGCAGTCTTATACAACCAGTACATATGTTTGACACATGGAAAACATGAAATCCAGGTGAAAATTCTTTGAAACCAATGAGCCTTAAGTATGCAGTATGCAAGCCTAGGGTGAGAGTAGTGTTTGGTACCCCGAGCTACGCGAGTGAACTCATCCAGCTGGAGCACCCAGGCAGCGATGGCATGCTCTGTGAGATTGCAGGAGATAACCAGATCCTCCAGGGACTCCTTCATCACATCCAGGCTGTCAAAGGTGTAGTCACTCAGACTGTAGTCTGCTACTGTCATCTACAGAGGACATACACACTGGTATTATCACCGTAACAGACTAAAGGTGTCATGACCAATACACATTAATAAGACTAACAGCAGAGATTGTAGGGTTAGGCTTGGTTACAACTTGAATGGGAGACCTCATGTGAAAGCCATGTTGCTGCTGGAAGTGGTATCAGTGGGCCAGTAGGGCACAGTCTTTCCAATTGGCCAAATACATATCAAATGTACAGCACATGGTATTGACTGTATTGCTGGAGATAATGGAGAACTCTAATGGTACATACAATGTACAAGCCAATGAGTGAAATGATGGAGGTGCCAATCATTCGGTTGGGGAATTTGAAGTGTGGGTCCCAAGTGTAAACCTTCCTCTGAAACCAGTTCTTCTCCAACTCCCTGCAACACCAATGAGACAACGAGAGGGATGATTAAATACATTATACCCATTTAACTGATGCTTATATTCAGAGTGACTTAACAAATGAGGTACACAACCACATTAAAACAGGAAAATAGGGGCAGTTCATAACAGTATGACATTAAGTGCACTTCTGAGTTATGTCTTTCTTCACAAGCAAATATCTTTGCTATTATATAGGACACAGGAAAGTGAACTTGAGATTCAGGCCAGACCTGAGATATGAGATCTCATGTTCATCTCAGATTTGTTTCCTACCCATAGACCCTCACTGCTGACTCAGATTATCGTATGTTTGTAATGAAGAATAATACAGATAATTCTGGATGTTATTCATGTTAATATTTATATTCCTTTTCCATCTGACAATGCGTGCAGAAGAGACCTAAACCTGGCACAGCTGTATTACTTGTGAAGGCTAAGGGACATGTATTGCTGCCACTATGGAGCTGGTCCTTCACTATGGAGCTGGCATTATGGAAAGATCAGTAATGGACATGTGTTGCCTGAATGACTTGGTTATGCCTGTGCTATATGCAAACTGTGCACATACCGTTGGGAAGGGTGCCGCAGTAATGTTTGGACGTATTGGGCCTGGTGGGTCTGCATGAGCTGCTCTTGGTCCTGCAAAGAGGATTCAAAATTCAGCTACGAGCTGAAGCCAGAGCTGTGGTACTGCCTCTCAAGAAAAACCTACTGGGCAAGCTGGTTTCAGCTCAGCAGTCTCATTACTCTCCAGCAATCTCTCCTGGTTGGCTGGGAACCTGCAGGGCCGTGAACTGAACATATGTTGACTCTCTGACAGTACAGGAAATATGTAATTGTTGTCCCATTCCAGCATGAAAGGTAGAGATGAAGGGGTCACATCTGTGGCCACTTACTCCTGAGTAATGATGACACAAATGTCCTACTCACATCTGACTGTCAGTGCTACCCCTTACCTCTGCCCCCTCCAGCTCCAGATGGATGCGGACGGCCTTCACCAGCATGTGGATGAAACGTCCCAACAGAAAGACCAAGCACAGAATGCAAGGCCACTGCAACACTGGCTTCTGGTACCTTCCGAGCACCTGTCAGCATATGCAAAGTCAGAGGTTTTAAACTGACCAACTTACATAAGAGTCTCCAATCTTGTCTTGGGAGGATCTAATTGGGCAAAGTGTGGGGCCTTGATCTTGACTAAAGGCTTGCATCTGGTGTTTTAGTGCTGAGTTTGAACAAAAGCCTCACTAGTATGGATATCTCTGGCCTGAGTAAAACATAGGGGTTACATTCAGCACTGACCTTATTCATTATGAGCCAGAAGGTAAACTGATTCCATTTCAGTACTGCTCTGAGATGCTCCACTGCTTTTAGAGATCTGAGCTCATAAAATTTGGAACTTCTGATTTACAGAATTTTGTGGTCTCAGCTCTATCTAATGTTAGCACAGAATGAATGGGTATACAAGTACATGGAATATATTACTATAAAAGTATCTTGTTAACACAGAGGTGACCTACCTGGCCAGCAGGGCAGGTCACAGTATCCCACAGAGTCACGATAACCCTGCAAACCAAAAGGTGACATTAAAAGATCGCAAAAGAGGCAAAAACAAGTAATACATCCATTAATGGTAATCTCATAAGAAATAGTTGTCAAGTCTATAGGATGTGAAACAACAGGAAAAACTGCAAGTTTGTGTTAATGGCCACTGCAAAACTATTGAATACTAAAAACATGTTCATGTTAAAATGAGTATAGAAAAAATAAATATATCCTATGTCACTCGGTTTACGGCTTGCATTTTCCTAAAATGTTAAAATTAACCCAATTCATTTTTGGAGTGATTTGTGCCCATGGAAGCTGTGTTAGGGGCCAGGTATTAAATGTATACTGACCATACTAGAGTGTAGAGGAAGCCCAGCACAGCTCCAACTGCCCGGAATGGGGTCGACAGACATGCAAAGAAAGGGAAATATGCCAGGCCAACCTCCAGAGCACCAACCAGGTACACAATAGCTAAAAAAGGAGAAGGAACACTTTATTTTAGTCATCTTTTTTTCATTTCTTGTTGAGGGTTTTGAAGAGGGTTTTTTCAGCCCACTTGAATCATTTTTGATTTTCAAGTGATCCATCATTTCCTGTTGTTTAACAAAGGTGTTGGGCAACAATACATTTTCCTCTTGTCTTTTTCCCATGAAAACCAGGAAGTAGAATTGTCTGGTTGGGGGGGCTTCTTTGGGAAGGCAGCAGAGACCTGTGGGAGGTTCAAGTCCCAAGCTTCATGCAGAGCTTGATACTCCAGTGTAGGTGAAAAACATGCCTGGATGGGGCTGTCATTATGTTGTCTTATATTTTCAAACTTTCTGAGAATGTAACAAATGCTTGATTCACAACCACTGTCAAAATGATAAGACATACCTTTAGCCCATGCAGGGACGTGAAATGGTAGATATGCCTCAGAGAACAGTAGCATCACACTGGAGGAAATGGCGCCAAAGGCAAAGCCATATGACCACCTGTTACTGAGGCTCCCAATCAGGTCTAACGGACTGAAAAAGGTCATATAAACATTACACACAGCACCTGAGGATCCCAGATACATTTCACCAAAATATTTTACGAATCAACACTTAAAAATAAGTTGAAATACAATTTAAAAAAACAAATAACAAAATGTAGGAATTATTTTAACCAGATTTTTGTTCCTAAAATTGGTAAAATAGTTATCTCACTGAAAATTGACAGCATTATGCAGGATTTCCAGGTGTATGTATGGCTAAGGTAATTATTATTTTACCCAAGTCTAGTGGAGAACTTATTACAACACAATCCAGCTCTAGGGGTCTCCTGTCTAGCCCTAGCTTTTTCAGCGCTACCAAATAAGGTTTTTGAAATAATACTGTAAACTAGTACAGTTTGCACAGAAATGTTTTCCCAATGCTACAACAGCATTGCACATGTATTATATGTTTACTGGTTGATCTTTACCCTCTGCCCAAGTCAGACCTCCAAGAATCTGAAGACTAATTGCCAGACTTGGTGAAATTTCAGAGTATTTGCTGGTGAGGCCATAGGGTCAGACTGGAGTCAATAATAGTTAAGATCATAAAAGGCCAGAGGAAAAAACATACAACTCACACAACTATGCCAAAGTGGCCCCTGAGCACGGGCACCTTGCTGTCAAGGGCTGTTAGTCTATCCCTCCTCTGGAGGAAAGACAGCACAGCCATGATGAGGAGCTGGAATGAGGGAGGAATACAATATGTTTTTGTACAGCTCAATTTATAAACCATTTGTCATATGTAACTTCACAATCAGCCTGGTGACAACAGCAGAGTTCAGCCTGCCAGTTAAAGGATAATATGATTCAAATACATTTTAAATTTGAAAGGATCTGACATAAAACAAGAAGGAAGCTATTTGAGTATTTTTTTAAAGGGATAAAAACAGGCCCTGCTTAGTGCATAATCTGAAAAGGCCATTTAAAAAGCTTTGGAACCTTGAAACTAAAAAGAGGTGTCTTAGTTTTAGAGCAGAGGCTTTGCCTTTTGGAGGAATAAGATTTTGCTGAAAATAGACACGGGGCACCTTGCACCATACTCTAGATAGTCTTAATCTAGCATTAGGTAAAAACAGGACAACTTACTGCAGGCACAAGAGACAGATGCAGGAAAAGATCCATGGAAATCCCATTCTCACAAGTTTGATTTCCAGGGCTTCTTTATGACAACCAAAGAGAAATTCATCACAATATAACATCACATTAATTACTCCTGGCTTTATTATTCAGTTAATTATTTGGCTCTACATTCCCATCTTTAAATTACTGATACAATGTCTAAACTTGTAATGCTGAACTGCTAAAACTACAGTGGTTTAGGCTTTTTCAATACTTGGACAATCTGGAAAAACTAAGTTGCTACAAGGTGTTGGGTGGGACACTTGGGCCTTCCCTCTAAAACAAATCAAATTAAAAAAGTTATGTTCCAGTACAATGGTGATGAACAGATGATGAATTAGATGAAGACATGAACATCCTTTATTTGTGACACAGAAAAGGACACCTGCTTACTGTTGTAATTGTAAGGATTTTGTTGGTGACTTTGGTGTTATTATAAAGAAACCACTGCCATGATTAGCACAAAAGGATCATTTGAGAATGTTAGCAGGGTTGAAACCTATTCATTCCTACATTAACCACTAAGTACACAGAGTGATTGGGGAAGTGGGCAGCATAATTCCACACTGTGGTGATATCACCTCTCTGTGACAGCTGCAAACTGACCTGACCAACTCATTGCACAAATAAGTAATGGCAGAAGAGTTCAATGAACCCCTCAGAGGAGTGAGAAGAAAAAAACATGTTGCACATAACATTTGCTTTGAATAAGACTAATCTTCATTAGTAAAGCAATACTTACACTTAAGAATGAGGTTGGCATATTTCCTTCACTGGGGCAAAATAACGTGGATCTATTTCTGCACACAGTATAAAAGCTACTTATGCGAGCAAACTATTTACTATTCCTATTGTCACTCTCCATTTGTGGTGTGACTGTAGCACATTAATCGTTAAAGAATTATACAGTAACTGGAAACTGGCTTTGAAGTTACACAAAATGATTTTACCGCACCATAATAACAAAAGTGATACACTGAGCAATTCAAACAAAAACCTGCTTAAACTCACAAAGAAATCGTCCAACTCTTTGAATTTTGAATAAACCAGTAAAAACAACTTACATTACACAGCTGTCCAATGCACTACTCACCTGGCTTCTATTCTCATCATCTTACTACCAAAAGAAGACTTCATGTATATACCGGTTGTCTAGATAACCACAGTCATCTTAGCAAAATTTTTCGTTTCCTCCTTGCTGTGTCTTTCATTGCTAAACCGTAATTCTCTGAGTTACCTTTGACCGTACCAACGGTTTTAGAGTGAGTGAAGGAAAGTACCCAAACAACAGTTATCGACTGATCCATCAGTTACTGAGTAAAGGGCAAACACAAACACAAACATTTAACAGTCATACCAAGAGACATTTAACAGTTCATACATTGTACAATAATAATAAAGGTGTGAGTGGTGTCATGATGGATTTTTTTTAACTTATTCTCCAGCAGCCTCGCAACTGATTGTTCATTTGGGAGCCCACTGTATTGACCATGCTATTTCAGAACTCTAGCAAGTTGTTATTTTTGTTTTAGCCTGGTGTTTTGCTGTGTTTTATCATTTTTACAGGGATTATATACCATCATAATCCACATGATGTCATAAATATATACATGCCACGAATACATGTTGACTTTATTCTTGATGGATAAAGGGTTGCACGTTTTTCTTTTTTGCGTACTCTTGTTTTAGTGTATGGAACGGAGCTGCCGAATTGAGCATTTGCAATTCACTCTATTGCCAGAAGATGTCCTCGTGAGCCCAGAGTACACATGACCACTGCTACCTCAAGACAATGCGAGACTCAATATTAAACAAAAATACATGCCGGCACTGTTGCAAATAAAATAATACCAGTATACTAGTATGTATTCTGGTATCAGGTTCCGGCAAATTCGGATAAAGAGAAATTATATAGCAAGATGTTTTGATGTTCTAATCTATGTAGAAGACTTGACAGTGGCGCACAATATTACGTCATATGTAGTCGACTCATTGAGGTCGGTGGGTAAAATGTGTCCTTTCACACATTTATTTATAACTTTTGTTTTCTAATGTTAAACTAATTATCTTCCTATGACAAGTTCCAAATGAAGTTACTAAGCTGTAGCTGGAAAATGCATTAGAAAACTGAAGGTTTAGCACTTCATCTCCAAGTAAGGATTTTGCCATTTTCTGTTTCCTATTTGCAAACGGCTAAAACGACTGAATGAGCTCCTGCAGTAACGGAGTTTTTTTTAGTTGCAGTAATATTTCGTATATCTTACCAAACAGAAAGATGATTTCACCTGTGGTGCCGTTTGTTTTGATGCAAGATTTTATTGTTATGCTGTTACTTGCGTTTTATTGACCTTCACTTCGAGGTGTCAGGTAGGTTACTGATAGTCATAATATTGGAACTGTCATGTTGCTCTTGATCGCAAAATAAATGAGGCTATCAGGGAACATGACTTGTGAAGCTCTTTTCCAGTTTAATTATTTTATAAAAGTTTGTAGAACACAAGAATTGTGGGGTTTGGAGAGATAGCACAACTGATTTACTGTATATTTGTATCTATGCTTGCTTGTCTTATGGGAGCAGGATATTTAGAAGCTGGGAGGCGTATTGTAAAATAGCTTTTAGGTTTCTGTGAATCAACGTTGTCACAAATGAATTGTGTTGTAATTCACTGATTTTTTTAAATTTTCAACTTTAATGAAATACTGTTGTATGCTGCAGGTGTCCTCAATATGTTGTGGCAGAGCACGACCAGGCATGTGATGGCAGCATGTCAGCGAACATGCCTAGGGGGGCGACTGCTGTTGAAGCCGCAGGTGTTGAGAGTGGCATATGCCTCTTTCTCCTGTGAGCACAAGGGTTTGCGGAAACCCATGTTCGGGGGGAACTTTGTTCGTCTCCACTGTCCATCGCAGTTCGGGAGCTCGGTGCTGGTGCTTCCACCTCAGAGGGCAATGAGCTCGGACAGGCCTGGCTGGTACGAGAGCTTGGCAGACTCCACTCCAGTGCACATGATGGAGCAGCTGCTGGTGGGCGTACAACAGACCACAGGACTGCCATGGTGGGCCAGCATCGTCTGCACCACTCTGGCTCTGAGAACCACAGTCACTCTCCCTCTGGGTGCCTACCAGATGGTCGTCATAGCGAAGGTCTGTGTTGCACTGAGATTCGGAAACATGATTGAGGACATTGAAAATCTAGCCCTGCGGCACTGTATGTATCAGATTCTTTTGATAAAAGCTGGATATTGCTGAGGAGGTAGATTGTTAAGTCTAGCCCTGTGGCACCATACGTACCAGCGTATCCTTTTGTCTGTAACCAGATTTAGGCATCCGTAATTACTTTTCAGACAGCCCCTGGAGATATAGAGCCTGGAAAGACGCCACAATTATCCAGTTTTTTAAAATGTATATAGATTGTAGTTTAATCGCACCTTATACAGCCTCAAAGCGCTTTTTAGAATGAGGTGGGTTAAAGTTCACCTCAGCTACCACTAATATGTAGCACCCACTTGAGTTTAAATGGGAATAAAATCTGACCGTTCATCCAAAACCACTTCCACTTGCACTGCTGAGAGAGCAAACTCTCTAAGTTTACTAAGTTATATTTAATTACTATTCAGAATTGAAAGGTGTCTTCCATTTATAAGGATACAAGTCCATTTGGTGCTCATAAACTCACCCTTTTCATTGAGGCCCTGAGGTTGCTTGAGCTGTGCAATTTGTTTTGGTGCTGTGTGAGATCAACAGAGGTAATTCAGTTATAATAAATAGATTCTGTCAAGATTAATAAATGCTTAAATCTTATCTTGTCCCTTGTGAAATAAATAGATTCCAGTTTATATTTAATGAATGTTGAGCCCATGAACCAAACTGTAGCCCTAAAATCCATGTTCATGAAGCTGCTGAGCAAATTAGAAGTGCTGTTCTAGAGTCTCTTTTGCTTTTTAGTCCACAGTGGATATGGCCACGATATGGACAGGGGAAGCACGATCTCTGTTATCAGAAGATTCATGAATATGGGCCCTCAGGCTAGGAACATATTTGCATCATTAAAAGAATACACCTGTATATATGGATTATGTGTAAATATATAAGATGTGTAAGTTACTCTGGATAAATGCCTGACATATTGTGTAAATATTATGAGTATATACCTCTCTACAAAGATTGCTTGCATTGATGCCTCTGCTATGAAGGTTGGCAGTGTAGAGGCTGTGTCCAGTCCACGAGTGCAATCCTTATAAGCCACAACTGCCCATATTGTTGGTGTTTGTATCCCATACTGTGTCCTTGTGCTGTGAATAGATTGCACAGTGGAGCAGAGTGGAACAGTGGATTCCTTGGAATGTGTGTGGGTGCCCCAGTAATACAGAAAGAAGTCCCCCACTGGCCATGGGAAAAAAGATATCATCGGAATTTGGCATTGCCCTGCTTATCGCTGTTCTTTTCTACATCTCAGGAGGACTTTGAGAATGTTTATAAAGAAAATCTAATGTTTTTATTTTTATAAAAGGAAACAGATGTTCTGTCAAGAAGAGGAAAAAAATGATCTTTGATTGAACTGTGTGGCCTGTTCATTTAAAGCAATGTCCAGAGTTTTTTTTTTTTTTTTTTTGTTTGCTTCTGTCACTTATGTAGGCCATGTATGTTAGGTTTTTGGATGGGTTGGGAGTAAGGGTTGCCAAATAAAATAACCCCTTGTCATCTTGCCTCCAGCTAGAGGCTCTGCAGGCAGAGATCGCGGAGCTGGCCAAGCGCTTGCGCTACGAGGTCTCAGTGCGGGCCAAGCAGCAGGGCTGGTCGGAAAAAGCCTGCCGGTAAGAGATGACCTTTGACCTCCTGGATGCAGCTGTGAGTCAGCTATTCTAATTCATCTGGAAGTCAAGTTCAGAGAAGAGCTCAGTACAATATATCTTTGTAACCTTTAATTCTGACCAAGTGTCAATGAGGCATTTTCAGTGAGCTGTGGCTGCAGTTTGGATGTTGATAAACTGTGTAATCACTGTGTAATTCCAAACTCAGGATTTGATGTTTAATTCAATATTTGACCATGAGATATGCTAAGGTACACTCATACAATGTACCCTGGTGTCTTAGCAGGATTAGCCACTCAGGAGGCCCATTTTCAGTCCATGTATCAGGTGTGTCAAACTCACATCCTAGAGGACCACATTGTAAGCAGGTTATTGTGATTTCCTTAATCTGCAGCCAGTTTAGGCCTTAGAATGGAGTGATCACTCTTTAACCAACCAATGACATCAATGTGTTAAGTTGCTGTGGCTGTACCGTGTGTGTAAGTCTAATATAGCATCTCTCTGACTCCTGCTGACAGGTACCATTTCAGAAAGAACCTGAAGCGGATTGTGTCGGAGCTGTACGTGCGAGACAACTGCCACCCCTTCAAGGCCAGCCTGCTGGTGTGGGTCCAGCTGCCCATGTGGGTGTCCCTGTCCCTCGCCCTGCGCAACCTCAGCCTGGGCCTGTCTGACTATACCACGGGTAATCACTAAGCTATCACCTACACCATCACTGTGTGCATCCATTCAGTCTCTCACACTCTGACAGTTACTTCATTTATTCACATCTGAATTATACATCATTCATTCACACACTTAAGGTTGGTTTATACTTGGCCCACCAAAAAAGAAGTTTGGTGTACATTCAAAAGGGCTGCCTTCCCTTAAGGCTTGGACATAAATTCTGTTGAATTTTGACCGTGTTGTTAGATCTGTTGCTATGGTTATATGCATCTTGGGTATTTTATAGGGTTTAGAGTGTCACTTTGGCTCATAAATAAGAAAAGTCTCATACAGCATGTTTAGTTGAATGATTTTTTTAACAAAGCAATTCAGGTTAGGTACCCCGCTCAGGGCTGCAGCAATTCCCTACCTAGAATTTTAACTTGTAACCTCTGAGTCACAAGCCTAATTCCTTAACCAGTCTGTGATTTTACGTTCCTCCACCCATCCCCCAGGGCCAGGGCTAGCTCTGTCTGGATCCAAAAATGAAAATCAGATAAAAGCTCCTCCTTCTCTGATCAGCACTTTGACACCTCATACTTGTATTACATTGGAAGATATTATATTAGAAGTGTTCTATAAATAAAGGGTGTTATATTATTTTAATGACTGTGATGATGACGATGATGACTACATACACTGCACTTACTTTCTGTGTGTCTCAGCTCTGCAGGCAGAGCTGTCAGTAGGGGGTGCTCTGTGGTTTCCAGACCTCACTCTGCCAGACTCCACCTGGGTCATGCCTGTGAGCCTGGGGCTGGTGAACCTTCTCATTGTGGAGGTGAGTCATGTGGCTTGTACCTGCAGCTGAACTGTCTTCATGGAGAATGGACATGTACCTGCCACTAACTGTCCAGTGTTATAGGCCTTAACCTGTGTTATTGAGTTCAATGAGTCTTTAACCGCAGCAACAGTAAGACTTTGATCCTCCTAGCTAATCAGTTGCTATCTTTTGTAATTACAGGGTATTAGGCACTAAAAATCTTGTGTGTCTGTTAACACCCACTTGTAAAAAGTACTTTTTTGGGAAGTAATCTGTTGTGCTTTTGCTGTTTCTAACCCCTTAATTTTAGATATCTACTCTGCGGAGAATAGAAGCCTCAAACTTCCAGAAGTATGTGACCATCTTCTTCCGAGGTATCTCTGTGATGATGATACCTATAGCGGCAACTGTTCCATCTGTAAGTCACATGGTCTTTTGTCTTCTGTTGCATTGTGAGTTTGTAAAGGTTTTTGTGTGTGCATGCATTTGCACATGTGTGAATTTATGTATGTGTGACACAAACTTGTAATTGTTTTAGGACAATTTTTTTTTTATGATGACTGTCTATATTTTATTATCTTACTTCATCATCTCATTTTTATTGTAGATCTTTGCACACAAACTTAGATCCTACTGAGTAACACATTTGGTTGGACCATGTCCTAACTTGAAATCTTAATTTCTTATATACTTCTACCCATATACATCTCTTATGTTAAGCTGTCTCTCCTGGCAGCACTCACACTTTTATTACATTTATTTGGAGGTTAGCACCATCACCATGGACATCTTCACACCTGGGCTTGCAGAAAAAACTTTTTATAATGAATTGCCCTTCAAAGGCAGAATTTTGTTTGAGTTTGGGAAAAATAGACCAATTGAAACTTATACACATTAAATGTTTACTTAAAACACACTTGCAAACAATGCACTCAACACAATCAATATACAAACACAGCACACGCGACTCACATGGGCACAATACATGGACACGCAGCCTCACACACATGGTGCACTCCATGTTCTAACACACATGTCCTCAGTGTGTGCTGTAACCACATCGACATGCAAGGTCCCAGAAATCCACAGTGGACACTGTGAGAATGTTTGCCTACATCTGACTGATGGTTTGACTTTAACCATACACAGTTAGAGATATGAGCACAGAAAGTATACACTTCACTTATACTGTACCCTCTGCAGTGGCTAGTGAAATGGGCTCACATCGTGCCCTCTGTACATGAGAAGCCCCTTTAAATCGAAGCATTATGCCTGCCTATCTCTCATACCCAGATACTGCACACATGCATCTTGCCACGCTGTTTCCCATCAGTCTTCTGAAAGTTGGCAGAATGGTGGTGTTGTGTCTGTCTGTTAGTGAACCACCCCCTCTATGTCTGGTGGGGGCGGGCTCCTTCCCCTTCCCCCTGCATGAGGTGTGTGTGTGTCTGGGCACATTACCCCACTTATCCAGGATTTTGGCTCCATGGAGACAGGAAGAACCAACATTATTTTATCTTGTTTTGTGTGAGTATGTGTATTTGGCAGGTTTAAGGTGCAGTCAATAACAACAGTACTAGAGATACACTTAATTTTGTAGACTTTTATCAAAAAAAAAACATAGCCAATCTGAAAAAGGGTGAAATGAATACAAATAAGTAGCATAAAATAATCACAGCAGAAATAAAATAATTATTACAATCAACAGTGAGGGTAGAATAACAGTAATTATGTACATGGCAACAACACTTACACAAGCATGTTACATGTTGGCTTGGGAGCTCTGCAAGAGTGCAGTTTGCTAGTGTATGCAGTACAAAGTACCTTTGACCTTTGCTCCCTCTCCCTGATCTTTCCCACAGTCCATGGCAGTGTACTGGCTGAGCTCCAGCTTTGTGGGATTGGGCCACAACCTGCTGCTGCGCTCCCCGCGGTTCCGGCGGCTGTGCAGAATCCCAACGACACGGTTGGACTCTGACACGCCTTACCGCGATCTCGCTGCTGCTTTCATCGCCAAGTTCCTCAAGTAGAGCATATGTCACCCCAAACTTCAGCACCAGAGCAGTCATCGCTTAGAACACTGTGCAAACTGGGGTTCCAGTGCAGGTTTGAGCACCCATTGGCCCTGGGTAAAAGGCTCCAGTTTGTGGTGCACACACAGTGTTTTTTGCTTTGTGCAACATGCAGAGTATGTGCTGTGACCCACCCTGCTCGGGATAAAGTGAGGAAGACTGGCAATGACAATTACCATTGGTCCATTTGGCCAAGCGGTTCCATCTGCATCCCCTAGGCGTCAGTAGCACTCCTAAGGACATCTGTAATTTTGCTGCCTTACTTGGCATGACGTGAGACTGGACATGTAACCACCACCAGGCAGCCAATTACTTTGACCCAGCACTACTGCTGTGCAATGACCTGACTCTTACTGCCCCAGCAGTCCAGGGGACTCAGCCTGTTACGCTGACCACTTGACCAGTGGGCTGTGAAACAAGGAAAGACAGATCCAGGATCTGTCATGTGGCTCTGTGCCCCTCTACTCACTGGTATCTGGCTGTACTTTCATACTCTCCCCTCAAGAGACCAGTCTTATTTATTTATGAATTCTATCCTTGTGGTTGAGATTTTTGGATGAAAATGTCTGTTTGATAACTAGCTGTTGATATTTTGCTGTTCACCAGTTGGAAAGTTAATGAAAATGCTTTCCCATGAGAATGTTTCTGTTATTTTACAGATCATAGTTGATTGTTCTCGGTTTAAAGAGGTTGCTATTTATGTGCATCTAGGCATATAATGACCATGCATACCATAAATCTCTGCTATGCACTCACCACAAATCATTTTAAAACCATTAAAGGAAATAAATTTACATTTGCCACCCCTCTTAAGATTCTGTAAACATTTTATAATACACACACAAAGTAATAAATTGTGGGTTCACCACATCTGTGGTAATTTTTGTGGATTTTTCCTACTGTCTGTAGTCGCTTCTGTGCCTTAAAGGGTATGATACATTTATAGTTAGTGTTAAAATGTATCTTTACTTACTACTGCAAACACCGTTGCACCAACTGAAAAACATTAAATGTGCTGAAGTAATTTTTCTGTTAAAAATGTATTGTAATTAAAGTAAGTCACAGTGTGCAATGGAAAATAACGTAAAATGTACATCAATCATCAAAATATTCAGTGAGTTTGTTTTCAAAAGTTTGCGACGGCTGGAAAGGCGGTATGAGCGAAACCAAATGGGCGGGGTCAATTGCAAATAAAACTACTTTACACTGATGCTGTTGTATTAGTAGATAATACAGTACTAACGCTATCGAGACAGTAGCACGCACAAATCAACAAGATGCTGGTGCTTTTTGCTTTTCTGTTGTCTCTTTCGTTTGTAACGGCGACATCAGACCGCGTTCCTCGCAGCTGTGGCACTTGCGACCCAAAAGCCTGCGACCCTCTCCCGACCGAAGGCTGCGAGTCCGGTACGGTGCTGGACTCCTGCGGATGCTGTTCTCTATGTGCCGCCGGCCAGGGAGAGCCCTGTGGAGGTCGGGGGTCCTCGGCGAAGAGGTGCGCCCCTGGGCTGGAGTGCGTGAAGAGCGATAAAGGAAAAAAGAATAAACTCGGAGTTTGTGCCTGCAAGAGCAACTATGAAGTGTGCGGCACCGATGGCGTTACTTACAAAACCGGCTGTGAGTTGAAAGCGGCCAGTCTGAAAGCCGTCAGCCAGGAAAAACCTGAGATCAAAGTCCAGAACAAGGGAAAATGCGCCCAAGGTGAGATTATTATTATTATTATTAATGTTATTATTATTATTGTTGGCGGTGGTGGTGTCTGCTGCAATGATTTTTTGTGTGTTATATGATGTCCTTTAGATTTTGTGTTATTCGGTAGTACTATTTTTGTTCTTGTTTGTGCTCTTGTGGATGGGGTGTCGTGGGACTGGGGTGGGGGGTTTTGTGTTCTGTTTGGTTGATTGTTGGTCTTTGTGTGATGTTGAATGATGAGAAAATAATAAATTTGATCTAAAAAATATATATATTTATATATATACAGTATATATCTATGATCATGCATAGATATTAAGCTCCAGTGGTGATTCACATTTATTTGATACCATTACTTCTGACTGCATACGTTTGCACCCTCTGTGAGAAATATTTCTAAAATCATCTTACCTACTCCACAAGTACAAAAATTGATTATATCGTGGGCATATTGTGCTCTGACTGCATGCTCTAGTAATAGAAGGCTACATTAGCCTCAAATTATTAATGGCTGTAATTACAACAGTCTTGGTTGTATGATTCCTTGGTGTTGAGTGTTTTTTTTTTTTTTTAGTGTTTGACTGTTTCTTCTAGTAATTTATGCTAGAAGAAACAGTCAGATGCAAATTACATGGTGAAACAGCTGCAAGCTCTGCTGTAATTAAAGTATACTGCAACTTATTACTATATGATATATTATTTCAAGAAATCTACTGGTAAATAAACCATCTCACTAAATCAGTCTTATTTCAGTCCCACCGATCCCAGGACCTGCAGGTTGAACAAAGACATCATCCATCTGTTCCTGTCCACTCACAACAAATGTGTTATACAGAGTGTGCTACCAAACTGACAGTATGTGGACATACTCAGGGAATGCAGTCAATAGTTACATTTACATTTAGCAGATACTATGATGTGTTCTGATTTGGAGGAACACTGCATGGTTGTTAATCTATTTATGACAGTTTGCCAGAAGGATGAGTGCCAGGTTGCAGCCTGGCTCATCCTGTTGAGGGATTGGTCCAGGGTGTGGATGAGCCCCAGCATCTGGTATGGAATCTTGACTGTGCTAGTGCCAGTGACTATGACCTGCAGCCCTGCAGGACCACACTTGATTGGCTCTAGTATTCCTCAGGCAGGAATCGCTCACCAGCGACCCCTGTCAATCAGTTGGGTCATCCAGAGTCATGTGCCCGCCAATGTGTCTTTCAACAACCGGTAACCAGCATCACCTGTTTCAGAGAAGGGTGCGTGCTTGTCTGCTCTTTCCTGAAATGACACAGGAAGTCACATCATTGAGCTCGGTTTGTGAGCACAATTGGGGAAAAAATAGGAAAAGGAAAAATAAACGAAAAAATAGTCACACATATGCCATCATAAATACAAAAGTAAATATCACCACTCAACAGACATGTCAACTCACAGCCATGTTTTCACCACCCACCAGAACAAGGAAATAAATCAAATTAATTAATAATAAATCAATACTGAGGCAGCAAATTATATCTACAAAATGGGGGAGACATTTTTTAATGGGTGGTACCCATCTACCTCCACTAGTCCCAAACAGATGTGTTGTCTGAAATTCCAGCCATGGGAGGATTTTCAGCACTGAAAGGTGGTGATCGTTGATCAAACAGTATTGCTGGGCTAATGGACACACGGGCCAGCCTGTTGTTTCAAAGCAAAGCCCATCTCTTTTGGTTTAGTGAAGCCTCGCATGATTAATTCTCGCTATGTGCCAGCTCAGGATTAGCCTGTGAATAGGTTGTGTTAATAAAAAAGAAAATACGCCTGTTAGCAGACTTGCATTCCGTGGAGTTGCTCAGGGTCCATCTAATTTGCCAGCACCCCACAGAGCAAAGCCAGAACTGTTCAGTTAGGCTCACTACAAGTTCACTGCAAATGATGCATCATTCACAACCTTTACATCTTTTTGCAAAGCTAAAATCCTGCACTTTATAAGGGCTGTAAACTTTGAAAGATTTTTTTTTTTTGAAGATGGCATTCAGTTTTATTTTCCATTTGATGTTGAATTGCAGAGGTGTGGAAAAGTCTGAAGGGGGAATGCTGTCTCAGATATGAATGTATTTTAAAGAAGATTAAAAGGGGGCTCACTGTCAGTGCCGAGACGGTTTCAAGTCAAAAAATATCAAGAGGCCTAATAGGGGTATGAATTATGAATCAGAACTTGACATGTAGAAAGCAACACGAGCCTATGACAACCTCAGATCTGAATTTATGGGGGCTGTCTACAAGGAGGCCCCAGTGAAATGACTGCAGGGGGACAAGGGAGGCCAGCAGGATGGGGGGGTCTAGGTCAAAGTTGAAATATATTTATCGTCCCACACATATTAGCCCCTGGTCTTGTTTGTGTAGCGCTGCTCAGGAAATGGATAACAAACATTCAAGGCTATGAAATCCATGTGTTGTGACGATCTTTGGTCTTTTGCTACATATTTTTCTGCATGTTTAAACGCTCATTTACGAAAGAACAAAGAATTAATCTGTCAAATGTATGACAGCGCTGTCCTCCCAAAATCAACTTGAAGAGCTTTCATTCCACACATGATTACACATTTCATCCCCAGATTTTTTTGATGGAAACTTGGTCTTCCAAAAAAGAAAAAGACAAACCTTCAAGCATGATTTGTCTCAGTAGTGTCTCAAGTTGCTGCAGGCAATTTCAACCATGGCATCCTAGAACATCTGTGAGTACAGCACCAATTCCTTTCTTTTTGCATCTTTTAAAATCTCTGACAGAAACTGGATTTTAGAAAATAGTAAAATGAAGCAGAACATGTAAAAAAAAACAGGAGTGAAGTAGCATTACTGTGCTTTGATACTAAAACAGGGCATGAGCATACAGAGCAGATGCATGACACAGGGTTTTGGTCTGTTTACTTAACTTTAAAACAGAGCTGCAAGGCAGGTTCTGCCGAAGGGAAGATCACACCATGTCATGAACTGGGACTTTGCTGATATTTATGATTGTTAGACCTGGCCCTGTGAGCGTGGCCCCAACAAACTCACACATTCACCCACATACTTCACACCGAAGAGACAGAATGTAGCTCAAATCCATGAATTTAACAGAGTTTATCCATGTATCAACAGATTTTTAAAAATAATTTTTAATTATTCTACATTTGATTGTGACACATCATGTACTACATACTATGTACCACATTCTGAACATTGAGAAAGCCTTTTTGCCAGCTATGCATTGTCCATGTCCAATGCTACGCATTGAGTTATGCTTTTCCCTGATAAGATAGGCATTTTTACATCTGCGCCTTCACTGTTACTGCCTTCAGCTCCAGATGATCTATCAATCAGACTTTGATAGAGGAATCAGTCAGGGTAACTCCTATCTTGTTATTCTGTCACAGAATGTTTTTTCAGTGGTTCACTTGCTTTTCATCACCATTTGGAGCCTTACAGTCAAAAAGCCATCTTGTATGTTGTCTTCATCCATTCTGAAAATCCCAAGAATGACCCTTCGCCTCCCCCCCACTCCACTTCAGATATCCAGAACACTGACTCTGGTAGCCCATCTTGGACCCTCCCTCTTGTGTAGTGTACCACAGTGACAGGGTGGGAGTGAAACACCCCCTGGGCCTCCTCGTTCCCAGTGCCAAGCTGGAGAACATATATCAGTCAATATGTGAAAAATTAGAAATCCACCCACTTAAAAATTCCTGCCCTAAAGAACTGAGTTCTGATTGTTTGCCCCCAAGCAACAAAAGGAAATCAGTTTTAAAAATAGATCACCATGCAGTTCAGAGATTAAATCCCCAATATGGTCCTCCTCCTATAGCTCCTGCCATCGTGACAGCCCCTGGAGAGGTGTGGAACGTTACAGGCTCTCAGGTATACCTGAGCTGTGAGGCCATTGGAATCCCCACCCCCGTCCTTACCTGGAAGAAGGTACAGTACATGACTGGGTGTGTGTGTGTGTGTGTGTGTGTGTGGGGGTTGTGATGTGGTTAAATACAGTTGAAATAGCACTTATCATGTACCGAGAACTTCGGACTCACAGTGCATGGATGATGCATAGTGTGCTTTAACCTTGTAAACAATTATCGATCCAATAATTCCCATCATATATGATGTACATAATGTACAGCAATAAAAAATCCAGTTTTTAGTATGTGAAAATATTGCATCTTCCCCAATATTAGAATTAAAATATTTGCAGAAAAAAATATTTACAATATTAAAGAAACAGACAAGAAACTAACAAGCACCAAAAGGTTGTTGTTGTTCAGTCTAAAGCGTACAGAGTTGATTCCTAGGTATGGCTGTGTGACAAAACCATAACTAACCTGCCACAGACACAATAGCAGAGGAAACAGGAAGGGTTGTGGCAGAAGGAACTCATTCTTCAATGATACATACGCATGTAGAGCCATGGTCATCCTGTCTTCATGCCAATGGGCCAGAATCTCTGGTTTACATGGACAAAAGAACCAGAAAAAAGATATGTATCCGTAGCTGAGCTGAAATATCCTAGCTTCAGGAATGAGAATTACTGACATGGATTTGCTTACCCATGCACTAAACCAGCTGATTCTAATTAGCACAGTTCTTCAGCCAGATAGGGGACCTCATTAGTGAAAGCTGGTGTATAGAATGCATGGAACAAATACTCAGCTGTCAGCACTCATACTTTCTGACAATGGGTTTCCACCCCTAACATGTGGAAGGTTGATGTAGAGAAATTGAATCCCTCCTTTTCATTTTGACAAGTTAACATTTTGATGTAAGTTCAAGAGATTTGACATTTTCCAAACACCTTCCATTACTGCATTCCAGGGAAATACTTGCTGTCATTTCTGAAGGTGTAGAGTAAAACATTGGGAAGCAGTATATTCTGGAGGAAAGACTGGTGGGAAATACAGGGGAGATGCTTGTTTTGCAGATTGGTGGGAAGATGCTGTTGTTCTCACAAAGGGAAAACAACAGAGACTCAGACAGTGACATAAGGAGATAAAGGAACAAAGCAAATGGTGTCACAGGGAAAGTTGTTTCTCTATGTTATTTATTTCTAAGGAAACAAACTGGACATGTCGTTAAAGTATTGAACAAGGATCATCTATGTGTGAACTGGTTATTGAACAGTTCACACAGGAGCAATGCAGACAAAAGGAGAGAACACAGAGTTAGATACCAGAGACATGAAAAACAGAAAAAGGAAATCCTCATCCACACCACGTATGCCGTGTGTTCTTTGAAAGGTTGAGAAATGCCTGAGATTTTTTGCCAGAAGATCTAGAGTTGATTGTACTATATTGCCAAGGTGAAACAGAAATTTCATTTTCATATTTTTGAAGAAACACAAGACACTTTCATACGTTTTGGCTATATTTTGGCATGGGGAGAAATACAAAGACAGAGATCTCAAAGACAGTTTTATATCCTCTGGAATAATCCTCTGTATGGTAAAGGGCATGCGGCATCACTGAGAGGGGGTAACATTCAAGCTTCAGTTTATGAAATTGATTTGCAGCACATTGCAGCAAGGAATTCTGGGTGAGCGAGCAGTTATGTAGGCTGACCTCATCAGAAAACACAGCATTGCTCTGTTATACCATGAAAGCCAAGGCAGGGGCCCAGGTTGTTATTCCACTGTGGATCAAGGGAGACATGGGAATGTGTCTCGAGGACATAAGCTGAAGGTTCGTGCCCAAGTCCAACAGGTGATTTGTTTTCTTAGTCAAGACATTCATGTGCATAGATCAAGTGAGAGGAAAACAGGATCATATCAAGGCAGTTATGCTCTCTGCCTGCCTCAGGTCCTCCTCATGATTTAGACAGTGATTGAGCTGACATGAATGTTCCAGAGGCAAGACTACAGTCCTGTGTAGCCATATCTGCCCCTGGAGTCATGGCTGTCTTCAGCATAGAGACCTTAGCTGGAATTAGCCCAGCAAGACATTAATTAAATTAATCCATATCTTAATTCCTGATTGATCTATAATACTTACCTCCCAAATAAGACTTGAGTTGAGCTCTCTCCATACAGGAATTGTGGATGAACAACAGTCACTTTGTCACTGCGTGTCCAATGAATCCACGACAGTCTCTCTTTTGCACTTCGGCATGATTCAGTCATTACTTTGAATGTGAACTTTGATCTAAAGACTGAATTCTTGTGGCATGTGCCTTTACTGCAAACAATGTGTACACTGTGTGACCAGACAACGTAATCATTGGACAAGATCTGTCTCACTGCCAGCGTGATATGGGCCCCCATCTTTAAATGCCTCTGAACTTGTCATAAATTTTGTTCATATCTGAATGGTCATTTGAGAACCTTCAAAGGTTGTTAAAGAAAAGAATGGTCATTTTCATTACGAAAATATGAATGCCTGGGTACCTTTTTATTGTTTTTATGTGTTTTGTCATGTTCCTTCTTGTACGGATGCATGTCAAGCAACTTAACACTGTGAGAATATATGTTTTGTGAGAATATAGGCCACCTTATTTTTTAATCAAAAAGTTTATTGAATTATGTCATACTGGTCACTCTAGATCCTCAGCAACAAAGGAAAGACTGACCTGCTTCCAGGAGATAAGGATAACCTCGCCATTCAGACCCGCGGGGGACCTGAGAAACATGAGGTCACTGGCTGGGTGCTGGTGAGTGTTTAACACACACACACACACAGGCTCACAGGAAAACATTTTTAAGCATCTAAGCATATTAAAGCATATTAACAGCAGTAGGTACAAAAGTGGCTACATGCACGAATACATACACACACACTTTAATTTGATTTCTTGTTTTATGTCTGCTGTGTATTTTGTTGCCATGTTATGTAAACTTTAGGTTTTATAGTGTACATACATTTCTGGAAATAAAGTGTTACTACTACTTCAACTACTGAAATGCGTTGCATAGTATGAGCTTTTTAATACTGGACACACATACACTCCCACACAAACACACATGTTAATACCACAAACACACACAAACACATGCAATTTCAAATGGAACCAAATATAATTTTTTCCATGAATTTGTTCTCCACGGAATATTCTAAAGTGATATAGTAAGTTATCCAAGCTGATAGAGTGCAGTTCAGTGATGTAATCTGGTGTTCCCCCTATTTACCCATCATGCTTGTATCATCTCATGATGTGGAGAGTGTCAAATTCTAACAGCTGCAGTGAAAACAGATTTGTTACCCAGACTGTGTGATGTTGGTAGTTTTTCCAGATATTGTCCCAGCTAAAAGAAACATTCCTCTTCTCTAAACAAGCCTGATATGGAGCTGCATGGAATTTTGAATGCCTGTAAACAACCAGCACAAACAGTCCAGCGACAACAGTGTCTGAATCCCAAACAGTGTGAAGGTGTTTTGGAAAGCATCTCTTCCAGACGCTGATGTTTACCTGCTCCATTATACCCCCTTGTGTGTAGATACTGCAATATTTGTGGCCTATTCATCAGAGACAGGATTTTTAAAACACTTTTCTCCATTTTTCTCCTTATTTTCCAAACTCCAGTCATATTCACAAGCAGTGTTCATGGCTACTACCTCTACTGTCAGTTCAGGGGAGCATGTCCAAAACACATGATGTCAGCTCTCACCTCTTTTCCTGCCACAGTTCACAATTTGTGCCTGCTCAGACATGAGCTGGAGAAAAGCACTTCATGTGCAGCTTTGTGCAGGCATACTGCAGGCAGTCCAACTAGTGAGGGTCAAAAGTGAGCCAGGAGAATTGGACCATCTCTCTCCCTCCCTCCCTCCCTCCCTCCCTCCCTGTGTATCACAAAGGATAACTGTGCACACTGCTGCAGGGTTGTCAATCACAGTCAGCGCTGGGAGATTTTTGGGCACAATGTGAAAACAGAGAGTGTGATGTCAATGATTATGAAGATGATGATTACCTTTGCTTCTTGCAGATCTCTCCTCTCACCGAGGAAGAGGCTGGGTCTTATGAGTGCCATGCGTCTAATTACAAAGGAGAGGCATCAGCTGTGGGGACCATCAATGTGGTGAAGTCCCTGGATGACATCCCTGCAAAGAAAGAAGGTGAGCCGTGTGGGGAATTCAACATGCTGTGAGAATGAGGTGTTATTAGTAAATCACATGTATATACAATACACAAAATAATAACAAATGAAAATATAAATACAATATAATTATATGATTACATTACAGTTTTGAAGGGACTTTTCCCCCAATTTTCTGTTTTCTACTCTGGGCCCCTCTGTGGGTCTCAGACCCCCAGTTTTTTTGGAGGCTGGGGAGGCGGCGGGGTTTACAGGTAGAGACGGTGGGGTGGGGTGCTGGAATTCTGTTCTTCCATTCTGCTGAGGCACCCATCTTGTTGGGACACGCAACAGGAGTGTACCCAGGATCAGCTGTCTGTCAGCGGGGAGATTTCTGCCATGATGGGGCTTGTGTAACCGGGAGTTGTTCCTGCAAGCTTTGACACATGCAGGAGCCCATAAAGCATTGCTCTAGGCCAGGCACATGAACACACTGTGAAAACAAGTATTAAATCATCTTTTATGGAAAATTTTATCAACACTTTTTACTACCTTACATCTCTGAAGTTTGACAATTATTATATTAGTGTTACATAGAAATGTGCATATATTTTTTTTGTTTTTAAATTTACTTCCTATATTTATATATATTGTCCTTTTAAGTTCCTAATCTAAGAGTTCACCACAGATTGGAGCTGTGGCATGTCAGACTCCAGTCCCAGAGGGCTGCAGTGTTAAGACATTCGGAAGGTGTCTGTATTTTAGATATTAAGTCATCAAGTTTCCACTCACCTTGATCCCAACTGACTACAAATTAAGAGAAAATCAGAGAAACCAGGAAACACTGTAGCCCTTAAGGACATGTGTTTAACACTCCTGGACTACACACAAATAATGTCTCAACCATCTTATTAGACAGTCAATCACTACAAAATGAACTGCTTTTGTAAAATATATATCAAATGTATATGTGCAACTAGTGACCATAGAAGTAACCACTCTGTCTCTCCATTTTCTTAAGTCCCTGCAGCCAAGGATGATGAGCTGTGAAATGTTGCTGCAGTGTCCCCTTGGTGGATGCTCCTGGTGGGGTGGGGAGTGGTAACATTGAGCTGCAGTTTGAGAGGAACATCTCTCCTCCCCCTTTTACATATGTACACATGTACACAGTCACACATCCAAACCTTCCCTTTCCCAATCTCTAGTTCTCTTAATTTTTGTTGTTTTCCCCTCCATTTTTATTAAAATAAAAAGTATGTAACATTTTTATTGAAATAAAAAGTGTGCAACAGCTATCTGTGGGGGAGATGTTGAAGCATCAACAAGTACTAAGAGTGGCACAGTTGACAGAAGCACCACTGTGTACATTTACAATGGCTGCTGTCAGGGAGACCGGAGGTGCCACTGTTCTTGTGCATTACATATTCCACAAAGTGAGACAGACGTACATAACAAAAGTCATATCTGAATAACATCTCAGAAAAGATGCACATGAGGGATAACTTGTCTAAGTTCATATTCCCTTAATAGCCCCTCTGTACCTCTAACCAGAAGCCATACTGAAGACTTACAATCCAGTCAGAGACACAGTGACAACTGAGAAATTCCTGTGTACATTCCACTGACAATATACAAGAATGAGTGCAGCATATGCAGAAATACAGGATGGGTACAAGATGGTTTGTGAGGTGTTGGATGACAGGATTTGGAGTAGGCTGCAGTAAACCAGGGAATAGGATAAAGGCAAGCCAATTGTATATTGAAAGATTACTCACAAGAATGCATATATTTGCAACTCTTCTTGTGTCTTCCCACTTAAGTACTCAGTTAATGGTGTTTTACACACAACATTGTAGCTTTACACTTTTTGAAAGCTGTGCACTGTGAGAATAATTTGGTATAAAAACCAAAGTCAATGCTATAGTATCCCACGCTCGCTATATCATGAGCTGTGATTTAAAACTATTGGTGTTTTTTTTTTTTTTTTTTTTTTTAACTGTGTAGCTCACTGTTGAGTATGGTGTCCTATGTTCCTTTGTTATAAATGAAGCCAAGAGCTTTAGGCATTATTTTCAAAGTGCCAAAAAAGATACTCATGAGAGTTGTATTCGTAATCACTGTTGAAGTATAGGTAGTTTTTAAATAATGTAATTCACTGTATTTTTCTTCCACTAATAAATATATACTTCTACACATGTGGCTGAAATATTGACTGAACACTATTTTTTGCAAGGGAACTGTTCCTGGTTCAGAGAGGGAATTAAAACATAGATAACCTGACTGACAGGACTATTTGCCAAAGACACACCGAGATAACCAAAAACAACTTCATATACATAAAACTGCATAAGTTCAAAGGGACAAAAATCACTGAAAAAAAAAGAAATGAAACCATACCAACACATTAGAAATCAGGTTTTATTCATTTCAACATATTACAAAAAAGTCAATGCATTTGCATTCTTCTTCAGTGACATCCCTATAGAAATCATACTGTTCTTAACCAAAGTAAACATTCTCAGCAGCTACATGTGAGAACAAATAAAATAGTCTGTATCCGTTCTTAAAAACTGAATCTCCACACACAGTCTACTGGTGAACCTTTTCCCCTGCAAAACAGAAGTAGCAATGCTCTCAGCATTCCACACCCTTTCACATCAGCGTGGTGTCATGTTAGTGCGCAGGTCAGCACTGTCCTCTAAGTGAGGGGTCAGAGCTCTCTAACTGGTCATCATCCTGGGGGCAATGCTCATGGACATTAGCTCCTGGAACAGGAGCTTGCAGGCGTAGGGCATTCTGACCAAGGAGATCTGAAATGCAAAGACAGGGATACAACAGGGCCTGGTTAGTACAAAATTCAGCATTTCCACATGTTTAATGTAGCCAATCCCAATCTTTCTTATCCACAGACCATAAGACCTTCCTCCAGCAAAATGGCAATTTTCATGGAATAAGGGATAATACAACAACAGTTTTTTTAAAGAACAGAAGCAACTGCAGAAAGCAGACTAACTGACCCTAAAAGCAGCATCAATTGACCTTATTCATGAAATAATGACCGCCAGGGGCAGCTGTTTGGAAATATGGATGGCAGTAAGCAGGCCTTACCTGCGTCTTGTTGCGGCAGCCCCTGCACTCGTAGGTGTGGGTGCGGGTGTTTGCAATGGCCATCAGGCCGCACAGGTTGCACACGTGCACCTGGTATGGATCTGAGGCCTCAAACAGCCTCTCCCTAAGGAACTGTGCTGCACCGTGGGCGATCTGACAGTCCCGTTCCATCTCCCCGAAACGCAGGCCTCCGTCACTGTGTGTGACATGCAGACAGGACAGAGGTGAGTTATCTCTCACAAATACAAAAAATCAGTGCAGGTGTAATGTTATTTGTCATTGAGTACGACACACAGATGTCCCCATGCTCACCGTGATCGGCCCTCCATGGGCTGCCTGTTCAGAATCTGGACGGGTCCGCGGGCTCGAGAGTGGATCTTGTCATCCACCATGTGCTTCAGACGCTGGTAATATGTAGGACCGATGAAGATCTGGGAGGTGAGCTTGCGGCCAGTGAAGCCATTATACAGCACCTGTATCACACAAAGAGGGAAAGAGAGAGAAAGAGAGGTCAGCATAACGCGGTCCTGACACTCCATTTCTACAGCACCTAGTTAGGTCAATTTCTCAGGCCAACGCTTTGTTTAGATCTGATTGGTTGAATCGACCGCCTATTTTGTTAAGCTAAAGTGGTCATAAAGGAACTCCAGAGAATGTTCCAGTTTTACATGACCACTTCAAGCTGGAATCCAGCCATCTTAACATTGTGATTTGTTGAGACTGAATTTGTAAATGATTTTTGGTTTACACTGATGCACAATCCTGGAAGTTGGGAGGGGTTGTACGACACTGGAATACGAAAGTAAGGCTCACAGTTATGGTTAGCCAGGCTTACGTAACACACTTAAGACAGGGGAACGAGGGGACCATGGAGAAAAGGTCCTTACCTCATTGCCTCTCAGATGATAACCGTATTCAGACAGGAGGTTGGACACTTTCTGTACATTGACCGCATCGTTGAACGGTGTGGCGTCACCAATCTCCCCTTTGTTTGCTGACACCTAGATGTGGGGTAAACAGATGGGGATGAAATGTAATACTTTGTCACACAACACCAGTTTGGGGGCCTACAAACAGCTTTGGGGTAATTACTATCTGACTGATTTACTAAGTCCAAAAAATGTATTTTCCACAGCCAGAGGGGAACAGACAGAGAAGGGGGGGAAGAGCAGTACCTTCCCCTGCAGGCACTCGATCAAATGGCCGACTGTCATTCGAGAGGGGATGGCGTGAGGGTTGATGATGATGTCAGGGGTAATGCCCTCACACGTGAAGGGCATGTCCTAAGAAAAAACTGAACCATTAGTCACATCTTACCACCATTTCCACTACCCATAAACATGTGGGAAAACATTTTCAATTTACTGACAATATCTATTATTATGATTTTGGTTCACTATTGACCCAAGCACTGCTGGAAGACCCAGGCTCTCAACCAAACAAATTCAGACACAGACACTCAAGAATTCCTTATTTACAGAAAGGACTTCTTGTTAGCCACCGAAGTGAGCTTCCCACACAGCACTAGTCTAAACACCATCTGGCATAAGCTATACAAACGTAAAGTTAATAGCAACTAATGATGCTGTATCTAGAACTAGGCCCAGTATCTCATACATTCCCATGTCAAATCCAAGGTTATCGTCATTTAGAAAGTCATACACATGCACACAGACACAAAAATAGTGTACACTTTGGAAACATGGATGATTTTTTACCTCCTGCCGGTACTGGATACCACAGGTACCCTTCTGTCCATGTCGACTGGCAAACTTATCCCCGATCTGAGGGATGCGTACCGACCTCACCTACAACACACAAAAGAGAGATTTTATATTGTTGCAATTGAAACAGAAGAGGATTCAAGTCTAGACAACAAAAAAGGAGCTCTCCAAGGAAACAAAACCGCCTCACCTTATCATTATGTGAATGTATTCACTTCTAAGCTCATAACAGTTGTGGTGACTCACAGGTAAGCTCTGGCAGATGAAGTCATGCATTTTTGATTTACACACAATTCAGACCCAGGCAGCCTTAAACCCCCCAAATACAGCTTCTGTCTGGTTCACATTTCTGTGAACTGAGATGATCTCTGCATACAGCTCTTAAATCGCACAGGGTCTGAATTTAAATAGAACACTTGTACATTTCATAACCTTGATATGCACTCTTAATAACATCCAGACTCACAACGGTATGCTTCTTGATCATGCAGTTACACTGTATTTAGAAACACATACTGACATTTCAGATGATTTAGAATCACACACTGGCATGTAGGATTATCACACAAACAGTTACTATATTTAGAATAAAGTATTGTTTCAAATATATATGTATGCAGGTTTCACACATATAATCACAATTACCATTTCACATAGACAAGGTAAGCTTGTAAAACTATCAGAGCCACATATAAGTATGTTTCAAAATCTTGTGTACACAGCTTAGTATTAAGAGTCACTCTGAATCGTGTCACAGTATTTTAAGTGCTCAGGTTCTGGCGAGGCTCACCCTGATCTTGCAGAACTTGTACCCTTCCTGGTTGAGTGTGACCATAACCTGGTCCACGATCCCAGTCTCGCTGGTGCGCAGGAAAGTGCTGCAGTCCCGCTTGGTGTAGCGGCGGTTGGTGCTGTCCAGCTCGTCGTCATTCTCCGGCAGTGTGACCGTCTTGCCGATGATTACGTCCTCACCGGAGACACGCACACCCGGTGCGATCAGGCCGTCATCGTCCAGCTTGTCATAGATAGCATGCCGCATGCCTGGGGAGAGGAAATAGTTACTGGTCTCTGCACGACCTCTCCAGGAAATATGAAGAGAGAGACACATTATATGTACTTTTTAATTTCATTCCTTCAATCATATAAATGAAACTTTATGGCATGAAACGTGTTGAGCCAAGCACACAGCAAAAGCTCTGGGTCTTGACTGAAATACTACAATAAAAATTAAGACAAATCATCAAATGCTGCTGGATTTATGGCATTTAAGTGCTCATTTTTTCTCTGCACATTTTTCACTTTTCAGGAAACTGCATAACGCTGGTGAGGAAAAAAATTCTATTGACTCACCCTGACAAGTTTCACGTGTGGGCTTTTCAAAAATCTCCTCTTGGTCGAAGCCTTTCTTTGACTCCTGCTCTTTGTATGAACGGTAGAACACAGACCTGGAAATACAGGGTACGAAATAAAATTAGCTATATCTGCAACATTTCCCAAACAATATCTTACATTGTCTATATGTCACACCCAAAGTGTTGCATGCTAACCAGGTTATGAATGGAACGCCACAAACAAAAAGGCCAGCTGATGGATATGTTGGAAATTAGGTAGCTCTAAGAACTGTTAGCCTTATCCCAGAGGAAGCTCCACACCTCTGGTGCCACAAACAGTTGTGTAACGTAAATGACAGCCATCAACTGTTGATCACAGCTGGGAGTGAGCAAGTGGCAACTACCCCAGACAAAGGGGATGCAGACATCCTGACCATCAAAGACCATCAGTAATTGGGAACATAGGTTTCCAGTTGCCATTTGCTCCATGGGATAAAAGGCTGGTCACATCAACAGTTCATTGAGTTAAAGCTAAGTTGAAGCTTCGCGGGCAGACACACTGCCTCAATAAAGATTTTTCTCCAAGCGCACTCCTTGTATGGTCCGTTCGTCTTATAATTACAACAAAATCCAACAGATTTGTCTCGTGCCCACAAATGAACATTTCAAATGCTCAAATGACCACTATGCAAAATGGCAGCTGGCCCGCCTTTACCTGAAAAAACCACGGTCCACAGCGGAGCGGTTCATGATGACAGAGTCTTCCTGATTGTACCCAGTGTATGAGGCAATGGCCACAATAGAGTTGATTCCTGCAGGATTTAAACATAGCCTTTAAAATCCTAAAAAGCCTGATCTCATCATTGCACAGCTCACCACTACTGTTGTCAGCAGAGAGATGGGACTCTAGTTAAGCATGCACACAGCCTCACCTGCTGGTAACTCTCTGAAGCGCAGGTATTCCATGGAGCGAGTTGTCACCAAGGGCTTCTGCGGGTAGTACAGCACGTGGGCCAGGGTGTCCATGCGCACATGGAAGTTAGTGATGTACACTCCCATGGCTTGTTTACCCATAGCAGATTGGTATGTGTTCCTGGGTGACTATGCAAAGGAATGGTAAAAAAATAATCAGAAATTGACTTAAAGACACAAGAATTGAGGACTGACAGATGACAACTGTGCACATGCGTATGATATGACAGGACTTTGAAAAAGAGAGCGTGTTGTCTATTGGGGTCAGCAGCAATGCATACTGTACATACAGTGAAGAGGGGGCAGGTCCGTACCTGGTTGTGATCAGGGAAAGGAATAATGGAGGCACAGACTCCTAGGATCATGGAGGGATGGATCTCACAGTGGGTGTAGGTTGAGCAGTAGGCCACGCCCTTCTCCTGCAGGTCATCAGGGGTCATGGCCAGCATCACAGTCTCCTCCTCCAGTGTGTCAATGTACTCCACCACTCCACTGGCCACCAGGTCCTGCCAGCTGCAGCCAGACACACATGGAACATAGTCAGGTAATTTCAGCGATCACAAGAACACACACCCCCGCATTTGCCAATCACAACACACACACGCAGACACATTCATCAATCAAAAACAGTCAGCCACACATACCAATCCACTAACACTAATCCACAATTTGTTTTTCCTTCCACTAGCGATGCCTTTCATCTTCCTTTATTAGTTTTTTGTCCTCAATTTCATGGATATGGGCAAGGGACAGTTCCCTATGAGGACAGATGAGCTCATACCTGTAGTTGTTATACTCTCTCTCCTTCAGCTGGTCAATGTGTCTTCTCTTCAGCAGGAGCTTCTGCTTCTCCACAATCAGCAGGGGGCGACAGATCCTCCCAGCATCTGTGTAGATACGAATCTCCCTCTCCCGAATGTCCCTGATCATCGACACCTGGAGTGAGAGTGCAAGAGGGAAAGAGAAAGGGAGACAGCGACAAACAGCAAGAGATCGATGGAAAGGATGAAAGAGAAGGAAAGGAGCGAGAGGGGGAGAGAGCAAAAGATGTTTGTCTAGTGAGCAATATGACATACTTATGTTTCATATTGTACCGGTTTCATGCATACTTTGGACATACTGCTCCAGTAGATCAGAAAAAAAAGAGTCTGAGCTAAACTAAACTTTGAGACCATGGTCCTCAGCACCACAGATGACTAAATTGTACTTACTTACAGACAGCCCAAAGCCCAAACACCACACAGCAGAGCAAGTTGAAAAGTGTATATTTTTACACATATTTAGCTTTTTAGATTAAGTTCATTGCAAAAGGGCAATGCACTACCTGGGATTCAAACCTATAACCGTGTGAGTTAGAAGCCAAGCACAGCTGCCTAACATTATACTACAGCATATTAATTGTAATGACATAACTAACAGAGGAGCTGAAAAGGTGAGGTTACCTCAGACACGATGATGTCCATCTGCCTCCGCAGCTTCCTTAGGGTGTTCATCAGCTGCTCTGGGTCCTTGTGGATGCCTACCCAGCAGCCATTCACAAAGATCTTGGTGGCACTGCCAGGAAAGTGACAAAAACATAATTTTGACTGGCATCAAACCTCAGCATCTTTCTGGGACTATCAGAAATATCTTCCAGAGTGAAATCCCACTTTTGCTTGTTTTTGCGTTTTAAATGGAAAAGGATCAAGCAGTGACTAGCAGACACTGCCGCCTGCTGGCCAGCCAAAGACTCACTCAGCAATGGCAGCAGGAGAGATCTCCTCCAGGTTCTCCATGCTCCACTCCTCCAAGAACTCCAGGATAGGGGATGGTTGGGACCCCACAGAGATGTAGGCCATGAGAGCCAGGTTCTTCACCAGCCCCACAGCATGGCCCTGGAGGTGAAAAATGCCATGTATTGGAGAGTGATACTGTCTCAACCCAAGTGTTGATTTTGTTAATGTAGGTTTGGGGCTACTTTGGGATTCAAACCACAGCCCTCAACAGCTGCACAATACAAACATGCCAACTACTCGAGTACCAACAGAGGCCTGTGCCCAGAATGGATTTCCCAGCATACCTCTGGGGTCTCAGCAGGACACACCATCCCCCATAGAGTGTTGTGTAGTTGCCTGGGCTTGGCCAGCTTGCCATCTCGGCCAATGGGGGAGTTCACACGTCGCAGGTGGGACAAAGTGGAGGCGAAGGTCAAACGGTTCAACACCTGCAGGGCAAACACCACACCATATCATTAATATTTACTGATATAAAACCAACTTCTGGTTGTCTTTAACAAAAAAAACTCCAAAAAATGGTTGCAGAGTGGGGTGCTGTGGTAGCTCACAGAAAACACAATCCTTTATTTTTCTTTGATTCACTGTAATCTTTGATGCATGAGCAGAGATAGCATTGAGAAGAGTACATTCTGACCTGGGACACCCCCGCTCTGGCCTGGTGGGCCTTCTTGACATCGCCCCAGTTCCCTGTAGCCAGTGAGTACTTGAGCCCATCTGAGATGATGCGAGTCTTGATAGCCAGCTCTAGGTTGAAATCCTTCCCTCTGTCGATGAACTTCTGGGCATAGATTCTGATCTCTTTCAGCAGGTTTTTAAACATCCTGAAAAACAAAAGCGAGGGAGATATGTCCAGAAAACCATATTATCAATGCTAGTTAAAAAAGGCAATATAAATACATGTTTATTTTAAAAATCATTGTTAACAATCACAAGTCAGTTTAAATCAGCAAAACTTTTCACAAAATAGATCTGCATACCCTGTTTACACTTGGCATTTAGTATGACTTGACTGATTTAAACCACATTACTGCTTTGCACTTTTATACTTGGTATTAAAAGAAGTCTTTGCATTTCTGGATTATATATCTAGATAGCACAAACCCTTACAAAATGCCCTTTCAAAGTCAACGCAATGCACTGGTTTGTGCGTGAGGTTTTTCTGTGAGATTCTTCTACATGGAGTGGCAAGGCTGCGGCATTACACTGCATCCACAATGCAACTCAAACCACCTCCAGAGATGGTGTGGACAATCAGATTTCAACTGGATTTCACTGACATTTGCTTGCATTTACGCATGCCTTTAAATGAGGATAACCACAGTCTGTGCACAACCCAGATGCTGATGTAGTATGTTACTATCAGGTGTGAATGGGCCGGATCAGTGGGTTCTTACCCACGGAACAAGAAGGCCAGCAACGGCCCAGCCAAATCCAGCCTCTTGTTGCCATAGTGATCCCTATCGTCCAGCTCTCTTCTGCCTAGAGCTGCCAGCAGAAGCCTATGCACCATGTACCTGAGGAAACAGAGCAGGGTAGAGCAGTATTAGGAGGAGAAAACAACAGTGCCCAGTGGAGTCATCTGTCCAGCACCACTGTCATCACCACTTGTCTTCTTTACTCCAACAGTGTTGTTTTTTCCTCTCACCCTAAGAAGTAGGCCTTCTTGGTCTCGCAGAAGTCACTGACTCCCACATGAGGGAGCACCTCCTTCTGAAGCACTTCCTTGGCATACTTGATCCTCTTCTCCTTAGTGACACCAGGCTTGGCACCTCGAGAACCAATGAAGTTCAGGGCTACATTCTGCTCCTGGATCACAAAGGCCTCATCTAGAGATGGCTTCACCTGAGCGGGTTACCAGATATAATATCACCACCACAGACAACCACAACTCTATACCAAAAACACGTTTAGAATTGTTTCAAAAATTAAGGACCATTATTTTACTAATCCAACTTCTAAACAAGCAAACACTGCTTAGCAGATGCAGTTTACAATGAGGGGTATAGGGTGGTAGGGCTGCTAGCCCTACCAACTACAATACAGGTGACCAGTCAAAGGACATTTTGAATAAAGAAAACCAAGATATACTGGAACAATTAATTCAGTAAATATTCAATGAGCAATAAAATTCATTGAAAGACAAGAGTAAAGCAGTGTGTAATTTTTTTACCATCTCCATCATCTCAGGGTCATCAAAGTCATAGATGATGTGTTCCAGGATGTCCCTGTCGGACACAAACCCAAGGGCGCGGAACACAATGATAATAGGCACTTCTTGCCTAATGTACGGCAGCGTGGAGACAATCCTCTGGCCAATCGCACTCTTCTTCACTCCCTGGAGGGGCCAAGAGAAAGTGTTAAGAAACAGAAATTCTCAGAATAATCCTAAATGAGGCAGGGCAATTCATGTTCTAATACAATGTAAAGCTGTAAAAGTGTATATATAGATACATACTGGACTAACATACTGGACTGTCAACAATAATTTCTTGAATGTAAATTAAGATGCTGCGAAAGAATGCTCCCACAGCACAGCTTATAGAATGCAGTTAATAAAGGAACTACACAGAAATTAAATTAACTCTTAATATGAGCTAAAACAAATCGCCTCAGTCCTTGACTGACTTATGGCCAGCCTGAAAAAGGCCCCACAAGCCTGTGTCCTCAGCAGTTGTCCGGGCCCAGAGTCTCACCTGGCCACCTCTGGCCATCATGCTGACCCAGATGGAGCTGGTGGGACGGGAGGAGTTCTCCAGGCAGGAGCGGCACTCCCCTGTATATGCATACTTGGAGTCCTTCTTGGCAAACACATACACTGTGTTTGTAGCCATCTTTTCTTGAGCAATCAACACCTACAACAATAAAAATACAAGTTAGATCCAAATGCTGACTAATTACATGTCTTTATCAGTCTTGCTCTTTATCACTTTTTTCCGCACTTTTTTAGCACATGACCCCCCAAACCAAAATTCAGTAACAAATTCTAACAAGTAATGGCTTTCTTTCTTCACTGACATGGAAACATTCCTGTCTAAGAATTTATGTAACACTGTATCTCTGCAATTAGACAATGTTGTAGAAGTGACAAAACAACTAGAAAGAAATACAATTTTTGTTTCATTAATTTATGCCCTTTCTCCATAACAATACTGAACTATGATAACAGCACCACTCACCAAAGAATTATAGTTGGAAGAAACTGCTTTTTGAAATCGCTTTTTAAAATGGGAATGGACATACAAGCAAGACAATACTCCTATCCTTTTAGCTTTCAGTTCTAGTGCCACCCCACAGACACACACATACACACCTTCTCAGAGCCATTGATGATGAAGTAGCCCCCTGGGTCCAGCGGACATTCATTCAGCTCACAAAGATCACGATCTGTCAGCCCGCTCAGCAGGCAATATGTGGAGCGGAGCATGATGGGAATTTTGCCAATGAAAGTCTTCTGGTGTTGGGTCTGCAGCTGCTCCTCCCCCTCCTTTATGATGGTCTTGGTGATGTCCACATACAACGGTGCCGAATACCTGTGCAAAATGTCAGAGTGTCAGTGTAGTATAATTGTTATATGGCTGTGCTTGTAAATCAGTGGTTGTAGGTTAAATTCTCCTATGAGGAAGGTACTTCAGTGGAGATCCGGCCTTATAAATCGATAGTATTAATGGATAAATCTTAATAAAGACAGTTGCTAAATCTCTGTAACACAATGTAATGTAATGACAACACAACAAACCAATGCTAACAACAGGAAATCCTCACTGCAATTCAAACTCAGACATGCGACTAGTTATGTGTAACTGCCATCTTGACGCCAAGGATTCCTTAGTAAAAACTGAATACACTCGCTCCAGCGCAAATTTATACAAATGAAATATATGCAAATGTACTGTTTTTAGGGGGGTCCTGGAAGGTTCTTAAAACCTTATTAGTTGAACTTACTAAGTAGTTCTGAATCTTAACATCCACTACATGTTTAAATAAATGTTCCAGGAGATTCCAAAAAGCTGGGCAGTATGTGAGGTGGACAGATGGTCTTACGTGAGGTTCCGGAGCCTGGCTTCGTTTGGCATCATGGGAGAAGGGGCGCCATCTCTCTCCCAGTGAGTGGGCTTCGACAGGTAAATCTGTTCAAACTTCAGCAGGTATCGAGGCTGGGAATATTAGAAATAATGGCAATGCCATTAGTGGAAAACAAATATTCCAGTAGAGAACATTGTAAAATGCATAAGCTTTTAGAGGTTATTCTGTACTCCCCCTTGCCCCCCAACCTCGGTCCTGGAGGGCCATAAGATGTGCTGGTCTTTGCTGTTAGAGAACTTTGATATAATCACAACACTAATGTACTGGCATATAGATCATTAAGCCAGGTGAACGGGGAGAAACAAAAACTAGCATAATCACTGGCCCTCCAGGACCAGAGCTACACGCCCCTCTCCCAGGGAAAACTCACTGGTTCCTCCACTTCACCGGAGGTGTGCTGGGCCTCTGCCTGCAGGTCGATGGGTGGGGCATCCTCCACAATCCTCTGGACTGACATCTGAATGAACTCATCAAAGGAGTCCAGCTGCTGCCGCACAAGGCCCTTCTCATCAAAGTAGGAGCTGAGAGATTGCCACAGCAAGACAAGCTTAGAATTTTAAGGGGATCCTGGTACATTTTTCATGAATAAGACTGAATACTTGTTTGTTTAATACTCCTTTTCTTATCTACTTGGCCTGGTCAAATGTTGCAACTAGTATGAAACACACAAATTACCAGGGTGATGGTGCTGAGCAGGCAAAAGAGATTATATTTTTAGCCAACATAATAAAATAAAGGAATATTAAAATAATGAAGGAATACAATTACATAATAATAAGGAGAATAAACTGTTGTCATTACATATGTGTAACACACAGGAGTATGAGCAACAAACTATAACAACAAATCTGTAGAACTTCTTAGCTCCTACATACAATTTTGCATCGCAATTGGAAATTCACATGCAGGAACAACATATTGACTGTTAAGGAATAATGATCAGCGATACAGTAAAGCCCGCATGTGCTTTTTTATTACTTTAGACCACAGACCTCTGCAGTGGAGGCAGACTATCAGAGAAACCAGGTCTTCACAAAGACATCTGTATTACCTGATGACAATCCAGCAGGCCTCCTGCCACAAATCTGGAGTGATTTCATCATCATCTTCGTCGTACTGAATATCTACAATGAAAATCAAAACAAAAAACTCTATACTTCACTGCTGTGTAAAACATTAATAGGTTGGTCACAACAAAAAACAAGATGTGAGCAAATAAAAACATATTTCGGCATAGAATCACGTTACCCTGGATAGCCAAGGAATAACATTATCCTACTCTTACGTTACAAAATCAAGCAGAGGTAACGACATCTAGCCAATTAGTATAGTTAATCAGAACCTATTGATGGATGAAGCTACAGGTCCAACGGATATAGATCCTACAATACTGAAAGAACACTTATGTTGCAAGCGTGCCAACCAACAAGTGGAGATATACAAAGAGAAATGGTGCAGATGGCAAGCAAGATTGCACATTGCCTGTGTTTGTGATGCTTTGTCGGGCAAGCTAAATGACAATGCCAAATACAGTTCAAGTTACTTTGAACTGATTCGCTAATGCTACCTAGCTATTCTGCTGAAATGGACCAGGGGAGCAAACATTATATCGCTATAAAATGAGCTGCATCGCTACCTTTCGCTCATAGTGCAATTATACCTAACCTACAAACACATATGTCAATAATGAAGATAAACCAATGTTTAAAACGGTGGCTAACTACATTATGATTGCGGTGGCGCCATATTAGCTAGCTGGCTAGCTAGAAGTTAGCTCACATGATATACATTTCAGAATCATTTCGCTCGCTTAACACCGAGCAAATTAGTAAAAACCACAATACTTACCCTCATCCTGATCATACATGATTTCTAACAAATGACCCTTTTATTGATACAATGAGTTGTAGAGATTCCTATGTAAGTGCTTATCCAAGGGAAATTCTGGTGCGTGCACAGCTTATTTTCAAGATACAATGTCTCCTGGCCTATTCGCTAGAGTTCTACAGTCATAACGTCACTTCCTGTATTTTTTTTATTATAAATATTATTTGATCGTAACAAAGCCATATAGTTCTACTTCGACATATTTTTTAGTTTGCAATTGTATCAAAATGAATGATTAGAACAAATGATTTGCTGATATATAATACCGGTTATCACAATTAATACAAAATATATGCGAAATAGCCCAATTTCCTGTGACGTGTTGGGGTAGCATGGACGCCTCCTGTGCTATTTGACTGATCCCACATGTTTTTATGTTTTTACAATTCAAGGTTATATTTTACGAAGCCAGTATGTAACTGTATATTTCTCATTTCAGTATTACTTGATACTCTTCGCTACAATGCAGCGATTATTACACGTCTCAGTTAGACAGTTTATTTCTCTTAGTTCCACTAGACACTTGCCAGTATCTAGTATACTGCGGAACGGATTGAACCATGAAGAATTGTTAACCGAGGGTATTTCTAACTTCACTGCGCCTGGATCGAAGACCCGTGGCTATAAAGCATCACACCATACGTGGACATCGATGTTCACCAGATTGTACAACGCTGATGGAAGAGCACAGGTAGCAAGTTCGGAGCGTGGGAAACATAAGGGAACATCGACGCGGTACACCTCTGTAGAGCCAGAAAAAGAAGAGGAGTTTGTGTTTTTTGATTACACAATACCAGAGGATAACAGCGAAAGCTCGGAGGTGAAACAGGGGCTTGAACACCCAGATATCCAGATGACTCAAGTGAAAACTCAAGCGAGGACAAGCACTGAGGTGCATCACAGGGTGTTGGAACTGCAGCTGCGGGCTTTAAAAGATGCTGTGGCGACACAGCCCGACCCAGCTTCGTGCATTGAGTTTCATGACGAAGGGTTCCCCGAAATTAATTCGAGTAAAAAGAAACCAAAGAAGCAGCACAAAGTGTATGGCACGCCGGACCCAGAGGTTCCTGTGAGTGATTCTTGTTGCGCGGGATGTGGTGCCGTGATGCACTGCACTGTTCCGGACTTACCTGGCTATCTCCCAAGTGAGAAATATAAAATCTTAACAGATGAGAACAAGCTGCATAATGCGATATGCCAGCGTTGCCACTTGCTTATCCATCACCAGAAGGCACTAAATGTTCAGATGTCCAAAGAGGAATATAGAGATATAGTCCGTCGCATACGAACAGAGAAAGCTCTGGTGTTGTTGATCGTGGACCTCCTGGACATCCCTGACTCCATCATCCCAGACTTAATGAACTTAATAGGAAAAAACAAGCACGTCGTGGTGCTGGGAAACAAAGTTGATTTGCTTCCCAGAGACTCGGAGAATTATTTAAAACGGATAAAGAGCCAACTTTTAAAGTATTGCACAGACACAGGGCTTCCCTCTGATGGTAACATGAAAGGCATTCACCTCATTAGTGCTAAAACAGGATATGGGATAGAACATCTCATTTCGAGTCTCCAGAGCTCCTGGAAGTACAAAGGAGATGTATACCTCGTGGGAACTGCAAACGCTGGGAAATCCACACTGTTTAACACTTTACTGGAGTCAGACTATTGTAAATCCAAAGCCTCAGATGTAATCCACAAAGCTACCATTTCCCCGTGGCCAGGTATGGACCACTTGTGGAGAGCATTAATCATATAGGGCTGTTAAGGCTGGGGTCCATCTTTGATGTGTGGTTCACAAGTGTGTGTGGAATTTCAATAATTTATAATAATGAAATCATATTGCATTGATCTCAAACTCCATTCCAATCTGTGATCAGGATAATTAATTTGTAAATTGTGCCCAGGCGGAGCAGTTGAAGTAGTTTTTGAATTTTTAACTCCAGTGTGAATGTTGTAGCTGGCCCCACCCATCCCTGATAAATGAATGTCTCCCTCTGCAGGCACAACGCTGAACCTTCTGAAGTTCCCCATCATTAACCCCACTTCATACCGCATGTTCAAGAGGATGGAGAGGCTGAAGAAAGAATCGGCCCAATCAGAGGCTGATCTGAGCCCACAGGAGGTGAAGAGATTGCAGCAGTTCAGCAGGCAGGGCTACTTAATGGGTAAGGATGTGCCTTCATCAACAAAGTTGATGATAATGTTTTGGGACCTGGAGAAATCAGCTTTGCAGGCATTTGACCTGTGACAGTGTTTGTGAGAGTTTGTGACAGATGCGTCAGAGCACCAGTATAATTTTCTGATAGTGGTCTATTAGAGATATCTGTGTTTGAGTGAAATAAAAAAAAAAATAAAGCTGAGCCTCTGGAATTAATTGATAATTCAGTTCCACATAAATGCATCTTGAAAGCAGTTAAGAGTTAGATTAAATAAAATGAATTGCTATCAATTGACATCGCTTTGAGTTTATTGTTATTTTGGATTGGACTTAACTCTCTCTGTAGAATTTTGAAGTTTGCTTTTTATTTTTTTTTAATGCAGGTCGTGTTGGTAGAACATTCCGGGCAGATGCACAAGAGCAGAGAGACTGTGACGTAGTGGAATTTGATCCTGATATCCTTAGCATGGGAGAAGAAGAGGAGAGGGGAAGAGGCCCCTTACAGCCCTCTGTTCCAGTAGAGTTCACTCATAATGAGCTCAAGGATGCCCACTGGCTGTACGACACGCCGGGCATTATGAAAGAGCAGGATGTGAGTGTCATCATTTTAAAACTTCAGTTGTTAAGCCCTATATACAGTATATATATATAGTTTTCATTGTATTCCTGTTGTGACTGAATGACCTTTTCCCTCCTGGATGGCAGATCCTCAGTCTTTTGACTGAAGAGGAGCTAAAAGTAGTGGTGCCCAACTATGCCATCATACCCAGGACTTTTGTGCTGAAGCCTGGGATGACCCTGTTCTTGGGAGCTTTGGGACGAATTGACTACCTGGAGGTAATGTCATGGTACCACATACTGGTTGTTTGGACCCTGCAATGTTGAAAGAAGTGTACTTCTTGCCTTGTGTCTTATTCCTTTGGGTTACTGAGATATTGAATATTATGGAGTTGTGCTAAACAGGGTGCACATGGTACCTGATCTCTGTGTGTATATATATATATATAAAATTTTATTTTATTTTTATTTATTTATTTTTTTTTTTTTACCAGGGGGAGAAGTCGTGCTGGTTCTCAGTCATTGCCTCCAATCTCCTCCCAGTTCACATTACGAGTCTGGATAAAGCTGATGCAATTTACCAGAAGCATGCTGGAAGGACTCTGCTTGGGGTGAGAGAGCACGATTCATGTATTGAACAGCAGCATTATGTGATACAGCTAGGTATTGGCTATGAAGCGGGCCTTGGATCTCATGGTTTGAACGTTCAAATCCGCAATGAGGTATCATCTTTGTACTCTTAAACAAGGTATCAAACCCAGGTACTTCAGAAAAAAGAATGAAGCTGTAAAAATGAAAAGTATTTTAAGCGTAAGCTGTGTGAATCAGTCAAGATAAGATGAATATTCTATTTTTTCTATTTGTAGTGTGCTGATCTACACGCATGTTTCCCCTGTCCATAGTTTGGATTAATTGATTTTGAGGAAAAAAGGAAAAACTGATCCTAGATCAGACCATGTTCATGAAGCATCTAACTGTAGGAGTTCTCATCAAGAATCAAGTGTCCCCCATCCACAGCCAAGCCTTACTGATTTTTAGCTTGACACAGCAAAGCTGATTCTAGATCAGCACTCTTATACTGGTGTGCTTTATGAACACAGACACGGTGTGTCACTGATGGTGTGTGATAATGGAGCACTGTCTGTTCCTGCCATAGGTTCCCACAGGTGGAGAGGAACGAATGAAGGGATTCCCACCTCTGATTGCCCAGGACATGGAGCTAAGGGGTCAGGGCTATCCACAGGCAACAGCTGACATCAAACTGTCCTCTGCAGGTAGGCCTCTTCCCACCCATTGTATTTATTCTTTCTTATCTTTCATGCAATCAGCTGGGCCAACTGTCCACAGAATGCTGTTAAATGTATTTGCCTTTCATCTGTCAGATTGTGAGTGTGCAGAACTTGCCCCTAACTAAGCACTTCTTCAACACCAGATTCAACAAATTAATTGAAAACTATCAATGATGGTTTAACCAAATGAAGGTCTGAAAATACACAATCTGCTCATGATAAGAGAATAAGGTATCATGAAGCAAAACATTGGGCTGAAGCAGTAACTCACTGATTTGAACCAATTATTGTGTTGTTGTAAAGACCTACATCTTTTGATTGGATAAAACAAGTCAGGGGTTGGCAGCATAATTATAGCTCATCCATCATTGTTGTCATGATACCTCATACATCACTAGATCCTGTCAGGTATTTTTGACTGTGGTCAATCAGAAGCATGTTAAATAATTTATTTCTGTTTGTTTTTAATGGGATGAAACCATTGACATTGACAGCAGAAAGGATTGTCAGTGCATGACCACAAGTCTTCACTCTTTGTCTCCCTCTCTCACCCAGGTTGGGTGGCAGTCACTGGTCACCATGACAACCGACTCTTACTGAAGGTCCACGCTCCAGAGGGGGTGGGTATCCATCTCCGGGACCCTCCTCTCCTTCCATACATCGCCAGCCTGAAGGGAGAGCGTGTCAAGAAGACCCCTGCTTACAAGACCAAAAAGCCCCAAACCCTGCTGGACAGAGGACTGTCTCTGAATGGGGTGGACAGACTGAAAATTAAGAAGAGGAAGTGAGCATCCTTGTCAGTCATCTTGTGCCACAGAAGATGAGTGCTGATTGAGGATCAGTTTCACCTCTTAGCATATAACATAAGATTAGGATATGGAAGGGCTGGATCATACATCAGCAATCCTATTCTACAGGTTTTAATGAGTACCTTTTTATTTTCTACCTTTCATAGATTTGAAAGGGCTGTACAATGGAAAGGAACTCTGAACTTAGACAGGTGAACTAACCAGTACTGCCACTAATGTGCAACACACATTTAGGTGATGTATGGATCTGCTGCAATTTTGTGCCAGAACATTCCCAACAGATGAGATACTTGTTTGGTCTTTATGCATTGAGGAAAGCAGCCTATCACAAAGCACTGTATAACTGTATTCTGTCAAAGTTTCTGAAAGGAAGTGGCACATATCATGGCCTGGCTCAGAATATACATGTGCGTGGGCCTCAGGAAGTGGTTTGAATTTCTTATATTTTTTTTCTATGACAGTGCGCCTGGCACAAAGTAATAACATGATGTTTCATGGTGATCTGTTGGCCCTGTATCAGTGTAGTTGAAATTTGCTAAATATGTACTCTCAGCTATGTTCAATATGCCTTTTTGCCCATTGACCACATACTGAACAGTACTACAGTGTACTTGAACCTTTTTCTTATGGTAATGTTTACAGAAGATTAAGCAGTAATATAACCTAGACTTTATAGTGCATTTGATCACATTCTGCCATCAAGTGAAATTAAAATGAAAAGTTGACACAGCTTGATTAACATTAATGTAAGGAAGAGAAAAGACTGGAAAGCACAATTACCCAAAATTTCTGAGAAATCTGAATTCATCTACAGAACAGGACATATACACAAAGTCTACTTCATATCCCTTTTTCTCTTGAATTGTACCCAAACTTGAGTTGATCTAACCATATCGTTTTTAATTTTACTGCACTGTTTAATAGAAAAATTGTCACTCTTTCACAGTAAATGTGATCACCCATCTCATATTTTGATTTGATCTTTTAATACAAGAAAAAATGACATAATTTTGCCACAGTAAATTGCAAAATTACAGATTGGTGTACAGTAATGCATAAATGCTATATGGTTACAGTGGTTCTCAAATAATGAAAATATCCTAGGGTCACTATGGTAAGCACTTACATCACTAAATGAACACAGAAAAGTCATCATATACACAAGGCATGCTGGAGGTGTATGTAACCTTGGGCACTTGAAATGGAACATTTCCCTGAAAAACACCTATAATAATCAGTAGAACCAAAAACGTAGCCCCTAATAGTTAATTTTTTTGATCTTCCCACTTTGGCATCAAACCCATTATACATTATTGCACAGTTTGCTAATTTGTGTATGTGTTATAATACCGTCATTAGACTTTAAATGAAGCTGGCAATATCAAATCTGCTTTTGCGAAGTGTTAAAATACACATGGCCAGTGTATCACACCAAGACCTATATCAAATATGTATTTTTAAAGAAAGTAAGCTGAAATACATCTGAAGTAGTATGTTTGCACATACTGCTTGGATAGATTAGAATACAAAATACATAAATTATGCAAAGGATGTAATTTTGGAAACAGATGCTCAAATACTTATTAAACTCTAATCTGGTCACCCAACCATGTAAGATTATTTTTATACAAGTAATTAAACTGGCTCAAGACAAAAGCTCATTAAGGCCTGTACAATTGTGAGGATCAACAAACCAAACATCGCAGCGTCCCACAGGTAAATAATATAGATATGTTGCCAGCAGTAAGCTGGGCTAGTAGAATAGTCCCATATAGTTTATTTTCATATTCATTTTGTGAAATGGTTTCACAACTGATTGTGAAAATAAAAACATTCTGCAGTGGTATTTCATGCATTAATAGCATTCAAAATGCATGACCACACCAAATGTCCACAAACTGTATCGGCTAAAACCATTTTATTGTTCAAATGCAACAAATCCAAAAATATCACAGAATGATTGTCAAAAAAGCAAATGGAAAAAATGTACCATGTATGTAACTCCATGATCTCCTACCACCAATATAAAAAATAATATACAAAGAAAATCTTTGGACTTTTCCCCCAAAACAAAGGAAATATGGTACTAAAGACAGTAAAGTTGCTAGAAGATTTGTTTACACATTACTGATAACTGATCACAGGTTTTGCATTCCCTGATATGTACTACTTAAATGACTGAAGGAAGTAGTACAAGGGGTGCTGTGGAGTTGTTAATCTCCCATGAAAAACAGCAGAAACTCACTCAAAATTCATACTTTCTTTTCAGTTCAACTGCCGCTTGACACCCTTGGGTGTTGAACATTTGACCTGCTGCTCTGCCTGGTGACTTTAACAATTCATTGAGTTTTACAATGTGGACAGAAAATGACCCTCAAAAACAAAAAACCTCCAACACAGGCTGGCTACACAATGTTGTGGAATTTCATTTTTATAAGGAGTAGAATAATGCTGGAAAAGACATATTTGTATGCATCAAAAGAAAAGCTAAATCCAACTGACCAAGCATAATTCATTATAATTCTTGCAGTTTCCATAAGGAAAAACAGTGATAACAGGTTGTACAGTATGGGCTATCAGAAACATCTTTGACATAAATGATATACAGTGTAAAGCCAATGAGTCTACTCCTTCCCACTTTATCAGAACACAAAAAGACAGGGACAAACAGGTGAGCCTAATTTTCAAAAACACAGCCATTACAAAGAAGACATTTAGGCTTTGTTCCACTTAACAGGATTCATATGCTGCTCAAAATTGTAATCTCTTTATGAAATTGGGTGGAAAGAAATTGCAATTGCACCCTGATTAAATGCAACATTACACATTCATTTAAAAATAATAATCCAAACAAGAGAGGCAGAAAAAAAGCTTTAAATTAAGAGGACATGATGCTACAGTAGATACTCTTTTCCCGGGGCTGTCAGTTTAACACTGACTTTGAACCATAGACATCCTTGTCTCCTGTCTGGAGCCTGATTCAGGCAGCAACTCTTCGGTGGAGTGCGCTAACACACAAAAAAAGCAGTGAGCTCCCAATTCTTCTACAGCAACTGGCAAAAGGACCACCTGGGTCCATCCAATTCAGTCTCCCCACAGGAGCGGTGGAGCGGTCTTTGGTTCCTCCTTTTAAGAGCGTCACGCTTCCTTTCATAATGGATAATCGCCATTGTTACTCTCAGACAAGATAGAGAATGGAGGAGAGGGGGTGACCTGTGCACTAAAGAGAAAGGAGTCATTTTTCTGTTCTGTTTTTTTCCAAGTGTCAGGTTTCAATGACTGGAGTAACTGTTGTAATTCTGTACCACTGACCATTAGCTTTTTATCCAAGTAAGATTTAATGGGACTTACAAAAAATCATATCTGCACAGTAGCTCTTACTGACTTGATCTTGTATTCTTACACCTCTCATTACACCATGCCCTGAACCTCTTGAGAATGTATCCACCCAAATAAATACCCTCTCCATCTTTCAGTGTCGTACTGAAGAACAATGGCATCTTGAAGAGAACTCTAGTCGTGGTCTCATTCTTTTCTAACGCAGTGGGTCTTCTGTATTCCCCAACATTGTCACGATTTAAATATTCTGAATGAGCCTGGCAAGTAAGGAGACAAAGAAAACTTGGCATGCTGGCGATGTGCCAATGATGAAGAGAGGAATATTTCTGAGAGCAAATGATTTCCTTAGTCAAACCTGACCGATCTCAGTTTCAAACGACATCCACCAAGTGCACAGACACCTAAAACCTAGCAATCATTGCGGTGGTTTTTCCGAGACACAATAAAGCTTTACACTACAAAAAAAAAAAAAAACATTTACTCCCATGTTGCACTGCACTGAGTGGCCGTTTTAAGCAGTAAATGTACAATATGGTAAGCCTTTCCTAAACTGTGCTAAGAAGTGACAAAGAAGAACTAAACACAATCTTCAGAACAGTGAAATACAAATAAAAGATATATAGGTAAATATATGTAAATATTCTAGAATTATATATATATATATTTAAAAGAAAAACAAGAGTTCACATGGTAAAGCGATAGATACACCACTGGTGACTGACATCTGGTACAGTAAGAACACAAAGGTGAAAAAGTCTTCCTGGAATTGCCATTTCACTGGCCACCCTTGGCAACATTCTCCATGTAGTAAACATTCACCAGGTGGCGATTGAGGTGGTGGCGGTACGCCACCTCCACAGAAAAGGTGCGGTCGCAAAAGATGCAGGTGTGGCTCTGGGGTTTGGTGGTGATATTGGTAGAGGCAGGTGGCTGTTCCTCCGTGGGTGTGGAAGTTGGTGTGCCTGGCCCGCTCGTGGGTTGCTGGGCGGTGCCTGTGGTGGCTGTGGCAACACCGTGTAGCCCTGAGTCATCACTGCCCTCAGAAACGCTGTCACTGATGTCGCTGCCATCGTGGCTGTGGATGCCCTCATCCTCCTCTGTGGCCTCGACAGTCTTGCCACGTGACATAACTGATGTTGTTGCCGCTGCAGACAGCTCCAGTGATGAGGTGAGGGGCTCCTTTCCCTTCCTTCCCGCACTGGTTCTGCTGTGGCCCCTGGGAGCCTCCTTTGGTTGGCCTGAGACTGCCACCTCCCACCCCACAGTCCTCTCCCCCTTGGCTGCAGGCTTCTGCTTTTCCTGGATCGTCATCTGAGGGGCCTCCATCTTCTCAGGCTCCTTTCTGGCAATCTCCACCCCAGCTGCAGGGCCTTGTTTTGGGCTAGCCACCTGAATGGATGCCTGGTGCTCTGGAATGGGGCCCTCACTGGATTCAGTTGGGCCAACCTGTGGCATGACCTTTTTGGTTCTCTTCTTCAGGTTGACTCCCGCTGGCCAGTCGATCCTCTTGCTCAGCTTGTCCTGGGGTCCAGTCCCCTGGCTGCGTTTCAGGGTCTCACGTCTGCCCCGCAGCACGTTATCCCTCTGAGGCCGCTTTTCATCGTCACCCTTAGATTTCCTACTCTTGCAGGAAGAGGGTGGCTGCAGAGAGGCCTCTTTATCGGGCAGGCAGGGCTCAGTGATGTCCGCTCTGCGTTTCCTGAAACCAGTCTTAGCCTCCTTGCTCTGGGTCTCTGCCTCTTCAAGGGGCTTCTGGCTCTTTCCTCTGGCTTCTGCTCGGGCAACAGTCTGTGCTGGTTTTGCTGGTCTCCCAGGTCCAGTCTTCACCAGTTCTTCTGTGTTTCTACTCTTCCTCTCCTTTTCCAGTCTCTCCCTTTCTGCAGCCTCTCTGAGCACTTTCTCCCTCTCTGTTCTCTCCTTTTCAGCTTTCTCTTTTGCCACCCTTTCCCTCTCCATTCGCTCCTTCTCAGCTCTCTCTCTCTCAATTCTCTCCCTCTCTACCCTCTCTCTCTCAATTCTCTCCATTTCTGCTCTCTCCTTTTCTGCTTTTTCCCTTTCTGCTCTCTCTTTTGCCACTCTTTCTTTCTCCCGTCTCTCCCTCTCCACTCTCTCCCTTTCTGCAGCCTCTTTCTCCTTTATCTCCCTCTCCACCCTTTCCTTCTCCTCTTTCTCCCTCTGTATTCTCTCCTTTTCTGCTCTATCTTTCTCCCTTCTCTCCCTCTCAGCTTTCTCCCTCTCTGCAGCTTCTCTTTCCTTCTCTACCCTCTCCATTTCCATTTTTTCCATGTCTGCCTTCTCTCTCTCTATTCTCTCCTTCTCTGCCCTCTCTGCTCTGTCCACCTCTCCTCCACCCTGCTCCTTTTCTCCTCTGTCCTTCTCTTTCTCCTCTGGGTTAGTTGTTTTCTTGGACTTGCGCTCCCTCTTAGGCCTTGGCTCTGTAGATTTGGTGGCCTTGCTCGCATCTGTCCGCTTGGCCTCCCTGTCCTTCCTCCTCTCTCCCTGCCTCTCCCCTCCTCCCTCTCCTTTCCCCATGTTCCCTCCAGTGTTTTTCTCCTTCCTCTCACCCCTCTCTGTTTTTGCCTTCTCCACCCTCCTCTCCTCTAACCCTCCCTTCTGAGCCCTCTTCCCATTCTCCCTCTCAGACGTCCCCTCCTCCACCCTTTTATGGGTCTTGTCACGCAGCTCCTTTTTAGCAGTGGGGGGCACTGGAGAAGAAGCAGGCTTGCCACCCACTTTTTTGGTGGAGAGGTTAATGGGGTCCAGTCTGGGCTGTCTGTCACCCACCTTCTTCCCTTCCTTTATTCCCGTCAGAAGGTACCGCGTCTCTGTGCCCACATTGTAGTAGGTGGATCCGCCTGAGGACTCTGGCTTTTTCCCACGGAGACGGACCTTGGAAACGTCCATGGTAATGTCAGTGCAGTCTGGATGGCGTGACTTGACATGATACTGCAGGTTGCATTTCTTAGAGGCAGCATAGCTACAGACAGGGCAGAGGAACTGTCTGGGGTTGACGTGGAGCTCCACATGCTTTTTGTAGTTGCTGCGGTCGGCCGTTTTATACTGGCAGTGCGGGCAGCTCAGGGTTTGGGCCCATTGTGCACCTGCCGAGCATGGCGTGTTACCTCATGCTGATTGGCGGCCAGGTAACTGCAGCTGTCGCACTTGAACGGTCTCTCACCTGCAGCAGGAAAATTGTGAACAATGGAATTGTTGTCAAAACATTACATTACATTTAGGCATTTTAAAAGACTCAAATCCAGAATAACTTGAATCACTTTCAGGACTGAATTGCAGAGGGTATTTCTATCCCAACAGAAATCCCTTGAATAAATAAAGGATCATTACACGCAACCGGAAGTCTAGTTCCTTAATCATAATACTACAATATCACCCTAGTAAATATGTTATATTTACTTTCTTTGCACATATGCAAACACACACACACAAACACACACACAAACCACAAAAATACAAAAAAAGACTGACAAGACAGCAATATTTTAAATGGAAAACAGAAACCTCATCACCATACAACTCAAACACAATACATACCGGTGTATCTGCTATCCAAAATCAACTGCTCCACCGTTTGCAGTGAAATCAACAAAAAAATTGGGGAGTTAACAAGGTGATTGGATATCCTGAATGGATTTTGGGTTGAAGTATTCATGCACAAAGTACAGCAAACACACACTTCCTTAAATCTATCCATCTTTCAAAGCTTGTTACATACATTGGGGAAAATCAGGCTTTTCTTTCCACATGTCCTGCATGAAGAGTTCTGCACTATCCTTTTAACTTTCATTTATTTAGTACCCTTCAAAAGCACATCCAAGGCAGTGCTACATGGCAGAAACTCACCTGAGTGGGTTCTCATGTGTCTAGTCAGGTGGGTCTTCTGTGAGCTCGAGTATTTGCAGTAGGTACATCGAAAAGGGCGTTCACCTGGAAAGAAAGTAGAACAAGATCAGATGTAGGCCTATTAGGCTTAACACAACTGTATTACAAAATTGCTTGTTGTGGCTATTCAAAGACTCCCTTAAGAGTATGGTTCAAACCATAAAAACAGACACTTCAGACCTGAAGCACACAAAGAGCAGAACACTAGTTAAATTAGAGAAATTATCAATTCAAGAAACATGGGCCTTACCTGTATGTGTGCGTATATGCTGCACATAGTTGTTCTTTCGGTCAGAGAAGTAGCAGCACTGGGAGCAGGTGTACAGCTTGCTGGGGAAGTGGTTCCTCAGGTGCTTTTTCCAGTGATACTGGCTGACAGTGGTGTAGGTGCAGATAGTGCACTTGTAGACACGCTGGCTGTCCCCTTCCTTGCTGTGGTGCTTGAGGTGGGCCATATAATGGTCATAGCGGTTGGTGTTGTAGCCACATCGTTCACAGCGGATCACACCCTTGGTGAACACCACCCCCTCCCCACCTTCTGCTGCAGGCTCCACCCCTTTTGATGCTGGCTCCTCCCCCTCAGCCGCCTGCCCAACCACAATAAGCCTCTTTTTGGCACTGTGAATCTGAATATGGTGTACAAATTCCTCCTCACACTCTGCCTCATATTGGCAGGGCTTGCAGTGGAAAGGTTTTTTCTTTTTCTTGGCCTCCTCCATGGGGAGCTGTTGGGCCCTCTTACGCTTGCCTCCCATTGCTGAGGGGACCGTAAGCTCCAAGGGACCGGTCTGAACTTCTTCTGCTGCCTCCTGCTCCTCCTCGTATGAGCAACAGGCAGGAGCCTGAGGGGTTTCAGGGTAGACTTCCAATGAGGAGTCTCCATTGCAATCATCCTCATAGCTACAGTGTGGCAGGTTCTCGTCTTCGCTGTCGGAGTAGCTGCCACTGCCCACTGTTTTTAGCTCCACCATCTGCTTCTCTTCTGGGGCATAATCACAGCCTCCACTTCCAGGGCTCCCACCCCCACCCTCTGAGGTCAGTGCCACATTGGCCAGCATGACAAGTTGTGGGGCTGCAAGGTCCGTTCTGGGGAGGTCCGTCACCGCAGTAACTCCATGCCCTTCACCCCCACCAACAGGCACACTTGTCAGAGGGGTGAACATCACCACTCCCATTGGGTACACGGTCTGGGCAGCCATGCTGGATGTTCTGCAGGGGGGACCAAACAGAGACAACAAACGGCCCAAGTTATAAATGATGCATATGCATCAACAACAACACCTCAGAACATGTGCCAATTTTCATGCACAATTTGAGATGTATAAAACATTAACTTGACATGAGAAAAATGTGTATCTGTATGCAAACTTACACCCACGCATACACACATATAGGGCACATATCTGCATTACACACCACACCACAGAGGTCAAATTATATGTGCTATTATCTCAACTGTCTCCTTATAAATAGATGGGGTTTCATCATTATTTTCATCTGCAGTTACAATGCTACTGTCCTCCATTCCTTTTGTATAAAAATCTATATTGCTCACAGTGCTGCCCTGAGGCTTACTCAGGGTTAGCCTAGTCTTTTTCAATATTCCTGCATGAGGTGCATTTTGTTCTGTCTTCAGGTCAGTATCAAAGAAAACCTATTTTCCTCTGGTCTTTGTTGATTGGACCCAAAGCACAGTGGTGCACCTTTTAAGTTTTTAAACAGCTTCAATAACAACAAACAGTCAACAGTATGTTTGCACAAAAAAGTGGACATTTCCACTACTCTGATGTACCATAATAGCTGTCTTGCAGGAATGGACCAAAGGGTAGGACATTTTTGAAACCAGTTGGAATGGGTTGCAGAATCAGAAGCACCATTAGAAATTTTGTGAAAACACAAAATAAATCGACCTATACCGGACAATTTAATTTTTACAAGCAAATAGGCAAACCAACCTTTGATTTTACACATACCATATTAAAAAACCTACTAGCACCCAACAGATTCTTGCCATTAACCTCATCTAGGCTAATCAGAGAAAGAACTAATGAACCAATAATGGTTCATTCAAATCAATTACTCAGAGCATCCTTTCACAGATAGGCTTCCCTCAGTATAATGAAGAGAATATAAGGAGAACAGCTCTGGAACTTATGAATGGAACAGTGCTTCCATAGAGATGCATGGTGACACAGAGAGATTACATGAAATGAAAAAGACACACTGAACTGAACAGTTGTCTTTGTATGACTGGGCTGTAAATGTGAATATGCTATCTGAAAATGGTCTCTAGTTGTAACAACCATACAGACTAAAACTATGACCCACTGAAACGATTTGAAATTTTATATAAAAAATTTCTTTCACCAAATGCATAATTATTTTGAACTATTCTGAACAAGGATTCATATAACACTCTACTTCTTGTTGCCTTCCCCTTGAATCTGTTAGACCTACATTTGTTTACCAACCCTCTAACTCAGAGTAGTATTTGCGAACAAATTCTTGGTTCATGCTCAAAACATCAGCCATAGCTTCCAAAATGGTTACTGAATTAGGAGAAGTAATTTGAGAGTGAGAAAATCATTAACTACAGAGATATTCTTTAGAAGTGTGACAAACAAAAACCAGATTTTCCCATTTTAAATTTTACACACAAAAAAGTGATTTCATGGGTACTGAACAGGACCTATATTATACTGTAGCCACATGAACGCATAGTAAGAGTTGTTAATTAGGCTACATGGTTGAATGGAACTCTCTATTCCAGCTAAATTTTAAAACAGCACTTACACTGCTCTGCCTTGGCTGCTACAGCCATCAGCATACATCTGTTGGTTGCACAGTTTCAATGCAGCATGACCTAAACTTATTTATTTACACAGGACCATTAAGGAAACTCCAGATAGGAGTGTCCCTTGTGCCCTGACATGTCTTGTGCAGTGAAGAATGCTAATTAGTCCCCAGGAATTAGCTCACTGAGAGCTGTCTGGGTGTTGTGTCAACTCCTTTATCATGTCAATTGTGTCATTTACACCACTTGTCACATGGGACAGGAGGGCCATAAATGAGTAGTCCTGAATGCTGCCAATAGCTTACAAATGTTGAAATTCAAAGAGTCCATTTGTAGCTGTCAAAGAAAAGCTGGTAACCTCCTGTGCCTCCCCCTCCCTCCCTCCAAGGGTCAACAGCTGACTTAATCCTTGCTTCTGTCATCTGAAGCAGAAAAAAGCCCATTATCTCGAACCTGGCTTCGGAGCTGCTGCAGAAAAAAAGTTCTATGTATGTTAAGGTCCACGTCATTACATGTCTATGAGATTTATGACCTCTGCCCCACACAGCTCCTCACAAGACAATCACATAACAATTTTGCCATAACCCCTTGCATTACTTTTTTGAAACGGCAAAAAAACACATAAATGAGCAGGTATAATATTTTAATTAAAAAAAATCGATAACAGCTTAGCTCTTCCGCTCTAGTGTGGCATGGAGCTTGCTGTGGTTTCGAATACAGGAAGACACGTACGCACACAGCAGTCATTTAGCAATAAGTGTGAACAAATGCCAGGTCAGAAAAATGGGGGAGCGAATAACCCTCGCAGCGAACGTACCATTGCTTGCAGCAACTTATTCATCAATTAATTCAAGAGCCTTTGGTTTGGATTCATTAAAGTAATTTTGCCTTTCCTTACCAGTCGTGGCTAATGTCGTTTAAAACCCTGTTAATCGACGGTTGCGTGTATTTCCAAGGTTAATACTTGACCACTTTTAGTGCTTTCTCAGGCTACAAGCTGTCAAATAGTTACCAGTTTGAGCTGAGGGAAAACAATCTAACTGCCACATACCCACACTGTAACCCATGGCGACATTGTGTCCAAGTTCAGACAACCACACACCAACATAATTATTGTAGTACAGTAACGTTATGATATCTCGATTTAAACCGTAGCAAACTCATGAGTTAGCACACTATTAACACTATAAACTTGGGCCTTGCCGTCTACGTGCTTTCCTAACTTGTGTTCGGCCATTTTACAACAGCTCCACCACCTTGTGGTACAGTACCTACTAACTGGCTGCTATATAAACAGCACTGTCTACTCTCGATAACATAAAGCAAGGAGAAAGAAAAGAAACTCAATCAGCTTTGAACAGGCTGCTAATTTAGTTAGCTAGCTATAGGTATGTTGACATCTCCAAATAAACTTAAACATGGCTAAAGAGTTATGACAAAATGTGTCATCATCTTTACCTATTCCAAACAGTTCCAAATGAACGTTAGCTATATCCTGATTATATCGATATTTCTCTTACATAGGGTTAGTGGATCTCATGTGAGTTTGGAGTACCATACAAAATAAAGAAGGCTACTCGAAAGTGAAACATCACACAACTGTTGCGGATTTAGCTTTTGATTTTCATAATCCAAAACTACTGCAAGCACTTAAACTTAGCCTATTTCAGGTTGATAGCAATCGGAAGCAGCAGTTAAACACAACATAGCCCTTGCATTTCCTGGAAGACAAATTAGTAGCACACTAACATATTTAAACAAATGAACGGTCTTAGCTAACTAGTAACTCTAACTACATATGACGAACTATGTAAAGCAATTTATTAGCCAACTGGAAAGTGAACTTCATATCACAATTTAGGCTGTCTGGTGAGCGGGCGAGTGAATGTTTTAGCCCATTAGCTAGCTAACTTAGAGGAAGACAACACGAGTTTCAGCAATGTATTCAAGTTCACTGGTTAAGGCTTATATACTTCAGTGCGTGCTGTGGAACGGATAACTTGTCTTTCTCAAGTTTTTTCCGCCTTGTCGATTATAGTTAAACTTTTCTGTGAGACGTTTAGGTTTAACAGCTACCTAAGTAAATGTGTGTTAGCCGTGGTCCTGATCTCCGTTCTGAAATCCGAGCTTTGCGCTCTGTCGAATCAGCCCTGGACAGCGCCTCTCCCTTTTCAGAAAGAAACCCCTCCATATTTGATAGTTGCAGTTCTTCAAACTTTTCGGTTCCACGGTTAGTGGTAAAAACGCTAATGAGCCTATTTGTTTCCCCCGTCAACTTTCTACTTACCGTCAAGCTGTGTCTTCTTTTCAGTCACTTTCAATATGGATTTCTTAACTTATTAGATAGAGAGTTTAGTTCTAGGAGGTACAAGTCCCCCACACATTCCAGCACATCGCTCTGTTCACGGGGACGGCTGACGTCAGCGCGAGCTCGTGTTTCTGCCTGGGGCTGAGTCTGAACTCGGTCTAACTTCTGAGTTTTAGTAAGATCTGTACCCTTCTGAAGTGTTTCGTTCAAAACGTGTATTGGTCCCAGTTTAACAATTTAATTTCTGCGTTTTTATTACAGAATTATTTTGACCAAGTGTCTTCTCAACATAAGCATGCAAATAACGACAATGAGAACTTCCTTGAGCGACGAGGAAATCATGACGTTACGCAGTTAGATTGAGTTGACCTCACTTCTGTACAACGAGGCTCTTGAACATTTCACATCTAACCACTATCACGGGAACACAACAGGAGATCCTCGAACATAGATCTGTGCTAGCTTTAAAGCGAGAGGAACATTGCCCATCTCATGACATGTATACAATTTTAGTCGACTTTCTCGGTCTGTGTATTTCGGGCAAAACACCAAAACGTGAAGGGAAACACGTTTTCTGCTGTGATTTACACCCAGTAGCCTATGTAATTTGCTTTACATACGATATATATTTTTTGCACAATCACAGAATATACCTTTTGTAGTCTCTGGTTAACTAATACATTAATCAATTCATTACAATGATTAAGAGAATACATTGTCTTCTGAAAGTAATAAAAAAACAAGGTAAAGACACAGAAAAAAACAGGAGCCCATGCAGTGGACGTTGATAGCCTGTACAGGATGCACACAGTTAACCAGTCTTTACTCCTGCGGATTATTCACTGCATTTTGCATGTCCGCTTTTAATGTTCCCCTGCTGCTTCGTGCCCAATGCATATGTACTGTCGTGTGGAGTCGTTGGTTAGGAAAAGATAAGCAGGCAGTGACAGGTAACCGTTTTCGATTTATACTGGACTGGGATTCATTTGTAACAGGACAATCAATTATAGGGATGAAGAGTATGGTTGTATGTTGAAAATGATGATTTTACACGTAAAATGTCCGGTCTTTAAATCTGTCTTTCTGTCTAGCAGTGATCGGGGAATTGTCTGTATGGCGCAGCTGCATATCGCGACAACACATGCAGGACAGGCGCTGATCAGCGTTGGACAGCTCCTCTACCGATAACAGTCCATCTCCACAATTGTCAGGTCAAGTTGAAAGTTATGCCAGTGTCGGCTGCGGTCGCTGGGAGTTCCTGGCACCGGTTGGTAGGTTTTCAGAATTGATAGCGGATGAAGCTGCAATGAAACAGGCTGTGAGGTACATAAATGGGTATACATTCAGAACATAGTCCAACGGCTTGCATGCAGTATATTTAGTTCGGTAAACTGCACGTTTCCATTGGAGTCGGTTTATCAATTGCCCGAAGAAATCTCTGCCCTTTCGACTCCATTGCATATCTCTCAAAGTTCACCTGCAATTTTAGAACTGCTGTTTCTCAAACATACAAGGTTGCGCATAGATTCGTTACTATATTTGCATATATCCGATTCATAGATTGTTTTGAAGCTATGTACAGTTGTTTTAGCAATAATGTGCTTATCACTGTAGTTTTTATGGTATCCCAAGGAGCATTCTTCCCACTCCATGCCTTCCATTCTAACCCCACCCGAAGTCCCTTAAAAACAAGTATCACTGTCGATGTACAATAAATAAATAAATAAATAAAAAAGATCTGGCCTCGTACATCGACCATTAGAACTGGTGCTTCTGTCACTCTAGAGAAAATATAGCCTTTAATATGGCCTTTATGGCCTTTAGGACAATATTTTGAAGCAAAGTTTGAGTTTAAAAAGTAGATAATATGACTTTGAAGCAGAAAATCGGAGTTGTTTGAATGTCCTATGACGGACTGCGAAGCGAATCATGTTCGAAGTTACATTACCACCGCACAGAGATGTCAAGAATTACTGAATTACCCTAATGGAAATAAAACGAATTCTATAAGACCTAATTCAACGACGCATCTTCTATGCTCAGATATTGTAAAATATTAAGATTGGATAGAATTGAATAGGATTGTATTGTACTTAAGTGGGCTAAATGTGTTCGGCTACTGTCAAACTGCAAAAATGGGTACAGTTATGTTTCAGCCTTTTCCTAGAGAGGATGTGCCATGGGATTATTTGTCATCAAGATGCTATACTTCAGTCCACCACTTGGGTGTGCTCTAGCCCGACCTTTGTTAGATAGCCATAGCGTGTAATCTATCAACTAAATGTGACATACATAATGCCAAGAATTTTGTAATTATTACATAATGATTTCAGTGAAAAGCAACGCCATTACTCAATCTAGATTCAATAGCCCTTTGTGTATCCCATGGTTGTTTGCAAAATAAATAAAACATGCATACATGAATATTGACAAACAGCCTACTCTGTTCTTGTTAGCTAACTTCTCTATGAACATTTTTTTTATCTTGAGATTACGTCGATTTTGCAATGCAATTTGGATATCGACGGGCAACTGCTTGTTAAGTAGCCAATGGCCTATGTGTACATTACTTGGATACACAATACTACGTGTATCTAACATGCCAACGTCTTGCTATAACTTTATGAATGAGATAATGAAAGGAAAGTTGGTCATGGCAACCACTCTTCAGTTGTGACATCAACTTGTGTGAGCTGTGCAAAGTGATCAACCGTTTCAGGCCAGATTTGAAATTCTCTGACAAAATTGGTAGTATATTAAACGTGGTCACTGAACAGACGTGATATTGTGGAGCATCCAATTGTGGTCGTTCCTAAAACAGCTTCGTCTGCCAGTGAGTGCCATTGATATCAGTCGCCTTTGTACTATACCCTCCCCGTACTTTCTCTGAATAGAAGTGGAACGGTAACCGTCCATTGCATGTTCCGTACACGCCTCCTCCTCCCTTTCATTTTCAAGAGTTTCACCGACTCCCCGACACCCGGAAGGCGCTGGATGGCTAGTCACAGCCTGCCTGCTTGCTGGGAACATGGGAACATTTGGTTAACTGGCTGTAGAGTCGCCGCAAGAGGACAGAGGGGAACTTCAAAGTTGTTGCTGAAGAAAGTTATGTAGTTGGAAGTTTGCTTGTTAATTGTAAAAGCTAGGAAGGCAATCTTAAAATCATCCGCAGCCTTTTAATATGTTTTTTGCGAAAGTTCGCTGGCGACACTCTTTTGTGGATAACTTTGTAAGGATCATACAGACCAGACTTTCCAGCTGGCGAGTTACCAACACAATTTAAATAGTCTTGGGTAGTGATTTGCGAAGTAGGTAGGTAGTTAATTTTCGAACCAACAATTTAGCATCACGTTTTTAATCTGGAATATACAGCAGCATGTATTTGATTTTTTTTTTTTTTTTTAAAAAGCTCTCAGCTAAGTTTCTCTGCTAGCCTAGTGAAGTGAAGCGAAGCTAGTTTGCTCAGTGGTGTCCTAACTTGGTGCTTTGATTGCTAGCTACCAATGAAAAGCCAATTGATTAGACGTGTCTAAGTAAATTTCGTTCTGTACTGCTTGTGCTCTGTTGTTCTATTATATAATGATTAGCTAGCTATATATGTGTATTACAGCTAGCTAGGTGGATAGCTATGCTTTTATATTTTTAAAATAGATCATAAAAGTAATTTATTTTGCGCCTTCGTTTAAACCCAAGTATAATGCGCGATTCAAATGTGAATTTCAGTCTCCTTCATAAAATATGCACACTGGTTGTGCTTCTATGTTTTATCCATATTTCGGTAACGATATTTTATTATGTAAGATCTCTCGATTTAAGAGCATCGTATGTGCAAAATCAGCAGTCACGTTCACTTAAGCAAAGCCAAAGTAGATTGAACACCGTATTTAAAGAAGCAAAAGTTGACGCGGCTGAAACGAAGCTAGTTTTTGAATCAAATGTTGTAAAGGACGTCAAACTTGAAAAATGCCACGATCCATCGCCACTTCTTGGTAAGTACGTAAAGTTCGGATTGAAGCCTGTAGTTTGTTGGTGATACAACAGTTTTTCCGACGAATCTGAACGTCCTAAGAAATCACACGATTTTGTGTCTCTTGCCATACTTAAAAGGCGAATCAACACGGAGGTGCAGAATGATGTTCCATAAACGTTTAGTTTTTGCTGGATACAGCCAGTGTAAACTAACCCTTCATAAACCATATTTCACAAAGGCCTAAATCGTAGGTTGGTTCAATGAATGACTTATTCTCATCCTTGATACAACAGTGTGTGAATTGTAATCCTGTTTACTCTTGGATTTCATTCGTCATTAGTTTTTCCTGCATTATTTTCCTGTTGTCATTTTCACATGTATTATTATTATTATTATTATTAATATATTATTATTACATGTTAAATTTGCACACAAAACGTGTGAAGAGTCTTAATTAGGAGAGTACTTCCAGAGCTGGGATTTTAAACTTAAATCCCCTAGTTATAGGCTTAACACCCCAACCACTCTCCCACCCAAATACTGCACTCAGATAAAACTTTCTTGAGTTACATTTTGATGGGTTTTTTTTTTTGGAAGGTTACTCATTGTTATCAAGAAATGAGAACAGAGCAAACTCTTCTCACAAATGAAAAATGGAAAGTTCAGGGATAACACTTAGGCTGGAACAAAGATCACTCTCCAGAAAGAAACAGAGAATGTGCTGTATGTTTTTGGCTCTTACTATCTTGAAGCTTGACTTGTTTATCCACAGTAGAAATGCACCTTAGCTGCTGTATATGACATGTGAGAAATTGTACATGTCTGACATGCTAAGAAAGGCTGACTTTACTTTTTGTGGGGCTGGGGGCTGGGATTTCCTGTATTTAAAGGAAGCAAGTGAGGAAATGGGGAAGATGTCCTGCAGTGCTTACCTCTGAGTGGTGCATCAGAGTGAGCAAGCCTGTTTGTTTCTCCTGCAGTGGGTCCTCTGAGGATCGAGTTCAACAGCCCAGTGAGTTTGGACGTGGTGAGGGCTGAGAACCCGAATCTCAGGCATGGGGGCCGCTTTCAGCCCAGTGATTGTGAGGCCGTGCAGAAGGTTGCCATCATCATTCCCTTTAGGAACCGGGACGAGCACCTCAAGTTCTGGCTCTTCTACCTCCACCCCATCCTGCAACGGCAGCAGCTGGATTATGGTGTTTATATCATCAATCAGGTGAGCCTTGTCTCCCATCTGGACTTTTGAAATCCCATTGGCCCTCTGAGTGATGTGTCAACCTCATGTTCCTCAAGTGGCATAGGTGGCATATGATTGGTTTCAAATCTGTGGTGTGGAAAAAAAATAAGGTCCATGTGACTTGGAGGGGCCATGTGTGCAGCCCTTTTTTCTTGAGTTGTTGAGGGACAGTCATTTGGTGGACCTCACAGAGCAGCAATTCAATGTAGCTGAGGTAAATGAGGGTGAATTAACAACAAAAAAAATCATGATAAAGGTTTCTGTTGTATTGTTCAGGCCTATTTTCATCCTGAGTAGCTTTCAGCACAAAAGTATTAGGGCAACCACTGGAGTTATTAAATGAGTAATAGTGATATAGACATGAACAATGGAACTCTCAGACCTGACACAATGAACATGCCACATCACTAAAGCAGTTACTAAGCCCCAACAGCTTCTTGTCTTGGGTTTCTGTCTCACCTTTTTGCACACCAATGTTCCTTTGGATAGTAACAGATGCATTGTGGGTTATCGTTTTTGGTTTGCGCAACTTAGGTTTTGTTTGAAGTTGAACCACCATGTCTGCTCATTGTGGTTTAACACAGATATCTTTTATGACCACCTCTGCAATTGTCATTACTGCAAATTATTGATCTGGTAGCTTTGTTCTGTAGATTAAGGCTCTCCCTGATTATTTCTGAAGTCAGAGCTAATGTTTTACAAGAATACACTGTAAGTGATCAACCAGGCCTTGAGATGTTTACTCTACATTATGTGATACAGTCTGTGATATTAGTGATTGTGCTGAAGATCAAAACTTTTTATGACCCAAAAAAAAAAAAAAAAACAGATCACATAGTGCTTTCTGTTCCCTCGCTGTTTCGGCTGTCTGTTTGGTGTTAACCTTGCTTATCACTTGTGTTTTTGTGGAACACTTTCCATCTAGCTGAATGGTCTTGTTACAAAGGGTGCCTCTGTGCTGTCCTTGGATAAAGCAGATCAATAAGATATATTCTGCATGGGTTCTCTCTGCTGTGAGGAACTGCACAGACTGATCATCATGTACAGGAATATGTTTTTTAATCCCTGGTTTTTTCATAACAACTTTGGGTACATTAGAAATGTAATTATTAAGCTAACTGTCATTTTGCAATTTTAAAACAAAATCATCTGAAGGAAAGTATTTGCCACTGATATTGCTGTATTGTAAAACTTATTCAATAAACATGTGTGTGTTATAAAAGCCCCGAGTATCCCCCCCAACCATGGCGACTCGGACATGAGCATTGCACACGCTGACACTGCTGTTGTCCAGGGAAACGACTCAGCCGCTGACCGTTTTTTAGATGGGTTGTTGCTAGGGTGGCTGTCGGGCTGACTATTAGGGGATGTAGTGTTTGTTTTTTGTTCTGTTCTTCTCTGCCATAACCGCAACACAAAGCATTTTGGAATATATTTTCTTTATCTTAAGAATCGTTTGTTACTCTAAATGCTGCATAAAAATACACCAACTGAAAGAATTTATTGAATTTGTTCAAATAAGATGCTCACATTTTCTACCAATAATCCAGCCAACAGCAGGATTTTCATTAAAATGGCTCATTGTTCATTAATAAGCAGTTACCTTAAAGTACTCCTAACACAAGAAGTTAATCTGTCTTGTTCAATGCTGGAAAGATTCAGTGTTGTTTTCAGTTCTATCCAGGCCATGCAGTGACTGCTGTTGTAAGCTTTGTGACAGTTTTGTTCCTCTGCATGGCACCCTTGTAGTGACAGTGCTTTCCTACAACAGTGTTTTCATTCCATACTCTTGGCAGAAACTTTCCACACAGACTGGAGACACAATAGCAAGCAAGCTTGTACTTGTATCTGTTTTTCAATAAATTGAAGAAAGAGGGTTAGATGGCTTGGTGGGAGTGTGTGTGTGTCTGTCTGTTTTTGGTTGTGTCTGTGCATGCCTGTATACGTGTTTGTGTGTGCATATGTGAGCATTTCTTGTCTATATTAAGGGGCTGTTACTGCCTGAGACTGTGGGTGTTAACCTGCATAACAGCGGTACATTTCCCCAGTAGCACCAAAGAGCCTGAAGTTTACATTTTCATTCTTCAGGTTTACTGAGAATTGAAACAGAATCCAGCACAGGTAGCAATAAGGACCCTGAACCTCTGTGTGTATAACGGTATAATCAAGCCCTGCCAACAAGGCAAATATTTGTGTATTTTACAATGTAGTGATCTTGAATGCTTTGTACCATTTTGGGGTAGTGATAAAGGTCATGGACATTTAAGTAGGAGTCATAATTATCTCCACGTTGATTCCTTTTGTAATGCAACAAGTCTACATAAATGACACTTTACAGCTTCATAAATGAAGTGAATTTTATGTAACAGTACATTTGTACTTAGAGAAACCAGTGAAGAAACTCATGTGAGATTACATCAACATAACAGAAATTTTGTAATAATGACAAACTTTGAATACTTAACCATGTATGCAAACTTTGTGGAAATGTGAGATATTATTGAGTTCGTCCTCGTTCCCTCAGCATATTGTTTGCATTCTTAAATAGATCATTGCATTGCATAGTGTAGCATATTACATTGTTGATCTGTCAAGCTATTATGAGTGATGCAATTTAGCTGGTTTTGAGAGCAGGTGGAATAACTCCACAAAACCCTTATTTGGCATTTTAAATCATATTAATGACATATTTGTCATTGAAAAGTCAAGATTTAAAACACTTTATTCTATATTCTAATTTGCAAATATTTTTAAACTGACAAACACATCAAAGAGCACCAAACATCACTTACAAAAGGTTACTGTGGGGTGGGGGGGGGGACTGTAAAAAATGAATGCAAAAAAAACAGCAAGGTTTGACAGTGCTGAACATAGCCACACTACCCACACTTTGGCCTGACACACTGAAGACATGAATGAAAAGGCAGTATGACTGAAACATCTGGAAGAGGTTTGCTAGCCTGGCTGTTTCAGCGGCACAAGCAAAGTCAGAGAAATTGAAAACATACCCATGCAAGCTGCATACTCTGGTCCTGTCCTGTTCATACATTGAAATCCTTAGCTAGACTGTTTAGGAGGATGTAGACTGGATGAAAAAATCTATACCAGTATCGCTCAGTCTGTATAGTGGAAAACATGATCAATTCCCTGCTTATCAGGCTTGGTCTGTATAAAAGACCTAGTTCAAGTTGCGCTCATCCCTTCTCTACCTTGCTCATGTCATGAATACTGTTCACATTTTTCATTGTGTTAGTGCCTCAGGGATCTGTGTCCTTTGTGTGTGAATGATTTAGGGGAATGTTTTGTGCATGGAAATGGACTATGTTGGGAAGGATAGGCACTCTGCAACAGCTGGTAATGTTTGCATCAATTAAAACCCCAGAGTGGAAAATGTTTTTTTTCTAATCAGTTTTTTTATTGTCATTTTGCCTCCACATAGCTCAGTATCCATACACGTTTACTCTGGGTTGTCCTAAGTCCAGAATCTGAGAGGAGCCATCTGTGAACTCTTCACTAACACGTCACGTCTCATTCAGAAGCACTTTTCCTCTCTGCATAACTCCATGTCTGTGGCAGTGACACCCACTGTAAAAAAACAGAATGTTGATGTTTAAAATGTAGTTGTTGAATGGTGTACAAGTTGTTGTTACTATTATTACTTTAGAATGTAATGTATCTCTTTGTATCATTTTAACCTGCTGTTTAGAAAACTGTGGCTGTCCCTACTTTCTGTTACATGCATGCCACATAGTTTATTGAGACCTGAGGTGCACACATGAACTTCCAGTCCACACTCTGTTGGCCTCCTTTCATTAAAAATGTCCCTTGCAGTTGTATGGTGATTGTCTAGGCTCCTCCTTGACACCTCCAATGTGCTTCCCTGCTCAATCTCTCTCTCTCTCTCTCTCTCTCTCCTGTTCCTTGGTCTTTCTTCCCTCATTGTCCTATTATCCCCCCATTATCCACCTCCCACCTCCACATTCCTACTTCCTTGACCTGGTTCAACCCCCCATCCTAGTTCTCCTTCTCCCTTGTACATGTCAGGCTTGAGTTTAGCAGCTATGGTTGCAGGAGGAGGTGAGGGATGCGCCAGTCTCCTCCGACCAGCTGTGTGAGCCCCCACCCCTGCCATTTGGGCTGCAGGGCCCTGCTGGTGCTGGTAATGTGCAGCTCATATTGTGTTTTCATGGTAGATGTAGGGCACTTAAAATCTTTTATGGCACTTTACACAGCTTGTCTCTTTACTCATGTAAACACAGCATTAAGTATGAAGCAGCTTAGCCAGCAAAATGTCAGTGCAGTCTGCATGTTTTTATATTAGCAGTCCCCATGTGTCGCTGTAACATGGTGTTGGGAAAAAATGTAACTATAATTTCTCAGTAATGATCATTTGCAATAGCTAAGTGACTAAGGCACTGAAGTTGTGTGGTGTCATGTAGATTAATGACATTAATTAGGCATAATTTTTCCTGTGATCGCTCCATTCTGAAATGGGCTTGGGTCTCTAGACATGTTTTCATTTCGATAGTAGCTGACTGAACATCCTTTACCATATATGGCTGGTTTTGAGCTTCACTATGCTCAACTTCAGACATTTATGTGTGCGCAATGCTTGGGCAATTTATGGTTGATCAAAGTTCATGATAAATCTCTCTAATGTGAGAAACATAAGTTCTATACATGTTCATACACAAGTAACCAAACATTTTAATCAGTCGTTTGTCAGTGATCAACTAAATAAAACATTTATGTAAAGTGACTGTTTAGATGGAAATTTGAAGTGATATGCTTAGAGTGTTTCATTGCAGTGCAGCATAAACCTTGCTATTTTTATTTTAATTGTTACACTTTTAGAATTTACCTATTTTTATAGCCTTACCCTTTTATAGCCTTGTCATTTCATATTATCATTGACATGAGTTCTTTCAGGACACAATGTATCAATCATTAAGCTGATGGCATAGGTATCATCTTGAGGGCAGGGTGGTGAAGGTAGGAACTTCAGGTTTTTACTCAATTGGACCCCTCGTAGAATGCTGCTAGTAGTGGCTATTTCGATTTGTGTTTGCTTCTCATGGTATCACATGCTCTACCCAGGGCTGGCTTTTTCAGACCCAGCACTGGGGACTCACTGGGCCCTCTGGTTTTGTTCCAACCATAACAAACTCTGAATTGCACCAAGCTGTTAATTGTTCTTCATCAGGCATGTTTAAAACTTTATGAAGGATGATATACTCTGATAGTGACATAACTTCTTAAATAGCTATGTATGCTGTGGAAAAAAAAAATATCATCCCACATTCTGATCCCAGGACTTTTCATCAGTCAGACCATCTTATGCTTAAATTTTATTATGTATGTGCTACACTGCAAATGATTGCATTTGGGAGAAGTTCATTTGATCAGTCATAGACCTTAATTAAACATGAGATTTGTTAGAACAAAAGTTAACATACTTGGTGGGTACCCAAAATAAAGTTCAGACTTTGCACAAGAGAAACAACATACCCATCTTATGACTACTATTACCATAGTCTGGCCAATTCCCCCCAAAAAGAAAGAAAAGCATGTGCATTCCTCAGCTTGGTCTCCTTGGACAGATGTATATACTGTTCTTTGACAGCTCTGAGTGTACCAGGCTGGTCTTTGACTGGATATTTGCATGAAGGAGTCCTTATGGTCGAAACACAGGGCTGCTGAATGCAATGAGTGTTATCGGAAAATATGATATTCTCTATTTCCTCTGTCCTTTTTTCTATTTTCCTATTTTCTGTTCTGTTTGTGTATTTCAGAACTTGTGAACACAATTTTGAGTGGTAATACATAACTCACGCTAGTACTCTTACCGGCAGCTTACACATGTAAATCAGTATTATCTTTGATGCCGTGAGGTGTGCTCCATTCTGTTATACCTCTGTTGTGCACATGGCAGACTCTCGTTCTTCCCCACTGCCATCTTCCTTTTAGAAGTCATCCAAATTAAGGCAATATGTGGACTCTGAAGGCATGCTGGCCCATTAATCCCGACACAGTTATGGGAGAAGGAGAGGGAGACACCACCAGGGAATGGAAAGTCTGATCCTTCATGAATCTGAATTTATTGCCCTCCGCCCCAGCCCATCCCCCACTTCCCCACACACACACACGCACACACACAAAGGAAAAAACTTACCTCTTGCTACTGTCTCACAGAAGGTTTACAAAGATATTTCAGCCAGACAGATTTTTAACAGTGAAAGTGGTTTCTCTAAGGGCAGAGACTGACTTTGTGTTCTAGGAGGCTTGAACAGGCAGAAATAATTTACCAGCCTGCACAATTTAAAAAAAAAGCCTGAGACTCTAACTGCCATGTTTTCATTGGTTTCTCTTATTTCAAAATCTCTGACTTAGCTTTTAAAGGAACTGCTCACAATTCATCTACTGATATCTTGGCCATGCTGGATACCGATCATTTGTTTCACCCATGAGTGGTTATGCACACATTGGTGAACTGTGCATAATCTAGGACCCAACTCCCTTATAATCCTCTACAAGTTCATCCTTTCAGACAATGACAAATTGACATGGGGATCAATGCTGAATTTCCCTTTTGCTTAACAAAACATTATTGAAAATGGAAAGGCAAGGAAAAACTTTTCATCTGTTTTTTGGATCAAAGGGCATAGGACATTACCTTTTTAGGACTTTCTGCACTTTCTTTGTATACACACCATTCATGCGTCATGGGTATCGATTGCTGCACTACCGTATCTGCAAACATATTGCGACATCGTGATATAATTTCCATATACGAGGTGTGCAATGCACTGTGTCCCCTCCCAGATCAGCAACAGACCAGGGTCAGATACTTCCTTTGAAATACTTTAATCCTTCTGCCACCAGTAAAGTACCTGCCAATCACTGTTCTTCAAACAACACTGTTCTATATTCACCACTGTTCAGAGGGGAAAAAAAAAAAAAAAAGCATTTTGTCAGATTTTGCATTTTGGTCAGCAAAGTTTAGTCTGAAACAGGGGTGAGCAAGGACAGCAGCATCTGTTTCTGGATTTCATCCTCACTTATAATTATGACAGTCTTAGGTATTTAGTTTCATTTATCATTTTCATCAAATCATTTATATGATCTGAAATTTTAAAGGACAGCCAAACACTGCTCCCATGTCCTCATTGTAACATTTTGCCTAATTAAGATGCGAAAGGACATTTGTGTATACAGCTAGTTAGCTAACTGAGCCAGAGTTATTTTGAAACAAAAGCCTGCTTACACCCTGGCCCTCCAACCCCCATGACCAAGTTTGGCCATCCCGTAGGTTAAAACTTTAGGGATCTGCAGAAGTATTTGCAATTTTTACTGATATATATAGAAGGTTTTAGTAAATGTCAGTTTCTCATATGTGCACAAGACCAGGTACTTCAATTTTGTTTGTACAGCATGTCTTACAAGAACCTTGTAGCAGCTTTTCATATAGCCGGGTGTGTGACCCCCTCGGAGCAAGCTCGTCCCAGGTTTGTGAGCACAATGTGTGACACATTGCACTGGCAGGAAAAGGTGTGGCTAAAAATGCTCAGGAGTGGCACATTCTTGCCTGGACATACCGATGTAAGTTCCATGCACGAGACCAAAGAAATATAATATTGTTCTTGATTAGGGAAGATAAATGATTCAATGACTTAACCTCAGTCATTGACATAATTCTTTCTCCCCCAACCACCCCTCCCGGGCAGGATGGTGATGAAGTCTTCAACCGGGCCAAGCTCCTCAACGTGGGCTACATGGAGGCACTGAAGGAGTATGACTATGACTGCTTCGTCTTCAGTGATGTTGACCTCATCCCCATGGACGACCGTAACACCTACAAGTGCTTCAGTCAGCCCAGGCACCTGTCTGTGTCCATGGACAAGTTTGGCTTTAGGTAAACCATTATTACCCTTCCTGTCCCCTAAATCAGTGGGATTTGCCAAAGGTGCTGCTTCTTGGTTCAGTTGGATGAATTGCAGTGTGAAGACACCCAGTATTGATCTTGCACTCACTGTTGCTTTTAGTTCATTTTATTATTCTAAAATAGCATTCTCAGTATGTAGCTGTTTCAGCTCTTCCAATACTTTCTAGAAGCAGGTAAGTATAGGTGATGTCAATTTTACAAAAGTTGAGTGTGACTTTTATGTGGCTGTAACGGTTACACTTGGGCTTTAAAATAAATGCACTAGTTATTTAGTATAATAGTAATTTTAAAATGGTTTTTGTTATCATTGTGCCATGAGTTTGAACTGTCTTTTTTGAGCCTCATATATGCCGCTACTATGACTTGAAACAAGCCAAACTGCTGCACATTTGCAGTTCTATTTTCTTCCCCAAAAAGAGTAGACAGCAGTGCCAGCCAGAAAAGAGAACCTTGGTGACTGGTATTTTTTTTGTGAAGGGGTATAAATTTGTAGTACATTTTCCATCTTAACAGACTTCATTGGCAGCACATTATGGTCAGCTGAGTTCTGCTAATGCTAAAGGTGGACTTTTCTGCCTACAGTTTTACTGAATCTGCATGTGGAGTGGAAACAGAACATTTTCTTTACTTTGACTTCCATATTCAGTCCTGTTGAACCAGCAGATACTTTTTTTACTCAGCTGTGCTCAGTTCAGTTCGATCAACAAACACTTTATTGTTCCTTGAGGCAGAATTGTAACTGAACAAAGCATGTAAGACTTATTATGTTATGATAAAATGCATTTATTATGAATCCATAGTAAGTATGAGGTATGTTGTACCTTTGGAGGATGGGGATTGGGTGTTCTGAAGTGGGATGGACATTTGCTTGCCTGTGTCAATTTTCAACTAATTCAGCAGTTGCACAAGAAAAGATGAGTGGTACTTTGGCATAAGGTGTTGCATTCCTGTAGTACTCGATCAGGATTTGAATGGGCAGAGCAAACAGGAAGAGCACACTTGCACATAATGGCAGGAAGTCAGCCGCCAACTGCTCTTCCACCACATGCCCACCCACCTCTGAGTAAGGATTCATTTTGGGGGGAATGATGTCATCAAAAAACCCATAGTGGCCTAACCACAGCCCTCCCTGAGAACACCAGAGCACTTTTACGTTGATTGATTGGGTGGGGGGATTAGTTGACTTTGATCCTTTATGTTACTGTACTTCTCCTGTGTGTGACACCAGGTGTAATTCACAAAGGAGGGTAGGTTCTTATCTGCAGTGTAAGAATTGAGATACTATAGCCTGGCTCTTTTCAATATCACATGGTAGAGAGAAAAAGAGGAGGGGTCATGAACTGTGAGTCCCCACTTGACGAAACACTTGAGAACACCTAATACCTACTGCAGTGCTCTGGACAAGATATTTTGACCGAACACGGGTAGTAAAATCCATCCTGTGACACTAGGTCACAACGGTGTGTGTAAGACTGATGGGTTTGACTGCTAATGCCCCTTAAGCACAGGGGAGGATGCCAGTCCCTGTGAGTGATGGAATAACTTCCTGGCATGTGCATCTGAAAAGGCCTAGAATGGCTGGACCACAAATTCTGTATAGTCACCAGATACTCCTTTCTACATTCTTTTAGAATGCTTCTTCACTACAGCATGTTACAATTGGTATTTTAGGAGTACAGCACAGCCCTTGTCATGGTTTTGTCCGTGGTCATGCCCCTAGACGCAACTGTAAAACTCGAATGTTTACTCTTAAGTGATAGGGAAGACAAGAGTCGTCATGGTAAGAATACAAAGCTAAGTATCTGGTGGATCTGTCAAGTCAGGGGGTGCATCTGGTTTAATTACAGACAGTAACAAGACAGTCATGGTGGTTGCTTTTAACCTAGCACTATCTCTAGCCCAGGGAAGTGGCCTGACCTAACAGCTTTCTGTTTCCTCTTGGGCCACGGGCAGGTCAGTCTTGCTCCAGCTGAGAAATCAACCACCATTCCTTTTTAATCTTGATAAGAAATTATGACTTTTTATTTTTTTTTCCCCTAATCATGTGAATCTGCATTATGACAGATGCACTCTTTGTCTGTATCCAGCCCTGGTGTGTATTTTCTTACTTCCCTTTCTCCTCCCAGACTGCCATATAACCAATACTTTGGTGGGGTCTCATCCATGAGCAAGCAGCAGTTTCTGAAAATCAACGGCTTCCCCAACAACTACTGGGGCTGGGGAGGAGAGGATGATGATATTTTCAACAGGTAAACTTGCTCTTGTCTACATTACTTTATACTTCACACATTTAGTGGCCGCCTGTATCCAAAATGCCTTAAACTTGTAAAATTTTTAAAATATATATGATCAGTTTATACATCTGGATGTTTTTTAACCCTCATCTTCTGTTTGGGGCCCAGACACCAAGGCCCCAGATCCCATTCAATGAGATCATATAGTATTGGCGAAATCAACAAAACATTAGGGTTAATCAAGGTTAGTTACCTCAAGCGTACCTCAGCAGTGCTCCACCAGGGAAATGAACCTTCAGTCTCCGGGTTATAACCCCAGTTCCATAAACAACACTGAAGAAAGTGCATCTCTGCCTTTGAATCAGTTGTGTAACAATGGCCATGCACACTATCTAAAGATGTCTCAGAGGTAAGCTCTGCCCTCTTTTTATCTAATTTTGTTGCTAACACCTTTTTTCTGTTCATGAGTGAAATCCAACATCTGGGGAACCAGGGTAAGATTCCTTGGAAGACATCTGTCATCCCTGTCTTGGAGAGGTGGTCTTCAATCTCCATTTGGAATAGGATGAAGGGCAAAAACCAGCTAATACAAGTTAATGTACCCTTGCATGTGTATCAGAGATCATTAGGCCTGATAAATAGCTCCCTCCTCAGGGGTGGAAACAGTGCCTGCTTGTGTCTGAAGTCACTCATGAGGTACTGCCATTCATGCCTACTCTAGTTTGTTTTTAGTTCAGTGTTTTCTCTTAATGTTCCTGCAATTTGGTCTTTAGGGCAATTTTGTAACCTTGGGAAATGGCAAATTTTTAATAACTTCCTGTTGTTGACTGTTGACCTCTTTAGAGAGAAAGGAAGGAGATGCTGGCCCTGGCCAATATGCAGTGTTCAAAGGCCTGAACCTTAACACTAAGACATCATGGGCTGACTTCAGCTGCCAAGCTCTGAAAAATAAGGGTCATTCCCACATCATTATTATGTATCGTTAAACACTTCTTAATTAAATTGCTTTCACCTCAATTTGTTTCTTTTCTTTCACTGAACTGAATTGGGAATGTTATTGAATAATCTTAATCTGATTTTTCTTTCTAATATTAAAATCTGACACTGCAATTTAGATTATGGCATTTGACCATTTATAAAGTGACAGGATAGGACCTGCTGTCAGAAGTAAAGGACAGAAGTTCATCTGCCATAAAAAAGTTATGATCACAGCTTAAGTCATCCGCATCCTCTGTACCAGATGAAAGAAGTGGCTTTTCAGTGAAGAGAACATTATGTACATGTCAGGGGTATGGGTCCATTACTGACTGTGTGCCAGGGTGTATTTATCATGCCTGATTACAAGCAGTAAGTGTTTTGATGCATGCTGCATACCATACATTGACATGTCACTGTGTTCACACTGGGTACTGTATGTTTTGGGTTAGAATAGGAGAGAAGGGTTGACTTTTGTCAACAGTAATGTATGTGTTAGTGTTAGTGCGATAGTGGGGCTGTGACCCTGCAGTGCAGATTATGTGCTTTTAGTTTGAGTAGTGGGGTATTATTACTGTAGGGAATATGTGAGGAACCAAGAAGGGAACAGGGAGGAGGAACTAATCACTCAAAATGAAAGCACCCTTCCCTGTGAAAACAGCAGCTGTTATTAAGTTCCATCAGTTTAAGGGGAGTGTAGGAATCTTTTGTCTGCCCCTGTTTTGCATAAGCTGAAATGGTATACTGAAAGCTGATCCTGGAAAGACTCTTTTTGGTTACTAGTTTTTGTATCAGGAAAGATAATCATAGTTTGAAAATGTCTGCTACTGGTTGCTGGCATGGCTCAAACTTAAAGTGTTCTGAGTGCTCTTAAAAGAAAGCTGTGTGATTTATGCACCTCAGCTAGGCGATATGGCCCCTCCAGCCCAGAGATTTTCCTCAGTCATGTGTGCAGTACTCCCTCCTGGAGTGTGGAGGTGTGTGTTTAGGCACAGATTCTGTAGCCCCACAATACTCTGGCCCTGTTTTCCCTATGCCTTCTCTAAATATCATATAGTTCAGTATCTGGTTCTGGTTGGCACAAGACGTGGAGTTGCTGGTGCCATGTAGCAGTACAGTGTCTGTAGTCTGTGTGTGTGTTTGCCTGATGCAAGCCCACTGCGTCTCTGTGTGTCTGTCTGAAGTGAACTGATGCGAGTATACTCCCTGTGTGTTCATAGGTTGAGTTCCAGGGGCATGTCCATCTCTCGGCCCAGTGGTGCCATTGGAAAATGCCGGATGATCCGTCACGACCGGGACAAGCAGAACGAGCCCAACCCTCAAAGGTATGGCCCAACAATATTATAAATCACTGAGACGGGGGCAAAGGCCCACACCTGCTGTCAATTAGCAGACTCTGCTGTTAGCGTGAGGAGGAGGAGGGCCGTTGTGCACAGTCAAGTGTAAACACCCCAACTTCTGACCCGTGATGGCTGGGGATTTAGTCTCAGTGCTGTTTGAATTAGTCTTTTTTTCCAGTGCTTGACAATCTTGTCTTTGATATTTCTGATATCTTTCTACATGGATTTTTAATTGACCAAAAATAATTCTGTCAAAAGTTTAGATCAAAGCCAATCTGAGATCAAAACTTTAAAAGCAGACAATACAAAACTGGCGTGTTTCCAAAAAGTCCACTTAGAATGTTACTGTGAAAGGATTACACAGTCCAAATCAAACCAATAGTTAACAGATTAAATGACTGTTTCCATAACAACGAGTACTGAGTTGGTTGAGTGGATTTGTCTCATCTGGACTAAAGGCCTGACATATTGAATCTCAGAGAATATAGTAGTTGTCAACAGATGTTCTGATACCTGGCAGTTGTAGGACACATGGAGACAATGAAAGAAATATTCATTTGTGGCTAAGCATTGCTGATAAACCTAAGGACCTACTGAACAGAACAGACATTTCTGGACAATAATGGGGTCTGGGAGGGGTTTTCCCTTTTCTTTTTCTCTTTTTCTTTTCATGTCTACTTTCTTATCTTTATGCTGATTGTACTATAGTCTCATTTTGTATTGCAATATTTATTTTGCTCTGACAAAATAATAACAAAAAAAACCTGGCAGTTACATAGTTGAACAAAATTACCCCTAGAAATCTTCTAAAACTGTCTTGTCAGTTCAGTGTTTTATTTGAACTGGTCTAAAAGGTTAAGGACACAGAATCAATAAATGACCTTGCTTGCACATTATTGAATCCTTTAAGGCAAGTTTGTGCTGTTTCAGTGACTCCAATATTTTATATTTGAGCTGGGGATATCTGGTGCAGTAATTTATGCCTTAGGTTATCAACAAAAAGGTATCTGTGACTATCAAAGGCATGCCAGGCAAGGCCTCCAGTAATAAGGGAAGAAAGAAGTTAGAAAGTTATGTCTGTTACAGGTTCGACAGAATTGCTCATACAAGAGAGACCATGAACCGGGATGGCATCAACACGTTGACATACAAAGTTGTCAGGGTGGAGAAGGATCAGCTGTACACCAAAATCACTGTGGATGTGGGCAAGCCGACTTAATGAACCCCCCAGAGGACACCAGCTCCGGGGAGTGTATTTTTTTACACCATGGATGCCAAAACCAAATGTGCCTTGACACTCACTCTAAACAAAAATGACACTCTGGTTCTTCAAAGAGAAGGAACTACAGACCAGCCAATAATTAAACCTACCCTTCTCTCTGCCTCCCTCGTTTGCACAGCCGACAATGAATTGTACTGGTTTTTGGGTGTGTTTTTTTCATTCCTTTACCGGAAGTAGTATGGAGTTAAATGTCAAAATAATGGACCTTAGGAGACCTTGGCAGGCTTAGCTGTATTTTTTTATTTTTTTTATTTGTGATTTTGTTTTTAATGAGCAGTTTCCGTTGTGCCACTTGTTGGCAGATCATTTCCCCTTGAATGATTTTTGTGGAACTTTCTTACATTAGGATGCTCTATGAATTTGTTTTTTGATTTATTATCATGTCTTGTATGCATGCATGTCTCTTTGTCTTAGTCAAGCTGTTCTGTGTCCTTGTGATATGACAGAGGTTTACATGTAACGGGATCGAGATTTTCACATAGTACTTCATTGGTATATTGCTTTCCAGTGCAAGACAAAGAAAGGGTGTGAGATAGTGGAAAAATAAAGAATTTTTAAAGTGCTAGGCTAGAAGAGGAAATTGGAAATGTGAACAAAGCCAAAAGTACCCTCACAATATGCTTTACAGAAAAGTGAAATGGTGATGGAGTTCAGTCAAAACACTACAGACAGCCATCCTCTCTAACTGAGCCTGGGTAGGTTTTGTACTTAGGCTCTTAGGTTTAGGTCCAACAGCTTTTCATTTTCCAGTTTTAAGTGACACAAATGATCTTGAGTGATCAATCAGAGGGGAAGTGCATGCTATTTTAACAGAAGAATTCAAGCCCTCATGCTTCTTTCAGTAACCCCACTTCAGAGAATTTGTAGAATGAACTTCACTGACCAGGGGAGTCCAAATGAAAGCTGGACCACTAAGCATGGTGACATGGCTTGTCTGTTTTGGGACAGGAATCTGGTGGTCATTCAGGACAGCTTTTTGTTTCCTTCTCCTGTGGCTGTTTCTGAAGTACTGCATGTTTCACGGCCCCATGCTCTGGGGTCCTGTGAATGTGAAAATGACACAGCCCATTTTTTTACCTTTGACCTTTGGAGTTTTTTCTCTTCCTTAGGGCTTTTGTGAGCTGTGTTAAGGGTAAGGAAAATAAACACAAACTGTTAAATCCTTTTGTTTCTTAGCTACTCAATTTAAAGTTTTCTGTTTTTGTACTATTATAGAGATTTGTTTAGTTTGGTGTCAGGGTCATAACTTCAAAACTTACCACACAGTGTATGAACACAACCAAAATGTGTTGAATCAATTTAGCCAGTTGCAAAGCTGGTTTGTCATTTATTTATCTTATTATTCTAGTGTTTTTCCCCCACCCTTCCTTTCTTGAACAGCTGCCTTTTCATTGCTGCTGTCACAAATCAGCCCGTCCTGCTGGGTGGTGTTAACGAAAGTCACTCGTCAGCTGTCCTGAGGTGAGCGACAAACAGCTCTGCAGGCAAGCAGCTAGAGAACAAATAAATAAAATAAGCCATTGATGTCTGTCTGTAGCTGTTAATGCCTGAACATCAGCTGCTCCTCTATCCAATTTCTGTCCTTGGGATGAAGACACTTAAGCTTTTTTTTATTATTATTTTAAACCAAGAACAAATGCATTTGCTTACCCAAAACACTCAGGCCCTTACCTAGTCATAAAACATCTGGTTTATGTTTACCAATTAACATACAGCATATACATTAGCACCTATGTTTAGTGTAATCTGCCCACAGCCATAAGTAGTTTAAAGCTCAATGTTAACAGTATAACTGGCTCTGTGAGCCCCCTCTGCAAACTACTTGATTGTTTCTCAACATGCTGGCTAAGCTGTCTCTGAGGGAGAACGTACTGTACAGAATGTTTAAGGGAAATGTACCAAGAAAATTTTTCCACCCAAAGAGACCGTGCATATGGCTCAGCCATGCTATCCTTCAGTGAGTAAGTGCATTGTTCCCAGGGTTTCATAAAAGCAAATGTGCGCATTGAAGTGGAGCAGTACCAGAAAACCTCTAATCTGTACATTCCTTTTGAAGGCTGTTCAGAAGATGTCAGCCTTGAGAAAATTGCTGTACTTTGCAATATATGGAGTTGGGTCACTGTAGCAATACTGTCTCTAAGTGTGTCTGTATATTCATTTATGTTTTTTGCATGAAAACATTTTATCTCTTGTTTTATGACACATTTGGACAAGGGCTTTAGTTTGCTGAAGCCGGCACTTGATTCAAGTGTAAACGCGAGATGGCTTTGGTTAATTGAAAAAGGCCATGAGCTTGAATCTAAGGGAGCCAGCACTGCCACTGTGTCTTCATGCCCTGGAGCAGTTTTGGGGGAGGCCTGGATTTTTCTTCTTTTGTAAGGGGCCAGTTTTTTCTACTCTCAAGCTTCTGTGTTTGTTCGTGCTTTCGTCTCATATATCGTGCTAGGTTGTGTAACAATAGCACGGTGCCATATTTCTTTGGGTATTCATTACAAATGATATGACCTGGGTTTCAATTTTTTGTGTGTTTTTATCATTTCCATGTTGTATGTTTTAATTGCAATGTTTGATAAATTGTTAAAAATAAATACATTTTCAATTGATTACATGTGTTTACATATTAGTTATTTATAATTTTTTTGTAAAGCAAATCACTATGCTTTTGTGTGCCACTTCAGATTCCCAGAACTCAGCTACCTAGCAAATGTTCAATGAATGTGAAGTAATTTGACTAAAAACAAAACAACAAATGGCCGAATGAAAGCACAACTGTGGAAAAGAGCTGGTTTACAGGAAAGTTTACTGGGCATGACAACCCCACAGCCCTGAAAGGTCATCCAGATGGGTCGTGGCATGAAATAAATGTGGCCTCATATTGCTTGGATTTAAGAATAGTTCTTCCAAGTGTGCTCCAAACTGTCATGCCTTTGTGTCAAACCCTACAGCAGGGGTGCTAGATGCTAGATGACTCTAGTCCAGAAAGGCTGTAGTGTCTGCTGTTTTTTTGTGTTTCAGCACTTCAGTGATTCAGTGGTTGTGCTCAAGCCCAAGTCCAGTCATTAAGTATCCCAGTGTATGGTGAAGATTTTAATTGAAATGAAATGTAGAAGCACATGAATAGGTATTTCAGGACCATGGTTGAAAATCCCTGTGGTACTGAGATCATACACCTGGCTGCAAGAGTTAATATTGCTTGTAATGGTGAAGAAACCATGAAAACCTGCAGAAACCTTGGCCCTTCTGGACTTGAGTTGGCTGTCAACCAGCTCCCCCCAAGTTAATGTTTGATCTGACCTCTGTTTGGGACTTCACTATCGCCTTCAGACTGCAAACTGTTTTCAGTGGGCAGAGTGTATCCCTAGGCAACCGAAAAGGACAAAGGAAAGAGGAAGAGAACAAACCAAAACCTTTATCAGCTGTGACCAATAACAGACCTGTTCTTTTCACTTTTTGAATTATAACATTACCTGTTGCTGGAGTGTTTAGGGAGAGGAGAGAACATACGTCGCTAACAACCAGGTGAGGGAAGGCATCTTGGATTGTTTCATCAGTTATATATTGATCTCTGTTAAGAGTGTTCCTTCTGCCATCTTTGTGTTACACAGAATTTACACAGGTTTGCAAAGCTGAGTTTGGCCTTCTACCCAAAATCTGTTTTTCAATCAATTTGGTCTTTGAACCATGAGTGCAAATATCAGACAGTGCCAAAAAGCGTGGGAAGGGACAGCTGGCTCTGCGATAGGTGCTTACACATAAAGTAAATAATTTTTCCTTCTACCAAATTCTATAAACTTTTTCAGTCGAATGTGTTGGCGACATGGGGCCTCAAATGTGATTGACAGATATGAAAACATTTTCACACATGCTCTATATATAAGTATACCATTGATCAAATATAACTTTAAAGTGCTAATGAAGTTTTTATGCGACATGACTAACCAAGCTAAAAACCAGTTTTGAAACTAAATGAATTCTCAGTGGACTTGTTACTTTCCTCATTGTTTTCTGTACTCTGGAAACTAACATATCTGCAACTACAGATATGTAACACCAACCTCACATTTGACAATAGCTCATAGCCACAGCTATAGTCCAGCTGAAGAATTCAAGACCATAACATACTCATTTTCTGTATAAAGATCAGCATTCTGATGGGGAAAGTTCACATATCCGATGCTGCATAAAATAACTTTTCTACTTTGCCTTACATGAATTTACATTCTTGGTGAAAGTTTCTGGTTGGGTGGCTCATCTGAAAAGGTATAAAACTTGCAATGTTCTGCCTCATAGTTTTGAGCATTTCTGTGTAATATTGTCCATTTTTAGAAGGTGATACTGTGAACATACCTCTTTTCTCAGTAATGATCAGCTTTCATGAAACAGAATAACTTCATTGTGCCATTCATTGAAAAGTCCAACATTTTCCCTGTATTTGTATCCCATTCTTTAGAGCAGTGAAGGTCATCATGAGTAAGTGAGGGAGTGAACAAGCTGGGCACAGCACAGATATGGTATGAGTGATCACAGCCGTGGGCGACAGGGGCGCCTGTGTTACTGTCCCAGCAGCAGGCGTAACTCATTAGGGGGAAACTCATCCTATCCCATGTTGGGAACCTGAAACCAAAAATGTGCTCCAGCTGGTTTTCAGAAAACATTTAATTGCTAACATCTCTGAGCTGCAAGGCATAGTGGTATGCTGCCCTCAACCCCCCTGCACCCCCCTCCACCCCACCCCCCAAAGCTAGTTACCCACTCATCTTTGGGAGGGGAATAGAGTGATGTTTTTGTGAACCAGCGCAGTGGGCCTGTTACCCAGTAACTACTTTCCTTATGCAGCTGTGTCACCTCAGGCAAGTCCCTTCAATTGCTGTGCTGTAAACAGTTGAAGAAAGCAGCCCCAATACATGTTTTAACATGGGCAGCAGGGTCAGACAGTGGCACAGATGTTCTTTAGGTTCTACAGTGCATGCACCAATCCAAAATCACTCTTAGGGTATGGAAATGGAGTCCTAAAGGGCAGAGTAGACAGGGCAGTTTGTAGCTGTTATTGAGAGCTGCTGCATTGAATATGACCTGCTTTGTGATATGGTCTTTTTGAATAGCAAGTGTTTAAAAATATCTTTGTAGGTTACAGCCTAGTAGTGGTATGACGAGTTTGGATGCAGGCTTGGGTCTGGCGGGGATGTCCCCTCCTCTTGGCAGGCTGGGAGACGACCTGTTCAGCCCGGCTGGGAGGGGTACGGTTCAGGGCCTGCTGGACTCAGAGAGGAGATGCCGGGCTCTGGAGCTCAGCCTGGCTAAAGCCCAACTGGCCCTTCAGCACCAACACCTCCAAATGCAGCATCAGACTCCACATCTCAGCCAGGTAGACTGGAACGTCCAGCCCAGGGTAAGAGCTCACCTGGCTCTCACTGGCAGATTATGAGGGACTAGTCTGAATTCTGTGTGATTAGTAGTACTGATTAGTAGAAGAGGGAAAAGGAACCAGACAGAGAACCTGACCTGACAGTGTCCTGCAACTGTATCTACCGCGATGACTGTCAGAGTGCAGAGTGAAAAAGACCAGTAGGTGCGAGCAAATGGCCAAGCATTCGTTGTGTGTTCCTCTCTAGATATGGCAGGTAGAGGGTACACAGATTGATAAAAAAAATCTGTAATATAACCCAGATAAAACAATGAAAACTGCTCCTGTTTTATTTTTGCCCTGTCAGAAAAATTGGGTGTAAAATTAATTACCTCTGATTCACTGATTGTTACTGTCTCTTCTTTAGATGTTAGAACTGAAAAGGACCAAGAGCAGCAGTTTCTCATTAGCTGCCTTTAATTTCAAACTGTATGGAGACCTATATGAAAGGTGAGGAAAAAGCTGCAGACAGAATTTCCACTCAGTTGCATCATTATCTGAATTGACCTTGACCGCATCTGTAAGTCAGATGCAGGACTCAAACTTCCTGCTCACTAATGCTTTGCACATGGCAGAATGAAATTCTGCTGTCATTGAAAAGCCTAATAAAAACAGCAATGCACCGGTAGGTGTTTCCCATTTTTCATTTCCACAACTATATTCATTATTATTATTTATCCCATACTTTTTTGTGTCAATGTATGAACCTGCTGGCTAAATTTATAAAAATAGCAGTAAATGAATACATTTAATAAAAGGAATATTTAAATAGAATTAGCAACTTTTAACCTTAAAAATTATGCAGTCATTTATTACCGGATTAAAAGAAGAGACATGCACATTTTACTGTTTTTAAGCTGCAGAACCACAGAACTGAATCATACCTAGAAAAGTAAATGCCTATCTATGAGATAAGGAGTAGCCATTCCAGCTCTGATGCAGCTTTTTGGTTGAGAGCTTTGAAGGCTGGTATTGGAGATATCATTACAAATCTCCTCAGGACTGGGAGACTGCGGGTAGAGCTTGATACCCTCACCCTGAAGCTGGAGCAGCTTGTGAACCCCATCAAAGAGTGTTGGCACAGAGGATTGTGCTGCTCACCCAGCCTGGTTTGCCTGCCACTTGTATGCCACTCAGGACGTGGACCACAAACCTCTCAGCTCATCACTCTAGCAGTGGACAACAGCCAGCTTCAGACGGTACAAGCCATCCTCTATTAATCATTTCAATATTTTAAAAAAGAGTGAAATTTCATTCCTTTTTTGTATTTTCTGCATTTATTAAGACAGTAGAAAATAAGGTTTTTAGATGAGAGGGAATAAATGACAAGTTTGGGCATAGTGGGGCTTGACCCTTTGATCTTCAGGGGCAAGCACTTGCATCTGACAGGGACAGCTATCTCTTTAGCCTAAGTTTGCCCCCATTTAATTCAAATTGCTTAAATTGAACTGTAATAATTGCCAGACAAAGCTGTTACAGTTAACATCACAACAGTGATGGGAACTACCACAGTTTACAGGAAGTCTGGAGACCATGTTTTTCAGATACATACATGCATAGCACTGTATTCATACAACTCTATAAACATGAATTTACCAAAGCAGAAATATAGGGGGTGGAATAGGGGGGAAGACCTGACCTGGGGCTCATAACTGCACAAAATTCTTCAAACCCTTTGGATGACATTTTTTATTGAAAATTTAAAAATGCATCAGTATTTCAAGTTTTTCCCTGGATCTGGTTCAAACTGACTCAACTGTGCCCATGCTGAAGGCCTTGTTTTTGGGTCAGCAGAAGCAGGGAGACCTTGAGCGTCTGGTCCAGGACACGTGGGCCCACCGGGGGGTGCTGGAACAGGAGAAAGAGGCCCTGGGTTGCCAGGTTTCAGAGCTCCACTCTGAGCTGTTCCAAATGCGCTCTCGGGAGCAGGAGCTCCAGAGGAGTGGGCTTGAGGCTCAGGCTGAGCTCACAGGATGCAGACAGGTAGGCCTGTACCTCACCCACTGTTGTCGAGGAGACACTTAGCCTTGGTTGCAGATGCTCAAACTCAAATAGGGAATCAGGAAAACATTTACTTCATTTTGGAATAGGCTACCTGACTGGCCCTCAATTTTCTCACAGTGGATTTCATTGGCTGAGGCACATTCTGACTTAATAATTTCCTCTAATTTTAGGCCTTCTCTTACAAAAGAACCTGATTATTCAGAGGTAATAACTTACCATTAGTGGAATAGCAAAGGACATCGTCTAAGTTGGGTGGTGTTATGCATCAATGGAGATAATGGTTTTATATGTGAAGTGTCAATTATTTGTAATAACTAAGCAGCTGGAATTCAACCAATCCATCAGTCAATATTTGTCTATTTATGGATTATTCATTTGGAGATGAAGTACTCTGAAACATTAGTCAGAATATTCCATCTTTAAAATCACCAGTGTGTGCGATGATAAAAATAACAATTCTTGAAAGCTGTTCCATATTTGTGGCCAGGACACTGTTTAGTCGCCCCATAACATTTATTTCACAGTTGAAAAGAGAAAAATCACAAACTTGTGCAACTCCTTAACACGTGTGTTTTTGCTGGGCCCCAAGAGCAGTGAGTTATTAGGGTGGTGATGTATGTGTAAAATGTGATGACGTAATACCCTGGAGAAGAGTGTCAACAGACTTTTTGTGTGAGAAAAATACTGTACCTTAAATATATAGAGAGAAGAGATATCACAAGCATTTCTTACACGTACTTGTGTCATATTTTGGAGTAAAAGATTAATAAAATCATAACAACCTTATCAGGAAATTAAATGGCTGAACACTCCCAGGCTAAAGATAAGAATGATGACAAAGTCCCAGCTAACAGCATTGATGGTGAAATGATTAGCCAGAGTAGATGAAAATGCTGTTTTATGTAATTAATATTTAATATTTATAACCCGACTACTCAGAGCTCCAGTCTTACAATGTATAGAATTTAATAGTGTCAGTCCAATGCAGTGTTAAATGTGCACCTACTCACCGAAATGGCACAGGCCATCTTCGGGCCAAAGGGTTGACTTGTTTTCATTGTTGCCCTGCTCTTGTACGGTCAATTTCAGCAGTTGATTGTGCTCACCTGATTTCTTTGCTTTGCACTGGTAGCTACTTTTATGGTGAAAACAAAAACAAGACAGTGTGGCCCTGCAGGACCAGGGTTAGCTACCTCTGCCTTGGCCTGTTATCCCCACTTTATTCTCCTCATAACTAACCCTTCCTTTACTTCACCTTTACTCACCCCTCTTCACTCACTTGTTACTCCTCCTCCCTAGCTGAACAGCAGTATGAAGCAGGACATGGCTGTCCTGAGACAGAAACTGGCCTCCTCAGAGCAACGGATGGCCATGGTGGAGAGTGAGCGGAGCATTCTGGCGGCCCGTCTCGTTGCCTTGGAGACAGAGAGGGAGCAGCTGCTATCCCAGAAGGCCATGCTGCTGCGCAAGCTGTGGAAGACCCGATCCCCACCTGAGCTGGACACTGAGAATGTCGAATGCCCACTCAGAAGAACTTGGTACTACCCCTCACCCTAAATTCAGGGTTAATTTTAAGTATTAGCCATGTATTGTGTCTTAATATTATCTTTTATTATAATTTTACAAAACCCTTAAGAAAGGATTTACAGGTATGGCTGTTTCCATGTTCTTTATATTTTGTGTATTTAACCTCAATATTGTCCATGTGCCCTTACAGAAATGGAAAATACTCCAGCATGGTGTAAATCTTACTTATTTATGCTGCCCTGCTAAAATGCAGACCACTGGCCGTAGCTGGTCGTAGAATTGTTGGGATTCTTAAACCCAACCACATGGGTTTAGATGGCTACAAAATAAACTACCAATCTTATTGATTGATTGATTGATTGATTTAATGAAACAAAGACAAGGGTGGGTTTTACTGTCTTGGGTCAATGGCTCTCCTTTACATCAAATGCCCAAAGGTTTTATTTGGCAGACCTTAATGGGTTCCAGTTCCTTTGCCAATGAAAGCTTTTTAGCCGTGGGAGCCAAGCACACAGCGAAAACGGTCTTGTAAATGTTTTATTTACTGCAAAGGATAAGCAAGGTTTTTTTTGGTCCATTTACAGATGACATCTGTTTGTGTTTTAGGAGCGCCTTGGAGACAGATGCAGGAGGTGGTGGCATAGAGAAAGAGGACATGGAGGAGGGGAAAGAAGAGGTGGGGAGGAGACTGATGGAAATGAAGGACCAGGAGGTGCATCTACAGCACCCCATAAGTGAGAATTTCTCAGGATGTTCCGCACCTGTCCTGGAGTCTGGAGACCAGGTGACCCCTTCCCTGTTCTTCCTCCCTGTACATGTACCCTGTTGCAATGGGAATATCTTCAATTCAGCAGATTGCATTACAGAAAAATATCTTTCAGCCTTGAATTAGATACATGATCCTAAATTAAACAATTAAAAGTAAACATTAAAAATTAGTTTACATATTACTTTCCTTCACTGGTCCTGCACTAAAGTAAATATCATAACTGTTAAGTACAACAAACAATTATTATTGACTATAATAATTTGTAGTTGTATAGTTAAATGGGGCCATAATGTAAGCTGTAACTCAAAATATTGTTGTTAGATGAGGGCACTACAGCTCTGTGAGGGACTGAGGAGAAGTGTGGCGGATGTAAACAGCCTTTGGGTCAAACTCCAAACGTAAGTAGCATACCTTAAACTGGTGTATGTATAGTATCAGGCTATGGACATCTACCATATCTTAAACTCTTTGTGTGTTTACCATGTGTCAAACTACAACGGTTCGTTCTGTGCCTTAAACTCCAAACCTGTGTACTGATCTCAAACTCCAGGAAACAATGGATGCATAATATGGTGTTGTGTCATTCAGGGAGGGATTTAAAAAATAATGGCATGTGAACTGCTGATGGAGGGAACTTGTCATTCAGGCATTTTAGACTTACCACTTTACCTACAGCCTAGAATAGGGGTGACAAACTCCAGTCCTGGAGGGCTGCCATTTCTGCAGGTTTTTGTAATTTTTTTTTCAGTCAGCAGCCAATTTAGTCCTTACAGACTCTTTACTCCAGGACTGGAGTCTGACACTCCTTATGCACAGAATATTCTGCACATTACCAAACCTCGTCTTTGATATTCTAAATGTCTCTGCTTCCATTACACAGCCTTTACATATACCAGCGTGCAAATTATCTGCTGCTGAAATATGAATGCATTTCTGATACAGAGAGAGGGCACTACAATGCAAAACAACTAGGATGCATGTTAGTCATTCCTGCAATGAAACTGTGGGTGAATGTAGTTACATTTGTTTGTGGAAGTTCAAATAGTTTATTTTTTCAAATTTGTCTGTGTAGGCTGGTGTAAGGTTTTACAGAGATAGTTTTACAGGTATGTAAATCAAAGTTCTGCCTACAGCAGCCAATAAAATATTATCTCAGCTTCTTGGGTAGATTAAAAATGTAGTGTACAAGGAAATGTTGCAAGAGTTAGACAATGATTTCTTGCTTATGCTTTGGTCTCACAAAGGGACAAATTTTATTTTGCGCCACTTGGTGAATTCCTTTATTTTTCTCCACCCCTATTAATCTGTAGGAGTCATTTATTTCTCAGTTAGGACTAGAGAGCTGATGCTAATTCCCGTTAGAAAATATTTTCTTTGGCACTGCACTCAAGGACCATGATGCATTGCTTTTATTGCTCAGTTCCCGGGGGGTGCATAAAGTCAGGCCTGTGGAGTACACTGACTGGGAAGAAATGGGCAGGATTCTGCAAGACCAGAAAGACTTTCTTTCACAAATGGTAAGTGGGGCGGTGGGAGGGGGTTGGTCACTGAATATCAAATTTGAGAAGAGCGGCATTCACGTGAAACACCCACTCTGTCATGCAAGACTGCCTGGTTGGAGGAGGGAGGGGGAGAAAAGCTGTACGCCATCTCATGTCACTCTGACAAACGCTCTGTAAACTTTCCCTCTGTTGATTTTTATTTTCCTGGTTGTGTAATGCTGGGTTATACAATTGGGTCCATGGCACTACAATGTCCTGATTGAGCAACTCCATCCTGCATGTGCTTGTGCTCGCTTGTGGAACTCGAGTGAGAGACGCTGTGAGCTTCACTCCTCCTGGCGGAGGCCATTTAACTGCTCTCAGCTGTTTCTGTCGCAAAGCACAAAACAAAACACAGTGGAGATGAAGAATGTGTCCTGGAGCAACTGCTTGCCGGCCTGTTTGGGTGATATTTCTCATGCGTCTTGGCAGTGTGCCATTTTTCCTCAGCCTCCCCTGAGCTGTGATGGACCATCCCTGCACACATTTAACATTTCCACCCAGGGAGTGTCAGAGGGAGGCTCCACTGTCCTGAGTCAGTGTATCTGCACCCTCTCCAGCTTCTCAGAATGTTTGCTCTGTCGCTCTCCCTCTGATTTCCTGTCCTATCTCCCTTCTCTCTCCCCCTCTCGCTCTGTCTTTTTTCCACTCCTTTGCTTTCTATCACTTCCATCTCTTTCCCTCTCTTTCTCTTTCCCTCCAGACCTAATCCCTTTCATTCATTTTCTTTTTCTTTTCTTTCCTTTTATTTTTCTTTCTTCTTTCTACTTTCTCTCCTTTCCTTAATGTTTTTCTCTGACTCTTTGTCCTTCTTCCTCCTTGTCTTTCTTGTTTTTTCCCCCTGCCTGCCTTTATCCTTGTCTCTGAATTCCCCCTCTCGCTATACATAGATACATATCACTCCCTCATATAGATAGGTGGTAAATGATTTAGCTGAGTATCAATACAAAACTAATGGCAATGTCTCTATCCTTTTCCCACCTGTGTCCCCTTATCTCTCACCAGTTTTAATAATTGTCCTTGCAGACAGACAACCACTTGATCTAGGAAAATGGAAATCAGACATAATTACAAGGAAGTGAGCAAACATCCTTCTCATGAGCTGTTTCTACAGTTGTAATTAAATCCAGGCCATCGGGATAGTTGCAGAGACAAGATTTATGGCGCGGTTTTGACACTGTGTGAGGGATGTGAAAAAATGAGCGCTCTGAGAGGAGGGAGATACAGTAACAGTGAGTGAACATGGGGTGTTTTTTGTCTGTCAGGAGCACATGTTGACAGAAGAATCCTCCAAGCCTGTGAAACAACACTCAGGGTGAGCCTCACTGCAAACAAGCCAGCCACATTCAAGGGCCCTCCACATCAAGGAAACGGCACTGCCTCTCCCTGTCTCACCACCCTGCAACCATCAGAACATACCCTAAGGGAAATCAAGTAAAATGTCTTGAAATATTAGGCCTATACTTTATCAAGACTTAGGAACACTTAGAAGTATGGGCGAATATACATAATGATTGTAGTTTCCAGATATTATAATACATTAAAAATTACGACTGTGCAATGTATATTTCAGTATATTGAACTGACCTAAGCAAATCTTCTCTAAGCCCTTTGTAGGTTAAGTCTTTATGCCTCACCAGCTCACGAACATGGACTGTTGAAATGTATCATCAAGATTGTGACTGCAGGCTAATTTGCTGGGTGCAGTTGCTAGGAAGTACACTAATAGCAGGATATTTGGCCTTGACAACGGACCTTTTGGCTATGAGGTAATGTTGCTGCATTAAAAAGTGGTAGAACAAGGTCCAGTTGTCATTCCTGGCAAGTATGCAAGCTCAAAATCCTGTCTACAGCTCTCACCACCACATAAACATGATTTTATTCATTGAAATGGCTATGCACAGTGCTTACATTTGGCAAATCATCCATATGTATGGCTGAACGCTAAGGAAATTCAGATTCTTTGGTTTAGGCAAAAACAGCAGTACCACATTGGCAGCCCAATTTTGCCTGTAGCCATACCACCTTTGCAAAAGCTAAGCAGGTCTAGCCTTGAGGTCCTGTAGAGATCACTGACTCCTCCCCAGGTCACCACTAGATACGAGAAATGGATTTGCAGTCAACTTATTAGATAATATAAACTTGAAATTTGGCAAACCCTTAGTTGGAGCCCAGAGCAACATGCATGTCGTGCAGACGTCTCAGATATGCTGTTAGTGGCTATGGAGGGCCACATTAGTGAGAAAATTTGCTCAGTCTCACTGGAGAGAACTTGTGGGTAGGCTTGTTAACACTCATCAATCTCATTATGCTCTAGGCCACCAGGTCAGCTGGATGCCTGTCGGGATACGAGCACCAACAATATGTCTTTCGAAACACTCAGAGCTGACCTTGACATCACAGATGGGCAGAGCAACAGGCTGTCTCAGGTAACGGCATCATGGAGCTGAGGTGGATGAGAGTAGAAGAGAGTCTGTGGAGGAATATACTATAATGATAGCCATAACAGTAACCCTAAATAGTTCACGACTCTGGTCTACACCAACAAGGCTCTATTATTATATACCTGTAGGTCAACACCTGCATGTCTCTCTATGGGTGCGCAATGACATGACAATGATTAGTCTGACAAATTTCATTGTTTGAGCTCCCCCTTCAGTTTCTCTATGAACAGGATATAGAGGCCATACCTGTCATATATGCAAGCATGTATGTCATGACATGTGAGAAATCATTTTAAGAATAATTTAGAAAACTGACTTTTGTCATCCAATTACTGATACCTTCACTGATGTGTCTGTTTTTGGACTGTGATTGTTGTGCAAACTATGGTCACTGTCAAGCTACAGGTTGTAATAAATCGGTAAAAACGTCAGGAAGGGTCAAGTGGACCTTTAATTCTAACCTTATTGTTAATGTTCTCTGGTAGATGGGCTGTAACAGTGTGTCCTTGTCTGCGACAGAAGGTCTTTGGCTCAAACGATTGATGCTCATGCATCTAATTCAGTGCACATGTTCATTGTGCCCTTTGCGTTGAAAAAGGCTGAACTCCACTCCCCACACACGTGGGTCTTCCCTAATTTATGTTGCTAAGGCCTCCCTGACATACAGGAACACGTGCTGACAATAAAATCTTTGTATTTTTTAAAGGGGCGGTGGATCCACATAAATCACGTCACATGTGAAAAGGACTGAGGGGACATTAATTTGACTCGCTCCAGCCTCCCCTCAGTAGCTATTCATACTTCACCTCCATGTTCCAGCTTCATGCCATTTCAGTGTGAATGCACAAGATCTTTTCATCTACAAACCATATGACATTTGTATAATGAGGAATGCATTCAAGTTTGATTCATTTCTGTTCTTTTCCCTGCATGGGCATGTTTTGATATGCCCCGTGAGAAGAAGGGTATTTGTTGAGGTATGGTGGGGTTGGGTTGATGGATTTCCAAGAAGTCATGGTCCCTGTATCTGCTAACTAGTATGTGTCCATCTCTGAACAGAATGAGGAAGAAAAAGCAACAGCATCCAGAATATCCAATCAGTGGGACTTGTGGAAGCATGATCCACTATCAGCAAATCAGGTGAGTCGACCCCTGCCCCCAACTCCCTAACATTCTGAAGTGTCTCCAAGCTCCGGGGCCAGCAGCAAAGCTGTCTGCCATGATCACCAGGCAGAATGCTGGGGCACATGCCTGCTGGATCTGATCTCATGTGCTCTTAAGATAATTAAAATTGAGATATTATGATACTGAAGTGAGCGGTAAAAAAGAACTATACAGAGATTATACATGGTTGTTGCCTTGCCTTCTTAAAATCAAGAACTGACGAGATGACATCACCCAACAAGTTTTTTTATTTTGTTCCCTTTCTTTCAGTATAAATACTTTTGAGACATTTGTGCATAATAAGGTTATCTCATGGTGAAATGGAATCAGTACAAAAATGGAGGATTTTATCAGAGAGTTAAAAAGCTTTGCTGCAGACAAACATCTTTATTGGTACATGAGATTCCCCACTGAAATGTATGACGGGGGTATTGTTTCGGTTCATGTTGAGTTCAGCAAGAGCTACACTGGAGAGCTACAAAAGATGACAGCATGTTCTTTGATACCCTCACTCCACGGCTTTCTTCCTCCCCTCATAGAGAAGATTTAAACTGATCTGTACACTCAAGGGAATAGGAGGTTTTGACTTTCAGGTTTAATACCAAAACAAAAAGGCATCATATTGCCATGTTCTGACAGGGACACTAAGAAGGATGCATGCAGAACCTGATAGAGCACCGGTCATGTTTACACATGGGAGGACCAAGCACCAAAAACCATGCAATTACCTGCCGTGTAGTCTTCACTCCAGACACTCAGTCTCTGATAAAGCTTCTGGGGAACTTTACTGCCATTCCTCTCTAGTCATTTTATTGGTGCCAGCAGATTTATAATGGATTTATCTGTGCTGGTTTACACTGTACTGTGCATTTTTTGTTTGGAATTCCATTGCTTTACTAAGAAAACACATTCTAAGGAGCTTGACAGCAGAATCCTGTATCCATTTGCGTGAGAAGGTAGAAGCCCAACAAGTGAAGCTAATTGTTATGATTCCCATACAATGATTTTCCCTTTATAGTGCCGCAAAGTTAAATTAGCCCTGTCAATTGATTTAGCTGTGAACATGAAAAGACTAGAAAATTGAAATAAAATGGTACATTTATCTCAAAAGTCATATTCGTGACATCATCTTTTAAAAAGGGAAAACACCTGAAATAATGCCATTCCATCCTCCCCAATTGGATTTAGGGCCACCTTAAAGGGTGGAACATCCCAGAATGCATCATACAGATGTGGCTTTGCTGCAGTTGAGATTATTTTTAATGGCTCCTAATTCATTTTTATTCAGCACTTCCAAATAACAGTATAAAAAAACTCTGCCTTTACCAGCACCCTACAGTAAAACCTAGGGAAAGAGAGGAATGTACAGATAAGGTTTCTTGTTACTTTTGACACCTCTTTTGAGCTGGGAGAAACTGTACCTTTTCATGACGTGTGTGTAAATGTTTGGTTATAATTCTGCAACAATGGACCATAAGCTCAAACACAAGGAACTGGACGGACTGGTTCTATAAAGGTCAACAGCTGTAAGGCTGTTTCATAGAGCACTGGGTTCTAACTGTAATTTCTGTTGCTTCCCTATCTGTACCCTATTTCTAGCTATACTTAAAATAAGAACTCTGCATGATGTGAGCTAAGAGGTTCCCAAACTGGAATATATTAAGGATTCCCAGGGGGTCCTCCAAAAACTGGAAAATTATTTCAAAAATATATCTACTAATCTAAAATAGAACAAGCATTTAAAAAAGCATGCACATCTTTGTAATTCTTGAATTGTTTTAAATATATATACTGATAGATCTATCTCATTATAGCCTGTTTTAGAAGTTATTCTGTGTTTTCGTGGTTTAAATGGCAACTGTATTCTATGCTGGATAGAGGTGTCAAACATTAACCATTTTAATGTGGTTGGGGGGTCCTCAACTATAGGGTGGTCATTGAAGGGGGCCTTTGGGTGGGAAAGCCTGGAAGCTTCCTGCTATAAGACCAGTGACCTTTGACCTTCCCTCTCAGATCACAGCACTGGTCATTGAACTGCAGCAATTGAGGAAGGTGAATGAGGCACCATGGGAGGTCCAGGCCAGCCCCTGGGACCCTCAGGCCAGAGACTGGCTGGAGAGAGTCAGGCTGCTGAAGGTGAGACTCCTTCCTGCAGGTAAAACCCATCATAGGCTGTGTAGTGCAGGGAACTGGAAGTGTAACCCAGAAGTTGGAGATTAAATTTCTAGGTAGGGCACTGCCACTGTGCCCTTGAGCAAGGTACTTTAGCAAAATTGAGGCTGTGTAAATGGATAGTGTGTAAAAACTTAAGCTGTGGAATTTGCCCTGGATAAGAACATCAGCTAAACACCTTAATGTGATCACAGAAATGTCACCTCTGTTGTCGTTCTACCATTGCAGAAGGACGTTATCTGACTAGAGTTTGTGTAATCACATTTTTTTGTAGTGGTATAAATAATGTAGCATTTTCCCCAAAGTAAAAATATGAAAATGTGGTTGCACCCTCTTGTAAATTACCACTGATTAGAGATTTTTAAATATCTTCATAGTGCTGGGTGTGAAAATGGAAAAGCACTGCTGAAGTCCACCTTGCAGGATAACACTCCATTTTAATATTATTCCAGGTTACATTGGTCCAAAATGGCTAAACCTTGCACAAAAACTTACCCTTATCAAAGGTGATTTAAAACTGAAACATTTTTACTGTGCTGGCTGGTCTGTAAACAAACCCAGAGCAAGCTCGCTTAGGGCAATGTGTATAATGTTCCCCATAGGAGTGTGTGAGACAGATGGAAAGGAACGAGGAGAGGCTTGGGGCTCTCGCCGGACAAAACACGGAGGTCTGCACAGGAGAGGCCTGTGCTCTGTTGACCACCATAAGAGAATTGGGTACTTGAGGTCCCAGTCATCATCATCATCATCATCTTCATCATCTTCCTTGTGGTCAAAGGTGCTTTCAGTACATATGCCTGATTTAAATATTTGCCCCCTACAGCCAATTTTACCTATTGGTTTTCATAGCAGAAAAAAGTGGTGATTTAATTGTTCACAGACACCAAGTCATTTAAATATGCAACAACATATCTGTAAAATATGCAAAAGCATGGCAGGCACATGGGAAATTGTTTCAGGAGGAAGCATTAAAAAGCTTCTCATTATTTAACTGATGTTTCAGAGTTTGATCATTGTGCAACCCCACTGTCAAACTACGGTATATGAGATATCAGCTGAAAAACGTCACAATGAATCAACTGAGCCTTCATTACTGATTTACATTGACATTAATCCAGCCCAAGCAGCGTGAATCCTCAAGCAGACAAATGCAATGCCATGTTTTTGTTTTCCCATCTGTTTCTGTCTTTGGATGTTTGTTCAGTGTGGTGTGACTGAGGCTCAATGAATGCAAAACAAATTCCTTAACAGACATTAACTGTCAGTAATGCAAGTCCAGCTGAAAATGTTTGGTTCACAGAAAGTTTCTGGTTCATTAAAACAGAGTAAACATTCCAGGAATGAACTGTACATTGGGGCAGTTTCTTGAATGTCCCTTGAACATTATGGGAATTGGATTGTCCTTCGTGTATTTATCAGGAATTTTAGTTACACTAAACAAATCTTCCATTTCAATAATGTCATTCATACTTTTGTCCTCTGTGATATTTTTTCATGACTAAATCATATCCATCAGGTGATGTTATTTGAAGTTTGTATGTACTTGCTGCAGCTTGTCCATGTCTTTGACACAACTTGTTTGATTGTTCATGGCCACAGTGAGTCAGGAAATCCCTATTATGTACTTTTAACAGCAGTCACCATGTTGAAGCATTTGAATTTTCTACTTGGGCCACAGGGAAAAGTGCCCCCTGCTGGAGTATCAACATGTCTTACAGTAGTAACTTGAGTTCTCTCAGGTCTTCTCTGTGTACTAACAAAGGTGGTTCAGTGTGGTATGGCTGCTGGTGAAGCGTTAGAAAATGTGTCAACATGCTTTTTTTACAGTAAAAAGTACCAACATCTGTCCAAATCAAACGCCAACAACAAAAGTGGTGTGCTTCTGCTTGTAATGAGACACTGGGTAGAAGATTGTAAATATTGTCATAGTGCTGGTTTTGCATATGGAAACGCTGCTGCTGGACCCCAAGGCAACATGTGCCATTTATTCTTTACTTAGTTACTTTACCCAGGTTAGGTTATACGATTCCAACTAAAAATGGAAAAAACAAAGACTTCCTTAAAAGACATCTCTTAAAAGAATTACACCTGCCTGGTACCTGTGGGGAGAGGTGAACACGAGCACATACTCAACCTCATTCTGAGGAGCCAGCATCTTGCTGATCACATGGAACAAACCGCACTGTAGGAGGCATTGCCTATAATATATAATAATGTATTAATAATATAATGTATATGTAAAACATATCGAAAACTTCTGTTGAAAGACACATGCTTAGCTAGTTCTTCATGCCAAGGTTTTACATTTTCTGGTGGAAGAGATACACAGTAACACAACCTATTGGGATCAACATAGATACTTGAAACACAATCTACAGCACCCTCTGCTGTTGCATGTGAAATGGTGTGGGAAATACATAATACTGCATGTGTGACTACTACTTGTTTATTACATTTATCAAAATACCAAGAGATTAGTTAATGACTTGAAAAATGTTTTTGATCTCCACACTAAGCTAGTTTGCCTGCAAAGCAGCTGTATTTAAACGTATTTAAGCTGCTTCAAACCTAAGCTAAAGATGAGGAGTGGCACTGCATGTGTTTTTTTCTATGCAGGGGATCAGTCTCCAATAGATCTGGCCTTGGGCTGTGTAGGAGAGAAAATATTCTCAAAGACCTCCAGATTCCTGTTACAGCAGAAACCAAAAACCTGACAACAAATGGCCCAACACTGGAAACAGGAAAAAGAGGGGAGGCTCTCTGTATTTCTAATACATGGAACCATATAGGGAGTGAAAGGAGAAGATAACTGGTCAAATGCTTTTATTTTATATTATATTATCTCTGTTTCTGTCAAATCTGCATGTAGGAGGGTCACTGAGGATAAACACCTGACACCAGCCAGTACTACAATGTTAATGGTAGGGTCTATGGCTCCAGATCACACAGTCTACAATTCAGCTTTTATCCCCTATACAGTCTTTGGTGTGCCATCTTTATTTTGAGGAACTGTGGGGTTAATTCTATTTAAAGAAATTACATGCAACATTTGGTCTTCAAAAAAGTCCTGTAACCACACTATTGTACAAAAATGTATATGGAAATCAACAGAAATAAGAAACATTAAAACAAGATGATATAAGGTGAATACAAACTTAAATATGCTTCAGCAAACCTTTCTAACCCGCTAGACCTGTGGCACAAATTAATTCCATCACTGCACTCTAATTTGGCCAAGAATGTGTTTGTTTGGACAAATTGATTGTTAGCACTGAGTCCACAGTTCTTCCCTATCATTCTGAAAAAGCAAAGGATGATTGAGTGTTAAATCAGGCGTCCAAGGTGAGACTGGAGCATGTGACGACATCATTATCATAGTTATGGGGCCTCTTCCCTCTTCAGCAGGGTCCCTCCTTCACAATCAAGATGTCTGCTTTGGTTAACCTTGAGTAAAGATGGCTCGTCAGATCAATGAGACAATAATTACACAATATGCATTAACAAAATAACTGATGATGCGACATTTCAAAGATCAACATTACCACTTTTACACTTGCTAGCGTTATCGGTACCAAAGACAGAACACTATAAACAACTTCTTACCCACATTCTTTTCAAATTTGGGGGGGGGCATAATGATAACTGTTAGCCTGTCTCCTCAAATCCAAAGCCCTCTCTTTCTTTGAGAAGGTGCAAGCTTCTACTTGTGAACCCAGCTGCTGCTCCTTTTGGTCTGCTATCCACCAGCTCAGCTATGCACCAGCTGCACCAGAGACCTCATAGTCTGAGACCTTTGGTCTTCAGCACTCAATATGGAGTGCATCATTCCAGTGCTCACGCTTTGGTGAGATACCACTATTCAGGAAAAACTGTTTGTCCATACTGATCAAATCTACAGAGACAGAACTCCAGTATCGTGTGCAGTGTGCCAATAGAATGTAGCTCATTTCAATGGTCTTTTTAAACTTCCATAATGGAAATTGTGGTTGCTAAGGTTATTCAAGATCAAATTCAATACAGCCTCAAATGCCAGAAATGAAACAGAAAACAAAAAGCTTAGAAACAAAGCCCTGTGATTCTGTTTAGGCAAGACGACGTGAGGATCTAACTTCAGCGTTTCTCATTTCCTGTTTTTCGCCTGAAGCTCTGCATCGCGTGCTTTTAGGCTTTCATTTGCTGCTTTGTGGCGACTTGTGGCATGAGAACGCAGAGGAGAGGATGTCTACTGTGAGCGGAATAACACAGAGATGGGGGCCCTGCAGACAGAAACATTCGCTTTTGGCAGAAGCGACTGAAAGTATGTTTTCTATGGGACCTTCCATTGGCATATGGCAAGGAAGACTGGCAAGAGCCTCTCTGGTGTGTGCTGAACATTTTTAACTTTTGCATGAACTTATCCATGCTAAAATAATGGACTGAGGCAGGTCAGTTTTTTGTGGAACAAAAAAGAAAATGCAGGCTAACCAGCCTCTCTCCTCTCATCCTCTGTGTCACCCATTCTTCATACCACAACACACATTAATAAGTTGTACCCATGTCTTTTCACATCCAGTGTTCTGTAGAATTGTCCAGAACTGGACAAACAGAGTGTTGACATATTATATTTATACGTTTAGAAAGCATGCTATTTCATGTTTGTATAAATTGGCTGAAATATCCTAGCTGTACCACACCACTGAGTTTCAATGACAAGCCTTCACACAGTATACACAGTAACATCATCAGAAAGTAGTGCAGCAAAGGCTGTTTTGTAGTAGCCCTTTTTCCTCAGTCTGTGAAGCAATGATCCCAAGCTCAGTGCCGTGGAGGACCATGAGCATGCTGGGTTATATTTCAGCCTCAGCGCTTAATTAGATTACAAATTTCAATAATTTGGTGTATCATTTTATTAGTCATGTTGGTCTGCACATAGTGCATATAGAAGGAAATGAGGTGTTTGCATAACCTATATAACAGCTGTTGATTATAATGTGTACTTTAACACAGTTCTAGGCATAATTGAATGCATGAGTGAATGAGTAATTACTGTAATTAAAACTAATTCAATCATTGGTTTCAATGAAAACCTGCTTACATATAAGTTTCCGTATCACTGAGTTTGAGACTGCCGCTGCTGAGGGAGTCTGTACTCACAGTCTCTGGACGCACAGGGCACACTCGTTAGCGTAGGTGGTCCCATCACTGCCACACACGGGGGAGTAGTTTAAGGGACATGCCTGTGCCTCAGTCATGTCCCCACAGGAGGGCTGAAAGATAGAGGGGATACAGAGGAAGAAGGGATTGAGAGAACACAGGGATAGAGGAGACAGATGGAGAGAAAGCATGAGGGAAAGACAGGGCAGCCCGGTAACAGGAAAACACAGTGAGAAAGAAGTGACAGGGAGATGGAGAGTATAGGGAACAGGTTGAAAGAGATAGTGGGGGAAGGGGAATTTGAGGAAAATGGTACCAGTGCAGGACAGTTGAAGGCAGAGTGCAACAAAGAAAGACAAAATATGGTTGAAAGGGAGAGAGGCAGCAGGAAGGGAGCGAAAGATGTAGTGAGAAAAAGAAAACAGCAGCAGTGGATGACATAGAATTAAGAGAGACTGAATGTTTTACAATGGCCACCTATTTCCACTCTAACAAACATTCAGGATATTTGCAAATCAAGTCTGAATAATTTGTCAACAACTGAATCATTTGACAACAAAAAATCCATCTTACCCGTCTGTACATCCCAGATTTGTCCTTTGTTTCTGAAAGAGCAAATTGAGATGTATTATAGCACTTTGAATATAGCTTGAATGCAAATGTAAATCTAATACAATTTTTCAATAATCAAAGTCAATGTGAATGTTTTCCCCAAACAACCTTGTGATTCAAGCATTCAGCAGTTCACATGCTCCTGCAACTGTACCTGTAGCCTATATATATTTTGTGTTTAAATTTACAGACTGTACATTGTATGGCCATTATTTCTAAACTATTAGCTCTGTATTTTTAAATGAAGTTTCTCTGTGATAGACACATAACAGAAGGGTGTCTTACCTGTAGTGAAGAGGATAGCCATGAACAACAGCAGTGTTTTCACAGCCATGTTTCCAAATGATAGATTACTGTGCTAGTCACCTGTGAAAGCTAAGGTCCTCTCTGGATGACTGCAATATTTAGAGATGTTCAAAGCCAACTGTAGAGACAGTTTGTATTTGTGTTATGAGGAAGCATCCAGCTCCCATTACAACTGCTTCACGCGACCTCACCTTTCACCTGTTTAAGCACGCCGCTGTGACGGTAGACATTTACTTTTTCCAGTCTAGTAGTTTGATGATAAACAGTACGCTTGCCTTGTTGTCATGGATTGGCACGCTTGGTGCAGATAGAGGATGGAGTAAGAGTGGGTTTGGGGCTTTGTCAGATGTTGTGACGGCTGTAGCTAGACGCACTGGCCTGCAGCAACAATAGCAGAGCCACAGCTATTGTCTCATTTCATTATGAAGGGATGAACATTCCAGCCATCTGAATTTTGCTGAGCACAAGCTGAAATTTTGTGTGCCTCAATGATGGGAACCAATAACATACCATACCAGGGAAACAAGAGCCGCGCATGTCAACTCCTCTTAGGGTCTTCTATGTAAATTGAAAATGACTGAGGCCTTTGCTTGAAAACAGAAAACTTAACAAGTACAGACAAATACTGATGATGCCATGAAAGGGATTTTTTGCTGAAAAAGGAAAAGTTTTAGTCCCATTGCATACATAAAAAGACACAATAAGACATGAAGGTATAAACTGAAGGATGGAACTCAAAAGGCATCCCTAGACTAATCCCTTTGAACATAGCTTGCTCACAAAATCAGTTTTGTTTTAGAAAATAAATAATTTGATCCCGAACAGACACTGTCAGGAAGTTAAAATTCTACCTTACCTAGCTGCCTTGCCCCCTTTCATTTAACAACAATCTGGTTATTTTCAACGCTGCAAGCTGGTAAAATGTATACAATTCAGCAAATATGCTTTTTTATACACATTTAATAAACAACATACTGTAGCATGTTGTGGTGAGAAAAAAATCTGGTGATCTAACACAAGGATGGACCATGCCCATTTCTGAATTCTTGCCAAATTTAATTAGCCCAATCCATTAAGGTGATCTGGCATTTTATTCTTAATAAGCTCATGAATGGTAGGTAAATACCAGATTTACTTTGTCAGTTAAAATGTTTTTTAAAAACCTCACAGAAATGGATTTTAAAAACCATCCACGTTTAGATGTGACTCAGAAATAAACAAACATACAAATTTGTATGCCAAAACCAAATTTTAATTGCATTATTTTGTAAGAGGAGCTATCAACTGAAACAAAATGAAAATTAAAACATAATTACATCGGCATGATCAAAAATTCTACTTTTAGCTCTCTCAAAAAAGAATAACATGATATTTGAAAAAAAAAAACATAATAAATAAAAAAGATGTTTATGTAAGAAAATAGGTCTACATATTAATATATTCCAGCTTTACAGTGCTTTTTTAATGATGCTTTTTATTTTAGGGGCATAGAGGCCTACCCCAATGTCACTGCTCCATACAGTTGTCATTCTGCAGGGTCTTCATGGCCAGGCCCCATAGAGTGACACTAGAGAAGAAGGGTCCATCATTGCTCCTGTAGGGGGCACTGTTGGTCCGGTGCCCCACTGGGAGGTGATTGTCAAGTGTGGAAAGAGAGGGACGGATCAGGGAGGTGGCTGAGGCAGGTCCCTGAAGTCCAGACTCCTCCCCAGAGGGGGCATTCTCCTCTGGGTAGGCAAATGAGGAGTCATGAGGAAGGTGGGGCTTTGGGAGCTTGAGGGGGTCTGGTGGAGTAGGGCACTTCTCCTGCTGGGGGGAGGACAGGAGGTGGTGGTGCTGCTGATGGTGGTGGTGCTGGTGGGGCTCCACGGAGCGGAGCTCAGAGAAGGAGGTGGAGGAGGTGGGGCTGAGGTGCATGCTGGGAGGGGGTTCTCCGTGGGTGGAATGGGGCTTGTCTGGGCCTGGGGGCAGTAAAGTGGAGAAGGGCTCAGGGCTGGGCAGGGCCTTTCCACAAGGACCTGGTGGTGGGAGGAAGGCCGGTCCCTCGTCTGTCCCCTCCCCATCTGGAGCGTCAGCCTCGTTGCGGCAGTGGACAGTGCGGTGGCGCCGCAGAACAGCTGAGCGTGTGAAGCACTTCCCGCACGCCTCACAGGTATATGGCCTCTCACCTGTGTGTGTACGCACATGCCTGCGAAGATCACCAGACCCGGCAAAGCTCTTCCCTGAAAAAAAAAAAGACACAAACCCATTCATGCAGTCTTTCACATGCACTCTTGCAAACACAAATACAAATTCATATATGGACCAATGCATGAAACACAATGCACCCTCACACAATGCATACACACACAGATACAACACGTGCACAAAAAAAAAAACAAACACACACATGTGCATGCATTCAAACACACATGGATTTACACACAAATGCGTTTACCCACCCACCAGTCAAAGCCATGATTAACATCAGCTGTAATTATGAAGTTAACTGGACTCGATTCTGATTTAGCCGAATGTTGCAGAAAACATTTGCTGAGATGACAACTAACATACCAGAAAATTTGAACACCCCAGCCTCTCCAACTCACCACATGTCTGACAGCTGTATGGTCTCTCCCCTGAGTGACGGACCCTGTGTTTCAGCAGCTTCCTCTGCATGTTGAAGGACTTGCCACACTGGTCACAAGTGAAAACCTTATCTGTTGTGTGGGTCTTCTTGTGCTCTTTTAGGTTGCTGAAGTTGCTGAACCCTGAAGAGAGACAACATAACTACAACCTGTTGGAATAATTAATCTCTCATACATGCTTATATTATAGTCACCTTTCTGTATGCTTGGCATAAAAAGAATAATAAAAAGCTCATGATGAGATATTGACAGTTTTAAGGTGCAGCCATGATTATACATTGCATTACTGTGCCAAATAATTTAAATATCTTAATTTAAAGATCTTCAATACACGATACACTGGTCCAGCATTGTGAAAATACAGCACCTTGCATGTAGGTTGTGTGTATGTGTGTGCCTGTGCATGTTTCTATATTCACCTCTCCCACAGATGTCACACAAGTGTGGCCGCTCCCCAGTGTGGATCACGATGTGGCGCTGCACATCACCAGAAGCAGCAAAACTTGGGGGCGAAAGACAAGAGGGAACGGTGAGTGCAGGGCAGATGGCATCCATGTTACACGACATATATGAAACCTTCTATCTGAGACAACTCAAACAGTCTCTAAAAACGACAATGCACTCCTGTTCGACCCATTCTATCTCATACAACACTTTGTCCCATGACTTTGAGTGATATTGGAACATTGGAAGAACACAATCATCTTCAAAAAAAAGTCCAAAATAGAGAACATTTCCCACACATAAACCCAGGTCCAACGATTTACCTTTTCCCACAGATTTCACAAATATACGGTTTCTCTCCGGAGTGACGACGCAAGTGTGTCTGCAGATTACCTGCCTGTCAAAACAACATAAAAAGAGTCTTTGTGCTTCTTGAATTTGAGACCATGAATGAAGGAATGAAGGGAAGGAAGGGATTTGGCAGGTCAATGGACTTACCTGTGAGAAGTTCTTCCCACAGATGTTACACTGGAAAGGTTTTTCACCTGTTGGAAATATGGCATAAAATGAAGTACATGTTAATTTAATGGAAGCTGTTAGCACAACACATGTAAATTCATGTGCATGCTTACTGGTGTGGGAACAAGATGCGCCAGGAGCTCAACTTAAGCCAAAACTTCTAATGCTATGACTTTTTTGGCATATAGGAAGAATACCAATTATTTGGTTATCTCCAAAGAAAAAAATAGTAAGCTGTAATTGGGATCAGCTCCATAATGGTATGTGAATAAATGCAAGTACAGCTTTGTGATTGGATATATTATTTCATTGATAACACACATCTGACAGCACATCTAGTGAATGAAACGTGTCACTGGGTAAAGCAGTAGTAAACTGTACTCATGTCATGGTTGTATCATCAGCTGTGAGGCTCCAGAGTCTGATGTCTGGGAGATTAAACCACGCACCAGTGTGTGAGCGCTTATGAAGCTCCAGGTTGCTGGGGTGCTTAAAGGTCTTCCCACACATCTCACAGCAGTGCTGCTGCTTCTGCTGGCCAGGCTCATCCGATGCATTATGGGTGCTCTGCTGCAGACCCTCGGAGGAAGGGTTGACAGGTGGAGGAGTGGACGGCTGTGGTCCAGAGACCAGCATGGGCTCGGCGTCCCGGTCGAGAGTTGGGCTCCCCTGAAGGTTCTCCTCCGTCCGCTTGGCGGGTTCTGCTGGGCTGATTTCCTGTGGAACAGGGCCTGGCACCTCCCTCTGCTCCTCCAGCTCCTCCAGGGCCTTCTGGGAACGCAGGTAGTTGTACTTCTTGAGGTACACTGCCTTTTTGGGACGCACCTGCTTACTGATGGGGGACCCCTTCCCTCCAGAGTTTGGTGTGGCTGGGGGAGAGGTGGTACAGGCCTCCGTTAGTGGGGCAGGGGGCACTGCTGTAGCAGGAGGTGGGTCGATCAGTGGACACCCAGATCCTTCTGCAGGGGTGGGGATGTGTTGAGGGGCGGTACTGCTGGATGGAGGGTTAGCCAGGGGGCTGGGTGCTGGGTTCGGATTGGGGACGTTGCTGCCGTTTAGGGCAGCAGTCTGCCTGAAGTACTGCTTACTGTAAAAGTTGCGCAGCTTGTGGCCATGCATCAACGGCTTCTCAGGTGTAGCTAAAGTGCCACCACCGGTGGTCTCTAAGGAATGGCTGGGAGGCAGCAGAGCCCTGCGTGAGGGATCCAGGTCAGAAGATGAGCAGTTTAGGTCGATGTCTGGGGGCAAACTGGCGCCCAGGAGACATTCAGGATCAGATGGCAACATGCCAGAAAGAGAGAAGGAGGAGGAAGAAGCCGGAACACAACTGGAGGTTTCCACAGCAGGGGCACGCGACTTTAGGAAGTTACTGCACATACTAAGCACGTTGGGGACCTGCAGGCACTGGGCAATGTCCAGTATGCCCTGTACATTGTCCTGGTTTATGTCCAGATGAGATGTGTACATGTAATCCAGCATCTGACCAATACCACCCACATCCTGGATTACCAAGTGGAAAACATCGTTCTTCTGACTCGGTGAATTCTGAAACAATGACCTGGTGCCCAGCAAGGAAAAAAGACAACAATACCTTATTACATGTATGTTAAATAAATAATCCAACACAGGGTTCTTAAACTTGGTCCTTGGAAGCCAGTACATGATTTTCATTCTGTGCATACTTGAGCCTCAAATACTAGAGCTTCCTCTTTCTTGGAGAAACTTGATTCAGTTTATCATGTATCTTTGAGTTTTATTAGTGGTGCGAGTCTCTCACTCACCATTGCATTTTATATACATTGGTGGGTTGGACGTCATTATCCAATCACAGGCAGAGACACTGGTATGGTTTTATTTACAAAGAAATTTCAGGCAAACTCCCTGTTTATCTCAATGCTCTCCTTTGTGGGAGCACTGGGAGCTATCAGCCATGTTCAAATTGGTTGTCTCTCAATGTTCCAAGAGCTTTTTCAGCTCTTGAACAATCTGCTTTTAGTTATTATGCACCTTGGTCATGGAACAAGTTACAAAAGGAGCTCAAATTAGACTGTTTCATGTCTACGGCTGACTTTAAATGCACCACGCTAAACATTGTATCTGAAGCATGTAAATGCTTTTTGTGAAGAACCTACTACACCCAAATTCTTTTGTGATTTTTATAACTGTATGTTTTATATGTTATATGTATTGTTGTTATATGTATTGTATTGTTTTATATTGACCTTGTGTTGGCTGCTACCTTGGCTAGGTCTCTCTTACAAAAGAGTTTGTGAATCTCAGTGAGACTTCCTGGTTAAATAAAGGTGGATAATAATAAAAAAAAAAAATGTAACTATTGCTGATAACTATTCTTAATAAGAAACTGTATTACAGGAGAAACAAACCAGTGTGGTCCCAATTACTTTAAGTGTGACAAAGTATGCACTGCAACTAAAACATTTATAGAAAGTTTGAAGTGTAATGACAACAAAGGCCAAGGAGAAAAACCATCACAGTGTGTCAGAAGAAAGACAATGCTGGTAGATCTTAACAACATGTTTACAACAACCTTAACCAATTAGAGATTAGCTTTAACAAAAACCCGAAAATACAGTGGGTCCTCAGGAGAGAATTTGAGAATTAGTATAATCTGTAGCACAGCTGCAGCGCTTCTCTTAATTTACGTTAAAGTTTTCAACAACATTAACACACTGGGTTCGTTATTAAAGTGCATTATAACCAAGTCCTGAAGTAGAGAGGTAGCTTGGACGACACCACACCTGAAGTACGAACTAAAGGCAGCAAGAACATTTTTATGTGCCTTGAAGCAGACCCCTTTCACCACCAGCATGCAGTCACACAGCAGGCCCTGGATCCGCTGTTCCTGCAGTTGCTGGAGCAGGTAGGCGCTGTGGCTGGACAGGGAGTCCATGTTCTTCCAGCACTCCTCTCCTCACCCGAGGGGGCAGCGTGCAGACCTCATGACAGCTTTCAAACAAATAAATAACACAATAAACAAGTGTGTATAACATGGGCTGCCAGAAACGTGTCATGTGTTTGGCTTCCGTACTTCCATTTCTAACAATATTTACAGTTCGGTAGCTTGTTAATTACATTGGCTGTTACAGTGCTTTTAGCTTCCATTCACAATTGTGACAGCCAGCAAATGTAAACTGGCAAACGTTAACCTGATTCTCCTAAACGAAATCAATTCGTTCCAATATTGGTTCGCAAGCTAGCCCCTACATATAGATAAGAAAATAGCAAGCTAATGTTTATAATGTCTCGCTGCAAGTATGAGGCACTGACATGTACATTTTGAACTGGAAAAATTAAATACACGACCAAGGTACCGCTTGTCAGTGTAGAGACCAGCCAAGACAAAATTGGACCCGCGATACAGCTAATGTCATACGAATACGCTAGTTCTTAAATTAGCTTGCTAAAATGTAATCCTAGAACTCTTAGTTTTACATTTGGTAATTGCACAAACACCTCAACGTAACCATGAATTATAAAACCATTCAACAACTTGGAATATTAAGCAGTAAATGCTCTTAAAGAAGGACGTTTAAAATAAAATAAGTTGGAACTTCCTAACCTGTTTTGTTTGGATGATCAGTCACCAAGCCCCCCCCGAACCTGTGTTACATCACTTCCTTTTCAAATGGTGAACTTGTGAAAACCCTGACCTCTAGCGTTTGAAATACATTACTCCTAAAACCGATGACTGCATTTTAAGATCATTTATCTTTAGAATTGTAAATCCTAAATGCATTACCCCGAAATGCATATCCCAAAGCTTTGGCTGAAAGATGATCCTCACTGTCAACAAAAAAAACTATTATGTCTAAATAAAATTAAGAGAAACAAAACCACACAGCCCATACCGGAACCATGTCAATCTAGTATCTTATTTAACGGAATATAAACAAAGTAACACAGGTTCCGCAAGCTCCTGAACGCAACGTGAGCATTTGGGTACGTTGGACACACTTCACTTAGATTGTAGGGAGTTCAGCTCCTTCAACCATAATACTGATTTTTCAGTCCGTGGTGAGTATTGTACATAAACTATGTTTTAATAAGGTTGTTTCAGAGCTTGTTTTGATATGATTATCTGCATATAATACCCAAAAGTTTTGCGGTAACTTAGCCACTTAGCGTCTTGGAAACCAGCGAACTACATTGCTAACTAACTATTATGACTACAACTTTATGTCTGTACCAGTAACTGGATTATAACGCCCATTATTCTTGTAGCATGGCCCACCACTAAGCCTCGATAGTGACAGACATCAAAAGCTGAAAAAAAGAAGAAAGCCCACTTGGCAACTTCAGAAGTTGGTCGCACTCACACATGCAAGATGGTGTTTTTCACGTGCAATGCGTGTGGCGAATCGCTCAAGAAAGCCCAAGTTGAAAAACATGTGAACATCTGCCGTGGCTGTGAAATTTTATCCTGCATTGACTGTGGTAAAGACTTCTGGTAAGTAGTTCTCATCTTCGCCAACCTGGTGTCGTCACTTTGCAAGCAAAGATTGCAGTTAACATGTAGACTCCATTGCGAACTGACATTACAATGGAGTCTACATTGGGTTGATTATTTTTCTGTGATCTACTCAACAGGGGAGATGATTATAAAAATCACATCAAATGTATAAGCGAGGATCAGAAGTACGGGGGCAAAGGCTATGAGGCCAAGTCTAACAAAGGAGATGTCAAACAGCAACTGTGGATTCAGGTAGTTATACCAAACCATGCGTGTGTGTTTCGGGGTATCACTGCTAATCCCACTTTTATTACACAGCGACACTTAAACTCTTTCTTTATCACTCATGAAACAGTCATTTAAAATAAGATACAAAGATTACTTCAGGCTTTGATCTTTTTTTTTTAAATCAATAAAATAAAAGACCTTAATCTACTAGGCCTCTAAAAGGCCTATCAACCAAGTTGTCTGGTATATTGAAAATCGCCAGTCTGTCAGATAGGTTTACCAGGCTGAATTGTTGGAAATGGGAGATTTTAACAAGGTATAATCACAATTAAGTACACACAAAATTAGTTTCAGTTGTCTGTCATGCCAGTGCAATGCCAATTTGTTCAATCAAACTTCAAAAATTATTTAGTTACTGTCTTTCTTTTTATATCTCATGAATATTTTATTGGAGGCCCTCTTTTTTTATGTAGAATTGAAAGCAGTGCACAACTCCATTTCCGGTGGTGCCATGGTGCCTGCAGATTTTTGTGGTCGGTAGACCATTTTAGTCTTGGACCCAAGGAGTGTGGACTCTCTGGCAAATCAATGAGTTAAATGAGGCAGAAACACACCAAACATTGTTTGTGCACAGGCTGTCTAGGACTGGACTTGTGCACCCTTGGCTGAAACAGATGCGCAATGATGCATTATGTTTTAATGTTGATGTGAACAGTCATGAGTTGGTGCATGCCAGTATCTTATCTGAAGTTCTGAGAGAGTTTAAAAACTGCTGGTCTGGGTTTCACAGAGAATTCATGAAGCAATGAACAAGCCCGGAATCAGTCCAAAGCTGAAAGATGTGCTGAGTCAAGTTAGCTCGTATGACAATGTTCCGAGGAAGAAAGCAAAATTTCAGGTAAGGATACACATAAAGGTGTCAGTAGAGAGAATACCAGATTTAGTTGCATGACCTTGAATGGAATTGTGCTGACTGGAATTGTATGGCTATGTACTGTTTATTTGTAAGATGAAGGTTATATGGTGAAGGTATGCAGATTTTTCCTGTGCTTTCATGCTATGCAAAATAAAAATGTTCAATTTTCCTAATCCTGTGCTGTTTTGGCTGTGTGTTGTGTGTGTGAATGGTGTCAGAATTGGATGAAGAATAGTCTCAAGATTTACAACACAGCCCTGCATGATCAAGTGTGGGACATCTTCGCTGAAGCCACCAGCAATGTGAGTTTGGCCACTCCTTTCAAAGACATCAACACATGCTTCATAAACACCAAGTTAGTGAAAGAAATCCAACAATACGGTGCTCTTGCAGTCCTCATGGAGTCACTTCCATATTGTATCTGAAAGGGACTGGCTGCTTGCAAGGTGCATTGTTAGGTGTATGCTGGTATTGAAGTTTAATGATTATGAGTAGAATGTAGGGTGGGGTTCAGTTCAGAAAAGGCATGCCTTAGATTATTGCATGCACCCTAATATGAATTCGTAAGACACCAACAACATTAAGGTCATGGGGATTCGTATAGCCTTTGTGCACAATTTCATCTGGTATGTTAGCAAATGATGGACTACTCAGAACCAGCTGAAGTCCCTATGTGTTCCACAGCTAAGCAATATCAATGTAACTCCTAGAGGCATTCCCTCCTCTAGTTAATGTTAAAGACTAAAGTTGTGGGGGTGGAGTGGAGGGATTGGAGGGGAAGATGGGAAGGGTGCTATATCTTTGGAGCTCCATGCCATCTGAGATAGCATACATTTGAGTTAAGGTATTTCAGTAAGTAATGTGAGGAAAACTGATATGTTTTGCTTAAATATCAGTGTTCTCTTAGGAGAGAGGAATGGAGGTGATCCTAGAACTGTTGTGATAGATTAAAGCTAGCAACCATTTCTGTTAATGTCACTAGGCTTCAGCCACCCCCAAGCAAGGTCTAGCCACACAGATGGCCGAGATCCCTGTAAAGCCCGACTTAAGTGCCCCGGCGGAGGAGAACGGGCACCAAGAGGCCCCTCCCAAAGAAAAGAAAAAGAATAAGCGAGAGCGTAAAGAGGAGCGGCAGAAAAAGGGTAAAAAAAAGAGAGGAGTGGAAAACGGAGACACAGTGGAGCAGCAGGAGGAAGGTGGTGGTGAAAAACAACAGAAGAAAAAGAAGAAGAGAAAGAGGGATGAAGAGGAGAGTGCAGAGGGAAACGGGGAAGAAGCGAGAGAGAATGGACACAGCCTTGAGGGGGAGACCGTTACCAAGAAAGTGAAGAAATGCAAACGGGACCTCCCAGAAGGTAGACATTTTTAAAACTGTTAAAAGGAAGTAATGATAGGATGCACTGTTGATTTCAGAGAGTGAGGTAGGCCTAGATCCACAATACTGTTAAGACAGTCCTCACACCTCATTGTTTCTATTACAGAGAGAGGCTGTGGACAAGCTGTGTTTATTGCTCCCATCTGAATTGTGTTATGGTTACATTTATTTCTTATTTGTCAGATAACACAGACGTTGCAGAGGCAGAGCAGAAAACTGAAGATGATGCAGAATGTGACTCGAATCCCAAAGGTATCCCCTGTAAAAAACAGTTGTTGTTCTGTGCCTGTGTGTTTTTAGGTGTGTGCAGTGTGTAAACCAACATCTGTAGACCTACCCTGTGGGCCACTGGGGCTGATACAAGCATGTTGTATAATACAGCTACATACTGTTGGTGTAGTAGTAAAATGTCCAAAAACTATTTGGTCATTGCATTACATAACATTACTGACAAGTTTCAGTCACATGGTGTTTTGACGGAACTGTATTAGTCGCAGAGCCATGAAATATTGACAATAAACAACTCATGATGCAAGCTTTGTTCCATGTATTAAACTCAAAATTGAGATGTTCTTAGTTTTTATGATCCAAGTGATCAGTGATGTAAGTACAGAAGATGTTGGATTTCACATGAAACAAAAACAATTCTGAGTTTTGCCATCTGTAATAGGGGAAGATGTATTTACTCATTGAGAGCAAAAAGAGATTAGCTCTGGCTATTGTGTATTTTAAAAAGTTTAAATAATTATACATTGTGTACATCTTCAATATGCCATTCACACATACAAGTCAGGCTTAATTAGCCATTGTTAGAATTAACTTGTGTGCCCCTTATAGGTAAATTCAATTGGAAGGGAACAATAAAGGCAGTCTTAAAACAGGCCCCAGAAGAGGGACTGCCAATGAAGAAACTGAGGAAGAAGGTCAGTGTGCCATGACTGCAGTGTTCATCGCTGAGCCCATTTTGGTTTTGTGTTGTATGTGATATTCAGTTTTCTTTCATTGTTATTAATGTTCCTTTGAATTTCTACTGTCTTTTCAACTGGCATAGGAATGCAACTTGCAGCACTGAAAAAGAGAGACTATAAAGCACCCTAACTTTGTGCATTGTCATGTTTTAGGTTTTGGCTGCATACTACTCCTTCAGTGGTGACAGAAATTACAAATCGGAAGAGGAGCTGCTTACCCTGTTCAACAAAAAAGTGAACAATAACCCTAAATTTCGAGTTCTGAAAGAGAAAGTCAGACTTGTAAAATAATCTTCTTTTGCACAATAAATAGCCACACGTCACCCAGTTTCCATGTTCACCAGGCTCCCTGGGCACAGTTGTGACACGGTCCTCAGAAACACTGCTGAATATTTTTTAAATAAATATTTTTAATTAACAGAACTATCACTGTGGTTATCTGTGCATTATATACAGTAGATGTTGTGAAAACATCATATAGTGATGATATTTTATATTGTGATATACATTTTTCTCTATGCAGGAAGGTTAAAGAGCAAAACCTGTGCCATCTTCCTTAAAAATAAGCTCAAATGTTTAGAAGAGCTTTAGAATTTCAAAGGCTAGAATGAAGAGCATATTTTATTTTTGATACATATATTGTTATACTGCTTGATATCAGGACAAGTGCAGATGATTATCATGTAATTGATTTCTATCCTTTTGCCCAGCCAAACTGTGGTTTTTTATGAGTGGTTCTGATTTTTAATAGATGTGTTGAATATATTGCACACCCATAGCTTCACGTTTTGCATACAGTAATTTTCCTTTCCAAGCGCTGGTCCTGGAGAGGCACAGGGTCTGCTGATTTTTACTGTTACACACCCACTACATATGCAGTGAATCCACTTGGGTCCTGGGATCAGAAGCAGTTGCTGATTGTAAAGTGGAAACAAAAACCAGCAGGCCCACTTGCCTTACTGGTCCAGTACTGGCCTCCCTAGGAGTGTCTGTGTGTATCTCAAGTATTTATGCATAAGTTAATGTTGGGCTAGAGTCTAAAGTTGTTTTGAAGCCCTATTTGGCTGATAGTTGAGGACTGTAGCTGTGCATCCTGGCTCAAACACCATCCTTTTTTTTTCTTGTTTCTTTTGTTTTCTTTTACCACTAGGAGGAGCTCTTACCTTAGAGCTCTGAACTCTGGGTACAGTTAAATTTTAGGAGATGGTGCAATTAGTCACCTGGCAAACCAAAAAATACTGCTTAGTAGGTGAAATGTTTCATGTTTCCCAGAGGTGCTAGCAGAAACTCAGGTACCGAGAACTCAGGTACTGATAATCAAGCTTGGGCCATAATCAAGATTCTCTTGGGATTTTATTTTGCTTTTTACTTTTTATAATAAATATGCAAGCACTGTCGAAACACGTATGTCCAAAAGGTCAAACCTTTAAGGAAACCTTTATTAGAATTCGACAAGTATTCGCCACATGGTGTTTTGATTAAACTTTGTCATAGAATCATGAAACACTGGCAGCAAACAACTAATGATGCAAGGTTTCTATAGACCTGAAATTGCAGATTTAATGATTTTTTTTAATGGTGCTGCTGATCATTTTTATTAATCGCAGTACTTTCAGAATCACAGTATTATACTTACAGCTTTCATTCAGGAAGAGTAACTGTGGAACATTTTGCACATGTGGAAATGCTTCTGCTTAATTACCTAATTAGGCAGTTAAATCAGGACATCTTTCAAAGAGTGACACGTAGCTTGGCCCCTCTGGAGCTCCCAGCAGCTATCTGCTATTTGGGACCCCTCCGTGTGTCTGTGACACAGTTGAGTCCTGATTGTGTCCTGGAGCATTGCCTGTTGGTCTTCACATGGCCAGAATGGGACCAGATGAGAAAAAAGAATGAGCCCACGTGATGCTGATGATCTGTTCTGGCAGATTCACAGCTCCTGAATGAGTTTTTCGGTGGAATCATTGGATTTACCTTTGGGAATTCAAACATCCCATAACTGTGGAGGATTTGTTCTATCTGGGTGAGCCATTGTTTGGAGTAAAATTCAGAAAAACCACAGAGGTGAACCAGCCTCCTGTCCCACCTGGATAATGTGCCATTGTATTGTCATAAGGGAGCTGAATGAACAGAAATTACCCATAACCAATGTTAACCTTGAATAACCTGTTTTACGAAAATACCCCAGTTGACATTTGTTGAAATATTTACTGTATTGAACTGGATCTAATTTTCAGTTTGGGACATGCCTAGGAAGGACAGATGTGCAAAATTGTGAAAGTAGTGAAAATGCTGCCTTCTATGGCAACTGAGGGGACACCGCCATTGTCTGCAGTTTCCAGTAAGACAGTGAAAGATGCTAAATCAGCTGCTAAATCAGTGTCAGACTCCAGACCTGGAGCGCTGTAGTTAGTCCTGGTTTTGGGTTTGTTTCAGTACTTAAGCAATTCATTTCACAATTGGCTAGAGAATCCATGCAGCCTCAAGGCCTAAACTGTGCTTATTTAAAATAAACCACAAAACATGCAAGGACTGTTGGTTGTCCTCAACTGGAGTTCCACATCTTTTAGCTTAATAAATGTAAATCACATACTGTACCATTGCACCACCAGTGGATTTTTTGTTATTTATTCTGCAGAGTGACTGTCTCTGAGCATGAAAAAACCACCAGCTTAATAAAACAAAAGATAACTTGTCAAAGATATGAAAAGCTTATCTGTAAATATAAGTAAGAAATGTTGCAAGGTTTTGCTCCATCGGGAATGAAATCAATTTAAGTGCTCTAAGGAAAGGTATTTTGATTCAGAAATGCACACGTACACTTTATTTTGCTGACAAACACAGTTGTGGTTTTAAATTGAGTTTAAAGATTACACTTGAATTCCCAGTTGAATCTGCATCATGGTATATAACTTTTATAACAACTTTTTATTCACAGCAATGCTGTTTTTACATAAAAAACCTGCTAAAGATGTCATTTGAGGGCATTGCCATTGTAACAGCACTAGCCTATTAAATTTAGTATTAGTATTACCAAATGTTTTCAGTCCCTCTTGTCAGTTAGAAACTCACAGACCTTAGTGCTATTTGAAAACATGGAATGTGGAAAAATTGTTTTTCCTCATTGCATTCACCTTGAAAAGGTGTCATAACTTGTGCAATTACTGTAGTTCAATTTTTTGTGTGTGTATGTGAGTTTAACAGTAGTGATATGGGTATGTTAGCTGTGCTGAGAAGATGTGAAAACACTCTAGCCCCTTTTCATACTAATTTCCATCTTCACAAGTATTGAAGCATACAAGGAAACAACTGCATATCTTTTGGGATTAATTGTTTGTGGGGTTGGGGTGGAGGTGGGGGTGCACCGAGGTGAATTTGACTCTTGCGTGGATCAGACTAATGCACATTCCTCTGCACCCAGACTTGAGTTCACTTGGCTGGCTACACAGAAGCCCCATACAGGCAAGACACTGGTGTCAGAACCCGGTCGAATAATTGTAATGCTGTCTGATTCTCTGGTAGGAAAAGCAGCCTGCTGCCTGTGTACACACACACAATCTCTCTCTCTCCCTCACACACACTGAACAGTGAAGGAAATATCCGCCTCTTTATGAAGTTCTGCTAATCCTCTGAGTCACACTGAACCTCATTCACTGTGGCGCTTACCTGTAATTATATATCACATGCTTCAGGTATTAGTGAGGCTGTTGCTTACATTTTGGAAGTATTAAACCACTGTTTTTTGGTTAGACCAAAGATTTAAGCCCTTGTATTCATTTTAACTGGACTTCAAAGTGATTAAACTGAGCTTTTCTCATATATTCTGTCTTGTCTTCTAGCTTCTTCAGCCTAAAAGTTGCTCAAATCGAGTACTTCACTTGAAAACAGAATATGTTAGTCAACCATGGCAAAGGTATAGCTTGTTTGTAGGAATTTCTGATTATCCGCATGAGTATTACTGCTGTTGAATACCATACTCTATCTCTCCTGTCTCTCTGACCCACTTCAACAACATGAAACACTAACACATGCCAGTAACTAAGCATGAATGACAATGTTTTCATGTGTGTCTTCCCATGCCATCCTCATTAGTATTTCAGTGGTTGCACAACAGTATATTGAGCACTGATGAGAAATGAGGAGTGTTGACTGGATTGTGCTCAACAGCTGGACTGGTCCATAGCATGCACTCAACCTGATGTTGACCACCAGGGACACCATTGTTCACAGCTTTATCTTGACCTGTCTGGTGGCATTAGTGACAAAATATGTTTTGAAAACATAGAGAGCAAATATTCTGTGAGGTTAGCATGAACTCCCGCAACATCCCTAGCCTGACGTGGTGAGTACCTGTCTATATGTTCACCACTGCCCACTGGCCAACTGAGAGACATCCTACATCGTCTTACTTCCTGCTTGAAGGTTTGGAGTTGTAGACTGCAGTCCAGGCTAATAGATACATGTCTATGAGGATAACTATTCCCTGGCTGGTGAGGAAGGCACCAATTTCTGCTTCACTTGGTGTGTGGCAATTTCTAATCCAATGTAAGTGTTTCCAATGTGTGCTTATGCTACCTCTCTATCGAGCTTTATCATGCTTTCTGACAGGACATGAGGAACTGATTTGCTCCATTCATCAATCCAGATCAGTTCATCATCCTGACAGAGCCGCCTATAGAGGTTGCACATTTTTATTTGTTATGGTCTGCCATGAGTAATGCTGCTGCCTCTATCTATCCGTATCTGTCTGTCTGCCTCCGCCATTGTTATTCATAAAGAGGACAAGAAGTGCTGAGGAGTCTTAGCAGTGCAGGCCTACTTCTGTTTTGCTTAAACACATATGGAAGCGATAGTTGTAGAAGACTTGAAAGTTTTGTGGACAAATGAGCTGAAAGATGCACAACTTCCTGCAGAAAGAAGGAGTATGTGTTGGGGGTAGGGTGCGAATGCTCCTGGTGTTATTCATGTGGTATGACTACTTAAATTCCCTTCACACAAAGCTCATTATTCTCACCTGGCAAGAATCACATTTACCCCTTTTCCTTTCTTTGCTGGGCTTTTGGCATTTGGTGAAGTGTACTGCTCACACAGCTTGTGTTCTGATCACTATTTGTCTGGGTTTTTTGTGTCAGGCCCACCAAAGTGTGAATAAAGAGACCATCCGCTGTCTATACAGGCACATGTTGCTCATAACAGCATCAATCAACAGGTTCCTGGGAAACACAGAGGGATAATCTTATCCCCTTCTAAGCTATGGAGGCCCCTGATTTGACATGGACCGATCCTCGGTCAACAGTCAGTTGGGGCTTGGATTGCAGGGTGCAGTAGCATGGAGGGAAAGTGTATGTAAAAGTATACGTTTGCAGATAAGGTCTTGGTACTGAGCTGAGAAGACACTATTGTTTCTGTGAAATGCCTACAAGGCAGGTGCCAATTTGACCTATTTCTTTTTTCAATATTCTCTGCCTTAATTAAAATCCCCCTATTCATCTTTTTATGTCACAGTGGAACTGCAGTGAAGCTTATTTTATTCTTCAGTTTGGTTTCAGATTTCCTTTAAGCACTCGTGTCACTATGAGCTTTAATCACTAAGGTTTGCCATTTAATAGTGTCAGAAAAATTAGGTTTCATGAGTCCTATAATGGGTGGGGCTATAATTAGATTTTTGCCATGGAGTTTGTTGACCCAAACAAAAAGCATTGCTCTCCACTGCAGTTACTACTACCTTTACATTACAGGCATTTAGCATATTCTCTTGACCAGAGTGATTGACAATGCAGCAGAACAGTAAGTGCATCCACCTGATTATTGGCCAGTATTTTGGACATGGATTAATCCTAGTTCTTGACTAACAGAAAATTTCAATGAACATCTGTATTTAACACTGTTTTTAGAAAAGGATTGGCCTTAATTCACATTTGCAAAACTGACCTTATGAGTATAGCCAGACCCTACCCAGCCATATTTCTAGACCAGCAGTTTGGAGTAGAAGGAAACTAGGGTGGCAGTGAGGTATGATGGTTAGGGAGCTAGGCTTATAACTCAGAGTTTGCAGATTCAATTCTCAGCTGACCACTGTCATTGTTCCCTTGAGCAAGCTACTTGACCTTCGTTGTTTCAGTGAAAGGTCCAGCTGAATTAATGGACAAAGTATAAAAATATACATGGTGTAAGTTGCTGTGGATAATAATATACGTGTGTACTGTAATTCGTGTTCTGCCTTTGTTGCCTTTCATAATGTATTACTATCTATGAACCTCACTTATCATGCATTTACAAGTGTAAATTTACATGCTTTATCTGGTGTGAAATGTGAATTCAAACAAAAAATATGATTACAAATGGAATTGATTTATTATGGAAAGGAAAAAACTGAGAATCTCCTGTGATTGCTGAGACAGACAGTTCAATTCCTGGAAGACCTGTGTGTATTTAGGTTTTTGTTTTCACCAATGACCATCATTCAGTTAAGTGGTGGGCAAACTCAGTCCTGCAGGACTGGTATATATATGCAGAGTTTTGTCTACATCATCTACTGTGGCTCAATTTGCTTATTAACTGCTTAAACCAATGCCAATTTACAGATAGATCAAGCCATGGTAAAACATTTCATATGCAAACATAAAAACAGTCCTTGGCCATCATTCATGACTTGATCGGTACATTTAGCTGAACCACCAGAATATACAAATGATTGGGCTAATGAAATGATTAGGAGTTGAAGTTGACATGCAGGCAACCAAGACTGGAGCCATTTTCGTGTGCTGCTACAATCTCTTTCTGGTGACACAAAAAAGATGCTAGATACAGGCCAGCTACATACAGTAGGACTTAACAAGTGTTCAACAGTGAGGACAATCAAATTGTATTTAAATAAATTGCTCCTTCTTTTTTTACATAGCCTTTTTAGTTTAATAGGTGAAAGGTCTTCACGACAGCCAAGCCCAGGATTGCATTATGACAACAGTAATCCATAGGTATGATCTTCTCATTTGATACTGCACTAAGAGGAGAATGTAAGATACGCCACTTTCATAACACAGGGGCACATTGAGGTAACATACACAAACACAACGCACTGAGTGTTTTTTGCCAGAGTTACACAATGGTTCCACAACAATTCGTGGGAGCTAATTGTGTATTTTGTGCAAGCAGCTGGAAATTAATAATATAATTGCCCATCTGCTTTTATCATTGTTCCCATATTTTTAATGCTTAGTACATTTTAATCATAAACAAAACCCTGAATTAATCAAACAGTTCTTGTAACTTTTCTGTATGGTTTATACCTATTTTGCAATGCATGCTTCCATCTTATAAACATTGCATGTTGTCTTTGAATAAATTCAGTCTAAACAACACAATTACTGCTACTTAATGGTTTCCAAATAAATAAATATTTATACTGTATCTGATGCTATATAGTTAATAGTTAATAGTTGCATGTATAGAGTATTTTAGGGAATGCTGTCCTATTTGGTATGTCTATTGGCCATGCACTTTTGAGCAAACCACAGCTCTCCAATGCAGCTACACTTCTTTTGTGGTGAAATTTGGTTTTTGTCTAATGACCTGAGTTCTCCTTAAAAGTTCATGAACCTTCCAGGTCCATTGAGTGGCATCAGATGATGCTCTCTGTAGAGAAGTACACCCAAACATGCTCTAAACTACAAAGGAGGCTCATCACAACTGTGCCTGCCTCTTAGCTTTGCTACTGTACTCGGCTTTGAAGGGTGCTGCCACATTAGGCTCAACCTCAGTATTTGGTCCCCCTTTTGTTCTAATACCTTGCATTGCTGTTTTTTTCTTCTCTTTTCTCCGTATCGTTTTCTACTAAAAGTCCTGTTGGTCTTGCACCCGAAACCTTGATCCTCTTAGAGACTCCTTCTGAAATGTTCCTGGCAGTATGCCCTCCAGTGTAGTTTTTTTTATATCTATTGTGTCTTCTGTCCAGATTTTTGGCCCATGGTCTTGGGAAACACTAGCCCTGAGCTAAGTTTTTTTTCTTCCTCCTTTTTCTCTTTTCAAACATTTCATGTCCGAAAATAGGATTAGTGTCTTGTCTAGCTTTATTAAGCATTTCTTGGCACCTGTAGCTGTTAAACATTGTAATGAAAGCTTCTCACCTGCATTCCAGATTCTCTTTTACCTTTTTTCTGGTTTTAGGATCTGTTTCCTGTTTCCATTGATATTTAAAGCTGAAAAAGGTTAACCTATATGAAGATTATTACATTTGCTAACCTTTTGAACTTGGTGAGAAGGTCAGGCAGAATAATGATACAAAGCTCCGCTGTGCTTTATTGCCAGTTGTCTTGGCCTATTCACCCAAATTTCATTAATGGCTACACAGCAAATATCAATGCCTGTACTATAATGCACATCTGTTCACCTGGCGGCCCAGACACCACATGCAGCCTGCCCTAAATTAACCTATTGGGTTTTTTTTTTATTACTAAAAACCAACAACAAAAAGGTTTTCTTCAGAACAAAATGTGTGACTTCACATTTGTATAATGCATATACACACATCCATGGTGCATGCATATTTTAAGAAGGCCTCTACTTGTTAATTACTGCTACTGCCAACTTACATGCACAATGTCTCATTTTGGATTTTTACGGAGATTATGCATAAATTGTTTGACATGTGTACACCAGTGTTGAAAAGGATCTAGTGCCCAGAAAGAAGTAGCTGAAGAATGCTTTTTAAAGTGTATAAAGAGGCTCTGGTTCCTGGCACATTTTAATTTTGGAAATACTGCCACAGTGCTGGCACAGATTGTGAGTGGAACCATCGATTGACTATGTAAACCACTAGTCCCTTTTAAAATTACATCCAGGGGTTTTTGAGTGCACTTTCTAAAGCCACCCTATGGGCCATTTTGAGCCTGGATGTTGTTAGTGGTGACTGAGGACAGGAGTCCAGTGAAAAGCACTGGTATCAACCAGGAGGGAGGTTTATAGTCATAACTCAATTCCTGGTCTCTTTACTCAATACTGACTTCTCTGAAGGATTGCTATTGGCTGACCCCATGAATTTCTGATGAGCTGAGCAGTGGTTCATAATCTCAGCCACTGGAGATCGATGTGTGCTTTTTTTGTTGCTGCCAATATTTTAATCAGTAAAGGTTGTTGCACATTTGTGTAGAAATTTTCAAGTACTTTTAATTCAGACTCCACGTATTCACCAAACGATCCTCAATAAATAAAAAAGAACCTCTTTGTAATGCAATAATTTATCATACAACACGGTAAGAAAACGCAATTATTGATCTCTCATACAAAACGTTGATGCAAAAACGGTAGCCTACATCATGGAACATATAACTGTAAAAGACATGAAGATACTTAATACGATGAAAAATCTAATTACAATGACACCATGTTGTAATTCAGTGTTTGCAACTGATGTTGAACCCGCATGCACAGGGGTTTAGCAAGAAAGATGCAGGGAACAAGTAGTAATGTTTGTGTTACACGAATAAAAACGTACTGATTTTAAAAATTAATCAGACTTTTACCTAACATTGCATATGCACATGTTCAAAAATGCCAGGCCTGGATTTGAAAAAAAAAAAAAAAAGAAAAATGCATGTGTAATTCTTTGGGTCCTTGACATTGTAATTCGTACTTCAATATATCTGGAATTTTAAAAATTACTTTTCAATTACGCCGAAGTAGGCTACACTAAGATGTTTTCCCTGCACTCCTTATTTAGTCAAAGATTAAGTTTTATTTTTATGAGAGGTCTATTCACTCATTCTTATAGTTTAAACAGAGGGTAAAGTAACGTTAAGTACTCCCTGATCCAATAAGGACAAATGCCCATCATTTGCATTACTAGATAAGAACTTCGACCCCAGACACATTCCCTTGGACTACTGTGTCGGAAGGCGGAAACGTCACGCCTTGACTTAAAAATCGGAAGTGTCTTTCGCATACAACAAACATGGCCGACTTGTTAGCGGAAAGTGAATTTCAGACTCTTCGTAATCGTTTCAAGAAAGATGCTGAATTTCTGTTACGTGGAGTTTCAGACGATGACAACGGCGAAAAGAGTAAGTCAAGTACAGAAAATGATGTAACATTTGCAGCTGTTCATAAATAAACTGTCAGTTTTGATCAAGTCCAAGATGTGAGCAGCATTAGCTATTATAAGTTGCTAAATGGTAAGATAGCTAGCTTCAAGGGATTACTTGGTAAACGTATCTTGTTAAATTACCTTGTAGGATTTATCTGCTAAGTTGACCAGTTCCTAGTTTTGTGCGACACCTGCGCGTTTTGTAAACCATCACCCACAACTAGCTGCTTCGCTAGGATAGCAAACATTATAAGTAATGTTTGTTAGCTTGCTAGCAAGGGTAGCGAGTGATGGACGTGCAGTTAGAATGAATTCAACTGTGTCAAGCAGTAACGTCGCATAAGTGAACAGTTAATACACTTCAATTGCTATCTGCTATTTTAATGAAGGAATTATTCAACTAACATTAATTAACAACAAATTAGCTTTACAGCTGCCCTGCTTGACGTTAGTGGTAACTTACCTGCCTAGCGAACGATATCTGAGGTATCTAGCATAGACGCCATTAAACTTCACACTACGAACAGGTACGCCTGCACTCGTGAAATTTTCAACTAGGTTTTGTGTTGACAGAACCTGTACAGCGTAAATGCATTATTCGTCTTACATTATGAGACTTGTTCTCGGTAGTATTCATTTTCCAAGTACAATTTCCGTTGTCTAGACATGCTCCCTAAAACGGTCCTCTATATCCCTGCTTCTCAGCTGGAATAAATGGGCACAATGTAGTATCATAAAAGGATCTCTGTTGTAGTTTACAGTGCCCAATTGTCTTATCAGGAGGGAAGATATTGGCTGTAAGCCATCGTTCTTGATTGTTCTAATTTGTGCATTCATACCCTCACTACTACTGAGTCAGCTGCAACATGATAGCTGCACCTTATAAACCCTTTTTTTGGCCTGAATGGCATTACATGAGCACTGATTGTGAATTTATAAAGTAAATCTTAAAGATGAATGTCATTCATGCAATTTCACTCAGGAGGTTTCTAGTTGTTTGGACATTTAAGTAAAATTACGATACAGTATTCATAGCATCATTAGTATCGGTTGGTTTTTATGCATTAAAAACCATGCCAGTAATGGGATTTTGCCATCCAAACAACCAAGCCCAATTTTTAGTTCTGGCAACAGCTTACTGTCATCTTAAAAACAATGCCTCCAACTCTAAATTGCTGTTGTTACTGGTTTTTCCAATGGCGAAAAGTTTGTACTTTGAGCCACAATCATTTCAGCTCTAGAAAACCTTGGTGTGTCCTCAAAGGCAAGTTAACCTGGTTTGTCAGGTTTACCTTTTCCATGCTGAGTCTTAGTTTATATTATTTAAATGGATGTTTTTGACCTATCGTCCCTAGCCTCTGCCCAAGCACATCAGGTCCTGTTACAGCTTCTCCTGTCCTGACCCAACCCCTTAGACTCCAAGGTGTGCACACTAATGATTTTGCTGTATGTAACAAAGTTGTGTGCATTGGCAGTACAAAAGAAGCCTTAACAAGGGTTTTACTGGTTCCACAAACAAAGCAGGGAATAGTTTCCCGAGGCACTGTATTTGGGGGTCATGAAAGAGAGGCAAGTTATCCTGTGTGTGTCACTGGTGAGCCCCTTACCTGTAACACTCCTATTTGGTGATGTTCTGTCACTGCTGAGTGAGTTTTCCCATAAATGTATTGTGTTCATGTGTGTTATTTTTTGAGCATCTGACTTTAGTTGGCATGTATGTTAGAAATAAAGTGTTTTTTTTTTTTTTTTTTTCTCAAAATAGAGAAACTGTGAATATCCCTTCAGTAATTTAGGGTACTGCCTTCCATTCCTATTTAAAGTTGAGTTGTTTTCTTCCTTCCAGGTTCAGAAGACAAAGAAGTTAAGCCCCTTCCCCGGATCAATCGCCACTCCATCTTCTGGATCATAGCTGCTGCTGGGCTGACATACTACCTTGACTTCTTTACTGTTATTATGGTAGATGAAAGTATCAAAAGGTGTCAGAAAGATGTTCTTAAAGATATAATTTTGATGCTATCAGTCATAGGTGTGATATATATGGGAAAATGTTCTTTAGAGTGGGAATCTAATCAAATGAGCTGCAGAGTCCCTCCCGTGTAAAAATTGGGGGTGACAAATTGAGCACTTGTTGATGTTTGAAATTCTAGTGGGCAGCCAAACAGTACAATTAGCACTATCCCCCGATAGAAATAAAAGCTTCTAAAGCCTGATCATTAGAACAGCCCCCATGAATGTTTTTTTTAATGCACACAAATTATGCATAACGTCCATTGCAATATTTACAGGACCCTGTAGGGTTTTTTGCCAGAGGTTATTGTCAATATGTCCTGTTATCTCAAGGTTGTTCTCTAAGTAGTTAAATCTCATCCACAAGATTATCCTGTCTGTGCTCATATTGTTTCATAATTTAATTTTATCCATAGTTGGAACAAAGGCCCCTTTTTCTTGATTAACTCTACTCCCTAATTGTAGATTAGTAATCAAACTATTTACATGTGATTAAAGTACTGATTGTCAGAGATATTTAATTCAGGGTTCATTAAAGTAGTGCTATATCCAAACCATTTACATGTTAGTTTGTTTAGTCTTATTTTTTTGTGTATGCTTCCTCAGTAACAGGAATTTAGTGTTTAAGTAGAAGTAAACATGATTAATACGATTTCTACTACCACTTCGCAGTAAATGTTCTCTTTTGCACCAAATTCAACTGTATGTGGTGTTGCAGATGCACCTTTTCTTTGGCAACTTAATTCATTCCTATTTTGCCTATTTCGTAATCCAAAAGACAAAAACAGAACTCAGAAATGTTCTTTATGTGTTGAAGTGAAACTAAGCATTATTATTATTATTACTGTTATTTATTAAGGAGAGTTTAAGTATTAGCTTCTTTGTGTTGCAGTTGGTGGTTCAATGTTGGAGTGGTTCTGCTGGCAGTGAGTTTAGGCCTGGCATTGTACTGCATTCTTTACCTGGACTGGTTCTGTGGCATCCAGCAATATGATGAGGAGTACCCAGCCCTCGCCCCCATCACCACAGCTGTTTTCATTGCTGCGTCCTGCAGGTTTGCATCACTTGTTTGTAATCTGTAGCCCTACCTGTTGTCAACAGAGAGGCTTGTGGAGCTTTGTGCCTCAACAGTGTGGTTGTTTGATCTAATCTCTGGACTTAATTTTTTCTTTTACTCATTTTTGTTTTTGTTTTCTGTTTCCCAGCTTTAATATAGCACTGTGGCCAGTGTGGTCAATATTCACTCCCATAATCCTTTTCACCCAGTTCATGGGGGTACTAATGTTGATCTCAATGCTGGGCTGACACAGACTCCTGGCTCAAGGTAAGTGTTGTCCTTTCTACTACTATTGTAGTGGATTTCACTAGGGAAGCGGAAACTGAAATTGAATAATAGCCATGATGGATCTCAATTTCAAAGCCATTCGTTCTTAAGATGTGAACATTTCAATTGATAAAATATGATGAAAGAAATTCTTGTCACACTGGAAATGAATAGCTTCTGCTGCAGTTTTGCCATGGAAGTTTATATTACTATGCCTGTTGATAGGGAAATACCAAGTAAGGTAGTATATTCTTGAGGTTTCCTTAATTAGTCCTTCATCTGATCTCAGAGGAACTTTTCCCCCATGTCTCCAAGTTATTGTTAAGCCGACGGCCCAGTTCCATGTTGGACATCACTGTTCCAGTTATTTTGTTTGAAGAAACTATTGTACCTCAGTTTATTTTAAGGTAGTTACCTGAACAGTCAAATCTGAGCCATAATCATATCCTTTCTGTATACCTTGTGGCCAACTAGAACCTGGTTTCAGAATTCCTTCCTTACAACATGGAAAATTGTGGAGGCTGAATTGGTTAAGATATAAATAGGAAGGAAAATTGCTCCAGGTTTATGTGCCAGGTCCAAACAGAAAGAGGTAGATTTCTTTTATGATAACTTGCCTTTATTTCCAACTCTCTTTGCAATATTTATAGTTTTAAGCGTCAGTGTCTTGTAGAAGAAGGCCTAACACGATAAATATTGCAAAGGGACTTGGAAAATAAAGAGTTATCATAAGAGAAATCTACCTCTTGCTGTCACTGTCCCAATTTGTTTAGTTTCCAAGGTAGTTATCTGAGTAAAATATCTAAGGTTCTCATGTTGTCTGATGAGTTAATCGGTATCATTTACTTTATGTAATTGTATCTCACTATTGTATGACAACATGTACCAAAAGAACAAAGAAACACTTTGAACACCTCCTGTTTGAGAAAGGTATCAGTATTTCATAAATGGTTACAGTTGGCTTAATGGACAACATGGCCCTGACTGAGTTTTCCTGGAACCCCAGTGCCATAGAAATTGCTCAGTCACAGTTTCAAGACCGATAAGCATCAACTTTTTTGGGAAGATTTTTAGGAAGTTCCTTTTGATGATGGAGCTTTGTGCCTCTTGAAACTGTGTAGAGTTTCATCTGCAAGGGCCATAGTTAGTCATATTTATGTTGGACAGAGCTAGCCAAAATCAGGCCTGTCTGTTGATCAGTATAAGAACATCTGAACCTACACTTATGTAGTTAGTACATGCTCCAGTCCAGAGTGACTTGCGCAGTTTACTTGTCTGTGCACTGTCCACTTGTACAGCTGGATATTTACTGAGGTAATATAATATAATATAATTGGGGTTATGAACAACAGTAGTATAACTAGGAGCATACTTCTCTAACCATTATACTACATTGCTGCTCTGAGGCACTTCAGTATTAACTCTGTTGCTAATTACCCTCTTAAGTAGGTTGAATTAACTAGGGGAACAAGAACTTTTTCCACACCTGAAGATTGCATGTTTGATTATGTTGCGCACCAAACAAAAGCAGCTCTGACCTTTGGTGTTATTTTTTTCCTCTCATACTCTCTGCATAATGCTACAACACAAAAAATGCTGATCACATTAAATGAGCATTTACCACAATTTGCATTTTTCATTTCTGTAAATCCAAAACTTATAACGTATACAGAGTTAGAAAAAATGGAAATAAACATATTATTCATTCATTTTCACAGGTTCCTCTACAAATAGTATATCTTGATTTGGACCACACCAGTTTGAAAATGTCGCTGATTTGTACTTCAGAAGCCTTTAATTATTTTCAGCACATTATCTAATATTGCTAAAATACCAAGGTTTTTTATTTTTTTATTTTTTGATATGAAAACTATTTATTTGTGTCCAGTTTTGAGGCAGAATGTATTTCATATGATAACTCAGTTGAATTAAAATGAATACTGTACGTAACATCTTTTCAATATTTTGTTATTAAAAACAATTTTGTCAATTGGCTTTGACTGTTTTGGATGTGAAATTTTTATTTCTTTGAATTTCTGCTTTCTCACCCAAAGGTCTAGTTCAAAAATGCCTGTAGAATATTACATTACTGTGTTGTTTAAAATATGAATAGAGTTGGAAGCCTTGCCTGTACCTGTTTTCATAGCTACCATACATAGCACTGAAATGATTACCTTGGTTCATGTGTTAGCTTAAGGAATGTGTTAATGTGGACCAGCTTTGAGGATGTTACTTTGTGAAGGTGAGCACACCAAGTTGAGAAACACTAGCGAATGGTGTTGTGTAAGACTTGTTTTAGATTATATGATTCTGTTGTTGGAACCACATTGAAGTGTTGCAAGATCTCTAGACATGTCTTGCAAAACATTTTGATGTCAAAACTAAGTCATGTACATGTGTTGATACATACATAGGCCTATTTTATCAAATGTTTATATGGTTAAAGCCATCCTATGACCATTGATTTTCTACGAACTGAAGAGATTTTTGGGAAACAGGATCCTGAATGTGTTAAAATACTACATTATTTTCAACATAAACCTCACTCAGGTAGATAGATTTGCATAATCTTGGTAATATAAAATGACAATAATCCTCCTAATGTAAATAAAATAAATCATTAATAATTTGCCATTAAACTACTGTATAATAAACAATTTGTATCCTCTACCTCTCTAGTTTGGTAATTTTCTGAAGTGATTTTAATTATTTGGAATGCATGTGTACTGTATGTCTTGGGTACCCAAGTTTTGAGGTAACTTCTGACTTGATAAAATGCAGTTGGTTCAAACCAGTCTTAGTGAGTCCCATGCTAACATTCTCTCCATGGTAAATATTGAATGTTACATATTTTTAAAAAATCTCAGCAGTTCTGTACTCAAATTGAATCAAAATTTTGCAATTTAAACCTCTAGATTTATCAAGCCCTCCTTCAACATACACCATGCACACATTCCAATGTGCAAAGGTTAGAATTCTTCTGTGGAGTAACATTTGAGCTTATTGGATTCTAATGGCTGCAAAAACCCTCAGACTCATCACATTGCAGACATTAGAAATGAAACTCACTTTACATGCAAGATTTGGCACTGAACACTCACAAAAATAACACCAAGTGGATTAAAAGTAACGACTGACATCCAACACAGTAGCTCACAGAAGTGGATTCAGTGGGCTGACGTTTGAATACAGGTAATGGGGACTTTGGTCTGATTCTCACAGAGCCCTTGTATTGAGGCATTAGGATAATGGCAGCTCTTGAAAAAGATTAACTCGGATGAATTTCAAGAACTGACTTTTCAGTCTAATTTACCACACATTTTAAATTGACTGGACACCAAATAAATGTTAAAAAACGGTACTTGTCTTTTTCCCCCTAATTTTCAGCTCCCCCATTCATCCAAGAGGTATAGTCACACCTATTATGATATATTTACCTGTAATTGCAAAGAAAATGTAACAATTTACATGTTTGTAGCCACCATGTTATATAGTGATCCGGGCTATGACTCTTTGACCACATTGTGCTGTCCTGTTCTTCCCTGAAAACCTCCAAAAAACAAAAAGAATGTGTGACCTGTGAAACATGATTCGTATTCCTCCTGTTCATGTGTAGACGTGTTGATTTGAAACATTTTTACTAACACTACACAGTGATGCCAGACAAATTCATTCAACCGAAAATAGAAAAGAATTTTCATGGTTAATCATAGCATTTCAACTATGGTGTGATTTGATCTGCAATGAGAAGGTGTGGGGTGAGACCCATCAAAATACAGTTAGGTTTCCACCATCCTCTGTCCCCCACAGTCCATACGGACCTCACAGGACTGCAGGATCACATGCCCAGACACAAAAAAACTAGAAGCAAATCAACAACTTTGCTCATCCTCCAGCTCTCAAGATGAACAGTAAGCTCATAACACAATCTAACAGTGCAAGGTTCATCGTAATGGCACTTTTACAGTGCTTTGAACAAAACGATCTCAAAATGATGGGACCAGCTTTGTTCTCCCAATATGTAGCAATATACCCACCAAATGCTGGGTATCATTCTATCATTTGAAGAGTAGAAGTTTTACATCATTAGCCAGAGTGACCTACAAAGTGTACTTTTGAAAACTACAGCCAGATATTCGCTGAAGAATTTTACAGAAACTTGTGATTCTAGCTTTCCTATAACACAAGCTATTATTGTATTATGAGCAATTGCTTCACCCACTACTTTTGCTTTTAGGTTGACCACTGCTTTGTTCTCCCTGTAAGGGGATACTAATCTGAGGTCAGGTTTTTTTTATTTGAGAGGGCTGGCACCTGGTCCTTGGTACCACCCCTCTCTAGTTTCCCTGAATATATTGACAACCTCTTTTTAAAAGCCAGTCACACTTTAAGGAAAAATAAATCATTATCTCAGACTCTGTCTGGCTTTCCTCTGTTAATTATAGGGGTACCCCTGCACCCTCTGATTACCCTCCCTTATTTCTCTCTTAAGTAGTCTCAGAGTGGCACTACACCCAAAACATTCGGTGTTACCCTCAGAATAATTAGTGTGACCAATATTCTCAAACTCAATGTCCTTTGAAGTGATGAAGCAATTGTAAAGTATTGTTTGCTTTGGAGTATCCTCTGTATTTGTGATCATTCTCTGTTTTCTCTATATTTTATTGCAATCACAATATTTCAGATGTCACTTAAGGTTTTGGGTCTTACGTTTCTTTCAGCTGAAGCTCCTACTAAATGTAATGTAATTATATTCTCTAAAATAGACAAGCAGTTGGGAACTGTCATACTCAAGTGAGGTCATTGTTTGGGGTAGGGTTCTGCACATTTTCTTTGTTGTAAGCTGATGCATTATAAGACATTGGTAATAGGATTACATTGCTATAATAGGTGAGGATCGACATGTAAAATTGTGATTTCTGGCTGAAATCCCCCTCAATAGATCTACAACTGCTTGCAACAATTTCAACTGCAACTGATGTTTAAGATGTTTCATTAAGTCAAGTAAGGTCTCAGTTTATGTATGAGCAGAAGGCTATATTACTAGGCAGTCCTCTCAGCTTGGCACCTGGAATTGGACAGTTCCGCTCTAGTTCACAAATCAGCCCTTGACTCCTTTGCCAGTATTGTGGCATCTTCCAACATATCTGGTTTTAGCACTGCTGAGCTTAGTGCATAATTCCCTGCTGCCTGATGTTGACAATGAAGCAGGGTCAGAAGCTGATAGAGCTTATGTAGCAGAGCTTGGAGATTTATAAGGTTTTATAATCAAACCTCTAGAGGTATTGCCAGACTCTATCTCCTTTGCCAAGAGAGAAGGAGAGTTTTCCACTTTTCATCCACACAGGGAACTTAACACAGAGCAGATGTTAGCAGTGTGATAGCATGATAGCTAAAGGGGAATAAGGTTTCATTTACTCTGTAATGAGTGTCAGTCAATCAATCACTTGTTGAACCAAGCAAAACATAGTGCTCAGCACAATAAACACAATTGTTTTAAGTCAGCATAGTGTTATTCAGTTATGGTAGCAATGTCCATTTTTATTTTCATGACACCTCATTCTTGCATCACTGTGGCATGCAAGCACTCAACACAACATCAACTGAATCAGGTTAGGACAAAGCAAGCATCATACACTAATCTCCACTAATGTGAAAAAACAGCTGAAACATGACTTCTCTTAGCATTAGCATACAGTATTGTACGGTGAATCAAATACAAATTTGGTCAAAAAGCTGCTTCTGTAAATTGAGTCATTGAGAGGTTTCATCTCTTTTGAAATATTTCATCTAAATTGATACATATATATATTCTTACTTATATATAAAGACTTTGTAATACTTTGAAACGTGTGGTTACGTCCATTTTTGGACGACAGACGTCACTCAGACTTCGTTGTCCTGGTGATGAGTGTGGCTTATAGGCTACAAGGTGAGCTACCTGTGCATGCCCAGAAAGGTGTGGCGACTGTCAGTAATGAGCTCCGGCGACACAAGAAGTGCAGAGCGGTGCGTGCAGATATAGTTGACAGGAAAACGGACCCCATTTACATTTAACATTTGTCAAGGACAAATAATTTCGAGCTAATCTGTGTGTGTGTGCGTGTGCGTATGTTTATGTGTCTGAGGGGTAGAGCGGCTCGCGCGCGAACGGGCGTGCGCAAATGCATATGTTTGTGTGGTCAGTGATCCAAAATTAACGACCTACATATGTTTATTAATCATATGTTGTCTTTATGGCAGTTGGATGTTTTTCTTTATTATTTCATCGATTTTGGAGAAACATAAGGTCATTTTAGGCTGGGCCCGTGGACAATTGAAATTCTATCTAGTCAACTTAATCTCGGTGACTCAGCGAGCAGGTATAAAAGAGGTGGTGTAAGGTCATTCTAGTTCAGAGTTACCAGATTACAACAGGATAAAAAACCTGAATGTTTTTTAATTGTGCATTGAAAAGAAAAGAATTAATATATGTTTCTAGCAGCACTGACATCGGATTCATCTAAGACATGAAGGTGGTAGCATGTTTCTTTCTCTCATGCATGCTGCGATGTGTTGTGTGTTCAGACGTTCACGAGTGAATTGTATCACAAAGCAGATTGTATTGACGCTTATCGTTTTCTTTCAAGGATCTGGATATTACGGATCTCAGTGCCATGGTCGAACACGGCGGCTTGGATATCATGTGCCTGAACAAGCACCGTCACAGTTCATCTTCCTCCTCCACTCCGAAGAAAGGAAGGAAAAGATTTAACAGGTTCAGAGTCAGTCTGTCGGGGGACTACCCAAAGAAAAACGCAGAGATAGTCAGTGCCCAGTATGGGATCAATTTGCTGCTCTTCGGTACGGCTTTGATGCTGGCTGTTTCGTACCACGGTCCTGTTGTCCGGGAAGAGCACCTGTTGTCATTCATCACCACAATCATGATTATGCAGCTACTGTGGATGCTGTGGTACATCGTGAGGAGGGACAGACAGAAAACAAGTCTGTGGGAAAAGGATGCGCATGCTGGCACGAGATGGCTAAGAGGTGGGCTACTCTTTCTTCAGTGTATTTCAAAAACTGATTGACTTTACCTCAGATGCAGAAAAATAAAGTGGTATTCCTCGAATAAAGCAGAGCTATTCAAAAAAGACGTCGCAACTCATGGAACCCCTAAGGAGCCAAACAGAAGCTATTGACCTGATTATATTCTTTGAACCAACAGATCGATTAAATATACATGGCGGAGATTTATTTTGAGAGTTATGACCAGGTTAATGCAATTACATAATTAATGATAACTTTGATCTGGATAAAACAATTGTTTGTATGCGTGTTTACTTTTGGGGACATATTTGTTGGAAGATTGAAATAACCATACATATAATTACGTAATCATATAACGGGGTTACAACTTTTGCAGCTTCTTACCGTATGCTTTTGGCTTTCTTGACAGATTTGCAATTGATTAACCATGGTTTTAACATTTGTGTAACGAAGAGTATGAATGCCAATAGATGAACAGGGTAAATTCGATGTACTTCACTGTAATTGCTTTACCTTGTAGGTGGGATAACAGTTCTTGCTCTGGTTTCCTTGATTATGGATGCTTTTCGTATCGGTCAGTACGTGGGTTATAAAGCGTGTGTGTCGGCAGTGCAGGGAGTTTATCCCGTCATCCACACGTTCCACACAATATCACAGGTAAGGGCACTTTTCACGGGCACTTGTCATAATGCCTGGTTTCCCCGAATTTAAACTTCAGTTCCTAAGATTTAGACCAGGTCTACTTATAAAACGTTGTAGGGTGGTCTCGATTGTGAATAATGACTTCTTTGTTTGGTGGGCAATATCTAGACCTTCGGAAGGAACAACATAATCCTCCCATTGTTCGTTGTGTTTGAAATTTAACTCAGCTTGGACTGAAATCACCTTCCAATACATATATAGATTTATCAGTTAAAATAAAAATTGTAGGTACCCTAATTCTTTGTCAATAAAATATTTTGAAATTACCATTTTGATCCGTGTTGTCTGGATAGGCAAATTTAAAAATTTGTTTGCACATCGGTTTCTTGTAATGGAGTTGCTGTCGTTTTAGGTGCATTTCCTTTGGTTTCATATCAAAGACGTGATCAAGACTTTTGAGACATTTGAAAGGTATTTATTTTAAGACGTCCATTTTTGTTTAAATGTGAAGAACGCATGCATTTTTAAAGTGTAAACTGCTTTTTACATGAGTAGAAAATGCAACAGTAAACGATGTAAGTTTTTCTTACAATTATTCAAAGAACATATAACAATACGTTCATGTATTTTTGTTTAACTCTATATGATTTACTGGTCGTTGTCAAAATAACATTTTGTATTTTTTGTTGGAACGGTGTCTCTCAGATTCGGGGTGATCCACGCCGTCTTTACCAATCTGCTTTTGTGGTGCAACGGGGTCATGTCCGAGTCCGAGCACTTCATGAAAGCCCACAAGGAGAAACTATCCGGGCCGGACATTCAGAACCATACTGAAGGTAAAAGCGCGCGACTGAGCATCACTTGTAATGAAAATAATAGGACAATGGCTCACTTGAAGGCATGCTTTATTGGATGAACGGGTGAGGGAAGAATGGGGGTGGAGGGGCCGACTCTTGACAGTTGTTTGTGTGGAATACTCTCTTTCATGCGACACACAGTTGCACGCCTTTTCTTTCGACCTCAGATGGATTTATCTGACCAGATTTGTGGCCAGCGCTCCCTGGGGTGCTGCAATTACAGTAACTGATACAGCCGGCCAGCACAGGTCTATCATTTCTTCATATCCGGCTGCGCGAGTCCTGGCTTCTGCGCTCTTTTAATTAAAGAGGGCAAGTGTAGGGGACCGAGACCGCCCGCAGAGGGCGGTATTTCAGTATCAAGAGAAACACAAAATTCTGTCTTTTCTTTGAGTGACAGGAATTTCAGCATTTGTGTTGTTGTGGGGGTTCTGTGTCCACATACCTGCAAAATACTTGTTTCTAGGTTGTTCCAGGCTTGTGATGTGCAGATGGCAGTGGTTAGAGAGGGTCATGCAAGTCTCTGTTCTTAGTTCAGGCTTGTAGCGTAAATTCCACATTTTCATTTGCTGTGTCTTTGTTTTTTAATATACATTGTAATCATTCATGAACATAGAGAGGGTGAGATGAGATGAGCAGAAGCAGTACAAAAGTTAGTCTATATGTCTGACTGTGCAAATGTGTATTACAACTCTGAGGTTCTATTTCACCATCATTATTACAGTCATTATTACAATTTTACAGTCATTATTAAAACTGGATATACAAAAAGAGTTCCATTGTAATTGTAAGAAGAGCTGCAGTTCAGGGGTCCAGCTCAGAAGTTCTGCAATATCAGCATGTTTCTGTGGCCTTTGATGAACTGAAAATGTAAGCATTGTAATCTAAATGTGTAGACTGTTTAGCCAATTAATTACTTAAAATAAGCAAATAAACCTTTATTTTATTAAGGCACACAAAGAACCACCAAGCTCACTGGCCCTTCAGGACTGGAGTTGTGCAGCCTGATGCAGGGAATAGCAATATCAAATACAATTTCCATACTTTAAAATAAATAATCAAAGCAGGAATAGTTATTTAGATCAATTTAGATACTGAAGTTTGGTATTTAGTAAGTAAACAAAGCATTCAGTTGTTTTGACAATGAAACTAGCAATAATTTGACAAAAAATAATTTAGTGTGTCTCAGAAGTAGTGTTGATCTAGGATCAGTTTCCCCCATTCATACAATTTACTCAAATTTTATGAGCTGCTAGACAAAACTGATTGTAGATCAGTACTCTTACCCTGATATGCTTTGTGAAAATGGGACCTGGCTACTTTTTTTTTTGTCTCAGTGGAAAACGAGGAACACTGCAACTGCACCACCAGAGCTTGCTCCATGTTCTCCAACAGCTTGTACTACCTGTATCCCTTCAACATTGAGTACCACATTCTGGTCTCTGCCATGCTGTTCGTCATGTGGAAGAACATTGGCCGCACTATTGACCACCAGCACAACAGGAAGAGGCCAGTCACCAGGAACACAGGACTGATTGTAGGCCCCATTTTGGGCCTGGTGGCACTGGCTGGTACCATCTCCGTCCTAGTAATGTATGTTGTCAAGCACAAAGAGAGCTACAAGGGGTCAGATAACATCATGTTTTACACCCATGGGATTGTCATGCTGGCGTCCATGTGCATGGCAGGTGCTCTGGGTCTGCTTCTGTACCGGGCCCAGAACCTGCCTCTGGACTCGTCCAAGATCCCGTCACGGCAGCTGGACACAGAGCTTCTGTTTGGCTCGTCTGTGGGGTCCTGGCTCATGTCCTGGTGCAGTGTGGTGGCACTTACAGCCCAGGGGGCACCAGGTCACAGCTGGGCTGAAATACTTTACTCCCTGCTGCTGGTGCTGGAGAAATATGTCCAAAACCTCTTTATCGTGGAGTCACTGTACCGCAAGGAAGAGGATGGTGAGAAACATGGGGCAGAGTCTCCTGTCACTCCAGAGGTATTCTCTGTGACGACTCCACCCCTCGACCCACCCTGCAATGGCATCATCAACCGGGCCTATGACAACCAGGAGGGTGCCTTTGGCTCAAGGGTTGAGAATGGGTTGATGCACAGCTGCCCCCCCCGTCACCCGGAATCGCCCCTCTCCTCTCCCACCATCAGGGCAGTGACACCAGGCTTGAGGAGACAGATACTGAGGAACATTGCCGTATTCCTGTTCCTCTGCAACATCTCTGTAAGGTCCTTCTGAGTAAAATTTGTCAGAAAGCAAATTGATTATATATACCTTCTTGTTAAATCACAAAACAGTGTAACAAAAATCATTGTCCCAGGGCATGCGGGTGGCTCACAGAGTAAAAGTGCCTGTTTGAGGTTCAGCTGTGGGTGTCCCAGTCAGGCCATTACTGGCTGTGGCCAGAGGCCCAAATTGGTGAAGCCTTGCTGGGGAAGAATAGGAGCTAAGCAAGTTAAAATCAGCATTCTCATCATACACCAATAGTGTCTACTAGCTGACCAGGCAGCTGCAAGATTTGTGAACTGGTCATATGCTGGCTTTGTGTTCTTTGACAGCATGGGCAGTATGTGATCGGTGTCACATCTGCAGTGAGGAAAAAAGTGGGGGGTAGGTGGCATGTGAATCGGAGGAGTCATATGTGCACAGCTTCCTCCTCCTGAGTTTATGGCAGACAGTTATTTGTCGGGACTGATTAAACAGTTGTTCATTTCAGATGGGAATTTGAACACAATCACTACCCCATCAAAGGTATAATATTCTCACTGTATGCCATGAATTTCTATTTGAACCAATAATAAAACCTGCCTTGTGCAACTTAAACTGAATTTGACATGAAATTTGACAATTTGATAATTAAGTGACATAGTGAACTTAAAAAATAAATCAAGTATTTAATAATCTAAAAACATATTTTCATGTATGCATGACAATTTTCATGATATTTAGTTTTTGATTTGTCATATTTTATTGTCACATGGTTTATGAACATGCCTTATGAATATAATGTGAAAAAGAATGAAAAAGTCATAATACTTTATTCTAACTGAAATGAAAATGTACTCATTGTATATGTCTTTCTCTGTGTTCTGAAGCTGTGGCTGCTGCCTGCACTTGGCTGTCGTCCCCAGTATGGAAACAGACTGGAGCAGGAGACATTTGGCTTTGCCATTTGGGCCATGGTTCTGAACTTTGCCATGCCTCTGAACCTGTTCTATCGTATGCATTCAGTTGCCTCCCTCTTCGAAGTGTTTCAGAAAGTGTAAAGGAAGAGCAAGTTAAAAAAGCCAGATGAAACAAATCAAATCCTTGTTCAAGGACTGTAACAAGGTTCCACAAAGGCAGCGACAAGAGAGATCGATGACCCAAAATGAGGTGGCTTTTTTGTTGGTTATGTGTTTGTGATTGTGAATATTGTATATGATTGACAAAGAAAAAACAATAAGGCCGTAGATGGTGGTGTGTTACTTGAATTCATCACTCTCTTTTTAATTATCATTCATAATGGTAGGGTCTTTAGGGTTTCTAAATGTTCATATCCTTTTACAAATGGAGAATATACTTATTTTGCACAAACGCATTGATTATTTAATGTAATATCTCAAATCTTTCAAGTGCCGAATATTGGAAATGTGATTTCTAAGGTTGAAGCCTTAAACATTAACATTTTATACCTATATATTTTGTTTATATATTATTTGTCATGGATGATGTTCTCACAGGCATGTTACTCAATACATTGCATATTTGTGCAGTACGCTGGACTGTGCCATTGCAATGTGATTTACTATTTTGTCTCAGATTATATATTTCGTTAGGGATTTCTTAATGTAGATCCTCCCTGATTTACCTAAAGTATCAGTGCTAGTTCTCAGAAATATTCATTATGAAGACATTGCATTGTCTTTACATTTAAGAGTACACTAAACTCATTGTGTACACTAAAGAATTGCTTTCAGTGAGAGGCTGCATTCATCTGACATTATTGTTTTACCTCCTCCTGGGATTCTTGCATTCTCCAAAAATAACATCTGGGCTCCTCTATGTCTTGTGCCAGTTCTGTGGTCGGTGTTTCCAATTGAGCAAAGCTTTTTCAGGAGTCCTCCTCTTTACCTGCACTGAGCTGGTTCTTTCTCTAACAGCTCTGAATTACTGTATGCACCTGGACTAGCTTTTCCTCATATGGGGACCCTGCCATATCACAGCGATTGCTGAGACTGAACTGGGAAAGTTCTAGAGTCAGAAAAGATGTGTTGTGGAGACGTGCTGTTTGGAGAGAGCATCAGGGAAGTTCATATTTGCACAACTCGATGGCTGGGTTTTCCATGGTGAGCCCTCTGCCCAAGAAATCTTGCACAAGGGGCATTCCCCAGAAAATCTTTTTATCTTATCCAACATCTCTGCAAATGTTTAATATGACTTGATGCTGCCATGGAAACCACCTTGACTGCAGAGATGCCATCTTTTGGGATCTTAGTGGTTTTACTAGATTTACAATTAAATTCAACAATGTAATAAATGTACATTGGATTTATGAGGATTTTAAGGACTGAATACAGACCTTTGCTGAATTGCATTTTCCTTGTAATCCTATCACTCTCAATGATGAGTTATGTGGAAAATACACATAAGCACAAGTCTGAATTTGGACATAAATGCTCAAATATATCCAAAAATATCCTGAGCCTTCAATATGGTGCTAATACAGATTTTACATGCCAGAGTACTTTTGGCTCCACACAGAAGTAACATTCTTTTATTGGTTTGTAACAGGCTGTTTGTGGATCTGTTGATGGGTTGCCTAGCGTGTGATTTCTGATCTCATTTCTCATCTGTCTGTAGCTGCTGGAATGTGTGAACACAGATACATGTCACAGAATGACCAGAAATTTGTTGTAAAGGGTCAGCCTTGCATAGTGAACTTATTCTTTTCAACTTTAGGCCATGAAAAAATGCATTTTGAGGCAAAATCCCATCTGGGACATAGCTAGCATCTTCTAACCAAACACATCAGCTCAGTGAAGGCAGGTCTAAGGTTACAGTTAGATGGGCAACAGTGTCAATTCAAAAAAGAAATAAAACTTCTGTGAATTGCTGTCTTGAAAACCTAGATCAGAGTCTTAGTTGCCATGCCTCTGGCATAGAAATCTCTCATGACCTTACAGTGTTGGGTCTGATATTACAAAGGGATAACCATTGATTCAATTTGGCCTCAGGCATCACATAGAGCTATGTGACCCATCTGGAAGTGGATTTACTTTGTTTATCGTCATATGCAACCTATTCATAATAATGTGTAAATAGAGTATGCATGTTGTCACCTTACACAAATGTAAGGAGCCCCACCAATCACAATGTGTGTTGATAACATCGAATAGAACAACTCTGATAGTTATTTGCATATTCCCTCTGACTACACTTCCTGGTAATACCCACAGGCATCCAGAAATATATCCTAAAAGCGTTCACCAATCACCATTGTTCTAGTGGTTGTTTTGAATGTACTTCATGATTGCTCAGTGGAGTTGCTCTTAGTTTTCTTTTTGTAAGGTGACAGCACATCTGTAGGTCCCTATTTCCTACAAATGTAATTAATACAATGTGTTTTTCTCCTTCTCCCTCCACCTGGTTTCCTTCAGAGCTGCAACCTGAGCCTTGTTTTTTCTCCCTCCCCTTCTTTCACTCTGAATGCTGTTTCTATTCCCCCCAGAAAACCAGGGAACAAGAGTCTATCTGTCACATGTCTCTGTCCCAAAAACAAACCTGTCCCACGTGATGCAGTTACTAGGTTGGCTGCGGAGGGAGGCAGTTCAATCGCTGCTCTTCCACACTGCTGGTTGCAGGCAGAGCATTTATGTGTGCTGTAAAAAAAAACACTCCAAACTGCAACAATGTAATGCCAGTTCTGAAATTTGCTGTTGGATAGCTGCTGTAGCTTAAGATTAATAGATGATTTATCATATAAAACTGAGCCATTTCCTTACAACTGTGTCCTTTCTTAAGAAGTGTGTGTGTGCAACTGTGATGTTGCTATAAAACGTGTTGCTCCATGTCCACTGTGCAAGCATTCTGCTCAAGTTCATTTAGCCATTTCAGGAGAGTCTGAATCGCCAACTTTGGGGTTATTTTTCACTAATGACAGAAAACTGGGTAGTATGTCAGTTTACATCTTCTTATGCAGGGGTGGGAAACTGTGGACCTGTCTGTAGCCTTTGCACCCCAGTGATGAAGTTTGATGACAGCTGATCAAATATCAGACTGTATTTTTATTTAAATTACTTAATTATTTAATTAATCATTAAGCTAATTTGATCAAGTAATGATTAGGTTCTCAATAATGACAAGGAAGGACAAATTAATTAATTATTAATAAGCTTTATGTACCCTTTTGGGAAAACTTAATGTTTGCTAAATCATGAATAAAATGCAGTCATAAAATCACAAATTTAAAGTGGGTAGCTTGTGGAGTAGCACAAGAGTTGTGCATGTAGCCAATAGGTAATGCAGGTTTCCCACCACTGTTTTACTGTCTTTAGGAAACAGAGATTTTGCCTCCATCCAAGCATGCTACATTACATTTGAAAGGTGCTGCTTCAATTACCTAATTCTGTCAGTCCTAAAACAACATGTGATCAAGAGCGAAGTTCACTAAAAGAATCTGATAACTTACTGGTACTCTCCAGCAGGGAGGGATGTTCGCCACAAAGTTTTTTTATTACCAGGCCTAAAGATGAGAAAGCTGTAACCAAAATTTTGCCACATGTCATTAATATGTTGTGCAAGCTGTGCCATGTATTCTACACTTTAATAAACTAAAATGACTGTAAACTATCTTTTGTGCTCAGTATGTCTTGCCATTTTAAGACTGCAGCTTGGGATAATTTTTTAAAAATTCTTGTGTACATGTAGGCATCTTTGTAGATTAAATATTTCATTTGGATTGTTCATCATATGTTCTGTGATCAGTGAAGGTACCCACAAACAGTAACTTCTCTTTTTCTCTTTTAAGATGATTTAGCGAACCTGTCAGAATCTAGCTCTGGAGCACTGCCCTGTGTTTTGTATTTTTCAGTGCTTAATTGGTTTATTTAAATCACTGACAAAGGCCTGCATTAGGTGCCACTTGAAAGGAAACCACATAAAACCTGCAAACACTGAAGCTCTCCTGGACTGGAGATTGAAACCCCAGCTGAACAGAAACTGGAGTCAAATCAAATGAGTCAAATTAAAAGACAATATGTGTACATACAGTATATATCAAAACAGATAACATGTCACAAATCTTGCAAACACTGTGATTCACTAGAACATTTTTACAATTTACTAGGACACAAACATCCTGAAAAGCAACACTGAAGTCAGCAGATATGATTGTAGTATATTTCTGAAAAAACAAATCTGTAATGGTACATGCCTACCTTCTCCAAGCAAAATGCATCACACCTAGGAAGCAACAAAAAGGGAAACACAAATTATTTATGTATTTATTCATTTTTAATTAAATTAACATTTTTAATCAGCCAAGGCATTTAAAGATGAGTTTGAAAAAGATGAAAAAAATAAATAAAAATAATCTCCTGTGGACAGAAAGGTGCAAACACTTGATGTATTTTTCAGACCCAGGAAGCTGTATATTGGTGCATAAAATATGTACAAACTTCATATTGGAACAAGATAATTAACGATATACGACATCCTGAGAGAGATCCTTGGTCATGTAACCAGAAGCTAAATCTACTTTTAAATATACGTTTTAGTACTACAATTATGCAACAGAAATGGTCTTTATTTTGTTGCATATCAAAAACATATCAATTCAAGATACCTCTGGATATACATTGTTTTCACTAAGTGTAAATGTAACATGTATCTATCAGCGATGATTTCGTATTTACTCGACCTTTGCACAAGTTTATCGACCAGGAACATCAGCGATGTTTCATTCACTGATACAGGTGCGACTGCCCCCTGCTGTTCACTGTGAGGTACTTTCTGTGAGGTGTGGACTTTCTGTTCATATGTGTTACATTTATCACATCAATACCATCTTACGTGTGAAATTTCCGAAAACTTGCCTGTGGAATAGGTGGTATAAACATGTTTAACATAAATTTAACACACGTGGTACACAGTCTAATGTATTCGGCTAGTTCAATGGGTGGAATCCAGACCCAACTATTTTCCGCGTAACTCGCCATTAAAAGAGTGAGAGACTTCGCGAATGTATTTAAACAAACAAGGGTCTGGATTCGGCCCGCAGAGAACACATGGTTAAACTACACGGGTCTATGGAAAATATTGGTATTTATCAGATTTGCTCATGGAAAGGTATGCAACCAGTGGAGGTAGGTGTGTCTGACACATTCTTGTCATAGGCACTAAGCCAAGACATTCATTCCTGTAGTCAAGTGATAGACAAGCGATGCACAGTTCTCAGCCCTCCCACATGTCATAGTTCTACATCCAAGCTTACACATCACCTTGTTTCCTCTTACATGTTTAATTCATTGCCAAGAACAAAATGTCTGCTATGAAAGGTCAAATAACCATAATGCACACACTATCGCAACACATTCTTGTATTTTCCATCTTGCCACATATGCAAACCACACTATTTTGTAAGCGGATGAAATGTTTGCATCCATTGTATGCAACATTAACAACCCGAAATCATCTCTTTTAGCTGCTTTAATCTCTTGCATGAACTTTTGTCAGTAGCTGCAGTTAAGGGTCGTGGGCCAGAATGGTATGCGATTTAACCTACCGTTTGCTGTAAATAGCCTGATCCTGAAAAGTATTACATTGTTGTTTAAACAACACAATAGCAACCAGAAAATTTGTTACATTATTTGTCGATATATTATCTCTATGTTATTGGTTAATTTATTATATCTATGTTTTTGGTTGCTACAAAATCTTGAAAGATTGAAACTGAAGCAACAGGGATTAAGGAAGATAAAAAAAGATGAATTGAATTGTCCTCAACAAATGTTCCTTTGTTTCTTTTGTTTCTACTTTATGTCCCGCAATCTTCTGAACTTATTCTTATCCGTCGTTAAAGTGTAACTTATCACGTGTAAACATTATATTAGTTGTTATTTTTGTATGTAATGTGGAATTTTATATTCCACATAGACCTACGTAAAGTTATTGACTCTATAATATAATTACTAGTACGGACATACCACAATAAAAGCACAAACATGAAAAATTACTGGATATTTAGCCAACAAATAAAAGCCTGATGTATGTGACCTGTGGAGTAACGATTTCATTTTTTTTTTTCATTTTTTATTTGTGCTACCCACGGCTTTCACCTCCCAAATACAGTTAAGACAATCTCCTCCTCGATCCTACAGGCTCACTGTTTAGACGCCAGACGTCTGGGTGGATTCAGTACCTTCACCCATTTGACTAATTTGCTAATTGTCCTCATAATCAGGAATTTGACAGTGTCTAGACATTGCATTCATTTGCTTTTGCCATAAATTGGATGCTTTCCCCGCCATTTGTGATGGTTTTACTAAACAATCTAAAAATAACGGCGAATAAACTTATAATTAATCTAGTTAGACTAGATAAACTTAATAATTTATCTAGTGTATGTTGCATGAAAATCAGACTTGCAAACATTAGCTTGAATGGAGAATTCCAAACTTCGCAAAGCGGGGTACCAAATGTTCGTTTCTGAGCTGAGTTGTTGACAGCAGACACTGATAACATTGTCCCCTCTAGCTAGCCTAGATTTCAGTTTTCCTGTACTTCGGTTATTGGTGGTGTACTTATGTAAACCAGTCCAACAGGTATCCTACTCTGGAGAAATGCCAGCATTACAAGATTAAGCAAATAAGTTGCCCTACACATTGCACCATAGTTGGTTAAATGCCCTTTTGTGTTAGTCTGAACGCTTCTTCTTAATAATAATAACAATAATAATAATAATTGAAGATGCAATGTACAGTACAATTGCAATAACCCAGGAAGTGAACATGCAATTTAAATATTTCTGGTTTTGTTTGCAGAATTTAAATACTGCACCATTCTGTTGGGAATTTATATTTCAGAACCATGGACAGTTCCTAGGAGTAGACAGTGCCTCGATTTAAAAGTTTTCCATGATAATTACGGCCAGTGTTGTCTTGTGTCTTTCGTTTCATTTTCAAGTAAGGCAGTGGCTGCGAACTTGTTCTGTCACTGCAAATATCCAGCTCCAGGGTTTCAGCTTGTGCATAATGCGGAAAAAATACAGTAGGCCTGAAACTCTCGGGACAAGCAAATACAAACACAGTGGAGCTGTCTAAGCTCTGTTTCACATGCATTAGGCATCTTCAGGTAAGAACAGAAGTTGTTTCAATAGCACAACCATGGCATGCACCAGTCGTTGTACAATTAATTGATATAATTACAAGTAGGACATGGTGTTACAGACCACCAGCCATCATTTGTCGAAGAAATTAAGTATCTATTTTTTTTTAATTAACTCTTAAAATACCATATCAGTGAAGGTAAGTCTGTTTGGAAGCGTGTTTCAACAGCATTAATTTCAACAACTAAAACCCAAATTGCGACATGTAATAGGGTGAGACATGGAATAAGCGTAGCGGGTAATCAGAGGGGAGATCATACATACAAGTATTTCAGGTAAAAAGACGGGTAAGATAAACAGGAAGTTTTCCAATAATTGCTTCATGCATACAAAAAGGCCAGTGGTAGCCTAATTACCTTCACTCTCATACAGAGGACAATGGTATCTGTGGAATGTTGCATTACTGATAAAACGTAAGATGCAGTGATAAAACATGCGAATAGCCTGAAGAGTAAGCTAGTTTTGGGGTGTACAGCATTCCTCCAGTCAATTAAACCCATCTTTATTGCACTAACATGACACACCTTTTGGCGTTCTTCGTCGAATTCTAATACATATTTTAAATAGACGTACTGTTCATTTGAGTGGTCTGATTTAAACAAAACATGTTAGCTTTTACAAGGTACACGCGATATTACTACTAGGTTCTAATAGGCTATGACGGTACCTAATGATATGGAGAATATAAGCATGGACAAAATTCATAATAATATTTATATATGTATTTAATGGTGAATGGACAAAAGTTAATCAGATAAACTATAGACAAGGCTAAAAGTAGACGATAGGGGTCATAGTGTTTCTCATTTTGATTCAACCCTTCCATGAGGTCTCCGTTTACCAAAGTGCTTTTAGTTTTGTCTCAATTCCAAGACCTGCTAAACGGATTTCCACTCTTTAATTTATTTACAGTAACTGTATAGGTCTACTGTACACCGTTCCAAAGTTTGATTCACGTTACGCGTGTCAAAGGTGAATAAGAAATCTCCGAACACGGCAAAACATAAAGACCCATTGTAAATGTAAGCTAACAATCGAAACCAGATTCATTTTTGAAAGGATTAGCACATTAACATGATAAGACCTTTGCCAGATACAGGGTTAGGTCCTAGAGCGGACGAATTTGAATTTCTAAGAAAACAAGATTAAGCTGGCTAATCAATTTCTCTGACAATGGATAAAAGAGTAACGATGGAAAAGTCTATCAGTCTGATTGCTCTTGATGCTCACGATCGGTCCACTCAGTCCTAGTTAAGGAATGTGAAGCTTTCATTTTTGTGCATTATTCGATTAATATAGTTTCCCAACGAGTATGTAGAGTTTCCTAAGATTTCCAAATATAGGACATTTTTCTGATTATTCTGAACTTGATTTTCTCAATTATGAGCTTGATTTTAACTGACTCATCAATAATGAGTGGGTGGAATTAATCAAATCAACTCACACACAAATGTTTGAGCATGGAGTGAAAATGGTTTAATTAATGTTTTGTTAATATGGGATTATGACTATGCTGCTCCAAATAATCACACTTTTTAGTTCAGAAACATAAAATTACAATGCAGCCATGTCTTCGTTGTTGTTCACCGACCTGAAATTATTGAATTGGCTTTTAAATTCTTGGGTATTTATATTTTCAAAACTAACTGCATACCTACATTGTGTATTTGCACACGGCATAGACGAGTTTCTGGGGGTAATGGCAACGAATAGTTAAAGCATTTAAACAACACTGACCTCAGTTTCATCATTTAATTAAGGGCTGATCTATAATCATTTTCTCCAAATTATCACCAGTAATGAAATTCATGAAAAGTTTCGAAAGAAAATTATAGGCGTGGTCAACTGCAATGAAATAACTCATTATCAAATCACTGACGTTTTATTCAAATAGTTAAATGCATTTTCTAAATTATGCCTTTTTGAACACTATAGCAGATGCGAATCCGTATAATTGTGCTGAAGGAGATAGGTGCTGCGCATATGCAAAAAGGCGTGGCTATTTTAACACATGAATGAATCCGTTTAGTACATAAAAGGCCAAAGTGGATTTTCGGGTCACATGTCGTTTGCTTACACGTACGGATTGAATTGACTAGATTTTCAGGTTTAGCTGTCCAAGGCATAAACTTTTTTTTCCATGGCCGCTTGAGCGTGCTTGTGGAGCTGAAAACAGATTTAACGACTCAGTAACAAGTGACTCTGTTTCTGAAAAGATTAAATGAACAGAATGGCACTTTTAATCCATCGTTTTCACAGAAACTCAATGCGCCATAATGAGGAGCTGTGGCCGTGAGCGAGCAAGCTGAAATTCTATCTAGTCAACTTAATTTCGATGACTCAGCGAGGCAATACAAGGAAGGGGAACTGAAGTCATTTCAGTTCAGTGTTGCAATATTGAAAAAGATAGGCTATTTAAACAGCAGGATTTTTTTTCCCTTTCAATAAAAAAACACAGACGAGACACGAATCGCTTCTCTTTGTGGTGGCACTGACTGGATAAACCAAACATGAAGGTAGTATTTTTTTTCTTTCATGGCATGCTGCAATGTAGGTTGTATATTTATCAGTTCACTAATGTAATTTACAGCATATTGTACTGACCAGATTATTTTCATGTTTAGGACTCTTTGAGGGATTTGAATATTACGGAACTGAGCACCATGGAGGAGGACAGTGGCTTGGATATCATGTACCTGAATAAACACCGGCACAGTTCGTCCACCTCCTCCTCCGCTCCAGAGAGAGAAAACGACGGATTTAACAAGAGGAAGCTAAGAATAACCATGCAGGACTACCCGAGAAAAAGCGGCCAGATTCTCAGCGGCCAGTACGGGATCAATTTGCTCCTGCTCGGATTTGCTTTCATGTTGGGCGTCTCATACCACGGACATTCCATTAAAGAGAAGCACCTTGTGTCTTACATTACGACACTCATGCTCATGCAGCTGTTGTGGATGCTGTGGTACATCGTGAGAAAGGACCGACAGAAACATGCGCTCCCAGAAAAGGACGCGCACGCTGGCACGAGCTGGCTGAGAGGTACACTACTTTATCAGCATGCAACTAGCCTGTAGTGTTTCAGTCTTCGGGTAGGAAATGCAGACAAACGCACAAACAAAACCAATGACCAACAGGTGTTATACATAATCAAGAACTGGTGTGTCCTCCAGAGTTGGGGGGGAAAAATCAAGTCAGTTCCGGAAATGATCTGAAGCTGCATGTAATGTTGAGAAGATTAAAAAAGGTTAATTAATTGAATTTCAACTTTGAGCGGGACACCTATGCTTAAAATTGTGACCCTAAAGATTAAGTCAGCAAAATCAAATGGCTCATAATTTTACGCCTGTTAAGTTCAGTTAGGTGTAGTATTTTGTACATGTTAAGCTGTTCGCCTCGCTTAAAAACTTTGAGCTCTCAACACGAGCAGAAGAATGTATGCGTCTTAACCCACTGTTCCATTTGGTTTACAGCTGAGTGATACTGGTTTTGAATTGAATGTTTCAGTGCATATCCTTGTACTATATCAAGGGGGACATTTACCTAATAATGTCAACACGTAACTTAAATGGTTTTCTCTTTTAGGTGGGCTGACAATTCTTGCTATGCTCTCCTTGATCATGGATGCTTTTCGCATTGGAAAGTACGTAGGTTATAAAGCGTGCTTATCGTCTGCACTGGTAGTTTACCCCGTCGTCCACGCGATTCATACAATATCACAGGTAAGGGCACTTTAAATCTTTTTGCCTAGGACACAATCCACTATAACTTCGTTGGCAATCTTGACAATGAATTTCACTGACTTTAAGCTCTCCGAGTTTGAATGCGCTCCAGATGTCAGTTGTATAATGTATTCATTTAGAGATACAAAATGTATGTGGTGTTTTGGTAAATCAATGCAAATTTTTAATTTTGAGAAATGTTTGATCAATGTTTGAGTCAAATCAAATATAACTTCAGCTGTTGGGTATCGTCTTCTAATACACTGCTGCCCAATGTATGGTGTAAAATTACGGCGCGTCGGTACGGCGCGTAATTGGCTGTATCAACTAGCTGTCTCTTTCATCCCAAAAGAGCGACCACCCCGGTCCATCGCTGCTGTTAGCTTAGCTAAATTAGTGATGAAGTGTTCTCCTCCGATACAATGAACGCACATAGATGGTGGTCTGTAATAAGCAGCTGATTATTACAATACAATTACAATATTGCAATTACAAAGAAGGGATTTTGGGGATTTATTATTAGACAATAACAAATCGGTGGGACAAATGTTGTTCCTTGTTCTAGCTAAGTTTAGTTTGGCTCTGAGTGCGGGGCAGTTTTTTGGGAAACGTATGATTTGCTGCTCACTTTAGATATGCACCCAAGGATGTATACGAATGTTTCATGTAATGAACATGATCTTGTTTTAGGTGTATTTCCTTTGGTTTCACATCAAGGATGTTATCAAGACTTTTGAGACGTTTGAAAGGTAAAAAAATTTTTCATGTAGAGATTTAAGTTTATGCAATATGTTTGTACATTGTACATGTTACAGACAAACAGTTGATTGATGATTTATCTAAGAATCGTGTTTAAAGTGTACTGCAATTTGAAAATGTTTACTTGTGGAAGTTTTGTAGATTGTAATGCCTTATATATGGTTTCCTCCTTTTAAATTTCTAAATTAATACTTATTCAAGTAAGTGTACATTTATCTGTGGCCCCTACATAAATTATGTTCCCCCCAGGTTTGGAGTCATCCATGCTGTCTTTACAAACCTACTTCTGTGGTGCAGCGGGGCTATGACTGAGTCCCAGAATGTCCTGGATGCCCATAAAAAACGTCTGTCTGCACTGGGCTTTATGAACTATACATATGGTAAGCCCATTTGCTGAGCATCACTGATGAAAATGAATCAATGGCATACTTCACTGCAATAAAGACCTCCTCATTCCAAGACTTACTCAGTATGAGTACAGTTTATTACTGTGACTAATTCCACCCGTTATTTTAAATGTAACCCAGCATATGTTTAAGTTCCATTATTTAAAAATATGCTAATTGCCTTCATAATATTATACAGGAGATTAGTTAAGTGCAGTGTTTTGTTTGACTGGCATGAATGAAATAAGATGTATTGCTGCAGGGAATGATGAGGTCACAGTGAGTTTTTGAAAGTTCTTGTTTGCTTTCACATCCACAAGTTTGCTTGCTTGCATTTTCTATCAACCCTCAAATACATATGTTGTAATCAGAGCTCCATGGAATGTGACCTTTATGGTAGTGCAGTGAGCCAGCTCAATTCAGTTTTTTTTTTTCAAACCTTGCAGTTTGATTGTTTGCTTCTTTTTGTTAATTTAGAGAGGAAATTATGTGCAAAAATCACCTCCAGGGGGCAGCATTTGATTGAAACGTGGACATGATGCCATTCTGGGTTTACATTTGTGAGCAAGAAAAATCTGAATTCTTCTTTGTAGTCTGATTTTGTAGATGCAGACCTTACAGATTGAACATATTACTGGGAAACAATTTTGTAGCTAAACCCCTATACATATGTTAGAATAAGACTTCAGGATTAAGGATTACTTGGACTGATGATATTTTGAGCCAGTTTTGCATGCCTCAACCAATAACTAATGCATAAATATATAATTATGACTTTGTGTATGTGTATATGTATTTATATAATATAAAATATTTGTGCACCTTTTGATTTACATAACCTGATGGGGAAGGATCCTTAGGGCAGAGATCAATGACCCATAGGAGGGTTTATTTTTGGCATGTTGGAAATGTAATGGTGATAAGAATGTGGAATGGTATGAGTGAATAATTTGGCTCCAGTGCTCCTATAGAGGAGTTGTTTTTGTAATACCAAAGTGTAAGTCCCATGATTCACTGCCCTCTGAATATTTGTGGCTACCATTCCCCATTGAATAACAACCTTACAATTCAACTTGTCATATGTTCACCGTGGTTGGTTGCTATATCTTGCCTGTCATCTTGTGTCAGAGTGAAGGAAAGGTAGGTTTGCCACATAACCACAAAGCAATCCCTTTGGGGGGGGGGGGCTTGTCATGCTTAGATTCTAGATATTTCCACTGGGTTAATGACCCACCAAAACAATTGGCTATTTTTCTTGGTGCAGTTTCTATGTACCCATTCAAATGTCATGCATCATAATAACTAGTTGTGTGCTGTGAAGTTTTTAATTTTCTAAAATTAAACATGTCACGGTGCAGAATGTCAATAAAGCAGTTGTACTAGGGGTAGGCCAGACATGGTGTGACCATAGCCTTGGTTGGCCACATGGTAGAACAAGAGATATGATAAACTCCTTGAGCTAGAGTTTGCTCCTTTCATGCAAACTAATTACTGCTATTCAAACGGTGGGGGGTGACATCTCCCTGTGTAGCAGACATTCACAGACTCACCTAGTTCTCTGAGGACTGCTACTCCAACCAACTGTAGTGATCTGTTTTATTATCTGAATTCCTCAGGAAAATATGCAATTAAGGAATTTATTCAATATATTTATTTAATTAAAGAACTTAGAAATGCCTTTCAACTCCTCTGATACATTTTATTTGCACACAGAGTTTTGATTACATTGTGTGTGGATGAACCTGCACAGTTTTGGGTTAATGCCAAAGAATTAGTCAATTCAGGATACCATCTTGATGGATTAACAAGAAAATCTTAATTTATGTTGTGAAAAAGTAACAAACCTGTGATAAACTACTGAAATGAATATTTTAAAATAAAGGAAGACCGTAGCAAATGTTTGACCTCTCCACTCTCTTTACCCAGAATCTCATGAGCCATACTGCAACTGCACCACCAAAGCTTGCTCCATGTTCTCCAACAGCTTGTACTACCTGTATCCCTTCAACATTGAGTACCACATCATCGTCTCCGCCATGCTGTTTGTCATGTGGAAAAACATTGGCCGCACAATTGAGCACCACCAGCACCACATTAAGAAAAAGCCAGTGGCTAAAACTGCTGGGCTTGTCGCTGGCCCTATCCTGGGCTTTGTGGCTCTGGCTGGCACCATAGGTGTCCTGGTGGTCTACCTGATCCAGGTGGAGGCCACCCTGGAGACCCGCACTTGGGCTATCCATATGTTCTACCAGCATGGGATTGTATTGATGGGCAGCATGTTCATAGCCAGCACACTGGGCCTGATCATCTACCGGACAGACAGCTGGCCACAGGACTCCTCTAAGAACCCATCCCGGCAGCTGGACAAGGAGTTGCTCTGCGGTTCAGCCATTGGGTCCTGGATCATGTCTTGGTGTGGTGTGGTGGCGGCAGTGGCCTCCCATAGTGAGCCTAGCTACCGCTGGACCAACCTGGCCTACTCCCTGCTGCTGGTCTTGGAGAAGTACTTCCAGAACCTCTTCATCGTCGAGTCACTTTACCTCAAGCAGGAGGATGAAGAGGAAGGAAGCGCGAGGGAGGTAGAGGAAGGAGTGGAGAGGAGTGGGGAAGCGGGGATGAGTTCCTCCAGAATATTCTCTGTCACCTCCTCCTCCACCCAGGTTCCACCCTACGATGGCATCATCAATCAAGCCTTTGTGACCCAGGAAAAGATGTGCATCTCCCTGGATGGCAGTCAGGTGAAGAACAGCCATTTATACCAATACCAGTGCCAGACACCACAAGACAGTCCACCGCTTCCTGCAGTTTCCAGAACGGCAGCAGCACTGAACAGGAAGAGGCAGATTTTGAGGAATATTGCTGTTTTTCTGGTGCTGTGCAACAGTGCAGTAAGTCCTTTTTACTTGGCTTTACTTGGTACTTACATTTAAATCAAACTCTACTTGCAGGTAAATTTATCTGTACAACATACAGAAAAATGGAAGGAAAAAGTCCCCCAATATAAAATATAAATCCTTTCATTTTGTGTTTTTTTTTTTCATTCGCTTACATTCTGAATTATCTGATTTCTGTTTACACAATTAAAAACCTTATTTTAAAGTAATCAGACATTTATTTACTAATTTGGCATTTTTGTGTCTCTTTCTCTGTTCTTAAGCTGTGGCTGCTGCCCGCATTTGGCTGCCGTCCCCAGTATGATAATGGATTGGAGCAGGAGACCTTTGGCTTTGCCATTTGGACCATGGTGCTGAACTTTGCCATGCCGCTGAACCTGTTCTACCGCATGCATTCTGTGGCATCTCTATTTGAAGTCTTCTGTCACGTTTGAAAACTTTTCTTTTTGAGGAAATTGTCAAAGACCTTGCACAAATAAGCTATCTGTACAATTACAGGGTGTTACTGTTACTGTGATTAGTAATTCTGAATTGGGTACCATTGATTGTGAGAATTTGACTGTTTGATATATTACTTGAAAATTATTGCTAAACATTACAGAACTAAGATGATACTGTAAGAAATCACTTGAATTTCTTAAACTTAAATTGGTAGAATTTTTATGTTTTCAAATTAGCAATATCTTCTGACTATAGAAAGTACATTTTCTTATACACAGGGGTCACAGCACCAGGAACATGATGAATTGATTGTTTAATGCAACATTGCATGATTTTCAGGTGCTGGGTTACATAATCTACAACATTAAGGCCTTAAACATTAGAATTTTATACTTGTAAATTTTCTTTCTGCTCTGTATGTTTTATTGATGTTTCCAAATGCATAACTGTTTTTCATAACACATACTGCAATAAGCAACCTCATTCCTGTCTCCTTTCCTGTTTTGACTTCATATAGAGCAGAAAACCAAAATAATCATATTACAAGCCCAATAAATTTCCAAAGTGAAATGGAAATTTCTCAAAATGCCTTTTCTGTTGCATGTTCAGGTTATGGAATATTCCTTTGTAATTGATAATCATTGATCTTATCTGATTGACTTTACCACTCATTTTTAGTCATTTTACCTCCATATTTCATAAGCTACTGGTCTCCAGGTCATCTTTAATTCTCATTGGGAGTTTGAGCACTTGGTTGCACTGAGTAGAAATGAAATGCTAAGCACAGACCGGAAATCAAGACCTTTAACTATCTGATATGATTATACATTGTATAAGTGCACGGGGGCTGCTAAGGACATGTTTGGCCCATCAGGAGTAGGGAGTGTTAAGGGAGCCAGATGTTTAGAGACACACACCTCCCCATTTTTTTATGAAGGACTGGAAGTGGGGAAAATTAGTCTGTGTGCAGTTGATGGATTTGTGTAAAATACTGACAAGCCATTTATATGATGTGGAAACTATTTCACCTTTTTGCTGTTGTTAGTGATTAATTTGCCCATCCATGTGCCACAAGGTATTTTTAGTCAGATGCAATACAGTACCATGCAAGTTCATGCTTTTACCTTGATAATGTAAACCATTAAACTTTCAGTCTCGTGTTTTATAGCAATTTTGTCAAGAAATGTGATGAGTAAAGCCTGAGTCTGGAAAAAGGGGAACTTTGTTGCTCATCAGCATGTTTTCATGTTTACCACTAGGTGGGGACACAGGGTGCTGTATTTCCAGACAAGGTCTGTACTTGGTATCACAAGTATACCACCGTCTATGGTAGCTTTATCCAACAGATTTTCTAAAGTTAATGTAACCATTAATGTCTTTCTACAAATACCAAGTAGACTCTTCATCATGACTTTCTCTTGTGAGTACATAGTGTGTGTAAATAGCTCAGCTGTTTAACCAAAGTTTAACTGCTAACTATTTGGGATTCAGGTATCATATAAGGGTTTATTTTGTGATTAGCTGTCAAAAAATGTTGCTGTTAGATTTCAAATGCAAAATACATTTTCTTTCTTGTCTATTTATGATTCGTTTGATGGTGCACTCAAAAGAGTGCACAACCAGACTAATCATAAAAACATGAGAAAAGTTCTTGTCACAAATTAACAATCTTATATTTTGTCAAATAGTAACACATTTATTTCAGTTTTAATGTAAGGTGAAGAGTACTGTTGTTGAAACTGACGGAAATATACACATATTAATCATAACGTCTGCCATAATCTGACTGTGGCCTGCTTTCTGTAAATATCTCATTTTGGGAATACTGAATGAATGGACCTTCATTAATACAATGAAATGATGAAGTTTCAATTAAAATGAAATTTCTCCAAGCCAATTGGGGATAAGTGCTTCATTGCACTTTTGAAATGGCAATGATGATGATTAATATTATTGGATATTAATAATATCCAATATTTGTGTATCTGCACTATAGCCTTTTGTGTACTTAAATGCTTAGTATCAATTTAATTTAGCTGTGTAATCCTGTCTCTTCCACTGTTGGCGCTTAGTGACACATTCCAATTAGAACTGACAAGTGCCGCGGTTTATTTTAACATTAGGATTCCTGTTGTATAGCCTTGAATATTATTGCTTTAACATAAGGGTATTTTCAAAATAACTGTCACTGCATTGCAGTATGGACACTTACCAAAATTACCGCAGCTCACCTTGAGTTAGAATTAGAAAAAACTCACGCTCAATGTCAAAAAAGGCCAGAAAAAATATCTTCGTCCTATCCATGTGTCAAGTACTGCGCTTTCCCTCATCCGTAACATGTGAGGATATGCATTCCAAGAGACCACTTTTTCCCTGGTGGAACGACTTATTGATGCTCTGGAGCCAGGACTTAACGCCAATAGTTTACATTACTGCTGTACAGATTGGCGGCATCCAAATGAACGTCCCCGCTGCATTATATATATTGACAGAGACACCCCCGGTGATCCGACCAGCTGGGAGATGGGGACTCACCTACGCACCGAAATCTACCCCATGCCCATCTTAAAGTGTGCGCAATAAAAGAGCTGACCTGCGTTCGTGATCCCCTGCATTTCTCTGAACAGAACTCCTTCTCTCTCCGCATATGAAATCTTGTCCATCCGGACCTTGTCCTTCGCGGACCTTACACCTATGGAGTAGCATACATTCTTGACGAACCGCAGTTCTTGCAGTTTTTACTTGAATCTAGTCTAACTAGTATGTTTCCACACCAAAAAAAAAAAAAAGAAGAAAACAGATTTTCATAAACGCTGAAACATGAAGAATCGTTCATTGCTCTGAATATACTTCAGAGATATCGTTGGAGAGAAAGAAGTAACTTGAGTGAGCATATCCGCTATATTTTAAACGAAGATAATGATCTAAACGATGTGGCAGGTAGTTTCCGTCACGGCCCGACATGTAATTTTAAGTGAAGTTGTTGAGAAGGGGCAAAATGTTAGATAAAAATATATATTACAATTTTGCTCGTGTGTGCTTTCGGGGAACACTATTCAGCACCATGGACAGCGTTCTAAACAGTGACACATCTGCTCTTATGCGGCCCGGTATTAAAACAGCCTAATGCTTTTGTTATCTTTGATAAAAGCCAAGTGCTAAGGACAAATCAGTCATTTATATTGTGTATACGCACATTTATTTCCTTACCTCGATGTTGTGTAAAACGGGAGTGGGGGAGGGGGTGTAAAACAATATAGCAACAATATGAACCTATTTTTGATACTGCAATAGCTTTGTATTGTAATTAAAAATGGAATTTGAAAATCGTGCTGAACTGCAATTTTCACAGAACGGACGAAATGCAATCTGCATCTGTGCTCTTAATATAAGACAGGACTTGTATCTTGCTGGATATATTTTACTGATTTAATTTTAGTTGTGATATGTATGTTGCCCCAACGTTTCATTCACATTTTTATGCCTTCATTGCTGACTTGAGAGTGTTCCCGGGAAGACGGGGGGCGGGGGTGTGTTTGTGAGGTTTTTTTTTTTTTTTTTTGGGGGGTGATAGAGAAGGAACCCCCCTTCTAGATGCGCTCGTGTTCCAAAATAGCTCAGTCAGTGTCAGTGCCTTTGCAGCACGCTGGCAAGGCAGGTCACACACCAGACAAGGTAGCACCAAAGCGCACACTCCGTCGTGAGGATATGGTTTTACTATTTATTCAACGCTGCAGACTACTCACGTTGGTTCTGTCTTTACCTGACAGTTCCTCCGGTATTTGGAATGATCTAATTAAATCGAAGCCTCTCCTTTTTAACTACAAGATGTGCTCGGAGGAGAATCGTTGGTCATCTGAAGCTATTTTTTTGAATGCGCGCGGAGCTATGCCTTGCCTTTTCACTTGAGGAAGCAAATGGGGACTCCGGCGAAATACCTATCAGTGCATGAAAGTCAGTCCGTTCCCTTTTCCATCGGAGAGATAATGTGGAACACGTCCGAATCGGCGGCAAAAACTGACGGGAAAAAGGAATTGATAATTCGGACGGTGACTGGCTGCTTGCTTTCTCTCCTCATCCTGTGGACTCTCCTCGGAAACATCCTGGTGTGCTCCGCGGTCCTCAAGTTCAGGCATTTGCGAACAAAAGTGACAAACATTTTCATTGTCTCTCTGGCCGTTTCGGACTTGTTCGTTGCGGTTCTGGTCATGCCCTGGAAGGCAGTGGCAGAGGTTGCGGGCTATTGGCCATTCGGACCATTCTGTAACATCTGGGTGGCTTTTGACATTATGTGCTCCACTGCCTCCATCTTAAACCTGTGCATCATAAGTGTGGACAGGTATTGGGCCATATCGAGTCCGTTCCGATACGAAAGAAAAATGACTCAAAGAGTGGCCTTTGTGATGATCAGCGTAACGTGGACGTTGTCTGTACTTATTTCTTTTATACCAGTCCAGCTTAACTGGCATAAAGCCAGCGACGAGATGGTCGGGACAAACATGTCCTTTGGGGAGAAATCTGAAAACTGTGACTCCAGTCTTAACAGAGAATATGCGATATCCTCTTCTTTGATAAGTTTCTATATCCCCGTAGCGATTATGATTGTGACCTACACGAGAATATACAGGATTGCTCAAATTCAGATCCGAAGAATATCTTCTTTAGAGCGCGCGGCGGAGCACGCGCAAAGTTGCAGGACCAATAGACTCGAGTGCCAACACCACAATACCTTGAAAACATCAATTAAAAGGGAAACCAAAGTCTTAAAAACTTTGTCAGTGATAATGGGCGTTTTTGTGTGCTGCTGGTTACCCTTTTTCATTCTGAACTGCATAGTCCCATTCTGTGAAAGGCCACAGACAGACCACACAGCTGGACTTCCATGCGTGAGTGACACAACTTTTGACGTATTTGTGTGGTTTGGATGGACAAATTCTTCTCTAAATCCAATTATATACGCGTTCAACGCTGACTTTAGAAAAGCCTTTGCCAGCCTTCTAGGTTGTCGTCATTTCTGCTCAAGAACACCAGTTGAAACTGTTAATATAAGCAACGAGCTTGTCTCTTACAACCAAGATACTTTGTTCCATAAAGAAATCGTTACCGCGTACGTGAACATGATTCCGAACGTCGTGGATTGCATCGACGATAACGAGGACACTTTCGACCGGATATCACAGTTCTCTCACAACAATGAAATCGCTACTGATTCAGTCTGCGATTTGGATGACTGTGAGGCAGATATTTGCTTGGACAGACTAACACCGTTTACTCCTAATGGTTTACATTAAGTATTTGTCTGAATCAATGCGTAAAAAGGATGTATTGCTCTAATCAGATATTTTAACTGTGTTGTTGTTATTACATACTTACAGTGACGTTGTAATATTGTGACAGTAGACAGGAACATTCAGTGTTATTTATCTATCGAACGAGTATGATAATATACTTCTAAAAAGTGTTGCTTAAATGACAACTCCAACAATTTTACATTGGAACTTGAACCATTTTCATACTCAAGTGCACGGGGACACAGTAAATCTATTAAGTAACATCTTTTCATTGATTATATTCTATACACCGGTGATTGAAACAGCCATGATGAATGGAAGTTAAAAAAATTATTAGTTGTCTTCGTCAGAAAGCGACTATTCTTATTTCGGTTCATAAAATAGGGAGAGCCTTATGTAAACCCAACACGGCCATTTAGGGAGTTTTGAACGCCTTATTTACCACGAAAAGGTGCAATACATTTCAGAGCGCGAAGGTTTGCATTTATCTGAGTTATGTTTTTAAGAATGCCAAATATTTAAGTGCCCATAGACTCATCTTTCTCTCTTCCTTCCCTCCATGCATACGACACCACCCGACGAGTAGAGTTTACACACGCTCACGCACATAATCCATCACTTCTTCATCAACCCAGTTACATACATACGTCAGAGCTGTATGACGTCGCTCCCTGCTGTGACAGTCATCTCAGGGAACGAAGTACAATAAAGTGGTATTATACCTATTCAGATCGTCCGTCGTTTAGCTTTTTGCATTTTTTTTCCAAATTTACAAAGACAAATCCAGCCCGAGCATTACCATTATGATGTTGATGAAGTATATTAATAATTGCTGTAATGGAAACACTTTTCACTTTATCTCAGAGGAGAAAAAAATTTATTTATTTATTTATTTATTTATTTATCAATTAATCATTCATGCATTAAAACAGATATTCAACCCACACGTGTGTAGGCAACTGAAAAGAACCCTTGGTCTTGCGGTTTTAACACTGCTGGGGCAACGAGGTGTTAATAAGTCATGTGTCTTTAGATGTTAAACGTGTGATGGTGTTCTCGCAGTGGTATACTGAAGTCGCGTTGGTAGCTGCTGTTTCTCTAGTTTCTTGGTTACGCACGGACTGGGGCCATTTCACACTAAATTACTAAAAAGATATGATTTTCAGACTGAAAGATAGGATTTCAATTCTAGCTTTACGATGATGTAGAATCGACCTGAACTAGGCAAACCAACATAAGAAATTGTCACTCAGATCACTTTGGAGCGGCAGGAGAGTTTGGTAATCAACATTGTCGTGCTTGTTTCATATGGATTACTGTTATTCTCTCATTCCTGAGGATCCCAAGCTTTAGGAGGAGACCGAACATTGACGTGATGTTCATTTAGGCCCATCCTATCCAGTAAAATTAAAATGCAATTATGATCAGCTCTTAAACATATCGTTTTCCAGTGCAACTAACAAGTAATAGCTGGAAAATGGTTAAAATGGAAAGCCTGAAAATAATTCAGATTTAAGTACGAAAAATAATAAAAAATGATCATTAAATCGGTAAATTAAAAACAAAAAAAAAAAAAAAAAAAAAAAACAAAAGGAAGGAGTATCTATGGTGATCACACACCGCTCAGCTGGATGTAAAATTGACTGATATCTTTCCATTAGAAATGTAGAGATGACACGTTATGAATGTAAACTGTTCTTCAAACCGTGAAGTACAATATCATTTAATAAAATAAAATTCTGTTCACAGAAATGACATTGCCTCCCATTGGTGCTGTAATGTTCACTATGAGGGTATCCTCTGTGAATACACCCTGTAGTTATTTATTTAAAAAATACCCCATCATCTACTGTGAATAGAGAGCACAGGAGTAGATATGCACTGTATGTCTGGCAGAAATTCATCACACAAGTAACAGTGCAAAGATATAGGAAACACTATGGACAGAGCCCACCCCAAATTTTGAAAATGTTTTCTCCTCACTTATAATCAGATCTTTTTATCTTACCTTCACAAATGAGAAAACTGTGTTGAGGATTTACCTTCTTCATATACCTTTCATACACCTCTGCAGAATTGTATCACTTACTCAGTCTATACATGTGCAATTTGAAGTCATGGACAGGTTTTCTCCTGTTTTAGTCAGAAGCATGACACCTAAGTAATTCAGCATCTGTCGGACGAAGCACAGGTAAGTTGTGTTTCTTTCTGCTGCAAAATATTTAAATGGGAAATAGTGGGTCTGAATGTAAAAGACTTACAGGAGGTCCCACCATTCCCCTCAATTCTCCTCTATCACTATATACCTTTTACCTATTTCTTTGAACTCCATCTCCCCAAGGTCTCTCTCTGCATCTTATCAAATAATGCAAATGCCCTTTCATTTGTCAATGTCTCTTCATTTTCTCTCAGCTTTGTTCATATTTTACTCATTATCTCTCCATTACCTTACCTTGTGATTCTTCTCTCTGGGAGGAAGATAGCTGTCACCTTTCTTTCACAAATTTTTTCATCTCCTTTCTTTTTTTGAACATTCAGTCTGCAACTTGGGTAAGGAATGAATTAATTGTGTGACACAGTAAAAAGAAATAGAGCTAGAGAGAATGATAGCATTAGGAAAAATGCAAGATGCACAGATAAAGATGCACATAAAAAGAAAGTGGTTAAAGTTATACAAAACAAAACACAATAAAACTAAATATTACTTGGTGATTAGCCATACAGTAAAGCACAATATGTGTGCATTAGTACAAGATCACTTCCTGCACTTAGACTGAAAACAAAAATGAAACATCTCAGATTATATTTTTCCTATCCACCAAAGTCTATTCCAGGACAACTCATCATCCCAAAGGTCCTTCATGAAATGATTACCCAATGAACAAGTAAAATGAAATGTGTTAAAGAAAATAAATATACATTGGTTCTTACATCTGAGATGTAGTCTGTAATCATTTAGTTCATGTTCTTGAGACAATGGGTTTGGTTCTTTTTACCTGAAATTTGAACTCCAATTTTTAATTTTATGATAGAGCCTCACTATGTACACTCACACTCTCCGCTTCAGTAAAGAAGTGAAGACCTGCTGAAGTGAAGAAGTGAAGGGTACTGCCTATTTAATGTGTCAAGGGGAACGGTATAACATGTCAATAAGATACTGTTACAAGACAGGAATTGAATTTTAAATAACAATCAGCAGCAAAAAAAATTGTGACTTCCTTGGGAGATGGGGGGTTGGTATGTGTGTCACGTTGTACTTTCAAAGTTTCGATTGAATTTCTGTCTTGGCTATAATTGTCAATCTTTAATGTCATTACAAAAGTCTGCTCTCATCAATAACATGAGGTGATCATCAGAGTATAGCCAAGTGCTCTTTGTTTTCTGACAATTTCACTTTTCTAGACCATAGACCCAATAACACACTCTTGTTAATATATGTTGTTCTAAATCACAGGGATTTATTTAAGGAAGGTGGGATGTCTTGAAAGGATTTCTGAAGATGGAAGTACCTTTCTGCACCTGTCATTTTGAGCAGAGGAGAACACTCTTTAGTTTCTCATTGAATGAGTTTCATAGGAGACATCAAAAAGACCCTGTTTCTAGATGTGCCAATGTCAGATCAAATTGTGATTTCATTGTTTTTGCCCTTGGCAAAACCATCTCATAACAAAGCCATATGATTAAATAAGCTGTTTCTCACGCTGACAATCCAATAAACCAACAAGAAAGGATTAAGGTTTTTTTAACTGTTTTTTTTTATTCTTCTTATGAGTCAAGGTTTGCCCCAAAACATCAATTATATTGGCACCTGTATTTATTCAGGAATTAACCATTTTTCAAGTTTGTAGGTATTGTTGATTATATCCATCTTGTGAAAGATTCTTTCTTTTTTGAGGCCTCCCTTTTCTTCAGCTTTTTCTTAGTTTCTTATTTAAGTTCCCAGATGTAGGTTTGCACTGGTTGTCAATCACAGATGCTGAATTGAACACATAAGTGATCAATCAATGAGAATAAGGGCACAGGCATTTTTTCCTAAAAATTATGACATATGTGATTCAGGGTTTGTGAGGTTACTCACATGCAGAAGTGGGTTATATTTCAAATTCATACAGATGATTTCTAAGACGTATCTGTAGTTTTGCAGCTTTGTTAACATGCATTGTAACATTAAACATGAAAACATATGAACCAACATATATATCCAGTGACCCAATGTCTCTAAGACACATATAGTGATATGTCTTTAAACACTACCTGCAGTGACATACCCATACACCCATACACACATGTGAACACACACACATACACATGTACACACACACACACACACACACACACACACACACACACACACACACACACACACACACATACTCTAGAAGATGGTGAAAGGCCAACTGTGTTCCCTTTTACTTTCATCATTCTCCTGCAGCTGTTGTCCACATCTCCAACAAAGTCAATGTCAAAAATAATATTTACCCTGTCAGTGTACCCAGATGAAAAGTAAACACTAATTTTACATTCAAATTGCATGTCTGAATCATGTAAGAGAATACACTT